>OU611814.1:12597500-13210000 GCA_914767695.1 Ptilodon capucinus | reverse complement strand
TTATTGTACAATAATTTACTTTTATAATTTACATTTATACAATTCTATTTATATTTACAACTTTTACAAATTTACTTAATTTAACTTATATACAAATTTACAACTTATACAAATTACTTTTTAACTATATACAATTTTACAATATTTTAATTAATAGTCATAAGTTTTAAATTTAATAAAAAAGTTTTTAGTTTTATTAACTGTTTTTATAATGTTTGGACACCGCACTCCCGCCGAGAAACCAGCCGCCGCCGCTGACGTTTTAAAAATGGCAGACCAAGGCAATAAGCAAAAAAAGGGAAACTCACCGGCGAATAGGAAGTTGTCTTTTTCCCCTACAGACTCCCCTAAAAACACCCAGGAGGCACCGGTGAGACCCACAGCCCTGGCAAACAGACTGTTCCAGGAGGCCAAAAGCCAACTGGAACAGTCTGGTAACATAAAGACGACCATCAAGGAGGGGGCCATTAATGGTCTCAAGGGGCTGTATGAAATAGTCCTCGGGCAGGACGAAGCCCAACAGTCCTTAAGACAGCAGCTGGAGCAGGCGAAACTGGAACGTGATGAGGCGAAGAAGTCAGGAGCGGAGCAGGCCAGACAGCTTGCCGAGTTGGCGGACGCCATCCGAAGGACCGACGTAACCTCCCCAGTTCAGAAGGTACTGGAGGAGATCGAGTCGCTGAGGAAGATGGTGTCCTTCGACGTGATCGGCAGACTGTCTGACATACCGAATGCCCCCTCAGGCAGTGCCGGAGTGGTTGGCTACACAGAACTTCTGGGTGAAGTGCGGGAACTGCGTCGGGTCTCGGAGGAAACAAGCAAGCAGGTAACAGCCCTAAAGGACGGAGCGCCCCTCCATACTGTGAGTACTCCGAAGCCCGACAGCAGCCAAAACCCACCTATATCGAAATCATACCACTCCGTCATTGTCGCATCCCACGACGCGAAAGATACAAGCGACGACGTCCTCGACATGGTTCGCGACACACTTAACGCGAAAGCCGGCGGGTTCCGACTCCAGCGTGTCCGTAAGGTCAAAAACCAAAAGGTCGTCTTGAGTTGCTCCACCAAAGATGAGCTGACCAAAATGGCGGCAAAACTCAAGACAGCCCCCGACCTTACAGTGGAAGAAGCGCTGAATAAGAACCCGCTGGTTATTATCAAGGACCTCAACAATCCAATCGCTGACGAGGTGCTGATAGCGGCGATTAAGGCACAAAACGCGGATCGACTGGTTGGCCTCACGGACGTCGACCTGGACTCCATGACTGTGAGATACCGGAGGAGGGCGCGGAACCCCCTCGAGACCCATGTCATCCTCCAGGTGACTCCCAGGATGTGGTCGAGACTGGTGTCCGTGGGGAAAATCTACGTCGACCTACAGAGGGTAGTAGTCGAAGACCAGTCCCCACTGGTGCAGTGCACCCGATGTCTCGGGTACGGACACGGCCGCAGACTCTGCAAAGAAGCAACTGACCTTTGCAGTTTCTGCGGTGACCCTCACAAACGAGCGGACTGTCCGCGATTTCTGGAGGGCAATACACCAACGTGTCGCAACTGCGAAGTCGCAAAACACCGAGACGTGGGGCACACTGCGTTTGACGACGCGTGTCCAGTCCGCAAAAAATGGGACAGCATCGCCAGATCTAGTGTGGCATATGGCGAATGAACATACACAATACTACAATACACAACTACACAAAACAAACATCAATACAACTATGCATAAACATCGCAACCCTCACACAAGTATCAGGTATGACCTGGGAACTTAAACAAACATATGTTTGACAGAAAAATTATGCACAATTTTCCCTGGAGAGCATCCAGGTCATACCTAAATATAAATACACAACAAACACAAAAAATAGACAAGACAACACTAAAGCGTTGCCAACTCTATTAAAAACACAACAACAAACATACACACATACACGAAATACACTTGAACTTTCACAAATACACGAGTACATCAACACCAAACACAACAGGACAATCGCCATATGTACACAACCAATGTACCTAGTGCCATGCAACACTAATAAATACAAACATTTTATACAATAGAACAAATTTACATTATACAAAATATACTCTTATACAAATTATACATAATGTAATTCTTAAACTAATTTATATAAATTATATAAACTATACAATTATACAAAATTACAATATTAAAAATTATAACTAATATTACTCAATTTAAAATACTAATTCTCACAAATGAAACATAAAAGTGCCACTTATAAGCACAAAATAGAAACAAATTATTATATAATGTAATCATTAAATCCTCCTATAAAATGTATATAACATAGCAATTAAGAGCTAATTAAAACTTATGACTAATATTACGTAAGAATCTTTAGTCTGATTAATTCAAAACAAAGTGCCACTTCGCAAACCATTATAATATGGTCAAAATAACCCTGACAAACAAAAAATCAGAACATCCTGGACAAAAAAAACATCAAGAAAATAACGAAATAAGTGAAAACAGGAATATAACAATACTAATGAAAATTCAAATATACATTCGATCCAATCTATTATCAAATACAATCTACAAAAAACATACAAATAATCCATAATTAAAATTGGAAAACATAATAAAAATGTAATTAAATCAATAAACTCAAAACAACATTCTTCAAAATCTATAAATTCTAAATAGGAAAAAATTAAAAGACAAAACAAGGTTTCTGATCACCATGTCAGAAGAAAAGTGGCAGACTGCGCACGCAGCGCATTCTATTAAAAAAAAAAAAAAAAAAAAAAAAAACCTAACCTAACCTAACCTAACCTAACCTAACCTAACCTAACCTAACCTAACCTAACCTAACCTAACCTAACCTAACCTAACCTAACCTAACCTAACCTAACCTAACCTAACCTAACCTAACCTAACCTAACCTAACCTAACCTAACCTAACCTAACCTAACCTAACCTAACCTAACCTAACCTAACCTAACCTAACCTAACCTAACCTAACCTAACCTAACCTAACCTAACCTAACCTAACCTAACCTAACCTAACCTAACCTAACCTAACCTAACCTAACCTAACCTAACCTAACCTAACCTAACCTAACCTAACCTAACCTAACCTAACCTAACCTAACCTAACCTAACCTAACCTAACCTAACCTAACCTAACCTAACCTAACCTAACCTAACCTAACCTAACCTAACCTAACCTAACCTAACCTAACCTAACCTAACCTTTTTTTTTTTTTTAATCGTTGGAAAATGCTTTATGCATCTCCCTACTATCCCCCCCGAGGATAGTAGGGAGTATGTGGGACTCACAGCACGAGACCGCATACCCACTAAAAACCAACGTTGCACCTCCACGAGTCACAAGGAGTCGGGGCTATGGGAACGCGAAACGCAATCTTCCACGGCCCCGACGCAACAGCAGCCTTATGCAGGCTTCCTCTAAAATGGCGCTGTGTCGGCGCACCAGACACAGCGCCCCGCCACTGGCCCCTTTTTGAGTGACAGGCACCCCCGCGCCCGCCGCTCAGGGCCCGCCGGGGAGACTTACGTCTCGACCCAGCCCCTCACGCCAGCCTTCCCACCAGCGAGCCAGCCAGCCGAACCAGGAAGGGGATCCTCTACCTCGCGAGGTTCGACCCAACCCAGAACAGCCAGCCAGCCAACCGGCAGGTCAACCAGCGCCACCGGCAGTCCGTCGGCCAGCCAACTAGCCAGCCCCCCATTGGGGGCTCCAGCCGACCTCAACCCAGCCAGCAGGTCGGCCAGCCAAATGACGGACACGTCAGCAGCCCTCGAGTAGGGAGAGGACAATGAAGCCCCCTCCACAGGGTCGCGTCGGCCTGAAGGCCATCGCGACCTCTCCTCAGCCAGCTGTCCAGCCTTGCAGCCGAACAGCCGACCCGTCGCCGATCAGCCAGCCAGTTGAGCCAGCCAGCCGGGCAGGAAAGGCTTCGCGGCCCCCCTCTGGGGCTCCACCTCTCCACCTCCCAGCCAGCGGCCCAGCCTGCCAACCGGAGACCCCCACAATGGGCGGCTGATATGCCACCCGGCCTACCATGGCGGGCGGTCCGGTCGAACCACCACCACCAGTCAGCCAGGCAGCCAGCCACCCTAAGGCTCGCAGCCGCCCCCGGCACCTCCACGAAAGAGACCGGGGGCAGCTCTCGCCCACTGTGCGCCGCCACGCCGCCCCAGCAACAGCCGGAGCAACGCTCGCGCCCCCCACGTGTCGGACCATTCGCCATCGCCGACAATCACCTCCGCAAAGGAGAACGATTGTCGACGATGCCCAGGGTGCACCGTCTCCCACCCATTGTCACACCAGGGACGTATCCCGGATGTGGCAATGGGCGCGAGCACTCGAGGAGGTTGTCCGACCTGGCACCCCACCCCAACCTAACCTTTTTTTTTTTTTTTTTTTTTTTTTTTTTTTTTTTTTTTTTTTTTTTTTTATCGTTGGAAAATGCTTTATGCATCTCCCTACTATCCTCGGGGGGGATAGTAGGGAGTATGTGGGACTCACAGCACGAGACCGCATACCCACTAAAAACCAACGTTGCACCTCCACGAGTCACAAGGAGTCGGGGCTATGGGAACGCGAAACGCAATCTTCCACGGCCCCGACGCAACAGCAGCCTTATGCAGGCTTCCTCTAAAATGGCGCTGTGTCGGCGCACCAGACACAGCGCCCCGCCACTGGCCCCTTTTTGAGTGACAGGCACCCCCGCGCCCGCCGCTCAGGGCCCGCCGGGGAGACTTACGTCTCGACCCAGCCCCTCACGCCAGCCTTCCCACCAGCGAGCCAGCCAGCCGAACCAGGAAGGGGATCCTCTACCTCGCGAGGTTCGACCCAACCCAGAACAGCCAGCCAGCCAACCGGCAGGTCAACCAGCGCCACCGGCAGTCCGTCGGCCAGCCAACTAGCCAGCCCCCCATTGGGGGCTCCAGCCGACCTCAACCCAGCCAGCAGGTCGGCCAGCCAAATGACGGACACGTCAGCAGCCCTCGAGTAGGGAGAGGACAATGAAGCCCCCTCCACAGGGTCGCGTCGGCCTGAAGGCCATCGCGACCTCTCCTCAGCCAGCTGTCCAGCCTTGCAGCCGAACAGCCGACCCGTCGCCGATCAGCCAGCCAGTTGAGCCAGCCAGCCGGGCAGGAAAGGCTTCGCGGCCCCCCTCTGGGGCTCCACCTCTCCACCTCCCAGCCAGCGGCCCAGCCTGCCAACCGGAGACCCCCACAATGGGCGGCTGATATGCCACCCGGCCTACCATGGCGGGCGGTCCGGTCGAACCACCACCACCAGTCAGCCAGGCAGCCAGCCACCCTAAGGCTCGCAGCCGCCCCCGGCACCTCCACGAAAGAGACCGGGGGCAGCTCTCGCCCACTGTGCGCCGCCACGCCGCCCCAGCAACAGCCGGAGCAACGCTCGCGCCCCCCACGTGTCGGACCATTCGCCATCGCCGACAATCACCTCCGCAAAGGAGAACGATTGTCGACGATGCCCAGGGTGCACCGTCTCCCACCCATTGTCACACCAGGGACGTATCCCGGATGTGGCAATGGGCGCGAGCACTCGAGGAGGTTGTCCGACCTGGCACCCCACCCCAACCTAACCTAACCTAACCTAACCTAACCTAACCTAACCTAACCTAACCTAACCTTTTTTTTTTTTTTTTTTTTTTTTTTTTTTTTTTTTTTTTTTTTTTAAGTGGAAAAATCCTTTATGGATCCCCCGCCGACTCGGGGGAGTCGATGGGGGTATGTCAGAGTCTCGGCAGAGTGCCGCATACTGACTAAAAAACCACTGTGTTCGACAGGGTCGCATGTGCTGGGGACACGGGAACGCGAAATCGCAATCTTCCGCGAACCCCAGCGCGACTGCGGCCTTTTTCAGGCCTCCTCTCAGGGGGGGAGATCAGTGTCTCAACCCCTCCGGCTTGTCGGTGCTATGCTGGAACACTTCAGCATAGCACCACCTCACGAGTCCTGTGCAGGGCGACAGACACCCCCGTGCCTGCCGCCAGGACTCTTGTTAGGGAGGCAGGTTGCGAGCGAAACCCGTCCTCCTGCGCCCAGGTCTTCGTCGGCGGATCGCTAGGGTTGCGTTGGCTTCCCTGTCCCTCTCCGCCGCTTCCTTCCTCGACACAACGTCTTCGCAGAATGCATTGAAGGCACTCCACGACTCCTCGCTGTCGACCATGGCGCGAACGACGGCCGGCAGCGAGAGATCGCGCCCCACTTTAGCGCACAACTCCCTGCGCTGTTCTGCCCATGCTGGGCACTCTTCCAACACGTGTTGGGCCGTCTCTTCGGCGCATCCGTCGCAGTGGTGGCACTCTGCAGTTGGTTCCCTCCCCGCCACACGGCACAGATACCTCCCGAAACAGCCATGTCCCGAGAGAATCTGCGTCGCCCGGTAGGTGAGGACGCCGTGTCGCCTATCCAGCCACCCCTGCAGGACCGGACGGATGGCCTCTACAGTTTTTTGGCCGGCACTTGGGTGCTCTAGCCTCGACTCCCACTCTACTATCGCGCGTTGGCGCAGCTCGCGTCTGCGACCTCTCATCTCTTCCGGGGCTGGCGTGTGCCCCCGGGCTCTCGCCTCCTCGCGCCAGTCATGTAGTGACGCGAGGATCTCGGCATCCAAGTCCCAGGGCATGGAACTCGCCAACAGGCAAGCCGCCTCTCCGGAGATGGTCCGGTAGCCACGTATGGCTCGTATAGCCAACACCCTTTGCGGTTTGCGCAAAAGCGCCACGCTCCGGCGATCGAGGGTGTCGGCCCACACAGGCGCACCATACAGCGCCATGGAGCGAACGACCCCGGCGTATAAGCGACGACACGAGTCGCTGGGGCCCCCAATGTTAGGGAGCAGCCTTCCGAGAGCTGCCGCGGCTCTCGTTACTCTTGGGCCAAGTAACTCAAAGTGAGTGCAGAAATCCCACCGACGGTCTAGCTGCAGCCCAAGGTATTTCAGCGTTGGTTGAACGGCAACGCGCACTCCGCTTACCACAATGTGCGCATTTGGTGGTGGCGCATTGCGAGGCCCATGGAAACATAGGGCCTCCGACTTGTTAAGAGCCACTTCAAGCCCGAGACGTCGGATGCGGCCCACGACATGAGCTACGCCGGCCGTCGCGAGGATGGCGGCCCTGCGGAAATTACCCCCACGCGCTGTCACCAGAGTGTCGTCGGCATAACACGTCACCTCGACACCCCGGAGATTAGCGCCTCGTAAAACCCAATCATAACCTATATTCCACAGGAGTGGTCCTAAAACCGACCCCTGTGGAATCCCACACGTCATGTTAAGGAACCCTTGTCCACTTTGGCAAGGGTATGTCACTGTCCTGTTTGAGAGGTAATTCTGGATTACTCGGCGCAGGTAACTCGGCACTCCGTGGAATCGGAGTGCTTCCCTAATACAAGCCCAGGGCAAGGTGTTAAACGCATTGGCTATGTCGAGTGACACCGCCAGCACTACTTCACCCCGAGAAACCGCCTCCTGCGCCAGAGACTTTACCCGACCGATCGCATGGATAGTGGACCTACCCCTGCGGAAGCCAAATTGGCTATTTGCCAGATCCGGCCCGACACTCTCAAGATGCTCGACGATGCGACCGGCTACTACCCTTTCGAAGAGTTTGCCCACATCGTCGAGCAACACAATCGGGCGGTAGGCGGACGGAGAGTCCATGGGGCGCCCCTCCTTACGAAGGAGGACGAGCCTACCCGTCTTCCACCGCTGCGGAATTATGGCCTGGGCCAGACAGGCAGTGAACATCGCCCTCAATCTTGGCTCCAGGACTTCCAGGGCCAGCGCCCAAGCACGACCAGGGATCCCATCGGGACCCGGGGCTGTGTTCCTGGATCTCATCCTGGAGATGGCAGCTCCAAGCTCCTCCTGTGTCAAATCCGGTATGTCTCCAGCTTGGCCTGCGTCTGCCAAATTTGGTGGAGCCATGGTCGGCGGTGTATGTTCCTCACGTAGGGGAAATAGTGCCGCCACAATCGATGTCACCAAGCCAGGCTGGAGACTTTGCGTGAGTGGGGGGGCCCAGGGACGGAGCCTGTCCATGACCATCTTATATGGCCGCCCCCACGGATCCCGATCTAGTGAGGCCAAGAATTCGTCCCTAGATAGGGCGATGGCTCTGGCGATGCCCACTTGCAGTTCCACCTTGGTCCGCCTATAAGAGTCATACAGAGCGGCTTCTCGGGCTTCATTTCTGCGCCGCCTTCTTCTACTTCGAGTGTACTGGCGTCTCGCTGCAACACACGCCCTGCGCATCCGCGCTAGTTCAGCCGACCACCAGTACACTCGGCGTTTGGGAGGGAGTTTTCTGGAGCGGGACATTGAAGCGTCGCAAACCTGCGTCATGGCAACTCCGAACCACTCGGCTTCACCCTCAACCTCCAAACTTGTGGGCGCGGGCACCCAAGATTGGATGATCGCCGCCTCCTTAAGTAAATCCCTATCGAGGGTCCTGAGCTGCCAGCGTGGACCGTCCTCTCTGGCTTCCCGGCTTGGGCCGGGAGCGGCATTAGGGAGGGCGGAGACATCAAATCGGATGTATCTGTGATCCGATAGCGTCTCTTCGCCCTCTACCACCTTCCAACCCCGGACACGGCGCGCTAAGGCAGGGCTTGCGAACGTTACGTCCACGATAGATCCGCCCTGCAG
Source organism: Ptilodon capucinus (assembly GCA_914767695.1). Lineage (NCBI taxonomy): Eukaryota > Metazoa > Arthropoda > Insecta > Lepidoptera > Notodontidae > Ptilodon > Ptilodon capucinus. The sequence goes on along the minus strand of OU611814.1, from coordinate 13,201,313 downwards.
CCGCACGCACGTGTCCACCGATCCTCGATTGAGGACCGCCAACCCGACCTCAACAAGCCACTCTTCCAGTGCCACACCACGCGCATCTGACGCAGGACAGCCCCACGCCGTGGACTTGGCATTCAAGTCCCCAGCAACCATTACAGGGTAGGGGCGGAACTGCCGGACAACAGCTCCCAGCCGATCTAGGTAGCCCTCAAATTCTGCCAGGGTTCTGTTGGGGGAGAAGTAGACACCAATAACTACCGTGTCTCCCAACAGGGCCGCCACAAATCCTGGGCCACTCCTTACATTGCTGAAAGGAGGGGAGTCTGCAGCTGTTCGGCAGACCAGTGCCACTGTCCCAGTTTGATCTCCAGCCCAGTTGCTCCCCTGAGGAACAAAATAAGGCTCAGCGACCACCGCCACCTGTATGGACCACTGTGCCATGCTCTGCGAAAGAAGGTGCTGAGCTTGGGCACAGTGGTTGATGTTAGCCTGTAGAAATTGTATGGTGGCCATTAATTTAAGTGGCCATCATAATCCCCTCATCCCCAGTACCAGTTGTCGCTGGGTGGGACAACTGCTTCTGGGCCTTGGCCCCCGCAGCTCCCTTCTTCCTCTTGCCCCTTCCTGGCATCCCCGAGCCACAAGCCTTACTCCCAAGCTTGTGCCCGGTGGGCTTGCTCGACGCTGCGCATACCAAACAGTACGGCGCAGCGGAGCATCCAGCAGACTTGTGGCCCAGCTGCCCACAGTTGAAGCAGGCGCTGCCACGGTCAGCCTCGGCGGAGCATTGCTCACGCACATGTCCCACCTCAAGGCATCTGTAACAGCGGAGCAGACGCGGCTGCAAAAGCGTCTTGCTCACTGAGGACCAACCAATCAGGAGGCGGTCAACCCCCACAACCTTTTTGGCCGCTGCAACAGGGCAGCTGACAAGAACGGTGCCCATGCCTGATTGGGTTCGGCGAATCTCCCCTACCTTGATGGAGGCCGATGAGCATCCTCCGAAACGGCTGACTGCCTCGGCGACCTCATCCTTTCCAACCGAATCGTCCAGGCCGGAGATGCGCAGGTCAGCGCATTTTTCAGGCCTGGTTATCTGGACGTGCTCCATGTTGAGAACCTCGCGGAGCTTCTCGGCCAACAAGTTGGCCTTGTCGCCACTCGTGGTCCCCGGAAGCTCTAAGATACGAGCTCCCGTCGCCGCCTGCTTAAATCTGAGGGCCTGTATACCCAGGCTTTCCAGATTCACCGATCTCTTAGCCTCAGTGAGGATAGTGGCGTAAGAGATTCCTCGCTCTTGCGCACCCGGCTGCAGCTTAATGACGATAGCCGAAGAGCGAGGAGCACGAAGTCTTGGCTTCTTCGGTCGCTGGCGTGGCTTCGGTCCCTCCTTCACGGTCCTGGCGGGCGGGACAGAACCCGGCCTAGGCTTATTCTTACGCCGGGTCACCGTTGTCCAGCCTTCCGTTGTTGGTGGGCCCCCTGATGCAGGTGGGGCTCGGCTCTCCTCCAGAGCAGGCTTAATCTGTGTAGCCCGTTTCTTCTTCTTCTTCTTCCCTTTCTTACCTTCCCGAGAGACGGTAGAAGAGGAAGGACCAGGCACCGGCATGGGAATTGTAGCAGGAATATCTACCTGCGGCGCTGGACCAACTACTGCCCCTGAAGTTGTTCCTGAGACAGCTCTGGGTTGGACTTTAGGACTCGAGGTGGACTGAGTCCTAGAGTCAGACGCCAAGGGTGGGCGCAACCTCTTTTCCGGAAGCAGCCTATCTTCCAGGGCTTCAAAGCGGGCGTTGACCATGTTGCCCACTGCCTCTATAATAGAGCGCTGCAGGGTCTCCGGCTCAAATGCCGCGCTAGGGGCAAATGGAGTCGTCGTCTCTTCTTGGTCCTGATGTTTTCGCAAGTCAGCGCGCATAACGTTCAGGTCTTTTCGGAGCTCGGCTAATTCCTCTCTTAACCGGGTATTATCTGCAGCTAGTTTCCTCGTCTCTGCAGATATCGAGGTCGAGCTAAGTTCTTCCACAGCTTTCTTGATGACCGTGGCCGCGTCCTTAAGGGTTCGTACAAACGTTCCCTTAAGGTTGGAGGACTTTGCAGCCACATGACTAATAAGGTCCACTTGCCGGAGCACTTGATCCCGGAGTTCTTGGGCTGAGGATCCATCTTCGTTCGACGTCTCTGAAAGGCGGCTAGGTCTCTGTTGGTTAACCTTGCGCGCCGCATCAGCAACGTCTTTCTCTGCCTGGAGCTCTAGCGCCTCACGCTCCTTGGCAATATAGTCCGCTCTGGCTTGGGCCAGACCGACGTAGACACCCGTTGTGGGTGGTCTACCCCTCCCTCGGGGAGCTTCGGCAGTGTCCGGAGTGGGGGTCTTCTTCCCTCTCCGGCCGCCCGAGCTCGACCCTGACTTGTCCCTCCTGTGTGGCTTTGCAGACTCCTCCGAACGCTTGAGGAATCGGCCTCGATCATCCCTTACTTGCGCAGGGGAAGAACGCCCTCCGTCGCCTTGACTAGCCGGCACCTTATATGCCGGGCTGTCTTCACCACTCGAGCAGCTGTCAGAGCCCGAATTTTGTTCCGATCCCGGTCGCGGACGCTTACGGTAGAACTTATCCCCACCGTATACCGCCCGTTCTTCTGGTCTCTTGGTTGTGGAGAAGCTGTCGGAATCCGACATCTCCTCCACCTCCAGGTCCCTTGTCCTATCCATACTAGCGGCACGCCGCTCCGTCAAACTACCCGCAGACGCGGACCTCCTCAGGTCTCCGCGTCGTGCGCCAGTCGCCTTATCCGATCCAGAAAGCAAATCAGTATCCTTATCCAAGCCAATGTCCATCATGTTTAGCGAATCCGTCTGTAGGTTTATTTGTATAATCTTTTCCATAGTTAATCCCACGAGTAGTTTGGGTAAGGTGGTCCACCGGGTCTCCCTCCCCCGGTAACCCTATTTACGCCTGGAGGTCGGGTGGTATCCAGGGTTTGGCCACTAAAGGCTGGTTTGTCGGCCCAGCCGCTCTTTCGAGCCCCTGACGTCGCGAACCGCAACGCCAGATCTCCACGGATTTTTTATTGAGGTTTACTCCTCACAGCCCTGCCGGTTAAGGCAGGACCCCCGGTTCTACTGCAGGCCGCGAGACATGTCCACGACACCCACAGAGAATAACGGGATCACCCGGTGGCGGCAAGCCGCGTGCACTTGGCAAACACACCGCGCGAATCATACTGCCTCCTCTCGGCGACTTCCTTTCATACCTTTCACGCATTCGCGGTTCATCCATCACCTTTGGCAAGACCTTACAGACTAAAACCCCACCTACTCTCAACCCCTTACCCCCCAGAACCCCATTACCCCCCCACCCCGTGTCGGACCATTCGCCATCGCCGACAATCAAACCCCTGCAAAGGAGAATGATTGTCGACGATGCCCAGGGTGCACCGTCCCGCACCCATTGTCACACCATAAACGGATGTGGCAATGGGTGCGAGCACTCGAGGAGGTTGTCCGACCTGGCTAACCTAACCTAACCTAACCTAACCTAACCTATTTTATTTTATTTTATTTTATTTTATTTTATTTTATTTTATTTTATTTTATTTTATTTTATTTTATTTTATTTCATTTCATTTCATTTCATTTCATTTCATTTCATTTCATTTCATTTCATTTCATTTCATTTCATTTCATTTCATTTCATTTCATTTCATTTCATTTCATTTCATTTCATTTCATTTCATTTCATTTCATTTCATTTCATTTCATTTCATTTCATTTCATTTCATTTCATTTCATTTCATTTCATTTCATTTCATTTCATTTCATTTCATTTCATTTCATTTCATTTCATTTCATTTCATTTCATTTCATTTCATTTCATTTCATTTCATTTCATTTCATTTCATTTCATTTCATTTCATTTCATTTCATTTCATTTCATTTCATTTCATTTCATTTCATTTCATTTCATTTCATTTCATTTCATTTCATTTCATTTCATTTCATTTCATTTCATTTCATTTCATTTCATTTCATTTCATTTCATTTCATTTCATTTCATTTCATTTCATTTCATTTCATTTCATTTCATTTCATTTCATTTCATTTCATTTCATTTCATTTCATTTCATTTCATTTCATTTCATTTCATTTCATTTCATTTCATTTCATTTCATTTCATTTCATTTCATTTCATTTCATTTCATTTCATTTCATTTCATTTCATTTCATTTCATTTCATTTCATTTCATTTCATTTCATTTCATTTCATTTCATTTCATTTCATTTCATTTCATTTCATTTCATTTCATTTCATTTCATTTCATTTCATTTCATTTCATTTCATTTCATTTCATTTCATTTCATTTCATTTCATTTCATTTCATTTCATTTCATTTCATTTCATTTCATTTCATTTCATTTCATTTCATTTCATTTCATTTCATTTCATTTCATTTCATTTCATTTCATTTCATTTCATTTCATTTCATTTCATTTCATTTCATTTCATTTCATTTCATTTCATTTCATTTCATTTCATTTCATTTCATTTCATTTCATTTCATTTCATTTCATTTCATTTCATTTCATTTCATTTCATTTCATTTCATTTCATTTCATTTCATTTCATTTCATTTCATTTCATTTCATTTCATTTCATTTCATTTCATTTCATTTCATTTCATTTCATTTCATTTCATTTCATTTCATTTCATTTCATTTCATTTCATTTCATTTCATTTCATTTCATTTCATTTCATTTCATTTCATTTCATTTCATTTCATTTCATTTCATTTCATTTCATTTCATTTCATTTCATTTCATTTCATTTCATTTCATTTCATTTCATTTCATTTCATTTCATTTCATTTCATTTCATTTCATTTCATTTCATTTCATTTCATTTCATTTCATTTCATTTCATTTCATTTCATTTCATTTCATTTCATTTCATTTCATTTCATTTCATTTCATTTCATTTCATTTCATTTCATTTCATTTCATTTCATTTCATTTCATTTCATTTCATTTCATTTCATTTCATTTCATTTCATTTCATTTCATTTCATTTCATTTCATTTCATTTCATTTCATTTCATTTCATTTCATTTCATTTCATTTCATTTCATTTCATTTCATTTCATTTCATTTCATTTCATTTCATTTCATTTCATTTCATTTCATTTCATTTCATTTTATTTTATTTTATTTTATTTTATTTTATTTTATTTTATTTTATTTTATTTCATTTTATTTTATTTATTATTATTAATTATTATTATAAATCAATTTTAGCCAATTACATAATATATTATTTTTTAATTCACATATTTAGTTAAAATTTTACTTAAAGCTTTTTAAAATTTTACGTATCTACTTCAGTTGGTTTATTTACAATTTCATCTATTGATTATTTTATTAAATTAAAATTGATTATTAATTATTATTATAAATCCATTTTAGCCAATTACATAATATATTATTTTTTAATTCACATATTTAGTTAAAATTTTTACTAAAGGCTTTTTAAAATTTTACGTATCTACTTCAGTTGGTTTATTTACAATTTCATCTATTGATTATTTTATTAAATTAAAATTGATTATTAATTATTATTATAAATCAATTTTAGCCAATTACATAATATATTATTTTTTAATTCACATATTTAGTTAAAATTTTACGTACCTACTTCAGTTGGTTTATTTACAATTTCATCTATTGATTATTTTATTAAATTAAAATTGATTATTATTATAAATCAATTTTAGCCAATTACATAATATATTATTTTTTTAATTCACATGTTTAGTTAAAATTTTACTTAAAAATTTTTAAAATTTTACGTATCTACTTCATTTGGTTTGTTTACAATTTTATTTATTGAAAACTTAGCCAGTCACAAAATAATAATATACTATTAGGTATCACGACACTCAGCGCGGGTGACATCACGATACCTCGCAATCTTGTTTAATATTAGTTAGACTATCGGACACGGGTGGCACCACCATAGAATCTGGAAGGTTCGATACAAGCTAGTAACTAACCAAAACTGTCCGCCATCTGGCCGGCGCTAGACGAACCATTGGTGACGCCAACACAGCCTCCCCAGAGTCATCCGGCGCCGAGTAGCGAAACTACTTGGTCGGGTGGAGGACCGAGGAAACCGGGTACCACCTGTCCAAATAGTTCAAATAACCGCCACAGGTGACACTACCTGTAGGATAGCTTTTATTAAATCGTATTAGTTCCTTTTTTCGACACCAGTGGCGCAACTTGTACGATTAATTTTAAATAAAATTTTAAACTTAGTATTTTGACACGGGTAACTCCACGCACAGGATTTTTGTTAATTTTAATTTCTAGACAAAGGTGGCACCACGTGTACGATTATTTAAGTATTGTTTTAAATTCTTATAAAGTAGAATCAAAACTGGTAAATTTTATTAAGATTATTTAATTTCCGATTTTGTAAGCGGATGGCAGTACATGCATGATTATTTCTGGGTCCCATTTTTCAATAATTATACTAATAGCGGTAATAACTTCGGCCCTATTGATCGCAGCTAATCGCGACCTTCGGAAACATTGTGCACCGCAAGTAGAGCTACACTTTTGATTAAAGAGGGAGTTTATATGTGCTGCCCTGTGTAGATAATCCTTACCTGAACCTTACCTGAACGGCGTGCTAACTGAATCTTGCTACCGCGAACCTGCAGCGGAGGAAGTAGACCTAGTAGAGACGAAAAATTTGTTCAATACTTACCTGCTATTCCGCTCGGCCCTCTGCTTCTTCTGCTTGCCGCACCTGAAAGAAAAAGAAAATAAATTAACTTCCACAAATTTACAACTACCATATCATATTATATTTTTGACCACATTATACACCTTTATACACTTTTTATACACTTTTACACTTTTACATTTACAATTAGCATTTTAAAAATTACAATTACAAGACTGAGATCTACTTAAATTTACAAATCGCCGCGAGCCCCTGCAACATGGCCGCTATTGGCCGCACGCCCACCAAGACAAGGTCTCCTGTGGAGTGTGGTCAGGCTGCTCCCGACCGCAGACTGACCTTCACCGCGCCGAATAAAACAGGGGATTGTGAGGCTGGCAGGAGTGCCACTCAACAAAGCCCCCCCACCAATCCCCAGGAAAACCGACAAGTCTCAACTCCCAAGCCCACTCGAGTTGCTGAGGCCAGAGGCTGGCTGAACAAGGCAAAGCTCCACCTCAGCAACTCGAAGAACTTGAAGTCTGAAATCAAGGCTGGAGTGGCACAGGCTGTTGAAAAACTATACAGCCTGGTCAAGGAAGCGGAGGAGGAAAGGAAAGGAGCTCCTCAGCTCTCCCGAAAGGAGAACAAAAAAGGGGAAATAGAAGGGGTGGCGAAGGATAGGATGGGTGAAGGGGAGGGTGTTGGGGGCGGGAATCACGACCAGGACAAAATGTCAGAACTCACCCGAAAACTGGAGGAAAACTCTAGGCTGCTAAAGGAGAACAGCGGGAGTTTACAGGCGCTCCAGGCCGTCATTGATAGCCATCACAAAGTTATGGAGGAGACAAAACTGGCGCTAGGTGACGCTGGGGGACCGGATCATGCAGAGCTTATGGCCGCAGTAACCTCTCTGAGGCGTACAACCGAGGAGATGAATGGACAGATTTCCGAAATGAGGGTAGACTCCCCCTCATATGCGGAAATTCTGTCTAGGAAACTCCCAAGCCCTCAAACAGAGAAGCCTAAGCACTCCGTGATCGTGTCCTCCGACGTCACAATGGATACAAGCGGTGAAGTAGTGGACAGAGTCCGGCAAGCTGTGGACGCCAAGACAAGCGGGATTCAGATCAGCAGAGTACGCAAAATCAGAGATCAAAAGGTCGTCCTAAGCTGCAATAGCAAAGGCGACCTGGACAAAATGACGGAAAAGCTTAAGTCCGACAAACACCTAAAGGTCGAGGAAGCAAAGAACAAGAACCCGCTTGTAATCATCAAAGACCTCATGGCTTTCAATACAGACGATGATATCAGAACAGCGCTGAGAACTCAGAACATGAGGCTACTGGGAGATCTATCGGCGGAGGACGCGACCGTAGTGGTGAAGTATCGTCGCAGAGCGCGGAACCCGCTGCAAAACCACGTGATCCTCCAAGTGACTCCTCAAATGTGGAAACGGCTGACGTCGGCTGGTAAGGTGTTTTTGGACCTTCAATATGTCACGGTTCAAGACCAAACGCCGTTAATACAGTGCACCCGGTGCTTGGCGTACGGACACGGCCGGAGAACATGCACAGAGCCAGCCGATCTCTGTGTGCATTGCGGTGGGCCCCATCTTAAAGTGGATTGCCCAAAACTGGCTGCAGGCGAAGCACCGGTGTGTCGAAATTGCAGTGACGCCAAGTTGCTCAACGCAGGCCACACTGTCTTTGATCCGGAGTGCCCAATCAGGAGGAAGTGGGACAGTTTAGCAAGAACAGCCGTAGCATACTGCTAAGGTGGTCCCTAGCCCCCCACTTGACGTAAACACCATAGCATACAAGATAGTGCAGGCTAACCTCCAAAGGAAGGAGTTAGCTACTAATGAGCTTATGATCGAAGCCGGCAAGAGAAAAATAGCCCTAGCGCTGATCCAGGAGCCATATGTGGGTGGGCGTAAAGAGATGAGGTCGTACGGAGCGGCGAGGGTCTACCAGAGCGCTGACCGCGGAGAGGGTACTGTCAAGGCGGCGATAGTCGTCTTTGACTCAACTGTTGACATTGTGCAGTACCCAAACCATACCACAAACAACATCGTTGTGGTAAAGATGCGAACCAGCGCCTGGGAGATCGTCGTCGATTCGTATTATTTCGAACCCGATCAACCCATTGAGCTATACTTGGAACATCTAAGTACTATCGTCCGAGCACATGGGAATGGCAAGTTCCTTATTGGAGGCGACGCAAATGCCAAAAGCACTTGGTGGGGAAGCGCCACAAACGACAGCAGGGGAGAGGACTTGTTGGGGGCGATAGCGGAAATGGGCTTGCAGGTGCTAAATGACGGCGATATCCCCACTTTTGACACCGTGAGAGGAGGGAGACGACTTACCAGCTTTGTTGACGTTACGGCCTGCACGGAAGATCTGCTGCCCCTGGTGGAGGACTGGAGAGTAGCGGAGGGCCTCACGAGTTCGGACCACAACGGCATAACTTTTCAAATAAAATTGTGTAAAGCATCAGGTATTAGTATAAGCAGAACAACTCGTAAATACAACACCAAAAAAGCTAACTGGGTCCAGTTTCACGAGAGACTGGACCAGTTAAAAATAGACAACAACATAAACACAACAGCAATCAAAGAAACTAAAACTAAAGAAGAAGTAGAAAGATTTATAAATAGCTATACACAAATAATAACAGAAACATGCACACAAATAATACCTAAAAAGAAACCTAATCAAAAACTTACCTTGCCGTGGTGGTCCGAGGATCTGGTCAAGATGAAGCGCGAGGTCACCACCTTGAAGCGTAGAGTTCGTTGTGCAGCTCCAACTCGAAGACCTGGAGTCGTCAAGCAGTACCTGGAAATAAAAGAAAAATATGAGGAGGAAGCAAAAAGGGCACAAATTAGAAGCTGGAAAGAGTTCTGCGGAAGGCAGGATAGGGAGGGGGTGTGGGAAGGGATATATAGGATCATAAAAAACACAACGAGAAGGGAAGAGGACCTCCCGCTGAAGAAAGAAGGCATGCAACTAAGGCAACAAGACTCAGCTAAGCTGTTAGCGGACACATTTTACCCGGGCGACAATGAAGGAGAAGACAACTCACACCACCGGCGGATCAGGGCCCTTGCCGACCATGTAAATGACCGGGCCGATGGCGAAATCCATGACCCGGCATTTACAATGGAGGAGCTCAGGGACGCGGCGGAGAGCTTTAACCCTAAAAAAGCGCCCGGAGGGGATGGGTTCACGGCGGACATCTGCTACCAGGTCATCCATAAGGATCCTGACCTTAGCCTGGCACTACTGAACAGATGCCTGGAGCTTGGTCTATTCCCAGAACAGTGGAAGGAGGCTGTGGTGGTTGTTCTGAGGAAGCCTGGCAAAAAGGATTACACCAGTCCAAAATCTTATAGGCCGATCGGATTGTTGCCTGTCATGGGGAAGATTCTGGAGAAAATGGTGATAAATAGGATCAAATGGCACCTAGCGCCGAGGCTTAGTCCTCGCCAATATGGCTTCATGCCCCAAAGGAGCACCGAAGACTCCCTCTATGACCTGACTCAGCACATACGCGGCAAGTTACAACAACGCAAAATCGTGACTGTAGTGTCGCTGGACATAGAGGGAGCCTTCGACAGCGCTTGGTGGCCTGCCCTAAGAGTACGGCTTGCCGAGGAGGAGTGCCCGGTGGACCTCCGCCGAATAATAGACAGCTACCTACAGGACCGCAAAGTTCGAGTTAGGTATGCCGGCGAGGAACACACAAAGGGTACTGAAAAAGGGTGCGTACAGGGATCCATTGGAGGACCAATTTTGTGGAATCTTCTCCTTGACCCGCTACTGAAAAGCCTTACACGCAGAGGGGACTATTGCCAGGCTTTCGCGGACGACGTGGTGTTGGTTTTCTCCGGGGATACGGCTCTGAAGATCCAGGGACCGGCGAATGCCGCTCTTGAACATGTAAGGGAGTGGGGTGTCATGAACAAGCTCAAGTTTGCACCGCACAAAACTTGTGCAATGGTGCTTACTCGGAAGCTTAGGTATGACACGCCACTCCTAACCATGGGAGGGATCGAAATCGCGATGTCGGAGGAAATCAAAATTCTCGGGCTCAAAAAAGGCCGAGCTCCTCGCGATATGTCGAGCCACCGCACACATGCTGAAAGGTAAACAAACTAATTGGGCGGTCATTAGCGACTCCCGTGCGGCTCTTGAAACGGTGGCCAACTCGAGCTCACTCCATCCTCTAGCGGTCGAAGCCAGAGGAAACCTATCAAAAGGCAGACTCCAAAATAAGGCTATTTCCCTATTTTGGATTAAAGCACACGCCGGCCTGGAGGGGAACGAGAGAGCGGACGCACTGGCAAAACAGGCGGCCCTCAACACAAAGACTAGACCAACATACGACTTATGCCCGGTTTCACACATCAAGCGACAGATCCGTCTTAAGTCGCTTGATGAGTGGAACCGTAGATATAACACGGACACCACGGCATCGACCACAAAACTCTTCTTCCCAGACATTGGTGAATCCTACGCAATAGTTAGAAAGATCCAGTTTAGTAGTATTTTAACACAGGTTATGACCGGACACGGTGGATTCTCAGCGTATCTGAATCGCTTCAGATGCAAGGAGAATCCATCGTGCGTCTGTGAACCGGGTATAGGTGAGTCTATAGAGCACATACTATTTAGTTGTCCCATTCACGCACTACTAAGATTTGAGACTGAGATAATGCTGGACCTAGAAATAAGAGCTGAAAATGTTAAGGACATAGTAAAAGACTGTAACAGACGCGAAACTTTCTTGAAATATTGTACCGAAACAGCAACAAAAGTTGTAAATAGAAATAAGACCAAATAATGGATCACACTTCTTTCTTTCTTCTTTCCTTCTTTATTATCTTTCTTCTCGTATCTCTTTACTTCTTAAACCAAGCTACAAAGCTGATTATGTACAATAGTTCTAAGAACTACAAACTAATCGTCTGGATATAACATGTATGCCAATTAGATATAAGGTTGTAAAACCGGATTAATGTATAACAACGTATAAATAATGTTTAACGCAATAATAATGCTCTCTGTGATAATGACGCTTAATGTAATAATAATGCTAATTTAATAATTAATTTTAATGTAACGGTTATTTTTATGTAATAATAAGGATTATTGTGAGAACTATGTTTAAGGTAATAATAATATGTCAAGAAATAATAACAATAAAGACTGATTTGATAATAATGTGTAATGTAATTAAAAATTTTAATGTAATATGACTGAAATATAATCCTAGACAGTAATTTTATGTAATAAGTCAACTAGTACTTAAGAACTAAAAAATGTATTAATAGGCAAATAATAAAGTATTAAGTAGAAGTAAGGGAAAAGAATAAAAAATTATCCCCGTGTAATTAATTATCCCATTACAATTAAGTGCTCTGATTAAAGTCAGAGGTTTAGCTCGCGGGCCGGGCCATCAAAGCGCCCGGACAGGAAAAAAAAAAAAAAAAAAAAAAACCTAACCTAACCTAACCTAACCTAACCTAACCTAACCTAACCTAACCTAACCTAACCTAACCTAACCTTTTTTTTTTTTTTTTTTTAACGTGGGAAAATGCATTACGCATCCCCCGCGACTCGGGGGAGTCGACGGGGGTATGTGGGACTCCCCGGCATAGTGCCGGTATACCCACTAAAAACCCACGGTTAAACATCCGCCGCTTTGGAGGGGTGTCACGGGATCGCCTGAGGCATGCAACCGCGACACCCCAGCGGCTGGCCCAGCTGTGTTGCCGGGCTTGGTCAAGCTTTTCGCTCGACCCCTTCTCAAAGAAGGGATGGAAAGCCATCCCCCATACTTCCGAAACCGTGCAATGGATGACAGGTCCCCCGACCTGTCACCCTGGTTTCGGTCGGTGTCAAAACACCTACTTCCCCTTCGAGGCCGGGGGGTTACAGCGTGGCCCCCCCATTTGGTGCCCCGAGGGTCGGCCCACATCCGCGCAGATCGCGCACCTCATCGCCGCCTCGCAGCCCGCTGCCCTATGCCCCGCCCCTCCGCAATTAAAGCATAGGGCACCGCGGTCAACACTCGAAGGGCATTTCGCCCTCGTGTAGCCAACTCCCATGCACTTAAAACAGCGCATGGGGCGCCGCTGCAGAGCCTCCACCCTGGCCGTACTCCAGCCCACTTGGAGCTCGCCTGCCTTTACTAGGGACTTGGCCGCCTCCGCTGGACAGTTGACAACAACTGCCCCCATGTTGCCCTGGACATAGCGGACCTCCCTCGTCCCTACAAGGTCCACGGCACACCTCCCCGCCTGCGCAACCGCTGCCACCACCCTGTCCTTGGTGGCGGAGTCGTCCAGCCCAGAGATGCGTATCTCTACGCATTTCGTGGGTCGAACGACCCTTGCCCACCCCTCCAAGGCGACGCTTAGCATCCCAGCCAGCTCATCCGCTTTCCCCTCCTCCTGTCCCTGCGGCAACTCCAGGACTCTGGCCCCCGTTGCACCCTGGCGGAACCTAAGGGATTCTATCCCGAGGTCCGCCAGGTTCACCCTTTCCCTCGCCCTGGCCATTATCTGGCCATACGTCACTCCAGCGGCAGCCGCGTCCTCTGACATCGTCACCACCACCACAGAAGTGCGGGGTGGCACAATTTCCTGCCTGGCCGCTGGAGGCACCTTCTTTTTCCCCTTCTTGGGCCCCTTCTTGGGCCTCCCAACAAGGGTGAAACCCTCGTCCTCACCCTCCGCAACATCCGGTGGGGGTACAGGCTTGGCGGCAGCCACCGTTCCCCCCGACCCCGACTTTGACCTCCCCGATTTGGCCGCAGAAGGCCCAGGCCGAGCCCTCACCGGCCGCTCCACCTCTGACATGGGGGCGGCCGCCTCCCGTCCCCTGTCGGCCGCCAGCGGCGGCCGATTTGGGACGGCAGGCAGCAATCGCTCCTCGATGCCCGCAAAACGGGCGTCCATCATCTCCCCTAACGAGGAGATGATGGAACGCTTGAGCCCATCAAAAACCTCCCCCTCCATCAGAACAGGAGGGTGAGGCGGCACGGCCACCACACTAGCGTCCGCCGCCGCCTTCACGGCCTCGAGCTCCCCCCTCAGGGACTCTACCTCCTCGCGGAGGAGGTCATTCGTCTCTTGGAGGCGATCCGTCTCATTAGCCCCACTCCTCAGGGACAGCACATCCACCACGGTCTGGATGTCAACCAAGAGGTCCCTCAAAACCTTCTTTTCCGGCCGCCGAAGATGCTCCGAGTCCGCTATCCTCTTCATAGCGGCCATCGTGCGCTCCCCCGCATACACCCTCATTTCCTCCGACGGCACCTTTACAACCTCCTCCCAATTAACCCGCTTCCGCAACTCCTTCATGTCCAACGGCGGAACAGCCGGCCCTCCGGGGCGAGCCCCAGTTTTCCGCTCTCGGACCAGAACGCCCTTCCCTTCCTCCACCTCTTCCTCCTCCTCCACTATGCGGGTCCCATCTCGGCCACCCGTCCCCCTCCGCGGTCCAAAACGCAGAGTGTACCCTCCCCTTAGCTACACTAAGGTGTGTGCATGAACGCAAAGCACGCGCGCGTCAGCGTCTTTTCGTTTCAAGAGATGCAAACATTGATCTCTCGTCCCGAATTGAGACACACAATACGCGAGCGCGCACGCGTTTACATCAACCCGCGCGTCCACCACAGTGGAACGCGGGCGAGCAACCTAACCTAACCTAACCTAACCTAACCTAACCTAACCTAACCTTTTTTTTTTTTTTTTTTTTTTAACGTGGTAAAATGCATTACGCATCCCCCGCCGACTCGGGGGAGTCGACGAGGGTATGTGGGACTCCCCGGCATATTACCGGTATACCCACTAAAAACCACGGAGAACCATCCGCCGCTTTGGAGGGGTGTTACGGGATCGCCCAAGGCATGCAACCGCGACACCCCAGCGGCTGGCCCGGCTGTGTTGCCGGGTTCGGCCCAGCTGTTCACTGGACCCCTTCACAGAGAAGGGACGGCACACCATCCCCCTAACTGCCGAAACCGTGCAATGGATAACAGGTCCCCCGACCTGTCACCCTGGTTTCGGCTGGTGTTACTACACCTTACTTCCCCTTCGAGGCCGGGGGGTTACAAAATGGCCCCCCCATTTGGTGCCCCGAGGGTCGTCCCACATCCGCGCAAATCGCGCACCTCATTACCGCCTCGCAGCCCGCTGCCCTATGACCCGCCAATCCGCAGTTAAAACACAGGGCACCGCGGTCAACACCCGAGGGGCATTTCGCCCTCGTGTGGCCTACTCCCATGCACTTAAAGCAGCGCATGGGGCGCCGCTGCAGTGCCTCCACCCTGGCCGCACTCCATCCTATCTCGAGTTCCCCTGCCTTCACCAGATCCTTAGCCACCTCCGCCGGACAGTTTACCACAACAGCCCCCATGCTGCCCTGGACACGTCGGATCTCCCTCGTGCTTACCAGATTCACGGCACACTTTCCCTCTCGCGCAACCGCCGCCACCACACTGTCCTTGGTAGCGGAGTCGTCCAGCCCAGAGACGCGTATCTCTACGCATTTTGTGGGCCGAACGACTCTTGCCACCCCCTCCAAGGCGACGCTAAGCTTCTCAGCCAGCTCATCCGCCTTACCCTCCTTCTGTCCTTGAGGCAGCTCAAGGACTCTTGCCCCCGTGGCAGCCTGGCGGAACTTAAGGGATTCTATCCCGAGGTCCGCCAGGTTAACCCTCTCCCTCGCCCTGGCCATAATCTGGCCGTACGTTATCCCGGCGGAAGCCGCCTCCTCGCCCATTGTCACCACCACCACAGAAGTGCGTGGTGGCACAATTACCGGCCTGACCACTGCCGGCGCCACCTTCTTTTTTCCCTTCTTGGGCCTCCCAACAAGGGTGAACCCCTCGTCATCAACCCCCACAACGTTCAGAGGGGGTACAGGGTTATTGACAGCTGCCACCGTCCCCCCCGACCCCGACTTCAACCTCCCCGACTTCACCGCAGAAGGCCCAGGCCGAGCCCTCACCGGCCCCTCCACCTCCGACACGGGGGCGGCCGCCTCCCGTCTCCTGTCAGCCGCCAGCGGCGGCCGATTTGAGACGGTAGGCAGCAAACGCTCCTCAATGCCCGCAAAACGGGCGTCCATCATCTCCCCTAACGAGGAGATGATAGAGCGCCTGAGACCATCCAGAGCCTCCCCTTCCATCAGAAGAGGAGGTACAGCCACCGCACCAGCGTCCGCCATCGCCGCCTTCACGGTTTCAAGCTCCAGCCTCCTCTCTCCCAACTCCCCCCTCAGGGATTCGACTTCCTCGCGGAGGAGGTCATTCGCCCCTCGGAGGCGCTCCAACTCACCGTCCCCACACCTCAAACAGAGCAGATCCAACACGGTCTGGACCTTGATCACAAGGTCCTTCATCCTCCTTTTCGTCGACCGCTCGAGATGCTCCGACTCCTTTATCATCCTCAGGACGTCCACCGTGCACTCCCCCGCCGTAGCCCTCATATGCTCCGACGACACACTCGCAACAGCTTCCTCCTGCTCGCGATCCAACACAAGACTAGCCGCCCTCTTAGGCGAGGCCTTCGTTTCCCGCCCCTTGACCAAATCCTGCTTCTCCTCCTCCACTATGCGGGTCCCATCTCGGCCACCCGTCCCCCTCCGCAGGTTAAACCGCAGGCTATACCCTCCCCGCTGTGCCGTGGTCACTTTGGCCGACGCCACTTCCTCCTCCGCATCCGAGCCAGAGGTTTCGGCCTCTATCCTCGTTACCCGATGCCTCCTCTTTCCCCCACTAACGATGACACTGGTGTCAGAGTCCATCGCTGAATCTGACCCAGGCACCACAAGGCGCGAAAACAACAACCACAAAACTTAACAACTTGAAATAAAAACCATCAACAACAAAAAACTTAACAAAACCCTCCAACCTAACCTAACCTAACCTAACCTAACCTAACCTAACCTAACCTAACCTAACCTAACCTAACCTAACCTAACCTAACCGGCGATTAAGGCACAAAACGCGGATCGACTGGTTGGCCTCACGGACGTCGACCTGGACTCCATGACTGTGAGATACCGGAGGAGGGCGCGGAACCCCCTCGAGACCCATGTCATCCTCCAGGTGACTCCCAGGATGAGGTCGAGACTGGTGTCCGTGGGGAAAATCTACGTCGATCTACAGAGGGTAGTAGTCGAAGACCAGTCCCCACTGGTGCAGTGCACCCGATGTCTCGGGTACGGACACGGCCGCAGACTCTGCAAAGAAGCAACTGACCTTTGCAGTTTCTGCGGTGACCCTCACAAACGGACGGATTGCCCGCGATTTCTCGAGGGCGATCCGCCAAAGTGTCATAACTGCGAAATCGCGAAACATCGGGACGTGGGGCACACTGCATTCGACGACGCGTGTCCAGTCCGCAAAAAATGGGACAGCATCGCCAGATCCAGTGTGGCATATGGCGAGTGAACATACACAAAACGGCAATACAGAACTACACAAAACAAACATCAATACAACTACACACAAACATCGCCACCCACACACAAGTATCAGGTATGACCTGGGAACTTAAACAAACATATGTTTGTCAGAAAAATTATGTACAATTTTCCCTGGAGAGCATCCAGGTCATACCTAAATATAAATACACAACAAACACAAAAAATAGATACGACAACACTAATGCGTTGCCTAACCTATTAAAAACACAACAACAAACATACACGCATACACGAAATACACTTGAACTTTCACAAACACACGAGTACATCATCACCAACCACAACAGGACAATCGCCATATGTACACAACCAATGTACCTAATGCCATGCAACACTATTAAATACAACCATTATACACAATAGAACAAATTTACATTATACAAAATATACTATTATACAAATTATACATAATGTAATTCTTAAACTAATTTATATAAATTATACAAACTATACAATTATACAAAATTACAATATCAGAAATAAAAACTAATATTACTCAATTTAAAATACTAATTCTTACAAATGAAACATAAAAGTGCCACTTATAAGCACAAAACATAAACAAATTATTATATAATGTAATCATAAAGTCCTCCTACAAAATGTATACAACATAGCAATTAAGAGCTAATTAAAACTTATGACTAATATTACGTAAGAATCTTTAGTCTGATTAATTCAAAACAAAGTGCCACTTCGCAAACCATTATAATATGGTCAAAATAACCCTGACAAACAAAAAATCAGAACATCCTGGACAAAAAAAACATCAAGAAAATAACGAAATAAGTGAAAACAGGAATATAACAATACTAATGAAAATTCAAATATACATTCGATCCAATCTATTATCTAATACAATCTACAAAAACATACAAATAATCCATAATTAAAATTGGAAAACATAATAAAAATTTAATTAAATCAATAAATTCAAAACAACATTCTTCAAAATCTATAAACTCTAAATAGGAAAAATTGAAAAGACAAAACAAGGTTTCTGATCACCATGTCAGAAGAAAAGTGGCAGACTGCGCACACAGCGCAGTTTAAAAAAAAAAAAAAAAAAAAAAAAAAAAAAAACCTAACCTAACCTAACCTAACCTAACCTAACCTAACCTAACCTAACCCATCGTCACTGAAACATTGAAAATTTTAATTAAAACCTATTAAATTGCAAAAACTTTCAAAATTTTGACTGGAATCGTTGTTCTGGAGTGTAGCCCTCCAAATTTTGGAAAAAATCGCCCCCCCGCCCCTCCAGTGTTGACCCACTACGTTGGATGCATGGGCGCGAAGTCATCCAGATAGGTTTTTTGGTACAAAAGCAAAAATTTCAGATTGACTTTTAGAATTTAATTTGACGCATCCCGTATTGTCACGGGATACATTAACCAATCCCAAAACATCACGTCAGGGAAGCAATTTACACTTGACTTGCGGTGTAGTAAAAATCTACCGCAAAACCTGACGAAAGGTTTATTGACCAACTATTTTGCTTATTAATTACGAATTGACAATCATCTATTTTATACAATATTTTATACAATTGGACAACTTTATACAACCTTATATACAATTTACAAATTTATTCACATTTACAACTATTTACAAATCATAATATACAAATTTACATTTTAGAAATTATTTTAATTAATTCCACGTAATCGACGTTTATATCCTTGATACGCCGGCCGTACTGGAAAAGACTCAGTTTCCAAGAACAAAAATGTTTGGCTTCCGCACACCCGCGAAAACAATGCCACTTAGGAATGACGAGGAGAAGTCCCCAGAGGAGGAAATAATTAACTTGACTCAAACTCAAACTAGGACTGACATTACCAGCCCTGAAAAACCTGAAGTTAGTAGGGTGACCCAGGCCCGGAGGAGCATCGAATCGTGGATTGTGTCCCCAAACCTCCCTAAAAGGGCCATCAAACCTAAACCAAAAATGGACTCTACAAACACGGAAGCCAAAAATACAAACACAGACAAAAAGACGGTGAACGAACTCACAGTGACCAAATCACCGAAAAAGACCCGAGAGTATAAGAGCCGACTAGATGAGGCCAGGGCCTGTCTACAAAAAACTAAGCAGCAAATCGGTATCAGCCGGAACCTGAAAACGGAAATTAAGACAGAGGTGTTGGAATCGACCGAGAGACTCTATAGACTGGTTAAGGAAGCTGAAGAAGGAAAGCCTTACAACGCGGATGAAAAGGAAAAGAGTACAACTAAGAGTCAGGAAAGGAAAACGGAACAGACAAAACCTATGGAAGCGCAGAAAGAGTTAGAAAAGAATGACAGCGAAATAATACGGAAATTGGAAGAGTATAGCAAATTAATGTCAGACAACAAAAAAGAAATGGAAGAATTACATAAAACAATACAAAAACAACAAGACAAATGGGATAAAGGAGTGGAAGACAGGACCCAACGTGAAGCGGAGCACACGCGGAAGCTAGTAGATCTGGCAGCTAGTATAACCAAAGACACAAACGATGATAACAGCAATCTGAAAAATGACAAAGTGATGGAAGCTATAGAAAGACACACAAAACTCATAGAAGAAAGTAATACCAATATAAAAAATCTGGAAGAAACCCTACAAAAACATCAGGAGACAATACAAGAAGTGAGGAAGTCCTACGCCAGTGTAGCCGCGACGACCTCACGGAAACAAATACCGGATCGGACAACGCTACACTCGGTCGTAGTGACTGCCAAAGAGGAAACTGAAACGGGAGAACAAGTATTGGAAAGAGTTAGGAAAGCAGTAAACGCTAAGGAAGGGGGAGTACAGATAGAGAACGTGCGAAAAGCCAAAGACAGGAAAATAATACTAGGGTGTCGTACCAAAGAAGAAAGACAGAAGATAAAACAGAGAATTGAGACCGACACACAATTGATAGTGAAAGAAGTCGTGAACAGGGACCCGCTCGTGGTGCTAAAGGGAGTGCTCGCCCGCAACACCGATGAGGAAGTGGTAGCCTTTCTGAAGAGACAGAACGGGGCCCTGTTCAAAGACATAACGGACACGAAAACAGAAATTATATACAAAAAGAGAGCCAGGAACCCACACACACAACATATAATTATGAGGGTGTCCCCCCCATTATGGAAACGCTTGACAGAGGCGGGTTCCGTGTTCGTAGACATGCTAAGGATAGAAGTGGAGGACCAAAGTCCACTCGTACAATGCTCCATATGCTTGGGCTACGGACACGGAAGGCGCTTCTGCAAGGAGACCAAACCGAGCTGTAGCCACTGCGGCAAAGACCACATGAAGACGGATTGTCCGGAATGGCAGGCGCGCACGGTCCCGACCTGTTGCAATTGCCGACTGGCTCAAACGGATAAAACCGACCATAACGCATTCAGTCGGGACTGCCCGATCCGTCAAAAATGGGATGCTATAGCGAGAGCCAAAGTGAGCTATTGCTAAGGTGGTCCCAGTTGTAATATCATCCTCCTCAGTCAGCACAAAATACTACCTAATCTCCCAAGCTAATTTGCAACGCAAACAATTAGCTACCCAGGAGTTAATGCTTGATGCAACCAAAAGGAAAACGGCTTTTGCTCTTCTTCAAGAACCATACGTAGGAGCCAGAGGTAGAATGAAGGGTTATCAAGGGGCCAGAATCTACCAGCACACGAATCAGGGTGACGGAACCATAAAAGCAGCGATTGCTGTTTTCGACGAGGACCTGGACGTCACCCTGTATACCGAACTGACCACGCCCAACATCGTAGTGGTCAAAATTAAAACGTGCGCCTGGGAGATTCTGGTCATATCACTCTACTTCGAGCCAGACCAACCTAGTATGGATACATACTTGATGCAACTGAGGAGGATAATTCGCAAAGTTGGCACGGACAAAGTGTTACTGGGAGGGGACGCGAATGCTAAAAACATCTGGTGGGGAAGCTCTAAAATAGATAAAAGGGGGGCTGAAATGGCTGGAACTCTCGAGGAACTAGGACTAGAAGTGCTAAATCGGGGAAACACTCCGACCTTCGACACTGTGCGCGGAGGTGTCCACTACACCGGCTTCGTGGACATCACGGCCTGCACGGCGGGGCTTCTTACATCGATCGAAGACTGGAACGTAGACATCGGCATCACTAGCTCGGATCATAATACAATTAAATTCAAAATTAAACTACAAAAATCTAAAGGCAGAAGCATAAATAGAACAACAAGAATATTTAACAGCAAAAAAGCAAATTGGGACCAGTTTCGTGAGAAACTGGCCCAATTTCTAGAGATAAATAACATGGAAATAAATAAAATAAATAACGCTAAAGAAATAGATAATCTAGTAGAAATATATACAAAACAAATAATAGAAGCATGCAACTATAGTATACCTAAACTTAAAAATAAAAACACTTTCCGTGGTGGTCCGATGCACTCGAAGAACTGAAGAAGGAAGTCAACACCAAACGCCGCCGAATCCGATGCGCCGCACCCGTCCGCAGGTCGAAGGTCGTAGAAGAGTACCTGAAAGCGAAAGAAAAGTATGAGCAAGAGGCCAGAAGGGCTCAGATAGATAGCTGGAAGGACTTCTGTGGGAAGCAAACCAAAGAAGGTGCCTGGGAAGGTGTGTACAGGGTCATAAATAAGGTCACGAACAGAGAAGAAGACCTGCCTCTGAAAGTAGGAAACATAGTGCTGGACGAGAAAGCTTCCGCAACTCTACTCGCGGAGACATTTTACCCAGTCGACGACCCCAAGGATGATGACCTTGAACACCAGCGCGTAAGAGGGCTCGCTGACACGGTCAACATCCTGAACCATGATGAACATGATCCAGAGTTCTCCGTGTCGGAGCTCAACGACGCGCTGAATAGCTTTGACCCGAAAAAAGCGCCCGGCCCGGACGGCTTAACAGCGGACATCTGCCAAGCGGCCGTAAAGCAAAACCCTCAGATTTTTCTGACGCTTGCAAATAAATGCCTGAACATAGGCCACTTCCCGACCATTTGGAAACTGGCAACGGTTGTCGTCCTAAGGAAGCCGGGTAAACCGAACTACACCGACCCGAAATCCTACCGACCGATAGGACTCCTACCGGTGCTGGGTAAAGTCTTCGAAAAAATGGTAGTAGCCAGGATAAAGTGGCACGTACTCCCGGCGCTCAGCGTTCGACAGTACGGGTTTATGCCCCAAAAAAGTACGCAAGACTCCCTCTATGACATGTTGAATCACATCCGAAACAAGCTGCAAGAAAAAAAGATAATAGCTCTGATCTCACTTGACATAGAGGGAGCCTTTGATAGCGCATGGTGGCCAGCAATAAGAACCCGACTATCGGACGCTGGATGCCCCGTCAACGTTAGGCGCGTGATGGATAGCTATCTGCAGGATAGAGAGGTCAGGGTCCGATATGCGGGCATAGAAGTTCCTCGAAAAACAAGCAAAGGGTGCGTCCAGGGGTCCATTGGAGGTCCAATCCTATGGAACATACTCCTGGACCCCCTTTTGCAAGCGCTTGATCAGAGGGGCGACTATTGCCAAGCATTCGCAGATGACATCGTCCTCATCGTCGACGGCGAGACGGGCTCGCAGGTCCAAACCCAAGCAAATGCCGCCCTCGCCTATGTCAGGAAGTGGGGTGACATAAATAAGCTGCGTTTTGCTCCGCACAAAACAAACGCGTTATTGATAACACGGAAACTTAA
This sequence comes from Ptilodon capucinus, assembly GCA_914767695.1. Lineage (NCBI taxonomy): Eukaryota > Metazoa > Arthropoda > Insecta > Lepidoptera > Notodontidae > Ptilodon > Ptilodon capucinus. Next base: position 13,178,406 of record OU611814.1, on the reverse strand, counting down.
GTATGACACCCCACGACTGAGCATGGGCGGGTGCGACATAAGCTTCACTCGGGAATTCAAAATACTGGGCTTAACCATAGACAATGGACTGACCTTCACCACCCATGTAACGAACGCCTGTAAAAAGGCCTTAAACATCTACGGAATGTTGGCGAGAACAGCCAAGATTAACTGGGGACTGCACCCAGAAGTCATAAGAATTATTTATACAGCCTGTGTTGAACCAATAATCTTGTACGCTGCGAGCGCCTGGGCTCCGGCTTCTTCTAAAAAGGGCATACAAAAATTACTAAACGCCACACAGCGCGGATTTGCCCAAAAAATCGTCAAGGCATACCGCACCGTATCCCTAAACTCGTCTCTGATTCTGGCCGGGCTATTGCCCCTTGACCTCCGGATCCAAGAGGCGGCTGCCCTATATGAGGCCAAGAGGGGGATACCCCGACCAGAGCTCGGAGACGGGAAGGTCGAGACGGTAGCGAAGCGCATTAATATGCCCCACCCCGCCACGCATATGTGCTGGGAGTTCACCTGCCTGATAGACCAGAACGACGTGCAAAGATACGAAAGACAGGAGATGCGTATCTTTACGGACGGTAGCAAAACTGAAGGGAAGGTCGGGGCCGCCCTATCCATATGGATAGGGAGCACCGAAACCAAAACCCGGAAGTTGAAGCTGCCCCCCTACAGCACAGTCTATCAGGCGGAGCTGCTAGCCATATGCGAGGCGGCAAAAGAGATAGCCAATAGCAGGTACTCAACAACAGGTATATATAGTGACTCAAGGTCGTCCCTTGAGACGATCACCAACAACAACACGGTCCACCCCCTGGCAGTGGAAACCCGGAAAATACTCAGAGAAGCCGCCCTCCAGAACAAGACCGTCAGCCTGTTCTGGGTCAAAGCCCACACTGGCTTGCAGGGCAACGAGCGGGCTGACGAGCTTGCGAAGGAGGCGGCCCTAAAATCAAAGGCAAGACCTATATACGACCTCTGCCCTGTTTCATTTGTCAAGCGACAGATTCGAATGGCGTCGCTTGACAAATGGAACACGCGCTACAAAATGGGAGAAACGGCGTCAGTGACTAAAACATTCTTTCCTGACGCAACGGAGGCATACCCAATAATAAAAAAGATCGCTATCGATCCGGTGCTGACACAAGTCATGACGGGACATGGCGGGTTCTCCGAATACTTAAATCGCTTTAAATGTAAGGAGAACCCGTCGTGCATCTGCGACTCTGCAGTCGGAGAAAACCTGTTACATATTGTCCTGGAATGCCCAGCAAACGGCAAGGAAAGACACGACATTAGACGTGAGCGTTATTTCACGTCACTGGTTACATTAACTAGCTTCACGGCATGTAACCGAGTCACTTGTTTCAAGTCAAATCACAAGTAGTGATTTTGGTAACGCGTTATTTCTGTTAACTGTAAGCGGGAAACGTCAAGTCGTCACTCGTCAGTCGGTCGGTCTCTCGGTTCGGTTCGGTGGGGCCCGTTACATTTCTTTCGCATCGCGCCTACCGGCCGGCTGAGTAAGCGAGAACGGGTGACACGAATAAAACCGAAGTAATCCGAACGCACATGTGCCGTGGTACTGGTATACAACAAAAAACGAAACAGCGTAACAGTCAATAAGTTTAATTTTCATACGTAACTCTATAGACATAGAGAATAAAATAGAGTGATCTCTGTTTGTTTGTTTAAAATTTCATCGGCTTGCGAGGCGCGAAGCGAGCGAGCGTCACTTTGAATTTGTTTACATATTTCGCACCTTTAATAGTATAAAGACCTAACTCAAAAATAATGTTGTTGAAAAATGGTCGTTATGTAAATAATGTAAATATCAATCATCATTGTATATACGATCAAATTGACTTTTAAATAAGCCTGCATTAATAATTTCATTAAAATCATAGTTTCATAGAAAACACTAATCAATCATAAATACATTTAATGCAGTCATTTCTAAGCCTGAATAAAGTACGCAGGGAAGTTAATTGATTGATTTAACTGTATAGCTAAAAACACTTAGATAGTGATTTAATTTATTTTCGTTTCGTGTGTAACTGTATAGTTGGTGAAGTTATTTATGCAAACAATCACTGGATCTAAATAAAAATAACTTGTTGCAAAAATCACCTGTTTTGAAAACAAGTGACGCCGACCAAGTAACTGGTTTCGTGACGTTTCGTGAAAATGACGTAACGACACACGTCTACACGACATAGAAATAAAAATAGGGAGGAAAATTGAACTCGACAACATACACGAAATAATTAAAAACAAAAATACAAGACAAGAATTTTTAACATATTGTAAACAAGTAGCTCTAAAAACCATTAAACGTAATAAATAATTAAACAGTAAAATTAAATGACACTTAAAAGTAAATAAACAATAAAATTAAATCACGCTAAAAAGTAAATACTAGCAAAAATCTTAATAACAATAACAAGTAAAAACAAATTAAGATAAACTATAAAAGAAAATAATAAAAGAGATGACCAAAGGCCCTGGTCCCATATCAGGGGAAATACGATAGCCAAAACATCAAAAAAAAAAAAAAAAACCTAACCTAACCTAACCTAACCTAACCTAACCTAACCTTTTTTTTTTTTTTTTTTTTTTTTTTTATCGTTGGAAAATGCTTTATGCATCTCCCTTCTATCCTCGGGGGGGATAGTAGGGAGTATGTGGGACTCACAGCACGAGACCGCATACCCACTAAAAACCAACGTTGCACCTCCACGAGTCACAAGGAGTCGGGGCTATGGGAACGCGAAACGCAATCTTCCACGGCCCCGACGCAACAGCAGCCTTATGCAGGCTTCCTCTAAAATGGCGCTGTGTCGGCGCACCAGACACAGCGCCCCGCCACTGGCCCCTTTTTGAGTGGCAGGCACCCCCGCGCCCGCCGCTCAGGGCCCGCCGGGGAGACTTACGTCTCGACCCAGCCCCTCACGCTAGCCTTCCCACCAGCGAGCCAGCCAGCCGAACCAGGAAGGGGATCCTCTACCTCGCGAGGTTCGACCCAACCCAGAACAGCCAGCCAACCAACCGGCAGGTCAGCCAGCGCCACCAGCAGTCCGTCAGCCAGCCGACTAGCCAGCCCCCCAATGGGGCTCCAGCCGTCCACAACCCAGCCAGCAGGTCGGCCAGCCAAACGACGGACACGCCAGCAGCCCTCGAGTAGGGAGAGGACAATGAAGCCCCCTCCACAGGGTCGCGTCGGCCTAAAGGCCATCGCGACCTCTCCTCAGCCAGCTGTCCAGCCTTGCAGCCGAACAGCCGACCCGTCGCCGATCAGCCAGCCAGTTGAGCCAGCCAGCCGGGCAGGAAAGGCTTCGCGGCCCCCCTCTGGGGCTCCACCTCTCCACCTCCCAGCCAGCGGCCCAGCCTGCCAACCGGAGACCCCCACAATGGGCGGCTGATATGCCACCCGGCCTACCATGGCGGGCGGTCCGGTCGAACCACCACCACCAGTCAGCCAGGCAGCCAGCCACCCTAAGGCTCGCAGCCGCCCCCGGCACCTCCACGAAAGAGACCGGGGGCAGCTCTCGCCCACTGTGCGCCGCCACGCCGCCCCAGCAACAGCCGGAGCAACGCTCGCGCCCCCCACGTGTCGGACCATTCGCCATCGCCGACAATCACCTCCGCAAAGGAGAACGATTGTCGACGATGCCCAGGGTGCACCGTCTCCCACCCATTGTCACACCAGAGACGTATCCCGGATGTGGCAATGGGTGCGAGCACTCGAGGAGGTTGTCCGACCTGGCACCCCAACCTTTTTTTTTTTTTTTTTTTTTTTTTTTTTTTATCGTTGGAAAATGCTTTATGCATCTCCCTACTATCCTCGGGGGGGATAGTAGGGAGTATGTGGGACTCACAGCACGAGACCGCATACCCACTAAAAACCAACGTTGCACCTCCACGAGTCACAAGGAGTCGGGGCTATGGGAACGCGAAACGCAATCTTCCACGGCCCCGACGCAACAGCAGCCTTATGCAGGCTTCCTCCAAGAATGGCGCTGTGTCGGCGCACCAGACACAGCGCCCCGCCACTGGCCCCTTTTTTAGTGGCAGGCACCCCCGCGCCCGCCGCTCAGGGCCCGCCGGGGAGACTTACGTCTCGACCCAGCCCCTCACGCCAGCCTTCCCACCAGCGAGCCAGCCAGCCGAACCAGGAAGGGGATCCTCTACCTCGCGAGGTTCGACCCAACCCAGAACAGCCAGCCAGCCAACCGGCAGGTCAGCCAGCGCCACCGGCAGTCCGTCAGCCAGCCAACTAGCCAGCCCCCCATTGGGGCTCCAGCCGTCCTCAACCCAGCCAGCAGGTCGGCCAGCCAAACGACGGACACGCCAGTAGCCCTCGAGTAGGGAGAGGACAATGAAGCCCCCTCCACAGGGTCGCGTCGGCCTAAAGGCCATCGCGACCTCTCCTCAGCCAGCTGTCCAGCCTTGCAGCCGAACAGCAGCCAGCCGGGCAGGAAAGGCTTCGCGGCCCCCCTCTGGGGCTCCACCTCTCCACCTCCCAGCCAGCGGCCCAGCCTGCCAACCGGAGACCCCCACAATGGGCGGCTGATATGCCACCCGGCCTACCATGGCGGGCGGTCCGGTCGAACCACCACCACCAGTCAGCCAGGCAGCCAGCCACCCTAAGGCTCGCAGCCGCCCCCGGCACCTCCACGAAAGAGACCGGGGGCAGCTCTCGCCCACTGTGCGCCGCCACGCCGCCCCAGCAACAGCCGGAGCAACGCCCGCGCCCCCCACGTGTCGGACCATTCGCCATCGCCGACAATCACCTCCGCAAAGGAGAACGATTGTCGACGATGCCCAGGGTGCACCGTCTCCCACCCATTGTCACACCAGGGACGTATCCCGGATGTGGCAATGGGCGCGAGCACTCGAGGAGGTTGTCCGACCTGGCACCCCAACCTAACCTTTTTTTTTTTTTTTTTTTTTTTTTTTTTTTTTTTTTTTTTTTAAGTGGAAAAACCCTTTATGGATCCCCCGCCGACTCGGGGGAGTCGACGGGGGTATGTCAGAGTCTCGGCAGAGTGCCGCATACTGACTAAAAAACCACTATGTACCTCTGGTCGCATAGTGCCGGGGTTACGGGAATCGCGATAAGAACGCATGCTACCGCGACCCCAACGCGACTGTGGCTTGTTGAAGCCTCCGCTTGCGGGTGTGCTTAGACCCCAACCTAACCTTTTTTTTTTTTTTTTTTTTTTTTATTTTTTTTTTTACATGTGGAAAATGCATTTACACATCCCCGCTCGCTAAGGGGAACGAACGGGATATGTCGGGCTCAGCAACAAGAGTTGCCACTACCGACTAAAAACCACATGATACTCCACCTTCCTCGGCTAGTGATGGGGGGCGCGGGACCGCTCGCGCATTCTCCGCAACCCCCACCGACGCCGGCGCTTGCCGTTGGCTGGCTCGCCTCACGGCTTTTGCCGTCTGTGAGATGCCCCGGAGTATTTGGGGCATCGCACATCACCACGCGAGGGCCTACCTCTGGCTTAGAGCGCTGATTGCCCCCGCAACCGACGCTCCAGGCCCTCTAAGCGGAGACGGAGTACGGGCTCGATTAGCCCGTCTCCGTGTTCGCACTCTCCGGAGCGGGTCAGCGAGGGGATCTCGTTCCCTCTCCCGCTCCTCCGCCTCCCTCTGCAAAATAATAGTTTCGCAGAAGGAGGCTATTGCCTCCCACGACCTCTCGTCATTGACCATCGATGTTATGATGGCCGACAAGGAGAGGTCATTTCCCACAACCGCGACCAAAGATCGACGCGGTTCGGCTCCTCCTGGACATGCCTCCAGCGCATGCTGAGCAGTATCTTCTGCACAGCCGCACTGGTGGCAGGCTGGGGAGGCTTCTCTTCTGGCGACAAGACACAAGTACCTCCCAAAGCACCCATGTCCTGTGAGGACTTGCGTCAGCCGGAAGGTGAGCCTCCCGTGTCTCCTGTGGACCCACTCTCCGAGTACGGGTCGGATCGCTTCAAGGAGTCGTCGAGCGCCGGCCCCTCTCTGTGTAGGCCCCATAAGGAGCCGTTCCCCCCACCTGGTTTGCACTTCCCTTCTGGCGCTAGAGCGCCAGTGTGCCACCTCTTGCGGCGCCGGTCGCTCGTTCCGTTCGCGCGCCTGCGCTCTGCGCCAGTACACTGAGGCCAGCACCTCTGCCTCAAGGTCCCACGGGAGCGACCCGGCGAGGACGCACGCCACCTCATGAGAGAGTGTGCGCCCCAACCTAACCTAACCTAACGTAACCTAACCTAACCTTTTTTTTTTTTTTTTTTTTTTTTACGTGTGAAAATCCTTTATGGATCTCCCTCCGACCCGGGGGAGTCGAAGGGAGTATGCCAGAGTCACGGCAGAGTGCCGCATACTGGCTAAAAACACACGGTGTACGTCTCGGTCGCATAGTGCCGGGGACATGGGAAACGCGAAGACCGCAAACTACCACGAACCCCGACGCGACTGCGGCTTGTGGAAGCCTCCGCTTTGAGTGTGCCTTAAAGATGGTGGCACACCCGGTCCGGCTACGAATGGCGCTGTGTCTACACGGGGCACAGCGCCACCTCACGAGCCCTTTGAAAGGACGACGAACACCCCCGTGTCCGCCGCCAGAGGCTCATGGTGCGGGGAGAGGGACACGCCCAACACGCCAACCCCCTCAACCCTAGACTTGGATGGCCACGTGACTATGTGGCCATCTCAACTTCGCCTGTCTGGCGGACTGACTGTGACTGGGTTGTGCCAGTCGTCGCAGCCGTCTTACGCCTCCACTTTTTCGGCTTGTTCGCACCGGTGCAGGACTTGCTTCCCACCCTGTGGCCAGTGGGCTTGCTCAACGCGGCGCATACTATACAGTTCGGCGCCGCGGAGCAGTCCTTAGACTTGTGCCCCACCTGGCCACATCGAAAACAGGTGCTCCCTCTATCGTCCGCTGCGGTGCATTGCTCCCGGACATGCCCAACCTCGAGGCACCGGTAACACCGCAGCGGGCGCGGCTCTAGCAGTTTGGCCGTAACTGTTGACCACCCTATAGGGAGGTGGTCGGCCTTGACCACCCTGCTTGCAGCTGCGACTGGGCAGCTAACGAGAGCTGAACCACCGCCGGACTTTTCTCGGCGAATTTCGCCCACCTTTATCGAGGCCCCGGGGCACTCGCCTACTCGCGCGATTGCTGCAGTTACCTCCCCCTTTGTGACGGAGTCATCCAGACCGGTAATGCGCAGGTCTGCACATTTTTCCGGCCTGGAGACTACAACGTCTTCCTCCTTGAGGACCTCCCGCAGCTTCGCCGCCAACGAATTGGCTTGGTCGCTGCTCGTGGCCCCGGGCACCTCCAGGATTCGAGCTCCTGTCATTGCCTGCCTGAACTTTAGGGACTGAATTCCCAGTTTGGCCAGGTCGATGGAATCCCTGGCCTTTAACAACAGTCCGGCGTACGTGACCCCCTTTGCCGCGGCATCCGGCTGCAGTTTAAGTACCACAGCAGATGTTTGGGGTGGTCTGAGCCTTGGCTTCCTCCTTCTCTTCGGCTTGTTGGCTGGAGCCGGAGTGGGGACCGTGCCAGACTTCGTCTTGCGGCGCCGAGACACGGTCGTCCAGCCTTCAGAGCCGGGCGCGCCAACTGATGATGGTGGCACACCGCTTCCTCCCTCCTGCGCAGGGGCAGCCGCAGCAGCCTGCGTCTTCTTTCTCTTGCTCTTCGCCTTTTTTCCGCCTTGAGGGGCGGAAGACTGCAGAGGAGCCGGCTCGTCCGACACAAGTGGTTGAGCCACCTCTCGTGAACCGGCCACTGGGGCCGCCTTTGAGGCCACCTTCGGCGCAGGCCGAGGAGAGGTGGCCACACTGGCGTAATCAGCTGCCAGGGGTGGGCGAAGGCGCTGCTCTGGTAGCAATCTACCCTCGAGCGCCTCAAACCTGGCATTCATCATGGTCCCCACCGCCTCAATTATCGAGCGCTTCAGCGTCTCGGGCTCAAACGGAGCACTTGGAGGCGGTGGGGTACTTGTCACATCCGGGGTTTGTTTGCTCCGCAGTAAGTCAGACCGTAGAACGGCCAGCTCGCTGCGGAGTTCGGCGACTTCAGCCTTGAGGCGAGAGTTGTCCGAGGACAACCTCCTGGTCTCTTCGGAGATCGTTGTCCTACTCATCGCCTCAATTGCGTCCTCAATATTGGCCGCCGCGTTCTTGAGAGTCCGAACAAACGTCCCCTTAAGGTTCGACGACTTGGCAGCGACCTGTGTAATCAGGCCCACTTGACTGAGGACCCGGTCCTTCAGATCTATCGCCGCCAACTCCTCATCGGCCGAGGTCCCCGCAAGCCGGCCAGGTCTCAGGAGGTGCACCCTTCTTGCAGCCTCCGAGACCTCCTTCTCCGCCTGCAGCTCCAAAGCCTGACGCTCCGCAGCCACGAGTTCGGCCTTGGCTTTAGCCAGGCCGACGTATTCGCCGGTAGTGGGGGGCCGCCCCCTCCCACGAGGTGCACTACCACCCGAGCCGCCAGACGAGTCTTGCTTGGTAAAGCGGCCAGTCTCATCCCTTTTGGTGGATGCTTTCCCCTTTCCAGGGCGCACCTTGGTGGCAGGACGATCTTCGTCACTCGAAGAGTGGCGCGTCCGGCTCGTGTCCTCATCATCGGAGTCCTTTCTGGCGCGTTTCCGGCGGGCCCTGTACACCTTACTGGGTCCAGCCTCAGACGCCCTACTGGGCACACTGCCGAATGTGGAGTCGTCGCTGATATCACCAGACATCAGCGACTCCACATCCGACATCCTTCTCTCCTCCTTCTCAGCGGCAAGCCGCTCCAACGCCTCTCTAGTGGACGGGGACATGGGAATGTCCAAGCCCGAATAGAGTAAATCCTCAAAATCGCTTTGCGAAACAGGTCCTTTTTTCATGCCATGGTCAGTCGTTTTTTTGTGCGGGTCCGTCGGTATTTTGGTTGAAAACTTTTTTTCCATAATAGTTCCCACGAGTAGCTTGGGATTGAATAGTCCACCGGGTCTCCCTCCCCCGGTAACCCTACATACACCTGGGTGGCGGGCGGTGCCCAGGGATGGTCGCTAGGACTGGTTTGACGACCCAGTCGCTTTTTCGAGCCTTCGACGCCACGGACCGCAGCGCCGAACTCCACGGATATTTTATTGAGGTTTACTCCTCTCGGTCCGGCCGGTTAAGGCAAGACCCCCGGTTCCACTGTAGGCCGCGAGACATGTCCACGACACCTACAGGGAATAACGGGATCGCCCGGTGGCGGCAAGCCGCGTGCGCAAGGCAGACACACCGCGCGAATCATACTGCCTCCTCTCGGCGGCTTCTTTCCATACTTTTCACGCATTCGCGGTTCATCCATCACCTTTGCCAAAGACCTTATGAACTACCCCCAACCTCTTACCCCCCAAACCCCTTACTCCCCAAACCCCTTATCCCCCAAACCCCTTATCCCCCAAACTCCTTACTCCCCTTACCCCCCTGGAGGACCAACATGCCGCATCCATGGCACTCTCATTGGAGAGCACCAGGAGCGGCAAGAGAACCCCCCACCCCGTGTCGGACCATTCGCCATCGCCGACAATCACACCCCCGCAAAGGAGAATGATTGTCGACGATGCCCAGGGTGCACCGTCCCGCACCCATTGTCACACCATAAACGGATGTGGCAATGGGTGCGAGCACTCGAGGAGGTTGTCCGACCTGGCACCCCAACCTAACCTAACCTTTTTTTTTTTTTTTTTTTTTTTTTTTATCGTTGGAAAATGCTTTATGCATCTCCCTACTATCCTCGGGGGGGATAGTAGGGAGTATGTGGGACTCACAGCACGAGACCGCATACCCACTAAAAACCAACGTTGCACCTCCACAGTCACAAGGAGTCGGGGCTATGGGAACGCGAAACGCAATCTTCCACGGCCCCGACGCAACAGCAGCCTTATGCAGGCTTCCTCTAAAATGGCGCTGTGTCGGCGCACCAGACACAGCGCCCCGCCACTGGCCCCTTTTTGAGTGGCAGGCACCCCCGCGCCCGCCGCTCAGGGCCCGCATCTTTCTTATAAATTACATTTTTAAATATATATATATAAAAAAAAAAAAAAAAAAAAACCGTTCCCCACCGGCATCTGGAACAGGGTCCTAGTTACCAGTGGTTAGGGCTCCAGAGAGAGGAACTTCCTCACAATGCGCGCCGTCACCAGAAGTACAGCCTTCTGAATCTGTCCCTTGATCCAGCTGCCTAACGCGAGCCTCTTTAGGTGTTTGTCGAGGCTCTTGGCTAATAAACCATGGGCGGTTCAATGTTCACTATCGGTACAATGATTGCCGCATCAATGTCCCACATGTCGACAACCTCGTGAGCCAGATCAAGATACTTGCTTTCTTTATCTTTCTCTGCTTTCACGAGATTCTCGTCATGGAGGACAGTGATATCGATAATCATTGCACGGCGCTCTTGGCGATCTATCAGCACAATATCAGGCTACAACAGTCCTGTCTGTGATGATAGACCGGTCCCAATACAATGTGATATGACCCTCTTCGAGAACTGGTTGTGGCTCATACCTGTATTACGGTTCCTCGGATGTCACAAGGCGATATTTAAGGACAAGTTGTTGGTGGACAATCCTGGCTACTTGGTTGTGTCTGTGTAAATATTGACCATTTGCGAGACGCGAACAACCGGAGATGATATGCCTCAGGGATTCACCAGGGCGATGACATGCCCGACAAATTTCAATGGTGCCATCCCTAAGAATATATCTCCGGTAGTTGTTCGTCATCACAACTTCGTCCATAATTGCACAGACAAAACCTTCGGTTTCCCCAAAGAGGTCGCCGAATCGTAGCCAGGCCACGGAGGCCGCAAGATCTACATCGGGCCCATGAATGAAGGGCCCGATAGTACCTTCCGTGTAGCTCCTTACCCTGCCATACCACCCTACGATCATCCGTTGTCAGTACCACAGGTTTGCGCCAGTTCTCTTTTGCCAAAGATAGAGGGGTGAGTCCATTATCTACTGCCACTACATCCACATGCATTTCCCCACCGGCACGGAGAAAATATTCTCTGAGACTACATATCTCTCGGTTATGCAAAGTCTTGACGTTTAAAAAGCCACGACCTCCACATTTCCGAGGGATATATAGTCTCATTACCGATGAACGTGAGTGATGCATGCGGTATGCAGTGAGCGTTGGATCTGAATCTGAAAGTTGGATGCCTTCAGACTCCACCATCCTCCCCTGCTTTGCATGCATGACCGCACATTTATTCACACCAAACTCCATCCTGATAGAATTACTAAAGGTCTCTGTAACCTTCAGTAAGCCCGACAGTTGGAGTGCAGTGGGGGCAAACAGTTTAAGGTCATCCATGTAAAGCAGGTGAGATATTACCTGACCTCCTCGTCGCAACCGAAAGCCAATCCCTGACTCCTCCAAAAGTGTGCTCAGAGGGTTCAGGGCCAGGCAAAACCATAATGGACTCAGACTATCACCCTGGAAGATACCTCGCTCTATCCTTATAGGCTCGTCATTCCCAAGGATCTGTCGAGAGCCTGGACAGAGAAGGACCGTTTTCCATTGCCTCATACATGACTCCAAGAAAGTGCGTAGAGTTGTATCTATTTTATACAACTCAAGCACTCTCACAAGCCACGTATGCGGCACAGAATCATAGGCCTTCTTATAATCTATCCAGCATGTCGACAGATCCTTTCGGTTTCGGCGAGCCTGTTGACAAATGGTCATATCGATGAGGAGTAGCTCCTTAGTACCACGGGACCCACTCCTACATCCATTCTGAGAAGCAGACATTATTGAATTATCTTCAACATGTCTGGCGATTTTCGCTCTCAGGATGGATGTAAGAGTTTTGTAAATTGTAGGTAGACAGGTGATCGGTCTATAATTTTTAGGGTCCGTGGTACTTCCGGTTTTATGGAGCAGATGGGTTACGCCTGTAGTTATAAATTCCGGTAACGACCCAGATTGTAAGGCGGATTGGAATTGGGATGCCAACCGAACGTGCGAGCTACGTAGCCATTTGAGCCAAAAATTATGCAGTCCGTCCGGGCCTGGGGCTTTCCAATTAGGTAGAGAACGGACTGCATTGGTTACGTCTAGGGGCTCGATGGAGATGGCTTCCATTTCTTTTATTGGTTCGCACATTCGCTCGACATCACCGATCCAATCGCCTTCGTAGTGAGTGACTGGCACCGACCAGATATCACGCCAGAATGTTGTCATGGCGTTATCATCTGGTCGCTGCAATTCACTCACTTGTTCATTGGGTCGCTCCCAGGATCTATAAACCCATCTTTGATCCCTTTGGAACATGGAGTTCTGGGTATATCGATCTACGCGAGCCTTATACCTACGTATACGGTTCGCCCATGCATAAATTTACTGCTTCAGGAAGTCAATGCGCTCTGTGACGCGGGAAATATATTCGCGAGGACTGACATCAGTCCCTGCGAATGCCCGCTTCACAAACCGCATAACTCTAGGGCGTGTGTTACCCTCCCTGAAGCAGCTGAGCTTGCCAATGAGTGCCCTAGCCTCGCTAATACGACGCTCTATCCTGCATTGCCATGCCGGGACGGCGGGTTTTGGACGTGTAGCTGTGTCAGTCAGTGTTAAAAACCTTGACACGACATACCGTAATAGCAGCACAATACAGGATAGAGTGTGTATCCACAAGGTCATCACTACTGTCAAAGTAAATTGACAGTAGTGATTATTATTATTTTTTAATTATTTTTTTTATAATAGCGACGCGACGCTCTTATGTGTCTTATAGTAATGTTATGACGATTTTAATATTCTCATTGATTTTAATATTCTCATTATCATTTAATATTCTCATTCTCACTATACGCTCCTTTGATTTTACAATGGCGTCACGACGCCCTTAATAATTTTATAATGGCGTCTCGACGCTCTTATGATTTTTATTATAGTGCCGTCGCGACGCACTTAATTTTTTTATAGTAGCGTCCCGACACTCTTAATAAATTTATAATGGCGTCGCGACGCCCTTAATTATGTTATAATGGCGTCGCGACAACCTTATTTTTTTTTTTTTATAATGGCGTCGCGACGCTCTTATGATTTTTATAGTATCGTCGCGTCGATTTTAATTTTTTCAATGTAGCGTCGCAACGATTTTATTATTTTCATTGGAGCGTCGCGACGCTCTTAATATTTTTGGAACGTAGTTCCTTATCGCGTGTTGCGAAAGGTGGCTAGACGGAATAAATTATGACTGTAACGACACTTTTACATATGTGTGTGTCCATTTTGGTTTCAGTTTCGATTACGATTTATATATTGATACTAGCTGTGCCCGCGACTTCGCCCGCGTGGACTTTAGGGGGATTACCCGGAAATATGGGTATTATGTTTTTCCTGCGGTACCCTGATGCTTTTTCTTAGAATGCCTTGGAACGTCAGCTATCTGTCAGTGAAAGTTCCATTGAAATCGGTTCAGCCGTTTAGAAGTTTACCTCAAACAAACAGACAGACAGACAGACAAAAAAAATAATTTAAAATCGCGTTTTCGTTATAGGTATCGTATATACTTTCATACGCATTTGGTAAAAAAGTGTTATTTTGATGTAACAAACAGACACTCCAATTTTATTTATTTGTATAGATATACATTGCTATAATATACGGCAATCGAATGAAAAACTTTCAAGCGTAAATATAAGCTAAGCTTTATTTTAGATAAGTATTGTATATTATTTATTTGCGGAACATATTTCTGACTAGGTAACGTTGACGTAGTTAATAAATAATGATTGATCATCTCGTTGATTCATTTCCCCGCTCGCCAGGCACTAGCAGTGGTAGCCGTCACACGAACACCAGCCCCCGGGGCGTGCGGGGCAGGCGGGGCGCGGGCGGCGGGCTGTGCGCGCGCGCCGTCACGTGATGAAGAGTACAAGCAACACGATCGCGAACCCCACCAAGAGACAGACGATTAGGCTCATTTTTTTCTGAAACGGAACGTAAGTAGCTACATGAAACAATTAACTTAGGATATATATACTACAAATATATACCTCTCCTTATATCCTTTCTATAAATATATACAGGTTGTATCAGAAGTCCGAAAGTCCGAGGAGTCCGTTTGGGGACATATCTTGCATACATAGTGTAGCTCATATGTGGATGCTTAGTGGAGACAGTTTTTACTTAACTATCATTGTTTCTGAGTTATATACCTTTGATTATTTGTCACAGGCATCGTGTTGTTTGGGTAGATGGGTAGATCCATAACCCTATTCAGCAGTGTAAACAACACTTATGAGGGGCGGCTACCAATATTCACAAAACAGAACATGGGAATTTTACATAGGACTTGAGATATTACGAGTTATATAAACCATAGCGGCCCGTTCCGGCTTCGCACGTGTGGACATTTTTATTTTGTCATATTTTTACCTTAAAGCTTCACTTTACACTATGTTGGCAGTTGTATTTTAAACCCATATTGATTTTCAGGAGATCCTACTCGAGAAAGAGCACCATACAATTGCCCATGAGAAAAGCACTCTTTCCTTACGCAAAACCCTCTCCCGCACTTCGGTGCCCGCTCTCTCGCCGCGTTGCTGCGCTTCGTAGACCTTCTGGCGCGTCGTCCGCGGCGGCGTGTATTTTTTGTTTATCAATTGACATTTTTAATTTCGTAATATCTTTTGAATGGAATGACCGATTTCAATAATTCAAAATGTGATCGACAGGTATTGAAACAGTCAGAATTTATTTGAGATATATATAAGAATTAATACAAAGTTATGATTTTGAACGGCATTTCTGTCAACTTTTAAAATGTAAAAAAGTAGTTGTAGTGACAAAACTACAAAAGTTGGACATATGGTCTCGCGGACTTTTTTGTAGATATTGATGTGTTCTATAATATTGTATTTTTTTTGTTCTATCATCAATACTTTCCGCAGCGTATGCGATGAAAGACATTTCACGGCTAAATTTTTTACACCTTGGGTTGGTTTTAGTAAAGATTTCTAAGGATCTCTAACTTTTTTATAGTAATAAATATAGCTATAGATAATGTAGCTTTCTAACGGTAAAATAATTTTTGAAATCGGTCCTGTTTTTAAGTTTATTCGTAACATACAAAAATACAAATCTTTCCTCTTTATAATATTAGTATGGATATAGATTATTATTATAGTATATAGTAATAGTATACACGGTGTTTCAGAAGTCCGAAATAATACTTTGACGTGTGCGTCAGTATCGGGTATACAACTGAATGGTATAAAAATTTGATCGAAATTCGACCATGTTTTTCAAACATTTTTTTCGTCGTCAATTTCTATAACTAGTAATATCTCTAGTCCTATGTAAAATCTGTGCGTTCTGTTTTGTGAATATTGGTAGTCGACCCTCATAAGTGTAGTTTACACTGCTGAACAGGGTTATGGATGTACCTATAGGCCAAAACACGATACCTGTGACAAATATTCTAAGGTCTGTAACTCAGAAACTAATCTGTCTTCACTAAGCATGCACATATGAGCTACCGTATATGTATCCCAAATATTATTTCGGACTTCTGATACACCCTGTATAGTATAGAAGTATAGACTAGTATAGATGACAAAAAAAATAATTGAAAAAAACATGTTAGAATTAGCCGCGTGGTGTCGCGTGCGTACCTTCCTGGCTTTGGTGCGGCTGACGGTGCCCTTGAGCAGCTGGTGGCCGCCGCTGCCCACGTGCTCGGTGGCCTGCAGCGCGTAGTACTCCACGCTGTCTATCTGGTCTTGCTGCGGATAACATCAAAACACACTTTTGCAATGGAATATGTGGGTATTTATAATTCTTAAGTACTTGTTCTTACTTCGTATGAACAAACGTTGAAATTTCCTATCAGGGATATGTTATGTTATTATCATCAAAGACTTCATGATACTTGAGAGAGCTTTTATAAAAGTAAACCAAATTTAGGCTATGCGATTATTTTGCCTCCGCCGATAAGCCAGGTATCGAGCTATTGAATAAACGAGTTAACGTGTTTCCTCGAGCAGGTACAGGGCTACCCGGTACGGGTGTATCAGTCGAGTTTACTAAATTTTAGGCAAGGTAGATTTTACCATTTTCGGGCCAGTACTGTCACTGCTCATTCAATAGATAACTAATTTGCCTATACACTTAACTGGTATAGGCCCTATACCAATTAAGTGTGCAGGCAGACGTGAGTATTCAACTTCATAATGGCTTCGCTCATCACGCGAATCAAAGAGGAATTTGATGAACAGCGTTCGCACCTCGCGAGGAACGGTACGATTAGCGCGCAAGTAACGAATTTGGGTCATCGTATTCCGCCGGTTGCTGGGTTCGGCCGGCGCGCGTCGATAGGTGGGTCTGGGCGGGTACCTGCTGCGCGACGAGATGCGCGAGTTGCGCGAACAGGTCCCGAACGTCGCGCAGCGCCGCCTCGACGCGCGCCAGCTCCTCGTGCCGCGCCTCCACGTCGCGCAGCAGCCGCCGCGCCTCCGCAGTTTCCGCCTTCACCTGCATTATCGAACGAGAGACATCATCATTCTCAGAATTTATAACATTTCAGGTGTATCATAATTTTGCCTTTTCTCTTTGTAGGGACACACGCACACACGCTCCATGTAAGTGCACGTACATGGATGTGTGAGCGGGGTGACAACTACACGCTTCCCGCCCGGTACACATTCTGGGTGTGTAGCTTGCACATAGAACACGTGTAATTAATTAAATGTATTAGAATAATATGTGGCCCCCAATATAAGTTAAATATATTAATTGGACTTTTATTAAACAACACACCTAAACTCTTGACTCTATTTATAGTGACTAATTGTAATAAAGTTATCACTCACATTATCAACGAAGAGTGATATGTTCTTTGTGTCGAGTAAGGTTTGGCACTCCTCATCGCTTATCGTCAGGTTAGCTGCAAGCACAACACAGTCGGCGTGAGAAGGATACGGTGCGGTGCGGTGCGGTGCGGGTGGCGGAGTCTAGCGCCGCGGCGGAGGCGGCCGTCGACCCCGGGAGACGAGACGGCGCGGCGGCATGACGCCACACGGCGCGAGCGACGAAACGAACAGTTATTCATCCGAGTCATGAGGAGTCATGAGTCGTCATGAGTAATCTAATTGTTAAATTGATATAGCTTTATTGTTATAGTAAAGTTCCCGCGCTTCTCTCCTTCTAATTTCGCACTGTATGTATTTTTATTCATTATTTTCTACACCCTCAGCGGAACCCTCGTCTCTTAAGCCTCCTTTTAGAGTGGCACTAAGAGGAGGCTTACGCGACGATTCAGCGGTAGGTAGCGATAGTAACTGACTGAGTTTGATTTGCTCGTGCAACAGGCGCAGCTGGTGGTCGCGCACGACGTCGAGCAGCGCGTGGTGCCGCGCGAGCGCGTCTGCGTAGAGTCGGCGCGTGGCGGCGTACTGTAGCCGGGCGATGCGCGCGCGCGCCTCGTTGCGCCTCGATACGCGCGCCTCGAACTGTCGCAGTGCACCGCACACCTTCAGCCCCACGGCGTTTGACGCCGTCACCGCGGCGTCCAACTGGTCTTGCAGGTCTGAAACGCACGAAACCGCTTAGAACAAAATCAAAAAGGATAGCATTACACCGGTGCAAGATACGCACGCTTGTTGGTGTGGTAGGTGGGGTCAGAGTGCAGGCGCCGCATCAGTTGCGTGTTGCCTTCCAGCTCGTGGATCCAGCCGCGCATGCGTTCTACCTGGAGGCAAACAAGAGAGTACACTACTATTAAAACCCGGCGAAAAAGGCGAAGCACGCGTAGCTCGGGCCACGACAGTCACGACTGTGCGGTGCAACACTTCAGCTGTAGAAGGAGGCCGGCCAACCCATACGGCCGCGAGGCTCCCTTGAACAACGCTTCAGCTGTAGAAGGAGGCCGGCCAAGCCATACGGCCGCGAGGCTCCCTTGAACAATCTTGCAGCGTAGTGCAGATGACCCTTATAATGTAAGTACATAAATTGTAGATTTGGGGTTAAACCAAGTGTTTATGTTACAGTTATTTGGGTTCAATTAGTGTCAAATCATAGTACGAATTATTATTAGGAGGTGAAACGAATCTATACGACAGTTGGATTGTTTCTATGCCCGGTTAGAATCAGAACAGAATGGGCAATAATCTTGTTTTAGGTGTGTTATTAATATTATAATTAGGAATATAAGAATTAAGTACAATTATAATTGCTGGCTAAAATTAAAACATAACGCAGTAAGAACTGCAAAGGTAAATAATAGGTACTTAGTGGAATATGGTCAGTAAATATAATTGTGGATAATGTAGTGTTGGTGGCATACCTGTACCTTTGGATACGAGTGGCAAGTGTGTCATGATCACGGTTATCTCGCGCGCAGCATCACACACACACACACGTCTCACGTACGTACTGAGTAAGCAGATACACAATTATTGTGTTACAGAATGAGATTAGGTAGACAGTGGCTCTTAGAAACACTGGACACTACGATCTGATTAATCATCCACCATCTCCTCTTCTCTGCGGTTGTCGCCATCTCTTTCTTTGTTTATAATTAAAAAGCCATATAACCTTAACTTCTGACGAACAATACAGTAACCGGTAAGTATTTACTTAGGTACTTTGATTTAATTATAGTATATTCCGAGTGGCGTCGTAAGGTGTGATAGTATGACTTGACTCTTCAAGTAACTCTCAAAATTGTATTGTACATGGTGAATGGAAAACTATACCACTATTTCCAGGACAGCAGGACGTTTGAACTACATTTGTTGTGAAGGTTGCCGTTGGCAATTAACGCAATGACTGACTCATTAGGTATTGTCGCGTATTATTTATATTACCAATTAAACGGCCAGCGCCACACGAATTAACAATTTGATTGTTTTGTGCAGCTACCTACATAGGTACGCGAGTACGATCAGCGCTCACCTCTTGGAACATGGTGTCGATCTCGTCGTCGGCGGCGCAGGGCTCCTCGAGGGCCACCTGCACGGTGTCTCGGTACACGCCGCTCGCCGCGCCATTCGCCAACTGCAACAGTCATCTTCCACTTCACGCACTTTTCGAAACGATTTCCTATGAGCTCTCTCCAATTGTATGTAACTAATATATCGCTTAATTTTATTGCCGTCACGCGACGAACGTCTCGGCTAGAGAGAGTGCTATCGATTCAACCAATATCGGAACCCGGTTTGCTCCGAGATGCGATACAGATAAGTGGTAGTGTCCACACGGCGGTCGATACACGGGTAGTTAGTGAGAGTAGGTAATGTGATCGTATAGTTTATTTATTCAACATACAATTTGAGTTGAATCGTCAGTGCGGAGAGGCGCGCGGCGCGGGCGAGGCGGCGATGAGGAGGCAACAGCGCGGTGGGCGAGGAGCCACACTTGATTACACAAGCGGGCTCCTTATTGTTGATGCACTTGCTCCAAATATACACTGCTGACGCTTCACTGATCACACGAGTACCGGTGAGTGCGGTCATCAGGTGGGCATTGTTTACTCGTGAGCGGCGACGTGGTACCGGTAATAGAACCCGGCCGAGGATTGGCACTGAGACGCGGCGCAAGGACGCACGCGCCGCGCGAGACCCGCAGGAAGCGCTAGTTAACTCAGTTAGTGGCAACTCACGTGGCGCAGCTCGGCGAGCCGGTCTTTGCTTCTCATGTGGGTGCTGGCGGTGCCGGCCGTGGTGCCAACGGCGACAGTCAGCGAGTGCGGGCGGCTCGGGCGCGGTCGCGGCGCGGGAGAGGTGCGCGCGCGGCGGTATCTAATCGTGAACTGATAACGGGCGAGCCGGCGAGATATCTCGCGAGCCGCTCACTCGCGGCACCTAAGGTCAGTACACCCTCGCGCGGCGCACTGCACACTGCGCCGCGCTTGCCTACCTATAATATAGGTAACTCGCCGCGGCCGCGCCGTCTCTCGGCCTCATTTGATTTCTTTTGTTAATTGCGTTTACGTAGCTACCTGTGTGATCATAACAGGACGGGGTTTGAGTCACGACTCGACGCCGACCGATATCATGTTACAATGTCTCGGTATTGTTGAAATGCACACGCAGCTATCTCATATTGCGACATACAATTAATGCACAATGTTGGGTAAGTAAACTCCGTAAATATGTGTCGGAGGTAAATAAAACTGGTCAAGTTTATCGAAATGTGTAATGGATGTACACACAGAGCTCCGTCATGTCTGCGCCCTAACGCGCGCACAGTTTGTTGTCACTGGTCCGGCAGCTACCTGACTTGTCGCGTGACGCCTGACGCCGCGGCACGCGACATGATGGCGCATGCGGCGCGGGCGGCGGCAGCGGCGGAGGCCGGCGGCGGAGGCAAGAGTGATGTGTGACCTCGAGGCAGTGAGCGGTAGTTCGTCACATCAACAATTAGTGTATCTGTGTTAGTAAACAACACGTTTAGGCAGTGAGGTGAAGTAGGTAGGTACATAGCTCCCTAGTCGATCATTAACATAGTGCTCGCTCACACTTGCCGTCGGTTTACCTGCAGTCTGCAGTAGGCGCTATGACGCGCCGAAATTCGCGAGACCAATATTTTGGCTGTAAATATTTACTTTTTTAAGGTTATTATGAGGTGACCATAATTGCATATTTTCAACGATTATTGACACTAAAAAGCGTGAAAAAAAATAAACTTTTAACAAAAACCGACTTCAAAAACCTAGGTGCACTAAAAAGCTAGAAATAACCTTATAATTCATAACATTTGAAGTCGGTGCCAATTCATATGTGTATTTGCCTAGTCTGACGTAGATTGGCACCTACTCCAAATGTAACGAATTATAAGGTTATTTCTAGCTTTTTAGTGCACCTAGGTTTTTGAAGTCGGTTTTTGTTTTTTGTTAAAAATTTATTTTTGTACTAACTGTGCCCGCGACTTCGCCCGCGTGGACTTTAGGGAGATTACCCGGAAATATGATGCTTTTTCTAAAATTAAAGTAGCCTAAGTTACGCCTTGGAACGTCAGCTATCTGTAAATGAAAGTCCCATTGAAATCGGTTCAGCCGTTTAGAAGTTTACCTCAAACAAACAGACAGACAGACAGACAGACAGACAGACAGACAATTTTTTTTTAAATTACGCTTTCGTTATAGGTATCGTTTATACTTTCATGCGCATTTGGTAAAAAAGTGTTATTTTGATATTACAAACAGACACTCCAATTTTATTTATTTGTATATGTATAGATGTAACGAATAAACTTAAAAACTACTGGACCGATTTCAAAAATTATTTTACTGTTAGAAAGCTACATTATCACTGAGTAACATAGGCTATATTTATTACTAGAAAAAATAGAGATCCTTAGAAATCTTTACTAAAACCAACCCAAGGTGTAAAAAAATTTGCCGTAAAATGTGTTTCATCGCATACGCTGCGGAAAGTATTGATGATAGAACAAAAATGTTCTGCAATATTATAGAACACGTCGAAATCTACAAAAAAGTTCGGGAGACCATATGTCCAACTATTGTAGTTATGTCACTATAACTACTTTTTACATTTTAAAAGTTGATAGAAATGCCGATCAAAATCCGACCATGTTATCCATATCTTTGTATTAATTATTATCCAAATAAATTATTTTGTATTCAAGACTGTTTCAGTACCTGTCGATTACTTTTTGAATTATTGAAATCGGACATTCCATTCAAAAGATAATATGAAATTAAAAATGACAATATAAACATAAAATACACGCCGACGACGCGCCCGCGCGCAACGCAGTGTGGGAGAGGTGTGCGTAAGGAAAGAGTGCTTTTCTCATGGGCAATTGTATGTTGCTCTTTCTCGAGTAGTTTTTGCTGCCACCTAACAAATACCACTGCCAACATAGTGTAAAGTGAAGCTTTAAGGTAAAAAATACAAAATAAAAATGTCCACCCGTGCGAAGCCGGGACGGGCCGCTAGTCCTGTATAATAAAGTTATAGAAAAAGCTTGTAGTAGACTTTTGCCAAAAATCTTGAGACACGTTTTTCTTTATTTTGTATGCAGACTACACATAACTTTTTTTTTTAAGGACACACTGTTGGCCGTGAGGTGGCCTTTACAGCTTTACCGGAGGAGTGGCGAGCGCAGAGTGCACTCCAATCAAGGCCTTAAGGGCGGAAAGGGGTGGCAACTAGCTCAAGGGCGCCACAGAGGGCACGACCACGACCTTTTCATTTTTAACCGACTTCAAAAAGCAGGAGGTTCTCAATTCGACCCGTATGTTTTTTATCATTGCATGTTACCGCATATCTCCGGCGTCTGTCGACCAATTTCGATTTTTTTTTGAGGTTTGCTAGGGAATTCTTCTAGGTTGGTCTCATCTTCAAAATATTATCTATCAGAAATCAACCCCCTTGGGTTTGAAATGGGGGGTGGGGATTTTTGTTTGGCTGTAAATTTTTACTTTTTAGGGCTGTCGTGTAAGAGGTGATAATATTTGCAAATTTTCAACGATTAATGACCCTAAAAATTGTGAAAAAATCCATGTGTGTATTTGTATAGTCTGACGTAGATTGGCACCGACTTCAAATATAATGAATCATGAGGTGAAGTTGAATTGAAGTCGGTTTTTGTTTTTTGTTAATGTATCAAATATATGAAATTGTAGCGACACATAAGCTAGTTATAAATGAACCCATGTCAGCGAAATACCAACAACTATTTATTTATACCAACAACACTAAAATTAGATATACCCCAATGATATTCTATATAGTAACAGATATGTTAAACACGCACAAAACAACCGAAAAGTGTTCCGCAGTTGTAACATTCATCTGTCAACCAATCCGCATGTTGGTATCAAAGACTAACAAATTTAATGAGACAGAAGGTACAAACCGCATGTTTGTACCTTCTGTCTCATCAAATTTCTATACAAACAAACCTTATAAATAGTACTAAAGGTAGGTTGGTGAGAAATAAAACAATATATAAAAGATTTTTTTTGTATCTTTTACTAAATCATACACCTTCTTTTCGAAGGTGTAATCAGAGGTCCAGTGCAGTGCCCTCGCACTTAGCCGAAGTATTATGGTCCCAATGTAATAGGGGCGATCCTATTTTCAGCAAGCGGTAATGTATTGAAAATTATATTCCACATGAAATCTGAAAAAGTGCGGGCCCAGGATTTGAACGTGCGCCCTTTGGTTTAAGGCGGGCGTTCTGCCAGCTAGGCTACCACTACTCCTCTTTTTACATCGGTTAAAACATGAATAGAATATAGAATGCTGAATATGATAGCGTCATCTGTGCGCCCCGAGAGGAAACTTATAGTGTAGTTTGGAGGCGGACGTGTCACACTCAGTCTGTAGTAGTTCCATAATAATTCAACAGATGGCTGTCCTGGCTGTGCCTACCGAAGTTATTTTTTTACTGACTTCAAAAAGGAGGAGAATTCTCGATTCAACCCCTATGTTTTTTAGGGTTCCGTACCCAAAGGGTAAAACGGACCTCTATTACTAAGATTCCGCTGTCCGTCCGTCTGTCTGACTGTCTGTCTGTCCGTCAGTCACCATGTCAGTCACTCTATCTCAAAGAGTATAATAAGTCTGTATCTCATGAACCGTGATAGTTAGACAGTTGAAATTTTCACAGATAATGTATTTCTGTTGCCGCTATAACAATAAATACCAAAAAACGGAATAAAAAATATTGAAGGGGGCTGCCATACAACAAACGTGATTTTTTGCTCGTTTTTGCTTGATATTGATACTGGCAACATGTTGGCAAATGGCAACAGGACATTTCAAGCGTCTGAAATATTTGTTTGCTGTAAATATGTACTTTTTCGGGCTGTTATGAGGTGAGTTTGCATGATTTCAACGATTATTGGAACGTAGTTTTGGAACGTAGCTCCTTATCGCGCGTTACGAAAGGGCTAGACAGAAAAAATGGCACGAAATTTTGTAACGATACTTTTACATATGTGTGTGTGATTTTTATTGTACGACACTTTTACATATGTGTGTGTGATTTTTATTGTACGACACTTTTACATATGTGTGTGTGATTTTTATTGTACGACACTTTTACATATGTGTGTGTGATTTTTATTGTACGACACTTTTACATATGTGTGTGTGATTTTTATTGTATGCGTTTATGTATACAATAAAATTCGATTGCGTTTGCGATTCCGATTTCGATTTCGATGTGTGTGTGTGTGTGTGTGTGTGTATGTATATGTACATTTTTTTTGCTTTTTTTTTATTCCAAAAGGAACTTCGTTCCATCCGGGTGTCCCTTGACACCTCTCAAGTTTTTTACATTAAAAATCGCGATTTTTTTATTTAACGAAAATCAAAAGCCGACTTCAATATCTTAGATGACTTAGTCTGACATAGATTGGCACCTACTTCAAATGTAATTAATTATGAGGTTATTTACAGATTTTTTGCGCATCTAGGATTTTGAAGTCGGTTTTTGTTTTGTGTAAGTACTAATTAGGTAGATACACACCATTAGGTATAGCAAATTTTGGACCCCTAAAATCCGCAGCCCTAGGCTGCAGCCTCCTTAGCCTGGTGAGAAATCCGCTACTGGATTCGGTAGGTATTCATTATAGTTAGTTAGGCGACAAATAAGTAAGTATTTGATTGGTTCACACTCCTACAGAAGCCGTAATACAGTCCAAGCTCGCAGTATGGGGAGGCTCGGGACTCGCTGTGGGAGAGGTCCGCAGGGAGAGGTACAAATGAAACGAGCGGTCTGTAATCTCTATCGTGTTTTATTGTAACATACAGATAGTTTTCTACACATCCACCTTACAAACGCGTCGCGTCGTCGCCGACTGATATGAGCTCTGTACACCGCGCGGCGAGCGCGGGGCGCGGGGCGCTCCGCCGACATAAATAAAATTCACATAGTATCTAATATTATATAACCTTAAACTATTCGCGGACGCGGCGCGCCCGCACATACACCTATATACACGCTACGCTAGTCTGTACACGCCGCGGCCGCGCCCGCGTTATTTACAACGAGAGGATATGTGTCAGGAACGGGGGCGGCGCCGAAGGCCGCGGGAGCTGCGGGGGCGGGGGCGGGGGCGCGCGTCAGTCGCGCGGCGGCCGCGCCAGCAGCGCCAGCGGCTGCAGCGCCGCCGCGTGCAGGGCGTGAGCCTGCGCCGCCGCCGCCCCCGCCGCCGCCAACCCCGCGCCGCCCATGCCGACCATGCCGCCCGCGGAGCCCAGCCCGCCGCCCAGCCCGCCGCTCTCGCCCGCCGGTGGGTTGATACGCTTCTCCTGTAAAACGAAACACGAGCCGTCAGCCGCCGCTGTCCTGGCGCAACACCGGCTCTCCCGCGGAGCCGCGCACCGGCACGAGGGTGCTCACCTTCTGACGGCGGTTACAGAACCAGACGCGCACCACCTCCTTCTCCATGCAGAGCGCGTCCGCGAGCGCGGCTATCTCTTCGCTGGTGGGCTTGGGGTTGTGCAGGAAGGCCTTCTCGAGCGCGACACGCACGCCCGACTCGATGGAGGTGCGCTTCTTGCGGCGGCGGCCCACGGCCTCCGCCAGCCCCGCGCCCAGCGCTGCACCACCGCCCGCCCCCGCGCCGCCGCCCGCCAGCGACGAGTCCGCGTCCTCCAACCACTTCTGCAGGAGCGGCTTTAGCTTGCACATGTTCTTGAAGCTCAGGTTGAGCGCCTCGAACCGGGATATCGTCGTCTGCGAGAAGTCGTTGCCGTACAGCTTGCCCATCGCCAGCCCGACGTCGCCTTGCGTGAAACCTGAAACGAAACAGGGATATTACGTTGGTATCGTAATCGGGATCGATAACCGGCGGCCCCTCGTTTCTTCGTCGGCGAAGACTCACCGAGCTTGATTCGCCTCTGCTTGAAGGTTTTGGCGAAGTGTTCGAGCTCCTCGAGGTCGGCGGTATCGTCTGTGGAGGGGTCAAGCGCACGCGGCTTGTGCGCGTGAGCATGCAGCGGCGTGTGCGTATGCGCGAGCGCGTGCGCGTGAATGTGCGCGTGGGCGTGCGGGGAGCGCGCGCGACCCGAGCCGGGCGTGTGCGGCGTGAGGAACGCGCCAGCGCCGGGCGGGGTCCGCCTCGGCGACGGGGAGCGGCCGTCTGCAACAACAGCCAGCCCAATATAATAACACACAGTGTCTGGGTCATCACCGGCGGCCGCCGCGGTTGCATAATCGGGCCCGCAGTGGTCCAGAGTGAGAGACGCACCTGTGGTAGGTTGTGGCGCTGCGCCAGCGCGCGCCTGCAGCTGCTGCAGCTGCTGCGCGGCCGCCTGCGCCACCGCCTGCTGCACCTGCCGCACAACTGAATGTTAGTACGATCCTTAAGTGTGTCGTTAATATCGAGAGTCAACTGACAGTGATATCTTATACCTACTATAATATAAGTGTAGGTATGTGTGTATGGGTCACCTGTGTGTGCAGCAGCAGCGAGTGTGCACCGTGCTGGGTGAGCAACAAGTGCTGCAGCTGCGCCAGGGCGTTGCCGGCGCCCGCCACGTTCTGGATAGATAGATACAACAAATGAGCTGGTGTGATTGTGGTGTTATCGTCATGTACCTAGTTGCGCGATGGCGAAATTGCAATGTCAGAATCTGGCTCAATGGACTGCAACGCAGGTTTGCATTCACATCCCTTTTTCTTGTTTAAATCTAGCAAGTACCGTGTACTCACAAACACGGCGGCGGTGGCGGCGGCGGCGCTGGAGACGTGAGGCTGGTGCGAGGGGTGCGAAGGATGCGAGGGGTGCGCGGGGTGGGGGAGGGGCGCGGAGGGCGCGCGAGGTGGCGAGGGTGGCCGCTCGTCGCCGCTGATGTCGCCCTCGCCGCTCGCTGAGCCATCTGAAATCATGACAAGTTACATCTTTAAAACAGTTTGTATAAGCCTGGTTACAAAGTAGTTAAAATCCTGAATAACTAGATTTTTTTTTACAAAAGTTCTTCTTTCTTCTTTTTTTACGAAATGAGTGAAATGATGATATTTAGATGAAATAAGATGAGGAATGCCTGCACCTGCGATATGCGGTATTTATGGCAATGTCGAGTAATTATAGCAAGGACAAATTCAATAAACATTATAAATAACAACGATTATTGACACTAAAAAGCGTGAAAAAAAAATTGCAAAAAACAAAAACCGACTTCAAATTAATGAATTCAATTCATGTGTGTATTTGCCTAGTCTGACGTAGATTGGCACCTACTCCAAATGTAATGAATTATATGGTTATTTTTAGCTTTTTAGTGCACCTAGGTTATTGAAGTCGGTTTTTGTTTTTTGTTAAAAATGTATATATTTTCACGATTTTTAGTGTCAATAATCGTTGAAAATGTGCAATTATTATCACCTCATAACAATTCAACTCTATTGTGACATGATTGAGAAATAGGTATGAACCTCAATTATGTCGCGGCAATAAACTGGTAATACCTCATTTTAGACTCAATAAAGTATTTAACTCTTTTATGGGGGTCGGGATTCGCTTCTTTAATAAGATTCCTAATTGTATAACGGAACTTCCCTTGACCAAATTTAAATTTCATATTAAAAACACTTTGTTGATGAAGGGTTACTATACCATTGAGGAATTTTTAAATGATAAAACTGTGTTCACTTAGCTAGCGGCTCGATACAATATTAACTTATTCGAACTCCTTGTAGGTAGGTAGGTAAGTACTAACTAAACGGGATAATTGCGGCGGATCTTGCTTTGCCTGCGCTCAGGTGATACGTTTGTTCCTTTTTTTTTCCTCTTACGGTGATGGATTGGTCATGCTCATAAATTCTTGCCTGTGGTGGCTCTGGGAGGCGGGTCACCCTCTTCCCTCGAATATGGTTGAGGAGAGTGATGGCTGCTCCTCAAGTCATGCTCGTGTACGAGTGCTACTTGCGAGGACTGGTTCAACCATTTTCCTCTTAATGACTTATCATCTACTCTCCCATACTGCGTTGAAGGCATCATACCAAAGCAATTTTTCTATAACCATCTGTGGTTTAGAATTAATCCCTTCATTGTTAATGGGAGTAGACGCAACTTACTGTACTAGCTTCCTAAGCGTAAAGACTATATTTGTATTTAATATTAGACTGCCGTGAGTATAATTCTTCTCTAGTATTGTGGCAAAGGTGCTGTCTGCTCTCATGGCGTTGCTGCTCCTGAGAATGTATTACTCGCAATTATCGTTTTGAAAAGAGTAACCATTGAGTTTCTTACCGGCTCTTCTCAGTAGAAGCAGCATTCCGAACCGGTGGTAGAATCTGACTATTTGTTAGTGCTTTTTGGCCTACACGAATAAAAAAAAATATTTTGATTTTGATAATAATCTATTTACAGCGTAGATATAGGTAGACGGGGTGGGCGGCGCGGGCGGGCGGCGCGCCCTGACATGATGTATGTGCGGCGACCGGCGGCGCCGGATATTGTATGTAAATGCTCGCTATACGTCATCTCGGTCGCATACGCACGTGACCTCATAATCAGTCAGGCAGGTTAGGACGCACGGGATTCGTTGTTACCTTCAATTATGTCAATTCGCAGGTCAGTACCTACAGTAGGTGGTATTGACGAAGATACCGACAATTATGGTTTAACTTTACATTGAAAAAGCACCGCAAATTAAAAACAGCTTAGCATTATATGTGCAGGATAAAAAAATGGATAACATCCACCGAGCTATACGAGTGAAGAGGGAGCTTTATTTAAAGGGTCTGGTGACATTAGACTTAACCCTCGCCGAGATATTTTTAGCGCTACGACACTTACAATTGTGTCTCAGAAACAACACATGTCGTCTCGGCGATAAAGGGGTGAGCGCACCGACAGCGTCGTGCGTGCTGCGCGCGTGCGCGCGCGCATGTGTCTCGCGCTGAAGGGGTGAAGACGTGCGATTTGTTACGGGTCGCGTGTCGCAGCCTCCGCGCAGCACAGGTGGGGAAGGGTTACACTTTCTTTAAGTGAATATACCTACATTGTAATGGTCGTTTGATGGCGAATACAAGTGATCACTTGTCAGAGGGAGCCGGATTGAATATTTAAAGAGAAAGAGAAGTTTGGTGGTGGTTTGGTGTGAACGAGTAGGTAGTTTAACCAGAGAATTGTTATGACACACGTAATTATAGTAGGTATATCTCAGGGCTCAACATTGATAACTGAGGCGATATTACGTTACTGTTCGTAATAAATGCTCTTAGCGTTGTAGGCTGTATCGCTCTACTATGTCGAGATAACATCGGGGACGCGGCGTACAGTCTAGGGACTCATTTGGATGGAGGAGGATGGAGGAGCTTAAGAACACACACAATAATATTTCCGATAGTCGGTTACCGGGTGACATATTTTAATAATTTTTGTTTATTTTGTTCGCTGTGATACGGGGAAGTTTTAAATAAAACAGGAAAATCCAAAAGCACAGCGAGAAATAGAAAACATCCAAATTAGTTCGTAATTTTGTATGGGAATGGCGTTCGTGGCGACGCGTGTGGCGGACCTCACTCGATCAAAAGTTATGAGATTGAATACATTGTAGGCGATACGAAGTTCACCGGCTCATCTCATCCAGTACCTACCTAATAAATATCAGCTACGTTACATAAAATCACTTTCAATTCGGATTTATGATACACCCTGCACAGTAAAAATGCGTGTAGCCGCATACCTACAAGTGGAGAGGCCCGGTGTCACGCTCACTATTTTATCTTTTTTTTTTAACAAACACAATCTCCTAAAAGTATCTAGTATTGATGTCACTACCCTAGATAGGTAGGTATATCAATAAGAGGTACCGCCTACCTAAGTACTTGCTCTCTACATCGACAAGAACAATGCAGGTGGAGGTTTAATCATTACTTAACAATTCTAATCAGAAACCTCAAAGTAGGTAATTTTTTAACTCTCAAGCATAATCTATTCAGTTATTTATTTTCTAAATGCAAGCACAGCTATAAGCCATTAATGTTTCAATTTGAATTCATGTTATCGTAGATAAGTAGGTACTTGCATACATCTATGTAATACTCTATGGTACAACAACTCATGTCTAGCAGCGTTCTTATTCAGAAAACCTTAAAAAAATTGCAAGAAACCAAAAGCATCTAAAAATATGGATTTTATTTTTCGAAATGTGTCGTTTATTATAAAGTATTCGGATTGATTTTGTATTTGTGGCTAGTGGGGATGCTATGGACTCTAACTATCCTCTGTGTAAGAACATCGATTAAGAATAGAGTTTGAAGCGTAGCCCCTGTCGCGCTTTACACTCCATCCCACAGATTAATATACATATATATTGTTTTCTTATATTTACGCGAATACTATACATTGAAATTAAACTATTTTACGGATTTTATCGCGTTTATTTACTATTTTATTTTCCCGACGTTTCGGCTGCTTTACAGCAACCATGGTCACGGGGGGACTGAGGTGTTAGACGTCCTGATGTCATAGTTAATAACTGGGTACCCTCATATTTAGTTGTTGTTTGCGGTCCGATCCACGCAGAAAGTGCTTACGGTGTCCTGAGGTCTTGCAATGGTACACTTGGTTTTGGATTTAATCATATTGATTACTGGATCCCAAGTTGGTGGTAGCACCCAGCCATCTTCCCTATTGAAATTAGGATGTTTTTTAATTTCAATGGCCTCGCGTATCATCCTTGGTCGGAGTCGGTGTTCTTTTGCGAGGATATGCGGTTTATCAAATCTGATATAATGGCGGGTGCGGTCCTGTACATGTTCACAGATTGCAGACTTCGTGGAGCGTCGGTGTTTCACGTCAGCTATATGTTCTTTTACGCGGGTTACATATAGCTGACGTGAAACACCGACGCTCCACGAAGTCTGCAATCTGTGAACATGTACAGGACCGCACCCGCCATTATATCAGATTTGATAAACCGCATATCCTCGCAAAAGAACACCGACTCCGACCAAGGATGATACGCGAGGCCATTGAAATTAAAAAACATCCTAATTTCAATAGGGAAGATGGCTGGGTGCTACCACCAACTTGGGATCCAGTAATCAATATGATTAAATCCAAAACCAAGTGTACCATTGCAAGACCTCAGGACACCGTAAGCACTTTCTGCGTGGATCGGACCGCAAACAACAACTAAATATGAGGGTACCCAGTTATTAACTATGACATCAGGACGTCTAACACCTCAGTCCCCCCGTGACCATGGTTGCTGTAAAGCAGCCGAAACGTCGGGAAAATAAAATAGTAAATAAACGCGATAAAATCCGTAAAATAGTTTAATTTCAATGTATAGTATTCGCGTAAATATAAGAAAACAATATATATGTATATTAATCTGTGGGATGGAGTGTAAAGCGCGACAGGGGCTACGCTTCAAACTCTATTCTTAATCGATGTTCTTACACAGAGGATAGTTAGAGTCCATAGCATCCCCACTAGCCACAAATACAAAATCAATC
Source organism: Ptilodon capucinus (assembly GCA_914767695.1). Classification (NCBI taxonomy): domain Eukaryota; kingdom Metazoa; phylum Arthropoda; class Insecta; order Lepidoptera; family Notodontidae; genus Ptilodon; species Ptilodon capucinus. Next base: position 13,146,915 of record OU611814.1, on the reverse strand, counting down.
CGAATACTTTATAATAAACGACACATTTCGAAAAATAAAATCCATATTTTTAGATGCTTTTGGTTTCTTGCAATTTTTTTAAGGTTTTCTGAATAAGAACGCTGCTAGACATGAGTTGTTGTACCATAGAGTATTACATAGATGTATGCAAGTACCTACTTATCTACGATAACATGAATTCAAATTGAAACATTAATGGCTTATAGCTGTGCTTGCATTTAGAAAATAAATAACTGAATAGATTATGCTTGAGAGTTAAAAAATTACCTACTTTGAGGTTTCTGATTAGAATTGTTAAGTAATGATTAAACCTCCACCTGCATTGTTCTTGTCGATGTAGAGAGCAAGTACTTAGGTAGGCGGTACCTCTTATTGATATACCTACCTACCTAGGGTAGTGACATCAATACTAGATACTTTTAGGAGATTGTGTTTGTTAAAAAAAAAAGATAAAATAGTGAGCGTGACACCGGGCCTCTCCACTTGTAGGTATGCGGCTACACGCATTTTTACTGTGCAGGGTGTATCATAAATCCGAATTGAAAGTGATTTTATGTAACGTAGCTGATATTTATTAGGTAGGTACTGGATGAGATGAGCCGGTGAACTTCGTATCGCCTACAATGTATTCAATCTCATAACTTTTGATCGAGTGAGGTCCGCCACACGCGTCGCCACGAACGCCATTCCCATACAAAATTACGAACTAATTTGGATGTTTTCTATTTCTCGCTGTGCTTTTGGATTTTCCTGTTTTATTTAAAACTTCCCCGTATCACAGCGAACAAAATAAACAAAAATTATTAAAATATGTCACCCGGTAACCGACTATCGGAAATATTATTGTGTGTGTTCTTAAGCTCCTCCATCCTCCTCCATCCAAATGAGTCCCTAGACTGTACGCCGCGTCCCCGATGTTATCTCGACATAGTAGAGCGATACAGCCTACAACGCTAAGAGCATTTATTACGAACAGTAACGTAATATCGCCTCAGTTATCAATGTTGAGCCCTGAGATATACCTACTATAATTACGTGTGTCATAACAATTCTCTGGTTAAACTACCTACTCGTTCACACCAAACCACCACCAAACTTCTCTTTCTCTTTAAATATTCAATCCGGCTCCCTCTGACAAGTGATCACTTGTATTCGCCATCAAACGACCATTACAATGTAGGTATATTCACTTAAAGAAAGTGTAACCCTTCCCCACCTGTGCTGCGCGGAGGCTGCGACACGCGACCCGTAACAAATCGCACGTCTTCACCCCTTCAGCGCGAGACACATGCGCGCGCGCACGCGCGCAGCACGCACGACGCTGTCGGTGCGCTCACCCCTTTATCGCCGAGACGACATGTGTTGTTTCTGAGACACAATTGTAAGTGTCGTAGCGCTAAAAATATCTCGGCGAGGGTTAAGTCTAATGTCACCAGACCCTTTAAATAAAGCTCCCTCTTCACTCGTATAGCTCGGTGGATGTTATCCATTTTTTTATCCTGCACATATAATGCTAAGCTGTTTTTAATTTGCGGTGCTTTTTCAATGTAAAGTTAAACCATAATTGTCGGTATCTTCGTCAATACCACCTACTGTAGGTACTGACCTGCGAATTGACATAATTGAAGGTAACAACGAATCCCGTGCGTCCTAACCTGCCTGACTGATTATGAGGTCACGTGCGTATGCGACCGAGATGACGTATAGCGAGCATTTACATACAATATCCGGCGCCGCCGGTCGCCGCACATACATCATGTCAGGGCGCGCCGCCCGCCCGCGCCGCCCACCCCGTCTACCTATATCTACGCTGTAAATAGATTATTATCAAAATCAAAATATTTTTTTTTATTCGTGTAGGCCAAAAAGCACTAACAAATAGTCAGATTCTACCACCGGTTCGGAATGCTGCTTCTACTGAGAAGAGCCGGTAAGAAACTCAATGGTTACTCTTTTCAAAACGATAATTGCGAGTAATACATTCTCAGGAGCAGCAACGCCATGAGAGCAGACAGCACCTTTGCCACAATACTAGAGAAGAATTATACTCACGGCAGTCTAATATTAAATACAAATATAGTCTTTACGCTTAGGAAGCTAGTACAGTAAGTTGCGTCTACTCCCATTAACAATGAAGGGATTAATTCTAAACCACAGATGGTTATAGAAAAATTGCTTTGGTATGATGCCTTCAACGCAGTATGGGAGAGTAGATGATAAGTCATTAAGAGGAAAATGGTTGAACCAGTCCTCGCAAGTAGCACTCGTACACGAGCATGACTTGAGGAGCAGCCATCACTCTCCTCAACCATATTCGAGGGAAGAGGGTGACCCGCCTCCCAGAGCCACGGAGCCAGCCAGCGTCGGTGTTTCACGTCAGCTATATGTAACCCGCGTAAAAGAACATATAGCTGACGTGAAACACCGACGCTCCACGACCCGCATATCCTCGCAAAAGAACACCGACTCCGACCAAGGATGATACGCGAGGCCATTGAAATTAAAAAACATCCTAATTTCAATAGGGAAGATGGCTGGGTGCTACCACCAACTTGGGATCCAGTAATCAATATGATTAAATCCAAAACCAAGTGTACCATTGCAAGACCTCAGGACACCGTAAGCACTTTCTGCGTGGATCGGACCGCAAACAACAACTAAATATGAGGGTACCCAGTTATTAACTATGACATCAGGACGTCTAACACCTCAGTCCCCCCCGTGACCATGGTTGCTGTAAAGCAGCCGAAACGTCGGGAAAATAAAATAGTAAATAAACGCGATAAAATCCGTAAAATAGTTTAATTTTAATATACATATAGTCATCAAACTCCATCCATAGTCGATTTCGTTTTCCATTGCTTAATTCAAAAGTAAATGATAGAAGTAGTGAACGGAGGCACTCACCGTGGCTGGGCGGCGGCGATGGCGACTTGATGAGCTCGCCGGACTCCTCTGGAACAGACAAACACACCATTTTATATCGTTTACTCAATAATTGCAATTTCTTATACTTTTTTAACCGACATCAAAAAGGAGAAGGTTCTCAATTCGACGCGTATATTTTTTTTTTTTTTTTATGTAGGTATGTTACCGCATATCTCCGGCGTCTGTCGACCGATTAGATGTTTTTTTTGGGTGTAAATATTTACTTTTTTAGGTTTGTTATGAGGTGACAAGCATATTACTTATTATGCATATATTTTCATATATATATATATATATATGCATTATATGCATATTTTCAACAATTATTGACACAAAAAAAAAAAAATTACCAAAAAACTAAAACCGACTTCTAAAACCTAGGTGCACTAAAAAGCTACAAATAATCTTATAATTAAGTTTTCGTTTTTGTTATATTCAATGTTCGCTTTATTTTCCTCAAATAAAAATGTTAGATTTTATTTGAAAGTTTTATAATTTAGCTGCGCAAGAAGGTACGGCAATTAAAATATTTTGGGATCTCAGATAGACTACTTGAAGGTATCTCTGCATTCAAATACAGAATTAATCCTGGGAATTTAAAATGTACATATTTCCGATAAAACGACATGTTTGTTGACTCCCTCTAATCGGAGGCGATTTCAGCAAATATTATCATAAATGTCGGTGCCTCACGAGAGAGCATTTCCTAACAATAGTTAGGTTAACCTATACGGCATCGGCCGCCCTCACCAAACTGCGTCAAACGAGGCTCATTTAAAAAATTGTTCTCGACTCGCAAAACAACTTACCCTTATCAAATGTTATTGCAATCATGAATTGATTAAGTGCATTGGTCATTCAATTATACACAATGTAAAGATGTAATAACGTAGAAGTCATGATCGACACACCTGTTGGTTGATATGTAGGTATACGCCAGGTATAAAGTATATCTAATTTGAGCTCATTACATGATCTAGCTCGGTGTTGCTCGTTTACGGCCGATAACAGATGGGCTTACAGGATAAGTAGCCGTAAGTCGAAGTGTCGTCTTTCTTAAAGACGCATATTAAGCCGGCGGCAGTGAGTGATCCGGGGCGGGCTGCCGCCGGCCGAGGTCGCGGCACGACGCGTCCGGTCGCATTAACCGGATCATCTAATTAGCGGATTAATCGGATAACAGCCGGATATGTAACGCGCGTTGTAAGCAAGCAACGCGGCGTAGTGCGACCGCGCTATCCTGCCGCTAATCACGAAGCCACGGCGACGTGACACCGCGCGAATCATCAAATTACAAATAATACTCATTAGTAGGTTAGGTAAAGTATTATCTTAATGTAATTAGCTGGATTGTACAGCGGTTCGTGTAGATTAGCTCACATTACACATGAAACTCTAAATATTTTTGTTACAGATATGATTGAGTGCGGATTACAATCCCTTGTAGCGTAGAAAAGTTTTACTAAATTACGAAATAATTGCTATTAAGGAAAAGTGGCCGGTCAGCGTAGCAGCGGCTACGTTAGTACTACGCGACGGCTACGAGCCGGTGAGCAAGTGTTTTGAACGGTGGCTATCGAATGTATTTTGTGGATGATCTGTACTAAAAAGTGCATGGATAATGTGCAAGAAGGTAATGCGCCCGTGGGAACGGCCGCGGCGCGGGCGGCTTTACCTGCGGATAATCTCAATGTTTCAGATAAAAAAGATTTGCGTCGACATAAATGCGAGCACTATTCAAATATCCGCAAGTTCATAATGGATATATCCCGACAATCTGACGAGCGATAAAAAGTGGATGCTAGAAAAACCCGGCGATACGCATTGAGACGTCAGCTCCGCTTTTTGTCGCTATTAAAAGGGTGCAATCGCAGAAACACGGAGGATAGATATAGTTATTCCCGAATTGTAAAAAAACGGCAGTTGTGCGTTTTTTTGTGCTCGATGAGGATTAGCAATAGTTTTTTAGCGGAGGTGGATCGAGCTGGCGCGGGCGCGACACACTACTCACTGCTGGCTAATGTTATACACATTAATAGTATTCTAGGTCCTAGCTTAGTACATTGCTCCAATGAAAGAATAAACTAGATCGAGGAACAAACTTCACAAATTATTGAAAAAACCGGCCAAGTGCGAGTCGGGCTCGCGCACAAAGGGTTCCGTACCATTATCTATAAAAACGGCAAAAAAATCACGGTTGTTGTATGGGAGCCCCCTTAAATATTTATTTTATTCTGTATTTTAGTATTTGTTGTTATAGCGGCAACAGAAATACATCATCTGTGAAATTTTCAACTCTCTAGCTATCACGGTTCATGAGATACAGCCTGGTGACAGACGGACGGACGGACAGCGAAGTCTCAGTAATAGGGTTCCCATTTTACCCTTTGGGTACGGAACCCTAAAAATGATTCACCCCGCAAGCACGTTAACACGAAATTAAGTTTTGATTTTATTATTTTAAATAAAGGTCTAATCGCCTACACGATTATTTAAAAACATTTTCTAAACAATTACAAATGACCAGAATCAGATCATTAACTCAAAATGTTTGACACCTTATTGCATATTTGCGTCTAATTACAATAAGTTTACTGCTATACATTTACTGTTTTCGGAATTTTCCCTTTACTTGTGCTATGATACATTGCTTCTTCTCAAATTGTATGATTCTAGCTCAGCAGGAAGTACCCAACACGAATGTTCTGAATACACAACTTACACCGCTCGGCTCTATCTTTTGATTGCGATAACGCAGAAGTCTAATTTTTGATGTGAAACATCTATAGGTAGCCGCGGGAAACACCGATTGTTGACGTGGCGATGGTGTATATACCTACAGTCTATATGTACCTAGCAGTGTGTACGGTGTGGCGAATTGAATATAATTATTACTGAAGACACAGATGAAAACAATTGAGTTGTTGCAATTGGAAAAACATTTTTGAGTTTTTGAATTTTGTATTTAATAAAAATAAATGATTATTATTAAATAAACAGCTATCATTCTCAGGGGAAAATTAATAATATTTTATTTATTCATTAAGGCGTATTTAGTTCCTGTCGGAATCTGTTCTTTAATGCATATTAGGTACTTGTACAAAATAATTTCATATCTGTCAGGCGTCCCGTGACGGCTTACAAGATTGTTTACAGCTCGAAAGGATTGCAGACTTGAGTATTTTTTACTGATTTAAACTTGATACCTCCATGCGTTCCAGAGAAAAAGAGCCTTGAAAGACAAAAATACGGACAATAAAGTGATCTTATAAGGGTTCCTTTTTAGGTAAGGAATCCTAAAAATTGAACAACCATAGCTTGAGTACATTTCAGAAAGTTGTAAATAAAATAAATTCACGTAATTAGCAAAATAGTCTCGAGGGGAATTAAAAAGAACATCTGTTCACTTTCCGGTATGCTATCTATGGCTCTCATGTCACGAATTACAACATGTTCTATAACTATTGTTTTCTTAGGTACTTATAAGATATAAGTAGTAGGTAAGTATATAGCCGTAATACAATAACAACATCTTGGAAACAACAGAAACATATTATAACAATAAGTAATGAATGGGTTCAATGTTAAACATGAGCTCTATCTATCACTAACTGTGCTGATTATTTATGCAATAATAAATGCATAAAGAAAATATATACATACATATAAAATGACATTACTTAATTAAATTACCAATTAAATACTCTTGGTTAGGTGCTGGTCCGGCTCCGCAGGCACTCATTAGAGGGATGTTAACTATTTGCCCCGTTTTACTACCTTTAAATGTACCACAGCTTTTATTGTACGAGTAATTTGCGTTGTTAATTATTGTTGTGTTCGAAAATAAATTAAATAATTTTAAATTTAACTTTATATTGTAATATTTTTTATTAAGTTAAATTCACAATTTTTTTTATTTGTAATGTAAAACTTTATGTAAAAGAGCAACCATGGAGTTTCTTGCTCATTCTTTTCCATAGGAAATGCATTCCGAATTGGTGCCAGAGATTTATATTATATTTTGATTGTTTGTTTAAGATTCATAAGTAACTGTATTGCTTTGCAAGAATAAAATAATCTATTCTACTTCCGAGTCTATCACATATATATATAAATATTTTACAGAGCTGTACTTTCTGTTCACTCATATTTAAATAGTGTATTAAAATGTCTACAGTTCTTAATAAAACATTTAGAAGGTGTTAGTCTCAACAATTAGTTCCAAGATTAATTATAGAGGGTCAAGAGAGTAAAAAATTAATTCATAGTAAAATATTGAGTGTCCGGTCCACAGGGAGGCATACTTACGGTAGGTGGTTGTGCAGTAGGAGCGCGTGTTTGCGCGGACGCACGCTGAAAGCACCATCGCGGAGCGGTCGGGCGCGCGCGACACTACTCTACCGAACGTAAATAAAGTTGAGCGTGCAGCGAGCGGCACGGCCTGCGAGCAGTGGCTGTGCAGTGTATGCGGCAGTGGGACGCGCGCTGGTCGGCGTGCGGCGAGACACTGCCGGCGGCGGCGGGCGCGCCAGGCTCGCGGCCCCGTCCCCCGCCCGCTCTACCCTCAACCGTCGAATTAAAATTTAGAACTTTTTTGTGTAAATCCGTTTCTTTTTCCGCCCTTAGTGAATTTTTTTCGCGCGATCTCGCCATTATTTCGATTACCTGAGATGATTTTTTTACGTATTCGCCGAACGGATCGCGTTTAAAAGCTGTTTAATTTTTTTTAGGAAAGGGGAACGACGGGTTCGGCTAACCGATGCGCAAATTCCGATATCGGGGTTCGATTGGAAAAAAACGGGCTGCGATCGAGTCGGCAGCGTGTGCCCCGGCTCGTTACAGACTTATCATCCAATGATATAATAGGAGTGCTGGCGCTATCTACCGACCAAAGCGCGGCGCATCGCGCCCGCCGCCCGCGCCTGACACAGAACACCGCGACGTGTATCATTGTGTTAATCATCACAGTCATTGTTCCACATAATAACAGCTATTTTCGTTTTAATACCTATTTCATTTATTTGAACAGTTAGATGACAAGTTGTACAAAACTTGAGATTCTCCGGATACGAGTGAAAAGCGACGCGCTCACCGTGACGCGAGAGTTTCGGCAGTCGTAGTTTGCATAACGGAAATTGAAAGCGCCACGAGAGAGGCGCAAGAAGACGTGTATAGGAATGAAATTTTTTAGGGTCTATCCCTTTGTTATTCTAAATGTAGTCATATCGATGCTTTTGTGTAATATTTGTCGCGCTGAGCTATGGGGGTGGTGTTGAAACATCCATTAACGACACAGAGACTAATGCAAGTTTATATATATACATAATGAAATGGTTCTTAAGTAAAACAAATACTAGATACTTTAAATTTTAAACGTACCTATATAAAAAGTAAATTACATTTTAAATTTTAACGGTGAATAAAACGTGCGTTAGCGTCTAGTGCGGTTTCAATACTTTCGGCGGGAGTGCTCTCGTTGCCTCTTTGAGATGATAATGTGTGCAAACACTATCCGATGGTCCGATGAAAGTTGAAAGTGTAATTTGTCCGGTGTTGGGGTGCGGCCGGACGGCAGGCCGGACGGTCGGGCTGGCGGACGGGCGCCCCGTGCGCGCCCCGCGCTGCTCTACCACGGCGCCTGTATTTGTTTAGGCGCACACATATTGCTACTTTGAATAAGAAATTTTGCTCTTTTGAGGACTCGACGTCTTTTTAAACTGAATAAATGTGTTTACCTTAGCGGTGGCCGTCACAATGAATGTTTTTTCGGGGACCGGCGGTTTGTTTAGTTTTCGCGATAGATTTGAACAAAAGAGAGCAAATACTATGCACCGTAGCCTTTCATTTGAATGAAACAGACCAAGTTAATACATAATATTAGCATACATTGTACACGCCGCTATTTGAGTGGGATCCTCGCGCACGTCGCTCTCGTAAAGTACTAATATTACCGCACCAAGGTTCTCATGTAGTTTTAGTATTTACATATCTCTCATAAATTAGCTGAATCCATTGAAGGACAAGGTATAGTGTTTATTATAGTTAAGCTCATAATCACAAATTTCTGGTCACCAGATACTTGTATATATAAGTAATAAAAAGCAATTAGTAAGCACAATAAAACACAAGTCAGAAACCGGAGTCGTAACCTCGTAGCTCGCTACGAGACACGACGTAGCAGTAGCAATGTCCAGCAGCGCAGCGCGGGTGCGGGTCGGCGATAAGGACCCTCGCGTGTTTTCCATTTTTATGGGGTTTTTATGAACAGTGATTTCTATATTTGTGCAGTTTTACGAGGTGTAACTTGGCCCTCCCTTGCACTGATATTTAATTAACCCGTTCCCGCCCCCGCGCCGGCCCCCACCCGCAGTCCGGCAGCGGGGGAAGGGTTGCGTCCACCGGTGGTCGAAACAAGAGAGGGTTCTGTTCTTCTTTACCATATAATTCTTCTCTGGGATTTTGTTTTTTTTTTTGTTAATTTTCTTCTGTCAGTAATGAAGGAGTCATCCAAACTTCATACCGACTCATCGAATAGGAAATTACGGAAGTATTTGAATTTGTTGAAGTCATCTTATTGTTTACTGGTTTAGATTTTGGTTTTATTACTAGTATTTGATGGGAAGCAAGAAGGTTACTTAACTTTGATTCGTTGATCGGTAACGAGAATGATTTCAGTTTGTGAATCAAAGTGAGTTATGATAACTAGGAGTAAGTAGGATAAGTAGGAGTGCTTTTGATAAAAACGGAATCAATTATGAAGTCTTTCAGAATTAGCAAGTTTGTGTAAATGGAAGGAGCGAGCGGCCGAGTGGGCCGAGTATATTAGCATTGATCGAAAGGGGCGGCGGCCATGTTGGATTAGCGCGTATTTGCATTTTGAATTGGGCCACTCGCCCGCTCGGAAGGGTTGCGCCCCGACCCCGGTTGATCCCGTTACCGGCATGTATGCTAGCCGTCTCTATGAGAACTCTACGAAGTGCTCATTTACATATCCCAATATTTTTATAATGATTTAGAGAGCATTATTAATACGGCCGTCTGTAGAGTTAGTAACAGTAGTGCAGTGCAAGGGTATGTCTGTACTATGCATTAGGTATATGATTATAATTCCTTTTTAACCGACTTAATTTAAATACTTTTTTATTGTCTAAATTAAAATACAACTGCAATTATTTAAAGGTGAAGTTGTCCTGTAACAAGTGAATTTACGAGGAAACAAAACGTTCTTTGTGAAACTATTTCGGGTGAAAGTATTGAAGTAGTCCGGCGATGCTACGCAACAGTTTAACGAGAATGTATTTGTCTTGTTCGATCATTATGTATAATACGTAGGCACAGATGGGGTGCACGTCCTCATCGTCTGATTGCGGTGCTAATCAATAGCAGTTGCAAGTGCACTCCCCCGCCCGCCCTCGCCCGCACCCGCCTGGCCGCCAGCCGCCCACGGGGGACGGGGAGGCTGGACGCGGCGATAGCGCAGATACCATCGCCTGATTAGCGCGGTGCTCGCCTTTCAATGTACTTTTAATCCTTTATTGTATTACTATCATCTTCAAATGAATAAACCGACCCCGGACGCCCGGACCCCGAACGCTCAGCGCCTTCACATCAGAGGAGTAGGTATTTAAAATTTCACATCTGATGTTTCAAAACATTGAGTTGCAGTAAATACGTGTTTTATCCCTATATGACTGCATTACTTTTAAGAACATCGGACAGTAGCGGTAGTAGATGGGTAAGTACGTTGATATTATTTTCATTTCTGTGAGGTATTAGATCTGCAACGCTCATAGGTACCTAATACCGCTTCAGTTTGAAATTAATCGGTCGGTTAAATAATGTAAGCCGAAGCGAGTGTCGCGGCGCGTCCATAACAGTGCCGGTATCAACGCGCGCTGTCGCCGGATCGCCGACACTCCTTCGCATTATGAAATCGAAAGGTGTCATAAAACCTGTATAATGTAGTGATTAGCAGAGTGCGTGTGTGCGCGTGTGTGCGGCGGCTCCTTGCAAATCAATCACTTGGTGACGTGATAGGCCCACGCCTTCATGAAATGCAGTTCAGTTTTGTTGTTTTTGATAGCAACAAAAAACCCATGCAGTATACAGTGCTGCAAAAGTGCAAATACGCAATAAAATCCATATAGTATTTTTACTAGTAGGTACTATTTAGCTATTCGTAAATGCAGTTTACAGATTTGAAGAGCCTTAGCTCTGCCCATTATCACAGATGTAGTATGTACGAGTATGAGTGTGAGAATAACACACCTACCTGTATATTCTGGAGGTTTGCCACTTAACCGATTAATCTGTTCGTTACTAATATTTAATTCGTTCGTTTATTAATTAAATTTTATTACTAAGACCATATTCATTAAGACTTACAGCATATACTAGTCTGTCAAGAAAGTACCGGGAAAATATCAATAATATACAATATGTTATTTATTAATCCAAATTTATTTTATCACCTTCAAAGTAGGCTCCTACAGAAACGATACACTTAGCCAAAGAATAATCCAAAAACAAATTAACGCTTTTTCCGGAATCGAGTTCAGACTGCCACCAATTCTCTTGGATTTTGATTGACTTTGGCGTGATTTTCTCGTTTTCAGTTCGGTTGTAAGGTGCCACTCCTTCGCTTGTTGACCAGTTTGCATGTCAAACTCGTAAATCTGACTATTTGAAAGTGCTTTTTGGCCTACACGATAAAAAAAAATTGATTTGATTTGATTTGATAAACCCATGTCTCGTCACCAGTAACAATGCGTTTGACTCTTGTGCGATGGAGATTTGTAAAAAATTCAGGCCTTTTGGGACTAGCCGAGGGGCAACATATTTCATACCCAAGTGATTATTTAAAATGGTGCGGACCGACTCGTGAGACACAGAAAGTTCGGCGGTTATCCCTCTCAAACTTGAATGAGAATTTTCAGTATTTCTTTCACTTTTGCGATGTTAACTTCAGTTGCAGACGTTGATGGCCCACCAGAGCGAGGCAAATCTTCCATTTCCACCGCTTTTGAACGCTTTGTACCACTCATGAGCACATTTTTGATAACATTTTCAGTGACTCCGAACACGACATTCCTTTGGCGATGCAAAATTTAAGACAAACTCTTTTTCGATGATTTGTCAATAATGAAATTCGCAATACGCACTAGATATGGTAAACTAAAAACTTTTAAAACAAAAAAATTAAACCGCCGAAAATATTAAAAGGCAAAATATAATAAACCTTTTTTATGTAACCTTAATAACAAAGTTCCTAAGCTATTGTAAGTATACCTAAGTCATTTTGAGTCGATATGGGACCAACTTCTATGTTCCTATCCAATACGTGGCAAATTGAGAACCTCTTCCGTTTTCTGCGTTGGTTAAAAATGGGTATTATTCCAAGTAAAGTCCACGCGGGCGTAGATATATCAGGTGCCAATCTAGGTCATTTGTAGCTTTTTAGTTTACCTAGGTTTTTGAACGCGAATTTAGTATATAGTATAAAGTATGTTTAAATCGTTGAAAAGATGCAAGTATTAGCATATTAATTAGCCCAAAAAAGGAATTCACCCCACACCCCCCTTTTCAGCCATCGTTTCGATATTTGTTAACAATTCCTATTAAACAAAAAAAGTTTTTTGAAATCGGCTGTCTAACGCCGAAGATATGCTATAGTCCAGAATGCAAACTTTATCACCCCATTTCACCATCTACATTTTTTGTTTAATTTCCTAAAACACGTGTTTCTTTATAGTGTATTTAAAATACATATACAAAGTTTCATGTTGATCAAAAAATAATTTTGAAAATGGGACCACCCTCAAAGATTTCCCTAGCAAACGTCATAAAAAAATTGAAATCGGTCGAATGACGCCGGAGATATGCGTGATCATACATAAAAAATAAAACAAAAAAAAAAATACGCGTCAAATTGAGAATCCTTTTTTTTTTCGTCGGCTAAAAATAGCACTGTATTTAATCTAAATAACACATGTAACTCAAACTCCGCGCCAAAATGGAAAACCGTTGTGCCAATCTAACAACAACGAAAAGAAAACAAAATTGAATTTGAAACCATAAACAAATCATCCATTCTCGCTTTTTTGGCTGAATGTATTATAAATAGTATCCTGTTTATATTATACTGTGCAGATATTGAATAAATAATCAAATACAAAAAGTCATCTCGTAGTCCAGCACGCGTCGTGTACTAACACGTGTACCTACTAACACGGCGCGCGCGAGCGGTGCAACTGACAAAGCTTGCATCTGAAGAGTTTCCATGATACTTGAGCCACGTGATAAATGATATGATAAATAACTCTACTACACTTCTGGAATATGAAGAAGAAACTTTATGATTACCTACTTTACTTGTAATAGTGCCTAATGCTAATTAATATTAGGTAGGTACACTATTAAGGGGCCACCTCATTATTAAAATATTTTCCCGTGTGGTAGAGTTCATCACATTGCTGTCTTATAACAAAAATAGTTAAGGCTCGTAAATTAATACCCGCATGTATTAACCCTAATATATAGATACTAGTTGTTTGTTGACAATGTCTACTGCTCTTGCTCTACAAAATCAACCTATAACAGTAATATAAATAGAAATTAGATAAGTCTAAACTAATTTAATATTCAGTTATGCGCATTTTGTAAATAGTTACTAGTTTGATTATTACATTTAAGAACAGAATAGGTGTCGTGTGATACCGCGTGCGGCTCCAGGTAGCGAGGTATGTAAATATGTGTTTCGGTTCCCGTCGCCACCGTATGTAAATTCTATGTAAATGACGTGGGTCCGCGATTGGTGCGTGCACCCTCGCCATGGAAATGAGTCGGTAAAAAAATTCGGCTGATTTGTGTAGCAGCGGCGCTGGAAGGGTTGCCAGTTGCGAGTCGCTCGGAAGGGTTGCGTCACATTGGTGTGATTTATGTCGCTGCGAGCCGCGAGCCGCGACCCGCGTGTCGCGCGACTCGTGACGGCTTTAATTTAAAAACGGATGATGAATGAACGCGGCCGCCCCGCGCCCCTCTCATTTTAATAAATAATGTCGCCGGCATGTTCGTCTCATATACGATATAATGACGCTGTTAGGAATTGAGATTGGCAATCTTTTTAACAATAAATCAGCGCGAATTATTAACTTACATCACATGTTCGGTGACGACGTGTCGGGTATATTGCTCGCAGTTACCATTTTGATCACCTAAATACATTTTACGCGCTTACCTCATATGTGTGAAATACTGCCATCTGTTGGATAAAAGGCCTTTAAGTGCGAAAACCCAATGTAGAGCTTCAAGCAAATATGCAGTCTTAATAACTATACCTAGATGTTTGAAAAATAAGACCAAAGCTGGCCGATAGATAAAACTTTTCGTTTTCCGACTACTACTTTCCGGTTACTGTTTATGCAAACACACACAATTTTAAGATACAAGCAAATATGCAGAAACTGATGTTGTACGGTGCTAGCATCGTACACCATTTAGCGCCGTGTCAGCGTTTACGCCAGCACGCGCTTATGCAACCAAATGCATAACCAGTACACGTTCAGCCACCAAACGCGGTTCGCGTGCTCACCCAACCATTAAACCATTAGGCCATAAGTTGAGATAAATTAAACCATTTTTAACTTAACTTGGCTTTTACGTAATAACCAAACCATACGTAAATTACTGTACGGCTACCACCCCGTACAGATGTCTTTAGTAACGGTGAAGGCATAGAGATTTGTCTCAACTTATCTTGTTAACTATAAATGTTAGAAAAATTAAACCAAGCCTGGCCGATACAGACAATGTTTCGATTTCATATAGTAAACGTAACTCAAATTAGCCAAAATGTCACTTAACGGCCTTTAAGTAATCGGACGGCAGAATAGGGACTCCTACAAATAGGGAACACACTTGCCTATGCAGATCATCAGCATGCATGCACCTTCTAGCTGGTAATGTTATAATATCGAAGTGTGTAAATGACAAAGGATTTATTTGTAACTTAACAAAACTACTCGTGAGTAACTCATTATGGATGCAAGATGTAATCACGTTATGTGCTGCGGATAAACAAACACGTCGCGAGCAGCCGCGCAAACACGGTGATTGTTTGCGGAGTGGGTCCGGGCCCCGGGCTTCGGGCCGCGGGCCCCAGGGTGCGGCGGGCGGCGGCGGAGGCCCGGGGCCCGCATCTCACCTGGTATATACCAATCAACCCTCTGACGGTAAGAGTTTTGCAAACTTGCCAATATGTCAAACTACCCACGCTAGGTAACTACTGTAAATAACAATTTCATTGTAAACTGCTTGTAACGAGCAATGGGGATCAAAAGTTTTAATTATGTGCATTGTTATTGGTCTTCAACGCTGTTCCATAAAGTATCTTTTTTTCCGGCAGCTCAATCATATCAATCTGTTAGTCTTGGTGCCTTAAATATGTAACAAGTGAAATTCCTTAGTATTATTTTAGACATTCTAAATCCTGAGTTGGTCTTCTCAAAGCCAGTGAACATTCCCACGCGACACCGAATATAGTGATTTGTGCAGTCAGTACAGTACATGGACAGTGCGCAGACGATGAGCCGCGGCCCGTAGATACCCCATTATCATTGAAATACGACTATTGGTGGCGGCCATTAAACGTGATTAAAGCAATTTATAAAGTTTATTTATTCGGCTGCGATATAAATGAGGCAGCGTGGTAACGAGGAGGCGGCGGCGGTGACGGCGGCCCGCATGCCGCGCTGGTACTCTGCTATGCTTATCACGACGACGGCACGCGCCGCAGCCCGCACCCCGCACCCCGCCACACGCATCGTATCGAATAGTTAAATTAAATAGAGTTAACTGCAGCTAAAGGGTTACGGCGCGTGGCAGAGATCACGTGCCCCCCCGCCCCCCCGCCTCCGCCCCCGCCGGCGCCAGCTGTAACCCGCCGCCTGCGCGTGTGCACCGCTGCCTCTTTCATATCGCGACACGCGCATTGTGCAGTTCCGAATTCGATTTCACTATCGTATTATCTATGACGTCCTTAATTCGTTATGTTTTGAAGGTTCGTATTCAACCCGTTACTATACAATTGCTATAAATAGAAAGCAATTCGGTAAGTTTAAAAGAAAGTGAAGCTCACGTAGAGCTATAATATTCGCAATCCTAGTAAGACATTAAGAAATCCTAATGTTGATTTAGACGAATTCGGCAATAACTTACTCTGTTATGCAAGTTCAGATAATATTAATAGAGATCAAAGGGCTATCGCTGTGATCTCTTTAAATTGCCAGCATCACTTTAAATTGGAATACTCCATGTTTGCATTTTATGATTTTGTTCCAAAGTATTACGTAATTTACTTAATATGTTGACATTCATAATACCCTGTGTAATGTGTGAACAGTAAAACATTGGATGAACACAAATTAAATTGAATATAGCTAGTTATTAGCGTTTCATATACCTCTACGCTCCAATGTAATAGAATTTAACAACGGACGATAAGTCTAAGTTTTTTTTGTTTCAGAAATACTGTAATGCGTTGAATTGGCCCTACAGTACCGAATATATGGCATAACTCTATCTACGACTGGTCAGTATACATGTATATCGAGCTCTATAAGTTTCGTGTTTCAGGGACGCGCCGTCACTGCCGGCGTGCGTGTGGCAGGCGGCAGCGGAGAGTGACTCAAGGGTTGTGTGAGATCAAAGCGCAGCGCCCTCCGGCCGCTGCCGCCGGCCCTCGCACGCCGCTGCACTCCGCTCGCTGATTTAATATCCACGCTGTTTGTTCAACGCACATCCAAGATGGGAGCAACTCGGCGCGATTGACGCGGTAAGCTCTCCACACGGGTAACGAACGACATTAAAAATTGTCGATGTTCACTCGGCTGTGAAACTGCCATTGAAAGATACGAGGCAGTCGCGTTCAAAGGGTATGCTAATGAGAATATCTTTCATTGTAATAGAATTCTTGGATTGGCAGACCTAAGTAAAAGCGACATTACAACTTTTTTGGCCAAAAGTAGGTATTTTCATTTCCTTGTCAAAAGGTTGCGGGAAAATTAGTAGGAAGGTATTTCTAAAACTAGGTTCAATGTAAATTCAAATCAGTTTTAAAATAATTTTATAATTTTAAGTAGGTAATGTTTGGACATCACTCAATAGTTGAATGTACCTAATGTCTGCAGTTTTCTTGTGATTTTTTTGTGTGTCACTTTAATCAGTAAAGCTCCGCATAATTAAAACTATTGCTTGTCGCGCGAGTCTCGTCGTATTTATTTTGATACTTGTCATCGGCAGAAAGCCTACGAATATGGTTGGTGTCAGAAATAACTGGCATTTGTTTCTTAACAACGCTGCGCTGCCATCAACACGGGGTTCAAGTAATTGTTTATTGTCAGAACCGGTGGCTGAGTGTGTTTTTTGCTCCGCGCCACTCGTTAAAAGTGAAATGCTATCCCGTGCTGTAATGCTATGTACATTTCACTACATACACCGGTCGCACGTGCAGCGTGTGAAGGGTTGCAGGGTGTCCGCCTGGCGTGCGGCGCTCGGCGGGGCGCGCGGGGGGGCGGCTGCGCGCGCGCACAATGCCCGCAACCCTTGTGCTGCGAGCGCATTGTCGCCGATCACCCTTCACCGTTTCACTTTTCATCTCGCGCGGAACAGATTGCGGCAGTTTTTTTATCAAGTTTCCGTTGCGCAGGTGAGGGGTGCGGCGCGCGGGGGGCGGCCGGGCGCGCCGCTGGGCGTTTTTTAGCGCGAGCCCCGCCCTCGGCTCGTTTGCATACCGTGCGCCCTCCCGCAACCTCCCGCGCCCTCCCACGCCCGCCGCACACACAACACTCACTAGATACTTGTACGTACGTCGTAAGTCAACAATAGATCGGATGACCCTCCTCGTCCGCCAAGATATGCATTGAGTAATCATGAGTAGGTAATGATTACTCAATGCATATCTTGTTAAATCGTTAAAATATTAAAAAAAATTCTACTTGCACAAATAAAGTCGAGCTGTATGCTATAAAAATAAATTCCGCAAAAAGGCCAAATATAATATCAGATATAACTACATTCAAACAGGGCCCCGCAGGGAACTTGCGTATCCTCGTTTTTATTAAAAAAAAATTCTTAAAACTACCCCCGACGGAAAGATTCATTTGAATGGAAAACATTAACGAACAGATTTATGTTACTTACTTACAACTAAGTTTATATACGAAGTCACAAATACAAGTTCTATGCTATCACACAGTGATGCTACGAACATAACCAAAGTTATCAACATACGAGTATGTACCTAAATCGTAAATGTGTTATTAGCAATTCGTAGCATCTGCTGACGAGTGAGGACGCGCCGCCCGCCGCCCGCCGCCCGCCGCCGCCGTCGGCACGCGGCGGGCAACAATACTGCTGCCATGACGCGGCATTTATATGTCGTGCCGTCTGAACCCGCCGCTATATATATTATTCTTAACATTTCGGTAGTCAATGATGATTTAAAATTATTTTTAAGATAAAACAAAAACCGACTTCAAAAACCAAGGTGCACTAAAAAGTTAGAAATAACCTCATAATTCATTACTATATTGGAAGTCGGGGCCAGTCTACGTCGGACTATACAAATACACACACGGATTGGCACCGACTTAAAATATAATGAATTATGAGGTTATTTCTAGCTTTTTAGTGCACCTAGGTTTTTGAAGTCGGTTTTGGTATTTTGTTAAAAATAATTTTATTTCACGATTTTTAGTGTTATTTACACTGAAAATATGCAAGTATTATCAGCTCATAACAACCCTAAAAAAGTAAATATTTAAAGCTAACCAGCACCCCCGCTGCCCCCACCACTATTTTTCCACCTCGTTGGGGTTGGTTTTGATTTTTGTAAACAATCCGTATTAAACAAAAAAAGTTTTTTTCGAAATGGGTTCACTAAAGGCGGAGATATGCTGTAGTTCGGATTACACCTCCATTTCACCCCTTATATATTTATTTTTCAAAATACGTACGTACGTACGTACTTAAATACGTATTTCTTTATTTTCTACGTAAAATACATGTACAAAATTTCAAGTTGTTCAAAAAATATTTTTGAAATTGTGTGACCTTCAACCCCCCCGTTTCACCGCCAAGGGGGTTGATATCTGATAATATTTTGAAAATGGGATATCGGGATATCTCCTTTCCAACAAAAAAATAATCATCAAAATCGCTTCATAAACGATGAAGATATCCGCGAACAAACATTCACAAACATATATTATATACGGTCGAATTGAGAAACCTCCTCCTTTTTGGAATTGGGTTAAAAATTAATATTCATCTGCGACTCTGCAAACTAACACTATACAACAAGGAGGAACAGTGTTTTACTTGTTAACTAGTTTACTGTAACCATAATCGCATTAGAAATGAATAAATATTTTCAAAATTATATTATATTTATTGATGATATTTAATTACCAAACGTTACCGATGATTTATTTATTGAAAAATCTCTCAGGTACATCCCTGCATCGACAGAAGTCAATAACTAAGCCTCATTTTATAACTACATCAAATTGCATGTGAACATTTGTATATTGTACATATTTTTAACACAAAGTAACGCATTTAAATAAAGATCAATCATCATAATATAGTTATGAGACAAAGTGCACAGAAGAGCTCACTGAGCACAGATGAGCTCACTGAGCACACAGCTACTTCACTACAGTTTTTAAAGCGTGTTAAAGTTTGATTTGTATTATCTGTCGTTCGAAACACTCCATGTACCTAAATTAGTGGATGCGGATATGATCGCTAGTGGGTACACACGATACAGGCGATGCTAACACCGAGCCCGACCGGGCCCGACCGAGCCCGGCCGGGCCGTGGCTGCAGCGGGTACGTCTAGTTAACGGTAGTTCAAACGGGAATCTAACTCTAAGTCTAGTAATATGACTAGACTCTACATCTACAGCTGTTGTAACTCTATTATTCACAATTTAACGACCAGAGCAAATACACTACGGTAGTAGTATTATAATGAATAACTAGTTCTATAATACATCATCATCACGCCTGTATTCCCCGAAGGGGTAGGCAGAGGTGCACTGTAGTGCGCCCACACTTCGCCGATGTATTTTTGGTCCCAATGTAATAAGGGGCGAGCCTATTGCCATTATTTCACATTTTCCCTCAATACAGGGGAGATTTTTGGGCTATAATCCACCACGCTGGCCCAGTGCGGGTTGGTGAACTTCACACGCCTTTCTCTAGACGTGCAGGTTTCCTCACGATGTTTTCCTTCACCGTTTCATAGCAAGTGGTAATCTCGGATGAAAATGAGATTCGCACATAAACCCAGAGGTGCGAGCCGGGGTTTGAACCTGCACACTTTGATTTGCAAGGCGTGCGTTCGACCACTCGGCTACCACTGCCTAGTTCCTGCCTGTTCTATGCTAGTTCTAGTTCTATCCATACAATCCCAACGTATAGTTGAAAGTGACGCTGAGGTATGAAAATAACTTGCGTACTGCGTAGCTGCTGCAAATGCTATTTTTCCTTAACATACTTATTATTACATTACTTTTAGTCTGTGACGTCACACTGTTGGGCAAATATCTCCCTCACCTTCCTCTATTCTTTATCCATATGGAGGGTATTTGTATGTGGAGGGGTTTGGACAATAAACTTACCACGCTGGTTGTTGAGTGCGTGCGTAGTGAACCTACTAAATCAGTTCGCGGGTGCCGAACGCCTGTTAAAATAAATAACATTCATCCGCCGTCGCTCTAAGCCGACATCCTACACTAATGCCTGCCGACTCAATTCGGACCTCATAAAGATATTATTCATATTTGTAATTCTCAATTTGACCTCATATTTACTGTTATCAGGTGCACGACAGTTCAACGTCGTATCGAGGACGAACTTACTTATAACACACGAAATACCACAATAATCTTATGTAATAATACCGTTTATAATACATTAGGTAAATATATTATATAGATTTAAAAAAAATGTGTGGGTGTTTCATTAAAGTTGTTAGTGATCCGTACATGTGCTGCCTGTGCTGTAAGTGGTGCAAGCGAGCCGGCGCTGACGGCAGCAGTCGGTCAGTGGAGCGGCAGGAGTTCCCGCCGGCGCAGTTCCCGCGCTGCTAACCCGTGTTGTGTGTTCACTCGCGGCGGGTTGCAGCTGATTCCCTAACTTTTTCCCAAAAACCGTTATTTTAGACATAAATCTCACCCTTCCTAGTTTAAAATTTCAATATCCGCCAAACAATGGGTGCGTTAGCATCGCGTTTTTTACGTTTCGAGGATTTTTTAAAATGTGGGGTAATGCATTTTTTATTGCAAAATTGCGAGATCGGCGGAGACGCGGTCGTTATTCCTTCCCACGGCCGGGAAATGGGTCAGGCCGGCGCATTGTTCGCGACGCCGTTTTTGCGCTAAAAAGAGATTCGGGGACCTGTCGCCTCCCGCCGCGCCGCCCCTCACCCCTCTGACACACATTTTTTGGGGTAAAAAATGTAAAAATTACGACGCAGCTTGCGATCGAGTTTTGTCAGGCGCGGGAGCGCAGTTTTTTATTTCTAAATAAATGTTATAGCGGCGTGTAGTACAAGAGGTGCGCCGGCCGGGCGGCCGCGGCTGAAGGGTTGCAGCGCGGCAGCATCGCGACATCTGCCGCGGACGCGATTACAGGATTTCAAATAAATTTAAACGGGGTGGCCGGGGCGGGGGGGTGGCCGCGCGGGCTACGGGAGGGGGCGGCGGGGGCAATAAAATGATTAGGTAAACAAAGCGAAGGCTGCGGGCTGTTTACAGTGGCGGGCGGGGGGCGAGCGGAGGCGGGGGCGGCGGGGCGAGGGCGAGGGCCGAGATTACCTCCGTTTTAACGCGCGAAAGATTTGAAAGGCGACCCCCCCGACCCCGGCCACTTCACAAATAATCCATCAACATCTCGTCGCGAGACCCTTTAAAAGGCCACTCGGGCCGGACGAGGGCGCAAATTCGATTCCGTCGTAGATTGGAGTGCATATTCAGCTAACAAGGTTGTAGCCCGCGCGTGCCCCGCGGCCGGCCCCCGCCCGCCGCTCGCCACCGCCGGACCGCACGGTATTGTACCCACACACACGTGCCGGCGACGCACGACGCCCCCACGACACTACACCTGTTCTTATCATTAAAGTCATCGCTTCACATTCCGTTCAGTATTGTCTTGAAACTGTAGTGACGACGTTAGATGTGTGAAGCTGCGCCCAGCTGCGGCATCAAGTATTGTATCGGTCATCTTGCGCCCGGCCAGCGTCTACCCTATCCACCCACCCTAGTGTGATCTACTTGATCTACCAGTTTATACATTTTAGCGTAACGTTTTGTAGAAACTCTTGTATCCTACCATCTCGGCTATGGGTTTCTTTTTATCTCGCATCATCTTTGTCTTGCTCAACTTGGGTTTCAAAATGTAGAAAACTAACGACAGTCGATAACTAATAACTAGACAACTAGCTACAGATGGTAGCTAGTAGTCTAGTTAGTGCTGAGCCCGCGCCTTCATCCACGTGGAATTTCGAGAATTTCGAAAATTTCGAATGTTTGGAGATTACTCGAAACAGATAGGTTTTATTTCCCGCATAACCTTTTTTTTAAATATAAGTTAAGCCAGTCAACTTAACAGAAACCGTCAAAATCAGTCTAACCGTTTGGGAAGCTCGCAAACGGCTGGATTTTCAGCAAACAGTCAAAATGTATATTTATAATTGCATTATCGTTGCAGGTAGGTAGTGTATATATTTTCATATGCTTTTGGTAAAATGCCGTTATTTTGACGTTGATGACAGACATTTTGAATTTTATTTATGTGTATAGATTGATGAACTACTAGTTCTGGGCTTGAATCGCGAGTTATCATGTAATAATCAACAGGACTTGTCTAAATAACTAACATAAATGATCTAAATTAACTAAATAATGCAGGAATAATTGATTACGGTCCGGTAAAATTATATCAGTGTACCTAATTTTGCAAAGTATTAAATGCAAAGTTCAACCATAGTATTATTATATTTTTCGTGTTCATGTGGCTCTTTAATACAATTATTTCTCAAGGATGAATCACCTGCTATCGCGTCTTTATGATGCTTATTGAAAATGAAATAAAATTACCTATGCAGTAGGAGGAAATTTTAAGATTTATTGAAAATAAACCACTACACTGCGGGCGGGGGCTCGCCGTGGATTTGACGTGTGGTTTTACTTCCTGCGCGTGCGCACCTGCCCCTTTCATGAATGCCGACGATTTATTAAATTCAATCATACGAATTTATTGAAATTTTATAACAGTGGATCACATTACCGCTGAGATAATACAGCTAGCGGCCCTCTACGCCGGCTCTCCCCCGCTCTACATCGCTCTACATCGCCGCGGTTGGTAATGAAGCCGCGGCGCTGTCATCGCTCTGTAATTGTTTAGATGAATCGCAAGCGGCACACAGGCGCACGCGGCACGCTCACTCGCGCAAACTCAGCTGTGCGTATTAATTGTCGCGCGGAGTAATTGGCACCGACAGGGTATTAGCGCGCACGTCGCGAGCTCAACAAATGGCCGCTACTCTGCGATGGAAGAAATGCGTCAACATCTTGGAATAAGAGCTATCCAATAGCGTGCTGAATAGTGATAGTAGCACTCGATACCGCATTCAACAATATGCATTCGCATTGCTTATCCTCGCAGAGGGTAATTAGGGGCTAGTTTCGCTGGCAACAGTCTAAAGGGCAAGTGTAATGACTGCAGTGCGTGATGTGTGAGCAGCGACAAAGGTCGCGCGGCGCCCGTGACCCTGCGCCTGCTCCGCGACACGCTTGACCGCGCTATGCTACTCTATATTCCGATACTAAATAGTTGCTTTATACTTAGATATATAATAAACTCTATAATTAGAATAAATCAAATACCCACCGCTTAAAAATAAGAGAAAATAGGTTGTTATTGTTTCCGCGGTATAAATTGGATGTATTATTATTCCAACTATGCTATGAAACTTTTATCCTATTTATACGATGTTTACGTGACTATTTAAAAATATTTTTTTGTTGTTTTGGCGACCGTTTATAGCTGTTTTTTTTTAATTTATAGTATGTTTGTAAAACTACATTGCGTACGGAGGATTGCCAGTAAAGGTAGATTATATGAACGTAATGATAGATCACAACACCAACCTATCTACAGCAGTATCCAAGTCAGTTAATACGTAATTCCCGGCAGCGAGGTGTATATAATGGCGGCGGCCAACCTGCGGGCCGACAGTGTCGATACAGCATTGCTAGTGTCCATCACCTGTAGATACCTGTGATACTGCCCGCTATCAACCTGACTCGATAGTACCTATCTGCGGTTAGATCTGACACTGGCAGTTCTCGTATCAACGATGAAGTATCAGCTGAATGACTCGGGCATGCGTAATCGTGATTGAGAGATTGAAATTCCACAAAACTGTGATTTAATTAAGACGTCGTTGTATAAACTGATCTGACGTCCATCTGCGTGCTTTCAGAATACTAGTTAATATTAATTAATAATTAATTATGGCTCGCTGTCAGCTGAGCGGCTCTGAGATGTAATCGCATTCATATGTAGCGCTGTAATTATTGTAATGAGTTCCCTCACCGGCCGGTGGGTACCTACTCCAAACAATAAATAAAAGAAACACACTTAACGACCGGCAGGTAACTAGGTATGTATCACTCATTATATTTACTCCGATTACTTTGTACTCTTATCTACGTACAAATAAAACATATCTACGTTTTGGTTGCAACAGAAAGCTTGGTGAGTAAGTGCCTACTGGGCTATAAATGATGAAACATGGCAACGTTGTCATTTTCAAAATTAAACCAAATCGATGAATTCGATTATGTATATGCTTTGTGTTAGGCCTTTGTGTTTTACATTTCTCGATTGCCACAACATTCATAGTTGTTAGCTTCATCCCTACCTTGGATTTAGAATAGTAACGCAAGTCTCCAAAGTGGTTATTTATGATGCGAATCAGTATTTCGGATTATACTTGTATGTACGCACAAATAAGTCAATTAGAATGCTCGGATACTAGAAGCTAGAAGCGCGTGGGGTTCCACTGGGCCCGGCTCGCGTTGCACAATGGCTCCGGCCGGACGCTCCCGACAATGAGCCGCCCGAACAGTAATCGAATCATAATCGTTAATCGCACGAGCTCGAATAATCGGACCGCGGCCGACGACCGCGATTATTAATGGTGAGGGCGAGCGCGGGGCGGGGGCGGCGGCGGGGGGAGGGCCAGTCACGAGCGTCTCACGAATGCCCAACATCCGAGATTTGAATACTAGATAATTAATATCGCTTTATTAGCAGTGGAAATATCGATTTATGAAGATATTATCCGCTTTGTGCGCGCCGCCGCGCCGCCGCCGCGCGGATGCCGCGTCAATCAATTATAGCCGGTGCAGCGGCCGCGGACCACTGCCATGCCGGCCCTTCCCAGCTCCTATGACTAGCTGCGTATCACACAATGTCCTCACCTAGAATACAATGCATATTATTTTCCTCAAATAATAGCACTTTTAAATACAATGAGCATTCGGCGGTCCGTATTCATACAACGTAGGTACTACTCGACTCGCACAATGTTACACTCACAACCTTTCTTCCTAGAATAAAAAATATAATCTGCATATAGATGCGAATAAAAGTGTGTGTGTGTGAGAGAGTAAAGTGGGTATATACGTAGCCAGGGAACCAATTACCCTGCCGCGGCTGCGCAAACAATATTGCTTCGTACCGTACCACGATACTATCGCATCATCTCTTATCATACGATAATGTAGAAAGTGAGAGTATCGCATGCGCAGGCGCAGGCCAGCCCTGATGATGGTCGTGGTGACAGTTGCGTGCGCATCGATATGATCGCGACAGGGCGCAGGCGCGGGCGCGGGCGCCGCTAATGGCCGCCTCCCGGCGAGACGAGCCCCGAGCGGGACGCGATGCTATCGGCGGCGTGTCCACACTTAATGGATATTTTGGAACGGATTACGGAATCATTAGCGCGTGCGCAGATCTATGAGAGTTAATGTATTTCTATAAGATATTAATCATTCCGAGGAGCGGTAGGGATAAGTAATAAACATCTCAACCCCTGTGATCCCTTTTAGCACTGATCAACGGCAGTGCAGTGTCATCCGAAAAAACGCCTAAGTGTAGGTGTCTAATACGAGCGGCACTATGGCGAATTCTGTTTGCTATAATTATGTAAGTACGACAAATCGAGTTTAGTTTAAAGGGCAAAATATGATTCAGGTAGGTACGCCTAATGATATTAAGTTATTAATTAGATGCGATATTGGAAGTAGGTATCAATAGACGAATCTATCAATCCATACCTGCCCGAATAGTATTTGTTTTAAATGAAGTATCGTCTATTACAATGAGTTTGCTACAGACGTTATCATAGCTGGTTAGTTTGAGATCTATTGTTCCGCTCAAGTGAGAATAGTGATATGTATCAGGTCCGAACTAGTGTTATCACCGACAGTGATGTCATTTTTGAACTGTGTATTTACCAATAGCTAGTGTACATGATCGTCGTTTAATTCCGGTTAATTGTAGTTTGGGGCACGGGGTGGGTGGGGCGGGCGGGGCGGGCGCGGGCTAGACAAAGCCGCGCATTGTCCGCGGGTTCGCTTTAATTTGTTATCTTAATTTATTAATCGGCGTGGGGTCGTCGCCCTCCGGTCCCCGGTAAGATATTGTTGTGGTGTTGAAACGCTCGATACAATGGTCGCGCCGCCACCACTGCGGCCGCAGCGCGCCTTCAGTACGTAAATACTTGTTTTATTTCTTTGGGTAACAATCCAATAAGATAAAGTCACGTTAGATACGAGAGATGCTACAGTATTAATGTTATTATTATTGTGCTTCGTAACCTTTGGGCAATGAATAGTAAGTACTCACATATTACTTGTGGATGTCCTTTTATAACAATATGTAGCAACAAACGGCTCCTTACTTCGCTCAATTTGTCTTTAGGCCATGAGGGCGGCCGCATGGAGGCACAGTCCCACTTACACCTGTAAGAATGAGTAAGCGTACTGCTGGCTAGCTACGAACGACGAAAACACCGCCGTGCACAAATACATTACAGCGCTACACAACTCACACACCGCGTAAACTGAATGAGAATATAGGATCGGTGAAATACCATAAAGAGACTTACATCGTATATCTTATTGGACGCGGAATGTTTAATCAAATCTTACTGGTAGTGGCAACGTTATAGTGGTCTAGTGGGGCGCCGGTTACGGTTCCCACAGACCGTCTCCGGCTTATTTGAATGTTAGTTATGTTGGTACCACAATCGGTTTATAGAATGTGTTAATTGCTTGTATTGTGCTTAACTTCTTGTGAAGTTAACTCGTATTGTAGGCAGATAGTAATATTGTAGTGTAACAACGCGCGCGTTGATGTCTTTTACTGTGTGGTCGTAACACTGCGTAAACGCACCAACTACGTTCACATCTGATATTCTTTTTCATTAATATTTTTTATTAAATAGAGTGCTCATTAGAAGTTCTCATAAGGAAGGTAAGTATGTAAAATATATCCCAGATTAAAGTCAGTACAGTGAAGATGAATAGGTAATCAAGGTATGTCGGAGGAAGGTCGGCAAGCGGCGGCGGTGTTTGTTGCGATTGCCGCTAATTGATGCACGCACGGGCCCGGCTCTGCAGGCATCGTGCGCGTGCAGAGCCGCGCCGTGTCCGCGCCGTGCCCGCGCCGGGACCCCGCCGCGCCGCCCGCACGCGGAGCCCGGCCTGCTCCTGCATATGGTATCTTGGAGTTAAATAGAAGCTCACGAGTATGGTATTCTTATTAAATTAGGTGGGTCAGTAACCAGCCAAATGAAAGGACTAAATACTCAGGCTTTTTTATTTAATGGTGTAGGTTTATCAAATAAACGATAATAGAACGTATTAAATTACCCATAGTTACACTATTTGCTATAGTTCAAGTGAATTACTCTTAGGTATATTAAAAACTAGTTCTCTAAATACATCACTATTATTTATAGATCAAGAAGTGAACAAGGAAAATTCGTGTAATCCTAACTATTTTTTGAAATCTCGAGTAAGTAGCTAAGCGTTTATAACAGAAATGTAAGCTACTGGGTCCCACCAGTTCCAGATATAATAACTATAGGAACACTGTATTTATGTGGGTATATAAGAATTATTCTGACTCCATCTATTGTCAAACTAGAATTAAATAATTACATAAATCTCTCATCGCTTGTAACTGTTCTTAATGAGCACACTTAACACGTGGCTTATCAATATCTAGATGGTGTTACGAGCAGTGCGCGAGGAAGGTAGAGTTATATCATACTAAATAATAGGTACATCAAACACAATGTTTAAGTGAACACAATAAATTTCGTTTAGTGTTGTTCTTTTAACGCGAGTGGAAACTAATATTTAGGCTTCAGGACTAATAATTAATTTATGATTTCAATCGATGACAAACTCATTTGTAAAATACCAATAAGATAAATCTCATACCAGTTGGAAAAAAGTAATACAAGAAACCAACATAACAATTTGCGACAATATCCAGCGCGAATACACACACGTGTGTGCAAGTGACATTGTGCAATATACGCACTCACATGGAGTGAGTGTAATTAAAATAATACATAATAATTGCGTCGCCATGTAAATGCGGCGACCATTACGCTGCGCACGCTGTGTAAAGCGCTGATAGCACCCCGCTGCGGGCGTACGCTCATCTGGCGCGGCGGCGCGGTGCGGGCGCTGGGGACAGGTGCCAGATCACCGATACTACTGCGCTCGCGCATCATCTTCGTTATCGCTGCCGGTAACTACACATCGTATCGAACGTAATCATGTTATGCCATAATTAAGGAGAATACATCAGACATAGTATAACAGCAGACATAGTAAGACCAGCCAGTCATGCTTGATGCGCTCGGTGCAAATTGCCGTAGGTATTGTATAGTACACTAATTACCGCACACCTTGCTGAAAATGCCTAATATCAAATAATGTAGTCCTCCTTTTCGCGGTTTCAATAGACTACGGCTTCGGTGGCCGGTGCTTTGAATACAACGTATTTAAACATGACGCGTTGCGTCATTCACTGTACTTGTGTTATCGCTACCGAATGCGTCGACCGGCACAAAGCCGCCGCCGCCGGGAGCCGCGCTCGCGTTCCTTCATGGGACTAGTTGAGATGTACATCCTTTCAAAGCGTGTTGTCTGGACGTCTATACAGAGCGGGCGCAGGAATGCGCGGTCGATGTAATGAATCCGTTTGTGTGGTGGCCGCCCCCGCCGCCGCACCGCCCCCGAACCGTGTTTGTTTGTTTATCACACCGTCATTATGTTTAATTAGCGGCGCAGTGTCCGCCGCGCAGCGCGCAATCATCGCCCCGGAGTTGCAACACGAACAAACATTATAAACTGATCGTATACAACCCAAATTAAACTCCATTAGATCTAAATAAAGTCGATTGTAGAGTGGTCGACTCAGAGCGGCGACGGAAACCGATTGTTTAGGTAAAACAATAGCGCGGATTAGTGCTCGCACACGGTTCATTTGAATATGAATTGTCTTGTAATTAGTCGCTGACATCGCCCTAATTGACACGTGTCAAAGTTAAGAGGAGCGGTAAAATTTTCTTTCAATCAATAATATGGCGAGCGAGCGCGGCCGTGGGTTATTCATAGCTAATGAAGTTACATCGAAATGTCTTCGATAAATAAACAAACAGAAATTTACGGCCGCGAGCCCTCGTGTTATCGCGTTTCCAATGTGGGGCAATACATGAATAATATAACACAGTAACATTTACTCAGGAAGTATTCATTTGGCAATTTTAAATTATGATACTTACCTTACTTATGATACTTATTCAACATACCTGCAATCCCACAGACATTTGTAGGTTGAACACACACACATGCACAGCAAGTTGGACTTATAATTATATTAGTAATGTATAACTAAACTGATATTCTGTATAAGTGGAGGATCAATTCACGTATAGGCATTCGCGAATTGTGTACATTCCTAGTCGTAACAGTGCAGGCGACCGGTGGGCCCATACCTCTACCATGAGTTTCACGCTCACTACTCACTGACTTCAAATATTTCTGAATTTGTATAAATTGTACTATGCTCCATCAACCACCTGAGAACTAAGGGTATGTCATGCAAACATTTTACGTAGACGCTAGCAACTAGCAACTCCAAGCGAATGCGTAGGTATACTGATGGTAGAACGTACAACTTGCTGCTAGCTTTTCATGAAATTACAATTCATAGTAGATGATTAACGTACCGATATACATATAATGGGTATGTATGCAGTGTGTACTTGATTTATGTAGTGTGACGATATGTTCAGTAGTTAAAGGGACGTGCCAGTAGCTGTCGCGGCGCATCAAAGGCTCGCGGCGGCGGTCACGCACCGACGACGGTATAATACAACTCGCGCAATTATCGCACAGCGTTTAGTAACCGATGAGCCTGACGCAGCTCCGAGCGAGCCCGCGACGACCGCGCTGTAACATTCCATCCAATGCTGCCTTGCAAATATCGATACTTGCATTACAAAAGGCGCGCATATAAATCGCACAAAATCTAGTAAGCCCTACCCGCGACCACCGCAAACTGATCTAAGTAAAATAAATTGAATATCTTAGTATTTTATTGAATTTAATTTTAACTTTAAAGCAATCTCTAATCAAGATGCCGAGATCTAACGAGCTGAATTGCCCCGAGTCCCGCAACAAATTTTAGTGGAACATCATGACAAGCCTGCGCCGGGTAATAAAGCGATGCAGTCAAATTTCTCAGATCTACTAAGATAATGGGCGGCCGGTAGAGTTCACGCGTGGGGCACGGTAGCGGGTTCCCACGACGACGGCGGCGCCTGCACAGTATTAAATAAAATGACTGACAAATTGTGCGTTTCTGGGAAGCGGGCGGCGATCACGCGGCCGTCGCGTCATTACAAGCGACCGCCGCGACCAGTCCGCGACCGTCGCGACTACCCGCCGCACGACACACGCTCCCACTTAACCCTGATACCCAAAAACTTCGTTTAGCATTGTTAAAACCGCTCATGAATCGCACTGTACACTTCAGTAACATATTTTGTTCCGTACTGGTTCGTGTGTTAGTTCGAAATGAGTGAATCTTCAACTTTGTCAAATAAAATAGTTTGGTGTGATTTGACATCTGTAGCACAATTAGGAAAAAACGTGTAATGACACAACACGCATTGAGGTATGTAAAGATAACATGAATAGTTCCAACTACATTCACTTGAAATGTTGGTTCCCTAATTATATCGTTTGCATGCTCCCGGAATGTAGTATTACTAAAACAAGTAACTTGATGAAGGTCAGATCATTTCCTCGGACCGAGCATCGTGTCTACATAAAACCTCGCCGTGAGGTAGTTATTCATCCACCGTGAACGGGGGATCCGTATCGTTAATTTCATGAAGCTAATTAGCGTCATGTCGCCTTTTAAAAGTTCATCATGAGTTAAACTTTGAATATACAATAAAAGTAATGGCGTGTTTTGCGGTGAGATAACACACTGGGAGGTGTATCGTGAGTATACGCGGCGCTACAAAAACTATAATCACGCCAATTGGCGAGGGCACGGCGCGGAGGTAGCGGGGTGGCTGGCGGCCGGCGCGGGGTCCGAGCAAAAACTCACTCACTCGGCGTTATTGTGTGACACTGCACGCTGGATGTGAAATCGTGTGTCAAATGCCGGCGCATCGCAAAAATGCCCAGTTGATTGGGTTTTTACGGGTGGATTGGCGGGACCGCTAGGAATCCGGGCGGAAGGGTGTGGACGGAGGCGCGAGGGGGCGGGTGGTGAATTTAAAATTCAGATAAGCGGAATAAACGCTCGGGCGGGGAATGCAGCGGTGCGAGGTCCGCTTGCAACCAGGAGTTGCCGACATACGTCTAGTAAAAAAAACTAAATAATTTGGCTTCATCTTAATTCCTTCAAAACTTTTACGAAGCTGTTGAAATGAACTGATTATAAAAGCAACAAAAAAAAAATTATGTTTTTGTGAACTCTAACCACCCAGTGCATTTACTAACTTGACATTAAAATGTTATCTAATATCAATACTTCAATTATGTACTAATTGGAAAAAAACTTGAAATCGATAAGGAAGGGTAGTCCGCCAATCCACTACCTATTTACGTATAAACTTAGATAGATAGAGCAGTGCTGCAGTGTTGTAAATCGCAGCCGTGCCACAGCAGCAGTCAGCTTCAGATGAAGTTGATGTGATACGTATACGTAGGTCAAGTTGTAGCATCTACAATATCACTACAGTCCACCAATTCCGGAGTGTTGAGGTGACTTCCTCAAATAAATTCACTTCGTATCGCGTTCAATTTATTCCCGGGGATGTACTGGGGTACTACGTACTTGCAGTTCACGAAGTAAATATAGTTTATTTTCTAGTAGAAGTAGGCAACTCATCGATGTAAAATATAGAGTTTAGTAGAAACTAAAAGGCTAGTGTCAATTATACGGTATGTAGTTTTTAGTTAAGCCAATTTATACAACTTAATGAATCCGTCTTGTCTAGCAGCAAAGAGTGCGTCAGCCACGCGGAGGAGTGCTTTATGTTCTCAGATCATATTTAAGATAATAGAGATAATTTGTAACTCGCCAAATAAGCTTCAACCATAAAGTTTTATAACGTCTGTTAGTTTTATGTAGAGTGGGGGTTTATTCTACTATACTCCCGTAAATTATACATAGGTACATGTTAAAAATTTTCAACGGATGTTCAGTTGTCAAACACTGCAGTAAGAACGTTCGTATAAGAATAGACTTTACGATCAGGATATTGGTTACGAATTTACGCTAATTGTGTTAGACGGAGGGGGGGAGGGGGTGTAGCTCGTGCGTGAATGAAGTTGTTTGTTTATGTTTAGCGTTTGTGTGGGTGTGTGTGTCATGCAGTGACATTATACGACCCGAGGACGACACCGACACTACTTCATTATAATGTCATTACAACACGAGTGTATTGCGTAACTAATGATGCAATTGACAATTGGCTGCACTCATGTCACATTAGTATGTAATACAATATACTATACTTGTTTGTCACTACTTACATATTGCTCATTTACGAAACTCCGGTGCTCAAGTGACAATTGGTGAAATGAACTATAGTTAATAGATATTCGTAACAATAATATGGCCTCATTAATAACGACCCTTCAGATCGACCACCAACTAAAGTTGTATACCTATTGAGCATGGTTCTACCAACGTGTATGTTTAAACTATGTAAACTGTCGCTCATTAACACATTACCCATGTACCAATAGGTATCGCAGAAATTAACGCAAATGTAATTTGTTCCTTTAAAACAATTAACGTACAATGTAGCGGCGAGGGTTGCGCCAGTATCCTGCAACACGCGCGCTGACGAGTTGCGCGATTTGTCGTCGGATGGAGCATGCATCGCCGCTCACAAATGGTCGCGCGACCTGTCACGCGAGGCGAGACCTGTTCATCACTGCACCGCGCACACTACACACACTAACCATATGGTTTTGTTAACCAGCAACCTGTCGCTGTCCTTTGTCATATTTCAATATCTAGTATTTGTTTAGGAAGCGGGTATAGGTATACGTTTTAAGGGAAAGCAACTGAATATGCTGATGATTAAAGGTTAAGGCACTGAACATTTAATTTTCTATGGTAAGAAGGGGAGGCCTTTGCCCAGGTGTGGGACACTGTTATAGGCTACGACAAAAAAAATAGTTATTTTTTAACACTTAGTGAGGTTACATGTTTATGGGTGTGCGTCTTGTGTTACACAAGTTGTGTATGAAGCTAATAAAATACAAGTTATGTCGACAAGTTTAAATTTATATTAGATTAATTCTTATTACTCACTTGGTTAAAGACGTTCAGCGCATTTCACAGTAATGCTGATAATTAGAATAATACATTACGTCATAACATTAATTAATTATTCATGAAAAACTCGCTTAGAGACGTAGAGTCCGTATTAGCTGTTGGTACGCAACAATACAGCGCCATAACGCAGAGCGAGCACGGTGACTGTGCTACTATAGCTCAGGGCAGGGCTGTCGCATACGCCACTCGAACAAGTTTAGCGTCGTCTATACTGACCTCAGTTCCTGGGAATGTATACCCTCACCCTTATGTTTTTTATGAGTTTATGTTGGCTTTTCGCGTTCTAAGCCGTTGTAGCTTATTGATTGGTATCTACTTTGTAGGCCTATATGAATAAAACAATGATTTTGATTATCAAATCGGATAAGCTTCTTTCAGCTCTTGAAATGCGTATTATTTAGTGACTACAATGTAAATATAGTGGTGAGTATAATAAGTAATGTTGCAGATAGTGCTGGCTGCTGCGTATCGTTAAGCAATATAGTTTGAAGGAGGCCAGCCCTGAGTGTTGGGCCCGTTGTGCGGTGATTTGTTTAGTGCGTCATGCGTCGCGCTCGCGGTCCGACCGCCATGCCGCACACATACAGTGGCCAATAATCGCCGACACTTTATAAAGAAGCTGCGATCAGTGTTGTTTATTCAAATAATGAAACGCTCATTATCTGGCTGCGGCACGAGGCGCGGGTCCTAGGTGCCGGGAATACCCACATTATATTAGGAGTAGGTAATTAATAACAAAAAGCGAGATGAATGGAAGAAAAAGACATACTGCGCCGACCCCAAATAATGGGACAAGGTAAGGCAAATGATGATGATAATAAGAAGTAGGTAATTTCAGGGATTGTTGACCACCAATCTAAATTATTGTTATTTTAAGGGTTCCGTACCTAAAAAGGAAAAAAAACGGAACCCTTATAGGATCACTTTGTTGTCCGTCTGTCTATCTGTCTGTCTGTCAAGACCCTTTTTCTCAGAAACACATTAAGGTATCATGTTGAAATTTATAACAGAGATTTTTTTAGGGCACCTAGGGCTGCGGCCCCTAAGTGCCCTAAAAAAATCAAACTTCTAGGTTAACGCAATCAAGAAATGCAGCGGTTTATGATGCATTTTCAGTACATTCATACGGGAATCAAAAACCTATAGGGTACTTCCCGTTGACCTAGAATCATACAATTTGCCAAGAAGCAAGGTATTATAGCACAAGTAAAGGAAAAAATCCGAAAGGTGAAAATTTATTGTTAGAAAATATTTTTTTGCGATTACTAACTGGTTTTGTAGTTACGTACTTTTTTTTATGAGATTGCGAGGCAAACGAGCAGACGTTTCACCTGATGTTAAGTGATCAACGCCGCCCATGGACACCTGCAACACCATTTGTATGGGGACGCCAGTACGAACGGCAAAGTTAAGTTTGTCTCTCTATCCAGTTTATCTTTTCGTTAGAGTAATGCTCGGTGCTTTCACAGTTTAGGTACGGAAGCCTTGGTGCGCGAATCCAGCTCGCACTTGGCCGGTTTATTTTAACAAGTCATACGTGTTGAGAAACTTGTTAGGGTCATTATAATTTATGGACATTTATGTTGTATGTTCGTAAATTAAGCGATCTTTGTCGACGGTTTATTTTACTTTCATCGTTCGAGAAAACGTTTCCCAATTCTACGAAGCGTGTGTTCTTCAATGTATTTGCATGATTGAGAAGAAGTCAGTGATAATGGTAAGACTTGCATTAAAAAGAGCGCAGTGTTCCGGATTGTAATGAGTTGTAAAGTTGATATGCAAGCAGCAGCACCTTATTCGGAGCGGAACGCGGCCGGCCGCGCCGCGCTCGGGGCTCATTACCGCGCGCCGGATACTTGAAAATGGCGATCTCATTATAATATTTAGACAATTATTCATAGCAATTATTAGTTCCCAGTGTACACACGGCTAATTACCGCGGGTCAATTATAATAGCTAGCATCGGACGCGTGCTCGACTGTGACGAAACTCGAGAAAAGCTTCTTATTACTACTTACAATAAATGAACACACATCGCGAGATAAACACTCCAGACATGTGGCCCCTATACCTACAAGCAGCTCTTGTACCATGAGCACCGTATAACGACTCCCAGAACAGCAAATTATAAAACCTGCCAAGTGCGAGTCGGACTCGAGCACGAAAGGTTCCGTATCATTATTTGTAAATGGAAAAGAAAAATCTGTAGTATGGGAGCCCCCCTTAAATAATAATTTTATTTACATTTCAATATTTATTTGAATATATAGAAAGTGAATATATAGCTAAATATTCTGTGAATATTACAAGCGTCTACCTACCTGTTGCTTTTATCAATATCAAGCAAAAACGATCACGTTGGTTGTATGGGAGCCTATTAAATATTTATTTTATTCTGTATTTTAGTATTTGTTGTTATAGCGTCAACAGAAATACATAATCTGTGAAAATTTCAACTGTCTATCACGGTTCATGAGATACAGCCTGGTGACAGATAGACGGACGGACAGCGGAGTCTGAGTCCCGTTTTACCCTTTGGGTACGGAACCCTAAAAAGGCCACATAAAAATAGTTTTCTGTCGGGATTCGAACCGCCCCCGCTGCAGTGAGCCGAGCAGCTCGCGCTCAGAATCCTAGGGCCTCTCGTAAATAAGAATGAAATTAATAATACGGTCTTGAGAAAATGTATTTAATCGTATGAAAATATTTTTCCCAAATAAGTCACATTAAAAGTTAAATCTATTTACCATCTTTACCAGATTTGTTATACATGTAAATTGTTATAGAGCTCATAAATTGCCAAAATTATGGAATAATAATGATAAGGCTCTACAATTCCTTAGGGTTGGAGTAGACCCCTCTGAATGCCCATTATTTCAGTACAAGTGGTAATCTTTGACCGATATAATTTGCGGGAGCCTCAATATGATTCTCTAATTATTATTGTTTTGGAATGATAACGTTATCAATAATGACTATCGTTGATTTCCTTGGAAAAGTGTGGATTTTCCAAAGTATTTTTAAGATGAAAAGTTAAAAATATTCTCAAGTATTAAAAATATTTTATGAAACAAACTTACAAACGATCTAATAGGACCTAAAACTAGTTCTAATTATCCACTGTAGTCAAATTAAATGGTACGCTAGTTGTCCATTCGTTGACTACCGTGCTACACCTCGTGTTCTGTATCTTGAACTTAACAATAACCAAAAGGGTAACTGTATGACGTGCTTTCGTCATAAACATTACGTAACCTTAATGAGATGCGCGTGCGCTGACGAGCGGCGCCAATTACTCGCCGGCTTATCGCAACTACACACAGCTACACACAGCTACACACGGCTACACAGGACTACACGACGCGAGTAGTTTGTATTTGTAGTTATCTGGCATCTACAACACAACTCGACAACTTTACCAATTTCAATTTAAATAATGAATGCGCCCGCCGACGCAGACGCTTTCCGGCAAACGACGATCTTATCACTCGCATTACATTTGGATCAAAAGATTCAAGAAAAATGCATTTAAATATACAACACGAGCTGGCCTTTATAATTACTTGTACTTGCAAAATTACAATGTAATATTCATGTGTACTAAACAGAAGGGATAAGATAGTGGTGCCAGGCTCTACTGAGCCTGGCACCACTATCTTAGAGGCAAAGATAGAAGGAACTCGTGGAAGAACACGGTCAGCATATACTACAGGTTGGTGCCTTAAAATGTGTCACGTCCACGTTAGAGGCGGCCCTGCATCGAGAGGGAGCTTCATCAGCATATTCGACTAGAGAGGATATGTAGTGCTGCATCTACTAATGTGGGAGGGTTCTTTAGTAACCCTCTGATATCGTTTTA
This sequence comes from Ptilodon capucinus, assembly GCA_914767695.1. Taxonomy (NCBI): domain Eukaryota; kingdom Metazoa; phylum Arthropoda; class Insecta; order Lepidoptera; family Notodontidae; genus Ptilodon; species Ptilodon capucinus. The sequence continues at coordinate 13,109,099 of OU611814.1, read as the reverse complement.
ATTCAGTGGCGAGTTCCCCGACCGATATCAGATAGATAGAATGTTTAAAAGTGAATATAATGCAGGCGAGCAATCCGAGGCGGGCGGGCGGCGGCGGCTCCCTTGAGTGAATTTGTAACTGAACGAACTGTCGTGGATATTTACGACGGGTTTAGTTAGATGTATGTAGGAGATGCAGTCACCTCACTTGCGCCCCCGCCGGGGACGACGGCCTGTCCGGCGGCGGGCAGGACGCTCAGCGGAACATCGATTATCTCGCGTTTTATAGTCTCCGCGGAATAATTGTGTCATTTTATAAAATACTCTTAGATATATCATGCCCGTATATTGTAATAAATCATTATAAGATGTCTCTACATCTCGTGAGCGTCGGATATAATTATTTAGTTAAACTCCGCCAACAAACTGTCGTTTTTACATATCAGATTCTGGGCTCAGCCGGAACTTGTCGCCGGTGACAGATCCTGCGTCAGTCACGCGAGCCTCCCACTCCACGGAAGTGGCAATTGTCGTCGTCGTCGTCGTCTTCCCCCCCTCCACCTCTCGACTCCGTCAGCTGCATACCACGACGCCGACGATGAGCTTCTAGCAAATCAAGTATTTCCTCTGACGTCCTTGACTCTAGCAACCTTGGTCGCTCGTTATCGATGGACGAGTTTGTGTATCACACCAAATCATATTTACGAGTAATTAATAAATCTTTGAAATTACTCTACAACCAAATAGGAGGATCACGACCCCGGTATCGAGTTTCTTATAGCCGTTATATTGGCGCTGAATATTTCAATCATCGGAATCGATTCACCGACACTCCGCCCGCGCCGCCCGCTCCGCCCGCGCCAGTCATCAGACGTGAGAACCGAAGCGTCGATAGTGGGAAATTTAAATAAGATCGCCGGTAGTTACGTGCGAAAATGACGGGTGCGCGGTACAGCCGCCGGAAAAATGGAGCATCGTGATCAGATCACGTACGGTCATTAAGCTCGAGCTCCATCGCAGTGTCGGTGCGCGGGCGTACGTAAAAAAGCTCGAGTGTGGCGCGACCTTGACCCCCGACGTCGCGCACACAGTGACATAGGGAGCGCGTACGCGTGTGCGTGCGGCGGTCGCAGCAGGTGCAGCGCTGCGCACGCGCCGCCGCACAAATATCAACACATGTCACTCACCCCCGAGATATCGCCGCCGACACCGCCGACACCGCCGCGATTATGTGACCGACAACGTGCACTCACTTGACCTATTCATAAATTCAGTTTGAACATGCAATTGTAATGCAATATTGTTAACGTTAACGATGTTAAATGATGTTAATGTTTTGTGGTCATGTTATATTGGTATTACTATTCAATAGTAAATGTTCTGTTTCCCGGCTTGAGCCATCGGCTAGGTATATGCTTTACGCTTTGACAGGTAAAACTATTCCCAGAACGTTTTTTTTTTTATTTTTTTTTATTACAAGGTACAACAAACAGCTACATTTACTAAAACGTTATTAAAGACGGATAAAATGTATCGATAGTGAACTATGTGTACCTATTATCGGTGTCCGCTCGGTCAGCGGTGAGCGTAGCTAGCATGCCCACGATGAAGCCAGCGCCGTCGCCGGCGTATGCGGCGCGCGTCACTCGCCCCTCAACAGAGCCGCACAAAAACCTAATTTGAATGTTTGATGTGAATTTGAATGGCCCGTACAAGTACCTACGTTAATAATTATCGTCTATGATAAGGATATGTTCGTCTGTTTTGCGTCCAACGTAATAAGCACAAAAAACTGATTTACCTAGAGATTCCATTAATTAACATGAATTATGAATAAACTCCCGTGTAAGTGTCTTTATAATGAAGACAATATTATTTTTAATATAATATTTAAGAAACTATCTACAATTTTCTGACGGAAGTTATACACGGATGAGGGTAAAGCCCGTCAGCCATTAAAAATATTGTATCCCTTGAAACTATGAAGAGGTAGAGCACGGCTGTGAATTTATTATATTTTATCGAGTAAAATAATACAGATCTGGAGCGACCCACAAGCAATAGACAATCGCATACCGGGAATTAATAGGTGTGGCTCTAAAACATGTTTTACTCAAACAAAGTTGATCTATGATTGCTCACTGACTTAAAATAAGTCCTCAGTAAAACTTTATAACGGTGGACAAGTCGGTAACTGAGGTATGTGTGAGTGTGTGCGTGAGTATTCGGAGGAATGTGTAATGATGAGCACGTAAGAGTTCGGGTTGCGTGCGATCGCGATCCATATTGCACGGTGCGCGTGTGCGGGTGCGTGGGAGCGAGCCGCTGCGCGCGCGCACCGCCCCCATCGGCACAGCTCACCTCCCGATCCTCGAATGTGTTGCATCTGATTGATGTTTCAGGAGATTTGTGTTTGCATTAAAGTGGGAGACTGTCGGAAACTTGTCTTCCCTTACTCCGGGGCGAGTATGAAAAGCGCAGAGGCTAAATTAGAATTTTCGTAGGGGTTACGACCTTGATATGCGTGTATGGTGTGCAATCTTTGCTGTGTGTTATAGAGACGATGGAGAGGTGCGCGCGGCGCGGCATGGGTGCCTTCGCACATTATAAGCGGTGCCCTTCTCGCCACGAAACTGATGAACGCCTCACAACCGATACTTACGGCGATGAGCAGTCATTCCGCCGGTAATGGCGCGGCCCGTCTCCCGCGCTGCGCACGCGCATACACTATACTTTCACAATGTTTGGCGGTTTGTTTAATGGCATCCAAATTTGATTATTGAACTGTAACAATGCCCATTATTTTTTTTGTCCTGACCACTTGGACTGATTCATTTATCCCCGTGGCAGATATGATCGTAGGCATGATCCGAATCGATCTCACGCGCGGCCATTTCAATTTAGATAACGCTGCGGTCGAGGCCCACGATTTATTATTTCCTATTCTTATTAAACGAAATAAGTAGATGACAAATTCAAGTTTAATAGTACTTGTATTATTCGATTTCAAAATGTAAAGAACGAGCAAAGACCAGGTATTGTTTAAAATGTATTTATATCAGCACATCTCGTTTTGTCGATAAATGGCTCCACTCAGAGCTGTTATGGAAACAATAAAAGTTGATTACACAGAAACACCTTTTGAATCGTGACATCGGCGTCTCGTCGCGCCGGTAACCCAGAGAACTGTTTTGTGAATGTGTTGTAGGATCTGCAGCGTAATTAACGGATCAGTTATGTTCGAGAGACATTTGGCACGTCTTGTGGCAGGAGGCGGGCGCGGCGCGTGACGCGACTAGCGGGACCTCAACGTCTGCGCAGGTGCCCGTAACGGGATCTAGCAAAGGTCACCCGCCGCCCCCCGCCACCCACTGCCGCCCCCCGCCGCGCACTCCCGCATAAATATTGACAACTATTTGCCTAGCCCATATCAGCTATACTTCGATGACCGAATAACGTATAATGTCGGAATAGGCCGTCGAGCCGTGTGCGCGACGCATTTCGTGTTCCGTGAGAGCCCGCCATGTGTCGGCGAGTGTTCTCCCGTCTATCGATACATTTTTAAAGCGATTCGCGTGAAAATTCTTAGTAATTTTATTTACTGCCTTTTAACTGGGTCCCAAGTTTTTTGTGTCGTAATGAGGGATTATTAAAATACGCGCCGAAGTCGTCCGACATTCAAATGGATGGCGCTTTCTTTAATGATATGTCGGTCATTAATTATTGTTTGTTAAGAGGCGCCGATGACGGTCCGCGGCTCGGGCTGCGGAATTACGGCTTGTAAAATATTGTACGTACTATAATAATGAGTGTACCGAGAACTGTCGTCATGTTTTGTAGTTAAATTATATGTATATATAAAATATGCCTGTCTATCACAGTTAATTCGTTAATTGACTGACTCAACATTGATCAATGCTTACAATGTTAATTTCTCAATGATTATATGTATAATTGTTATCGGTAGTTTGTTTGGCAGCTAGTGAAACAGTAGGGGTAGGTGCGTCCATCGGTCCCTCGCGCCGCCACCGTATCCCCGACCGGGGCTACAGTTGAACAATGTTTAGGTTCTGATTGTTTTGTGTTTTTGTTGCGACTCTCCTTCGCTCGACCAATAAATTTGAAAGTTCTGCGGCGGACATTTCTTCTCACAAACCAAACTATTTTTTACGCGCGCCGCTTTCTCCCGCACAATGTCATCGGTAATTGCTTCAAAAAATCTCTAATTTGTAAAAAAACATTTGTAACATTTGTAAAGAGCGTGAATAGTAAAAAATAGCTGTAAAGTGTGTGTTCGTGGAAACAGGCCGTGTATCATAAAATGTTTATTATGGAGAAGGTTATGATAGAAAGAAATACGGTAACGCAGCACAGGGCGAGCGGAGGGACGCGCGGGGGTCGGGCGGCGCGGGGGCGGGATTAGGGCTCCCGTCAAATGAGACACTCGATCCAACAACCCAAACATCGATAGTAATTAAAATTGGTGTCATTATACATTTAGTAGGTATTGATTTATAAATGAATAATTTTCAGAAGACATTGCTCAAAATTCTTATAAATGAAACAGATACCTATTGACGCATTGAGTCCATGTTGCAAAAATAAAATCTCGACTAGTCAAAATTACTTTTTCCTTAGACGTGCTACTGACATACGCGAGAGTCCCTGCTGAAAACAGGTGATTATTATGAAACTCCACAGTGTCTTGGAGCCTCCGTGATTATCTTCGATTGGAACTTTCTTGTCAAGGCAAAAAAATACCTTAAAAGATACAATAAAGCTAAGACCTCCGGTCAATTTAATAAAATGTGTGAATGTGGAACTCACCCGCGTCCATGGTGTCGGGCGACCAGCGCTGGCGGCGAATGCTGCGCGTGCGCAAGCCACCCCAGCCCCACGCACCCCCGCCCCGTCCCGCTGACTAGACCAGTCTAGCCCGCTAGCCATTATTCACCCCGCGATTACAAAAACTCTAATGTCAGGTGATCACCCCCTCTCCCCCACACGTGCTGTGGGGGAGGGGGCGGTATAACGGTACCAGCAGCAAGGGCGAGGGTGGCCGCGACCTTTAGCTACAATTACCCACCGGACAGTGCATGCCTGTGCCCAGCATGTGTGCGTGTACGACTCGCGAGTAACGGGACCAGGAGACCATATTTATATTCAAAGGATATATATAGCCTTTTAAGGGCTTAGCTGTTATAAGACTTCAACTGGCTATATTATGTTTCTTAATTCGGATTGCTGATATTATTTACAATTATTTATTTACCTACATTAAAAAAACTACGCAACAAGTTATCCAAATAACAATAAAAAAAATTAAGAAACCGCACAAGCACTTACTTGTCACGTGGTGAGCTGGTCGTCATGTACACGAACTTATTTAAGTGGTCTGTGCTGTTCATTCTAATAAATATCATGTTTGTGAGAGCCCTAGGTATACTATCCGGAGTGTACGTAGCGAACTCTCCTTGTACTACCAAACTAAATAAAAATAAGAAAAAAGAAAAACCGACTTCAAAAACCTAGGTGCACTAAAAAGCTACAAATAACCATATAATTCATTAGGATTTGGAGTAAGTGCCAATCTACGTCAGACTAGACAAATACACACATGAATTGGCACCGACTTCAAATGTAATGAATTGTAAGGTTATTTGTAGCTTTTTAGTGCACCTAGGTTTTTGAAGTCGGATTTTCTTTTTTGTTATTTTTATTTAGTTTGGTAGTACAAGGAAAGTTCGCTTCGTACACTCCGGATAGTATACCTAGGGCTCTCACAAACATGATATTTATTAGAATGAACAGCACAGACCACCTAAATATGTAAAAAAAAATTTTTCACGATTTTTAGTGTCAATAATCTTTGAAAATATGCAAATATCATCACCACCATAACAGCTCTAAAAAAGTAAAAATTTACAGCCAAAAAAAAACAAAATCAATTTGAAATCGGTTCCCTAATGCCGGAGATATGCTGTAGTCCGGATTGGACCACCATTTCACCCCCTACAGATTTATGTTTTCAAAATTCCTAAAACACGTGTTTCTTTATTTTGTATGTAAAATACATATACAAAGTTTCAAGTTCAACAACAAATATTTTTGAAATTATGTGACCTTCAATCCCCCATTTCACCCCCATGGGGGTTGATCTCTGATAATATTTTGAAAATGGGACCAACCTTGAAGAATCCCCTAGCAAACCTCAAAACAATCGAAATTCGATTCAAAATCGGTTGACAGACGCCGGAGATATGTGATAACATACATAAAAAAAAGAAAAAAAAACATTCGGGTGGAATTGAGAATATCCTCCTTTTTGAAGTCGGTTAAAAAGAAAGGCGTTTGAATTCATAGTTTTTGTGGTCTGCTTCCACAAAGGTCTGATATCTCTAAATGCACATATATTAACTTTATAGTTGATGTATCGTGCGAACACACGATACATCAACAGTTGATGTGTTCCTTGCTTCGGTTATCAGCGCTCGGACGACGCAGAGCTCGGGCGCAGTCGGCGCGGGCGGCGCGGGCGCGGACGCTTCGCAAAAACACACAATTGTTATGAAATACGTCCGTCTGTCAGTCGATTGAACGAGCTTATAAATTCTAAATAAAAAGCGAGATCCAGTAGATACAGTTTTTATAACACAAGTAGTAATGGCGTCAGCAGCTCAAAGGTTCTGTGTATAATGGTCGCAGCTCTACTTGTCCTCAGCGGGTCAATGAATACAGTTTATACAGTATTTCACTTTATTATTGTGCTAACAACACGTATGGGTCGAAAAGTCAATATTAGTAATCCATGATGCGCAGTTAGGTTAGGTTAGGTTGCCTCCGCTGAATCACAGAAATAAAATTGCTTATCATCTAAACAACATTAAATATGTCCTTGACTATTTTAGGTTGCCATTATGCAAACTCATTTACCGGCGGCGGCGGCGGCGGCGGCGGCGGCGCTAGCTAGGCAGACCAGCCCTGTAATTACTTCGTAATTTGCATACACATTGCTATAGATCACTTCCGAAAAATGTACTAACTGCAGTGTCTGAGTCATGTGTGGTTTGGTTACTTTTATGAACGGGTCATGTAACGACTTGAGTAAATAATGTTCCAACTTTACACCGAAATACATAATTCGAAAAAAAGTAAAGTTTATGTAAAGTGTTTACATGGGTAAGTATCAGAAGAAGTCATATGTGACGTTTTAATCTCAAATTGGTTTATGTATTTTTTTGTATTCTTCATATCGTAAATAATGTCAGTGAGTAAGGCCACTACGCTCTATCGCGAGAGCAGCTCTTCCGACAGGAACCATGTGAAATAAACTATGAATTAATGAGTTCCGTCCGCAAAAAGTGGTGGCAAATATTTAATATTCGTAGACAAAATGCGTATGTTTTTGTAGCATCACTCACGCGTTCAATAGCCCGTCGCTTCGCCAGCTTCCGAGAATGTAACGCACGGGGATATTGTATGGAGAAATTTATGAGCACGAGTCGATCATAGATTGTGGGGCGCATTGTAGGTGCCAGAAAAAAAAAATGCCATGTAAGCCGACGTAGACGACATCGCAATCCAAAATAGTACGTAATCATAGAGCGGTACAGAGTATAGTTGCGTGCGCGCACTAATAGTAGAGAATAGAATTGCAAGTTAACAAAAGATTTGCATACGTTGAAATAGTTCGCGGGTATTTTTTGCCAAGATGCTTTTTGTACTCGAGAGTCGATCGCAGTGGTCGGCGCGGGCGCAGCGGCGACTACCTGCCGAGCACAGGAGAATGTTCTAACGACGCCTCGCAAATTGATAATACGCTATTAATGTATTATGCAGCGCGGCAGCGCACGGTGCAGCCGCCCGCTTATCACCGATCAACGACTAACATCGACAAACAATAACAGACACCTAGACGTATTTAAACACAACACTTGAAAGAATGATATCTCAATATAATCGAACCGTCCGTCACTATAAAGTAGTCATTGCCTGAAGGCGGGACAGGTGTGCGTAAACTTGGCGCCCGTTAAAGTTATTTATAGCGCGAATTGAACACTAATATGTTTTAACACGAATACAATCAATGCCCGATTCCTAAATACAAAATGATAGATAAAAAAAAACAGTACAATTAAACAAAGTTTAAGTAAGTGTAAGTAACGCTCTCGACGCCTGTTACGGCGGCGGCGCGTTACTCGTTCCTCTGAAGACGAATTGCTCTGATTGCTAGTGATTTCTTTGTTCAGAAACTGGGCGTGAGAGGGAAACATGTCCGTGGCATAAACCTATTGCTCGCCCAAAGTCGATGTCAATGATTATATACTTTTTGCGATTACCGTGTATAATGCGGCTATATTTAAATGAACAGTTAGATTAGAAGGCCACCACCGACGGCGGCAGGCGAGTCCTTCGTCTCAGAAGCAGGAAAACAGAGCTCGATAAAAACGTAATCTAGGTATTGTGTAAGTTTTTGCGTTGTCAGGTTTCATTTTTACGAAATCTAAATAGTTTATGGTCTGCATCACACGTCAATCAAGCAATTCTAAAGCGTTCCAAATTCAATTAAATGTTTATAAAGAATCTTTTGTGCCTGTTACATGTTAACTATTAATGCATTATTATTGTTGCTGTCGCCTCCGTGCGGAGCTGGTGCCGCTGGCCGCTGGCCGCTAGCCGCTAGCCACCAGCTTGCGAAATACAAGCACACAGACATACAGACACGTCCTAGATTTCACTCTGCTGACGACGTGTTTTAATAATTAACTGTCCGACTTCAGCCATGTCTTTCTCTTTTAATAAGTCTCAAGTTAAATCTTTGTAAAATAAAAAAAAACCTCGGTAAATTAAATTGCATTTTCTTGTAATTTTCCTTAAAAATATAATAAAACCGGAGTGTCGCGCTGGTCACGTACAAAGAATTCAACAAATCAAATTGCAACGGTTAGTTACGGAGCCGGCCAACTTGAATAGGAAATATTGAAAGATCTGGTAAAATCGAGACAAAAACAACCAAAAATATTCCACGGTTAGGTCAGTGTAACGAAGTCAAAACAAGTGTAAAACTAATTTTGTGAGAGCCATTCTATCAAAGTTGTCGGATGTAGGTCTACGGTTGCTTTGGCAAGTTAATAGTATTGCTAATGCACTAGTGAGGTGGGTCGCTTTTTTGTGGTTTAATCCAGGAATGCGCCGCCTGCGCCCGCGCGCCCTCCCTGCCCCAGCCACGTCACGGGAAGATAGTATAAGGTTACGTTGATATATTGGACCGGCCATGAAGGGAGTGTCGCGCGCCGCGACACGCACGGTGACGGCAACTACACACCTCCCGAATATCTCGATATCACCTCGTAATACCTGACCGACCACTATTTTTCTTACTGTAGAAGTGATAAACCGTTAAGGTGTTAACTCCAGGGTGTGCTCTCGCGAGAAAGAATGAGCGTATTAAAATACCATATGTCTAATGACAGTTGTATCATATTTCGTTGCGATTCTTTAACACCAGTTAGAAAAGAAAGAGCAATACTGAAAGGCTGACTGATATAACTGACAGCGGTATTAATGATGCACTAATATTATTGCCGATGAAATAATATAACTTACACTTGGCGTAGGTATTTAAATTGTTTCAACTCAATTTTACTTTGGACGCTGCCAGTAATACAAACACGAATACTTCATGATATCGGCATCTCCATTCAACTACACTGATGACTATCGGGTTTCTCATAACGTTTCCATACCGCGCGTCACTGCCGAACATTAGGTATAATCACGAATGCAAGCCAGGTAGATCAGCATCGAATGTATTGTATGCATTATGAATACTGAAATTATTGGCACACCATATTGCAAAAGCACTTATAGAATTCAATATAAACGTACCTACGACAAAGCGGGAGTAATTTCAAGTGAGAGCGCAGTTTGCGATGGCGTTAGTTTCGCGCACGACGACTGTGGCGACCAAACCTAAGCCTTCCCATCAGCGATATAAGGAGAGCTCCTAATATTCGATGTTATCGAAACTTGCTAGGATCTTTTCAATATTGGAATTATAAATATGTAACAGGGATATGATGTCTCGGAGCACTAGAGTCTAGCCAGAACTAGATGGCAGCCGGCAGCTGGCGCCGGCGGTGTTCACGGCCAGCCGCTGTCGCCTCCAATTAGCACAAATGCCATTTGGATGCGACGGCCCGTGCTCTAATTAGCATCGAGGGACGCAAACCGCATCGCCCAGGGAGCGATCCGGCCCGACTCTGCGGTAGCTCCGCCGTGAGCTTACTCGTACCAACACTCGTCACAAAGCAATTTCGTAAAAGATTTGTGCTAGGAGTAGTGTCCAATACACATGCCAATGTTCCCGGAGCCGCGAGCGCCTCCCGGTACCGAGTCTAGAGTACTCGCGTCAGAGCTCCAGGTAATAAGCAAATCAGCATTTTCGTGGTGCGGTTCATAAATTATAATAAAGTCCTGTCTCGCCGTCGTGACTGACAAAAGTAAAAAGAGTCGTTGAGTGCGGCCGCCGCGCGCGAAAAACAGTCGCTCGACTGAATATCCAGGCATAGTTTAACAAAATATGACGACTGCATTTAAATTGATCTCAATGCTTTACAGATTAAGATTAATACCTATTTTAATACTAGATAAAAGAAAGGCAACGATATTCAGTAACTATAGGTACACAGCTTTCCTCAGAAGTAAGAGTACTACTTTCATCTAATGTTTGCGCTATCCAGTCTATAATCAAAAGTGATGTAATAATAGCGTTTCCCGTTGTACGGTTTGGACACATTTAAGGGAAAGGCGTCTAATAAGAACTATGATGAATGACATAAACAGGATTGCAGTGTAAGCGCCGGGAGACTATTTACTGATTGGTATTACATGCGCCTTGTTCCACTATTAGTGCGGTAACCGGTAAGTGTAGGTGCCCGTCACCAGTTCAATTCCGGACAATCGCCTTCCTTGCTGGGCCGGCGGCGCGGGCGGCAGCGGGGGCGGCGCGGGCGCATAATGCGGAGCGTCAGCCGTCTCCGATCGCATTAATGCCGTCATTAGCATGGGCCTATTGTTGCCGTCTCGTTCCTAATGCACGTTTCGCAATAAATCTAGTGAAAAAAATCACTATCCGAATCTCACGACGGCAACAAAAACTAATGGAAATGGTTGGAATATGCGAGTGATTGTTCGCCCGATCGGTGGCGGAAAAAACGCAGGCAGATGCGCGTGCGCAGGTAGACGGGGACGCATGCAAATAGGTGTGCGGGAGTCGCCGTAACCATCTACAGCGCTATAGATGCCGATTTTATGCTTGGGGTACAGGGTAGCACACGTCCGTATAACTCGAACTAATTTATGCAGGTAACTATACTACTATTAACGACGTATTTATCCACAATCGCCCGGTCAATAGCTGTACCATTCGCAGCTTCGCAGCTTAGATCCTGGCATGCATGTGCATATTATTAAAACGGTAGGTGCGCAAAAAATTGTCTGCGAGCGGTACTGACTCTACGTGCTCCCTATTTGCATGGCTCGCAAATACACGCCGCTGCCTTTTGTAGAGCCGAGCACCGAGTTTTTTGTAGCATCTGCCTCTACACGGACCTCATCTGCGAATGCAAATGAGTCGGGCAATATCTGAATAATGAGGTATTCGTAAGTGTGAGGTGCGATAACTACCCGGAGAACTGCAATATACTGCTGGTGTAACGCTAATCGGTTGTATATTGGTTCATGTTCGGGTGGCACAGCTCTCTAGTGTCGGACGCCACGTAGGGAGTATTATAAGTTTCACCTCGTGGTCTGAAACATTCGACCATCATAGCTGATTGATTTATTTGTTCATATAGTCAAAATGTTTCAACCGATCCTAAGCTAAGCTTTACCTGCTCGATCCTTGTCGGAACATCAATGTATGTCGGTTGGAACTGAAGGTTACACATCTTTAGTTAGGTTTAGCACTGATTAAAATGCAAGTGACGGCGTTTGATTATAGTATCGTTGCCAAATTAGTATCAATATGAACCTCTCGTCTGGACTCTGATATGGGTGGACCTTGCAACGGCTCGCAACGGCCCGAGGTATCGTGATGACAGGTATCTAAGTACAACTCGACTCGTTTCGAATGTAAACCATAGTACACTGAGGTTTTTAATGGTAAGTAGGCAGATACTGTCTCGCGTACGTTCCGAGGAAATGAAATCTATTTAAATATAGAGATACAAATCTGGTTATAAATGTTATTAAATTAACATTAATTAAACGGCGGCGACGGCCTACTCTTTCGCTATTGAAATCTCGAGCGCTATTTTAACGAACAAAAAATGTCGGCGTGTAGTTAGTTAACAATTTAAATGAGAAACTAAGTAATAATGCTAATTTATAACAAATTATAATGAGCAATTATTTGAATCACGTGTAAAAAGCGGGGAATATGTAAGTACATAGGTTCGGTTTTAATTATAACATAACGGGGCAACATGCGAGCGCAGAGTTTGGTGTGTGGGTGGCTACACGACAGCCACTATCTTATTTATTTATATTTTTTACACACATTCTTATGTTCATATTCTCTCACTCCATTCCAATTCAATTCATGTTGTTCACACTGCCCCTGAATTCGCTGATCATCTCTCCAGACTGCCACTCAAGGGACTACGTGGATACATAAATCATTAATATTAATACTACTATGAAGCGACATCAAATATAATCATATAATTATAATAGGATACAAGGTACTTATATCAGATCACAAGTTGATATACTTGTAACATTTTAAGTCACTTCTACTTCACCTCTTGCTTCCTCTTGTTCCATTCAACTCTGTCAAGTTTATCGTCAATGAGTTTCCTACTTAATCGTGACCTTGAGCATGTCGAGACGTATATGAATATAGCACGCATCGTTATAATATAAGGTTACATAAATCAATGATCAAGTTCAACGTAGGTAACTACGGAATAGTTAATATTGTGTTATGCTCATTTATATTATAATCAGGGCGCGTACTTACATTTGGCTGTCTGCCTTGACGCTACGAGCATATCGGCTCACGTTTAACTGGTGCTAGGCATGGCAGGCACTTCTTGAAATCTGTTCTTTACACAAAATGTGTTGCCAATCTATAAGAATTAAATAGTAGATATCTATATTATCCTATGTGTTCACGAAAACCAGTCATTCCCACTAAATGGTGAGCCAATCTGGACTATTAAGATACGAAATTAATCATTTTCTACGAAAGCATTTTCTACTATTGAGCATTCAGTGGATGTTTGCAAGATTCTTTTATTCATCAAAATATAATATAAACCTACAATACAATTAATTGCACGGTTTTCTGTATGTTAATTAAATTAACTGACATAGCAATTTATTATAATTAAGTGATCATTACAATTACCTGTAATTATTATTTGCGTTACATACATATACGCTTGCCATAAACACCATTAGCTGCAATATGTTTGTGAGACTTATTGTTTAATAGCTTACTTGTTTCAAATAAATGACTATTATTAGGGTACCTACTATAGATATTAATTACGACGACTAGACCTACATGCCGAGTGCCCCATGCAATATAACGCGAGTTATTTTTGTTACAGAAATTATGCAAACTTTGCTAATGAGATCAAGTTATATACATACGTTTATAATTCAAATTAATTTAAATAACAAAAAATCATTTTACTGCAATTAAATATTATTTATGAGCCAACTGCGGGTAGACTGTTTTCTGAATTATTGTAATAATTATATAGTTTGGGATGAGCTCACAATGACACGGAGCCGCAGCTGAATGTGATCAGTGAACGCTAGCGGACGAAAACGTAAATAAATTAAGTATTAAAATGTTAATAACAATATAACAGTTGCAATTAGTCACTTAAATCAACTAAATTCAAAATTTAGTCTCGTTTAGCGAATGACAGCTGTATAATTATATGACTGAGGTTCATAGTGCAACGCGCAACGAGCAACGACGTTTCATAAGCAGCGCGCGCGCGTGCGTGACGCCAGACCGCGCAACGCAACAAACCGACACCTGTAACGTTACACGCAACAAGCGCCACATCATATATAAACTCTTACGTGTATTAATTTTGAGAAAGTACTAGAGACGGTTTTTTAATAATATTTTCGTTTCTTTTTTCTGGCTTTTGAGGGAATCTGTCGTTAACTCTTTTTGATCAATGTCTCACAAAAACCGATGTCAGTAATATAAATTGGTAAATATTATACAATACTTCACCGTTACGCTCTGCTCCCCCGCGCGTCGCCAAATCTAATTATTTATTGGGAAACTCACAAATAATATTAAATAATCAACTCTAATTTTTTTGCAAGTACCGTGATATCAATCGGTCGCAACAGGAAACTCTCAACGAAATCAGCCGCGCCGTACATTTGCAAAATCTAAGGTAAAATAAAGTAATTTAATTTTAGTATGGAGAGATATACTTTTCTGCCTAAAAATGCGTACAGTGAATTATAATATAAAAATAAATAATATCTAACATAAAAGAGAATTAAATATTTTATAAATACTACTTAGTACCAGATAATTAGGTAGGTGTGATAATAAATAAGCACGTGTCATGTCATATAATACACTAGCAAACGTTTGTCGCACGCACTATTGTGGAAAAGTGGCGATCGCATTGCTGTGGCCACGGTATGGAGTTCTTTGGTTTCGAGTGATTACATTTACATAAGAAATTATACGCAACTATGTCGGCCGAATGCGCGTGCGCAGAGAATAAGGAATCCGCGCGGTTATCCACTTATGAAATAAGTTTATTTGTGACGGATGACAATTTATGAAAACTGAACTACAATGTACTCGTTTAGAGAAACCAGCTTATGTTGAGACGAGTTATCTTATTGTTACTTCCTAATTATAACGCGCGATGCTCTTTAAATTTATTGCTGCTTGTATTATAATTTTACTTGATGAATAATTAAGCAATTTCCTCAGTGCTTATTTAATTACTAACTTAAAGAAATAAATCACACCCGCTGTTTAATTATCTGCGTACATAATTAAGAACAGTGTTGTTTCCTATTCGGATCGAGAGCTCATTGCGCAGGCGCCCGCACGAGCGGCAACTGTTGCGCAACAAATAATTGCAATATATAGGTATTTGGCGAGAAACGCGGCGGTCAACATGCCGAGGGGGCGACTGCAGCGTCCGCGCCGTCCGCACCGCCCGCGCCCTCCGCCGAGTGGCGCAAACATTTTATGCATTTAAATTGGAAACGCTGCATTTCGGTAGATCATTGTGAGAAATGAATTACTTACTGCTTTACGTGAACGATGTATTGAAATTGTATTTAGAGTTTTTGGCAACAATACCGTTGCCTTGATAAAGCGATTAATTATGAATGTATTTTAATTATGAAGCGCGGCGAGGAAGTGGCCATCGACAAGCAAACTGATATTTTACACGACGGCCGCGTCCTGTGTTGCGTGCGTCTCGCGGACTGACGGCGCGCGGCCTCTTTACGATACCGATGGCGATAGTATCGGGCGACGCTAATCGTTTAGTAGTTAAACTGCACAACATTGTTGCAGCATTCATTATTAGTATTCAACTTTCGCTTACGGATCCTATTCGCATCAGGAACGTTGAAAATATTGAACAACCGAGGCTGTGTGTAGTCGGAGACGTATTCTTAATAGAAAATAAATTAAAAAGTAGTTTTACAATTTGTAGTAATTTAAGCGTAATTCGATAATTTGGGGCCACACCGAGTGCTGCGTCACGCACGCGAGGTGCCGCCGCCGCGGCGAGCGGCGTGGGAGCGCCGCGCCCCGTGTGTGCCGGCCTTAGCGACTCGCATGTCACATGTGCCGCTCCGTACCGTGCGTGCGTGCCGTCCTACCGTACCGAGAGTACCGTGCCGAAAGCGTCGGCTATTCGCGGCGCGCGTGCAAGCGATCAACCGGGACGCCATTCAATCATTTCAACACTAAGTATAATATCAGAGTTATTAACTAAATGAAACCGAAACGGGTACACCCGCAGGCTCGCCGGTCGCCGTCACCGCGGCCGCGACGGGAGCAAATCTCTCGATTAAACGCCGATAAAGTGAATAGACACAAAAACCGGCCGCGGCCGTCCGTGGACTGTGACAGATGGAACATCTCGTCGTTCCCGCGCACCTCGTTTTTTTTGTCAGCGGCGATTTGAATGCTGCGCGCACGCACAATGCGGCGCAGCCGGGCGGCGTGACGCACGCGCTCCACAAAAACCGCGGCGGGGGCGGCTCTCCCGCGCTCTCCATTCATCCCGTAATTAACGGGCCCAAAAAACCCGCTAGACGAAAATTAGAAATGTTTCGGTGTCGCCGCGGCGCACAGTAAAAACGAGTGGCCTGTGAATTTGTATTTAATTTAATTATGTCGTCGTTTTGTCTCGCGCAGCGACGACGCCGTGACGCGAGGCCGGAGGCGGTGTCGCCTAGAGGAGCGCGGCTAATCGCGAGGAACCGCGCTCCACAGGCGCGGGCGACGCACCGAGGCGTCCGCCAGGGTTTCTGTCTCTAATCAATAGTCGGGTCCACACCTAAAGAGGAACCTAGTCGGCATGCCCGTTGCGTATAATATACCTACGCCTGATATAAAAGTGTACTCTCAAGAAAAACTAAAATATCAAGATTGAGGTCCAAAAGCAACACTCACTTCGATGCCTACATAAGATTTTGATTTCAAATGAAAATGACTTATTAAATATTTCTTATGATGATTAAACAACACAAGTACTACTAGTTACGTGTGAAAATTCCTAAAAAGGCGGACTTTAATAGTTGAATACCGTTCTAAATGCACTTAATGTAAGCTGCAGTCGGATGAATAGCGCCCGCGCCGGCTGGGGCCGGGGCCGGGCCGGGCGGCGCGGTGCGAGCGCAAGAGGAAGCCGAGCTCACGTCCGACCGTCGCGGCCACAAAAACATAATTATATAATTCGTGCATCGCGCCTTCCGCGATATTCAAATGAGCCGCCGCGGGATATTGAACTTTAATGTACTCACCGTTAAGGTCGAGCACCATCTGTGTGTTGAAGAAGCTGCTGACGTCGCCGCGGCCCGACACTGCAACAATATTATAATGTAGTTAGAGACGCGAGTTAATTGCGCCCGCACAACGCCTGGCGCGGGAGCAGATTAGTAATCGGCGTGCCTCGCACCAAATGCAGGTGAGACACTTGTCTCGTGTTGTTAGGCGATCAGACCGTAAAAAAAGAACGAAGGAATTAAAACGAATATACCTATGCTAAAGTCAGTCAGTGACAGACATTGATTTTAGATAACTTATTTACGACTCTACTTCTATAACTGTGGTGTTTCAATAACGATACTCGTAGTTCACTGGCTGTGACGAATCGTGTCTCAATTCGGTGGCGAAGTGATTATGATGCTGCGTACTCTCTGAGTTATGAGATCATACAGGTTGATTTGACATTTAGCCCGCAACACGCAGCTCCTCATAATGCACACGACTGTATGCGCGACCTCGCATGCTCGCTGACATGTTAGTTATTTTACATGAAATGATCGATGCTAATAATGGTGGCACGCTTGTTTCAGTAAAAATTATAGGTTGGTACCTACGGTATATTATGCATAACATTCAATATTAAAGAAAATGGATTGTCAGACCTATATAACCTAAATACCAAAGCCACGCCCAACCTTTAAGGTAATAAGTTGAAATGTATTATCATATGCACTACACGCTACCATTACGAGTAACAGGTAAGGTATCTGTTTGAGATTTATGTTTACATAAAATAAACCAAGTTAAACATTTGTTGTCAAATTAGTAGAAGTAGAAGAAATAAAATCATATTTTTGATAAATATAAGTAGTGTCACCACGTATTTTACAATTTGCTAATATCGTGACAGGATGTACTCGTATATATAAATGTTACTGGCAGGGGAGGAGGACTACTAAGGAACGTTTTGGAATCCGGTCGCCTACTCAAAGCTAAACGGCATAAACAAACAGATGCATCGGACTCGTATAACACTAGTCATTTGGTTGCGGCGAGCGTTTGATACAAAATGCATGTGAGGGAGGGTTGTAAGTACTTATACTCCTCATAATAAGTCGCACACCTATAACGAGCTCGTGCCAGCTAACGGCCATCTGACCAGTTGCCAAATCACACCTACAACTGTCCCCATGCATCACGACGGTATCGCATCAGGCTCGAGTAGCAGTAGACGGCGGGCCGGTGCAGCTGCGCGCTCCCATTGTCCCTTCTCAACGCGCATTGTGTAGTGACCGTTGCTTAGTTATCGCTATATATCACTGTAGTAGGCGAAGGGGCGGCCTATTCAACACATTGACAGATATCTAAGATCATCATCACGCTAGTTCTCGAATGGATAAGCGGAAGTGTACTACTGTATACCCTGTGTCTTTCTTTAACAATTATAGATATTTATATAAAAAATAAAATAATTATAAAGTATCTATGTCCACAGGTTACTTGAATACACGAATAGAAATTAGCAGTTACAAAAAGAGCCCCAAGTTGATGCGATTAATTTAACTGAACATCAAACTTAACAAAAAATATTCAAATTAATTTAAATTTAAATATTCTTATTACGTGTACTGAGACCCGGACCACTCATTTGGGTAGTAGGTGCTTTTAATAATAGATGAACGCGAACACTGAATGGAGATTGCCTTGGGAATACACGTGAATAAAAATAAAGTCCAAAGTGCAAGCAGATAAGTTCTTAAAAATGGCTGCAAAGTTATGACGACGTGTGGAAGTAAATAGGGGTAATGTTTTATTTTCTTCATCCAATATCCGACACACAAATTCGCCTTAAACTATACACAATTTTCTCACAACAATGAACTTTCACTAAATATATTGTCAATACGGCAAGAAGTCTGTTACATAGGCACATGGAAGGTTGTGTAAGCAAACACTGGTCAGCGTTCTTGTGGATAATGACGTGTAATTACAGAGTTCGTGTGAAACAGGGGAGGAGGGCCGGTGATTGCGATCGGTGCGCGGGCGCAGACCAGCGCTGCGATGTTATCATCGTGATGACGAGCCATCGCCCGCACAGGTGAATGTCAAACTAAATTATGCTAAATAGTTTGCAAGATTCTATGCGGAACGTGGGATATGAGGTGTTACAGCATCGCTGAGATCACGGCATTCGCGGCTCTACCACAGTAAAACAGTATAAATAGTCACCGTTCTGATCTTCTTGCGGATTTAACCCCGTGTAAGGATTAGTCATACGCAAGTCGTACTATAGACCTTCAGAGTTTACTTAATTTATATTTATGTGAAATAAAAAGTCCCTTCATTAACAATCGCTATATGAAGCATTATTTAGTATGAAAACAAAAATGCCGTTTTAAATGATGAATATGGTGGTTATTATTACGATCAGATGTAGGAATAAATGACAGTAAACATAGAGTGTGTGCTCGGCGCAGACGGTTAACTCGTGACATTAATAGGTCTCCGGCGACATTTCACTTAAACGCGCTTCACCCTTACGACCTGCAAAATGGAATAAAAATGTGAGGGGCAACTAACATACATTACAACGAGGTGAAATATTCCCTCTGTCTCCACTCGCAGCTGGGGAGTCCATTACTTTGGGACGGAACCTACCTATTCAACTCGAGGCTTTTAAGAAAAACGACGAGTGAAGGAAACCATTTTTTAATGTTGTATCGATAGACAGATCGAGATGGTTTTCGGAGGGGTATTATTCTACAATCGCCTGTAATGACACGAACAATTTTTCTTCCAAATCGCTTCCAAGGCGGTCTACGTTAGAAGCGATGACAAGCGAGGGGAGGCGACCAAGCCATGCGCGAAACCAACATCCCTCGCAGACGCGGCCAGCATACTCAGCGGCCCGCCCCGGCCGGGAGAGAGCGGCCCGGCTCGGACTAGCCTTAAACTTATCAAATGAACCGTTCCAAATGCGGTAACTTCAAATTGAACAATTTGATAGTAACGACTCTGCGCTAGATCGATCGATACGTAACGTGCGAATAGTTTGGAAGGTTTCCGCGAGCCCTTTTCCTTTTTATAAGATAGCATCGCATTAACGTGATGGGGGTATAAACGGGCGCTAGATGGTTTCTATTTAAAGTAGGGTCAGCGCGAGCGCCGCTGGCCGCTGGCCGCTCGCAAGTCGCGGGGCAGCCGTAAATCGGGCGGGTGAGTTACTGGCGCGAGCGCGCTGGCCCGTCCCCCGGGACTCGCTCGCTCCGCGCCATAAATCGTCCCCATTTGGCTAACCCGCGAATCAAAGAAAGGTAATTCACAATGTTTAAATCCAATTTGAAGCCGCGAGGGTGAGGACCCCTCGCTCCTTCGATATTATTGTATTCTAACAGTCTATTAATATACCGCAAGCGTCCGCTTTAAAGAAGCACAAAGGAAAGGTCGAGGCGAGGTGGAGAGGTTGGTGAGCCCTCGCTGTGATGTTCTGTTTCTGTATAAACATGTTGCACTACACTATCGGTCCGACATAATTGAAAGGAATATATTGTTACCTCGTTCAGTTTCATGTTAAAAAGTCAGTAAAATTCGTTGCAAACCGTTCGCGATTGTCGTTGAAGGCGACATAATTACAATTCGGCGAGTGGCGAGTGGCGAGTGCGGGGACATTGCGCATCCTAAACACGAGGGGAAGGTAATGGTGTGAGAAGCGGTCGTGGATGTTGCCGGAACTTACAAAATTAATGGGAAAAGAAAGTCTGAAGACGAAGCCAAAGTGTATAGCAATGAACAACAAAGTGGCCACAATAGAATACGATACGTCTCACTCAGTTCTAGTTTTATCGATGCCTACACTTTTAAAATCCTTCAAGCCTTTAAAATCTGTTAAACCATAATGGATCCTGTAAGATGCACCGCGCGAGGCACCCTTTCTTGAGCCGTCTGTGAATTGAGCAAGTTAAGTGTAAAGGGATTCGCGACACATGTCGCAGCCAGCCCCTCACCCGCGCCGGGACACGCGCTGCGACCTGCGACACGCGTTCCTTGTACAATAACACAGATATTGATGTCAACATCGCCGACTAACTGTATTATATGAGTAAGTACCGTCTTCTTTATTACGCACTGCTCTTTTGCTTCTGAGAAATATAAAGTTACAATTATATTGTAACTAGCTGCACCCCACGACTTCACCCGCGTGGAATTTAGTAACCAACAATTTTCCAAAGTTAAAGCAGCCTAAGTTACTTCTTAAAACATTAGCTATTTGCCAGTGAAAATCCCGCCCAAATGGAATTCGAGAATTCGATTTGTTTTTTAAATAAAAAATATAGCATTTATGTTCATCCTGAATAATGTAGCTTTCTATAAGTGTAAGAATTTACACATAAAGTAAGAAGTAGTAAGTTACATATAAGTGTAAGAAGCTACACACACAAACAACATTAGTCTGTGAACGAATAGTTATCTTGTCTGTAAAAAATATAAGTAATACAACGCGTGGTGATTATGAGTCGCTGTGTTTATCGCTCATGTTATTAATATGCAGAAAATTAGTCAATGGATGAGGAGCGACTTGCGTTATCAGTGGTAGAGTCGAGGGGCGAGCGGCGCGCGGCGCGGCGGGCGCCCGACGATAAAGTAAATCGTTGGTATAAGCATGATTTAGATAGAGTTGTAACAGGTAAGGTCGATAGCGTGGACCTGAATGCATTATATTAAAATTCGTGATAATCGAGTAGGTACATCGATTCTATCTATAATAATTATATGATTGTAAAGGGCAAACATTGTGCTAGGTACGATAAAAACATCAAGGAACATTGTCTAACTAATCTTACTACCTTCCTACTAATATTATAAACTAGCTGTACCCGCGACTTCGTACGCGTGGAATTTAACAACCCTAATTGTTTTTTTTTAATTAAAGTAGCCAAAGTTACTTCTTGTAACGTCAGCTATCTTCCAGTGAAAGTTCTGTCAAAATAGATTCAACTATTTGGGGGATCACTCGGAATAAGTGTGACTTATGTTCTTACCGCAGAACCCTAATGCTCTTAAAACTGAAAGTACCTTTAAAAATTTATAGTATGCCAAGTTACACCAAGCTACATCATGTAATGTTTTTTTTTAAATGATAGTACGCCAAGTTACATCTTGTAACATTAGCTATCTGCCAGTGAAAGTCCCGTCGACATAGGTTTAGCCGTTTGGGAGATCACTCGGAATAAATGGGAGTTATGATCTTTCCGCGGAACTCTAATGCTCTTTCAAAAATGAAAATACACTCAGTTACTCCTTGTAACATCAGCTATCTTCCAGTGAAAGTTTCGTTAAAATATATACCTGCAGCTGTTTGGAAAATCACTCAGAATAAATCGTAGTTATGTTATTCCCGCGGAAACGTAATGTTTTTTTAAAATGATAGTACGCCAAGTTATACCTTGTAATATTAGCTGTCTGCCAGTGAAAGTCTCGTCAAAATAGGTACAGCCGTTTTAGAGAACACTTGGAATAAATGGGATTTATATTCTTCCCGCGGAATGGTAATGCTTTTTTTTAATTGAAAGTACCCTAACTAACTCTTTTTAACATTAGCTATCGGCCAGTGAAAGTCTCTTCAAAATAGGTACAGCCGTTTGGAAGGATAAATGGGATTTATGTTCTTTCCGCGGAACCCTAATGCTTAAAAAAAAAAAAGTACTCTAAGTTACTCCTTATAACATCAGCTATCTGCCAGTGCAAGTCCAGTCAAAATAGGTAAAGCCGTTTGAGAAATTGCCCGACAAAAATAAGATATATGTTCATTCCGCGGAACCCTAATGCTTTTACTAAAATGAATGTACTCTAAGTTAATAAAATAGTAAATAAACGCGATAAAATCCGTAAAATAGTTTAATTTCAATGTACTCTAAGTTACTCTTTGTGAGCTAGCTGCCAGTGAAAGTCCCGTTAATATAGGTTTAGCCGTTTGGGAGATCATTAGGAATAAATGGGTTTTACGTTCTTTCCGCGGAAACCTAATGGTTAAACAAAAAATATAGTACTCTAAGTTACTCTTTGTGAGCTAGCTGCCAGTGAAAGTCCCGTTAATATAGGTTTAGCCGTTTGGGAGATCATTAGGAATAAATGGGTTTTACGTTCTTTCCGCGGAAACCTAATGGTTAAACAAAAAATATAGTACTCTAAGTTACTCTTTGTGAGCTAGCTGCCAGTGAAAGTCCCGTTAATATAGGTTTAGCCGTTTGGGAGATCATTAGGAATAAATGGGTTTTACGTTCTTTCCGCGGAAACCTAATGGTTAAACAAAAAATATAATACTCTAAGTTACTCTTTGTGAGCTAGCTGCCAGTGAAAGTCCCGTTAATATAGGTTTAGCCGTTTGGGAGATCATTAGGAATAAATGGGTTTTACGTTCTTTCCGCGGAAACCTAATGGTTAAACAAAAAATATAGTACTCTAAGTTACTCTTTGTGAGCTAGCTGCCAGTGAAAGTCCCGTTAATATAGGTTTAGCCGTTTGGGAGATCATTAGGAATAAATGGGTTTTACGTTATTTCCGCGGAAACCTAATGGTGAAACAAAAAATATAGTACTCTAAGTTACTCTTTGTGAGCTAGCTGCCAGTGAAAGTCCCGTTAATATAGGTTTAGCCGTTTGGGAGATCATTAGGAATAAATGGGTTTTACGTTCTTTCCGCGGAAACCTAATGGTTAAACAAAAAATATAGTACTCTAAGTTACTCTTTGTGTGCTAGCTGCCAGTGAAAGTCCCGTTAATATAGGTTTAGCCGTTTGGGAGATCATTAGGAATAAATGGGTTTTACGTTCTTTCCGCGGAAACCTAATGGTTAAACAAAAAATATAGTACTCTAAGTTACTCTTTGTGAGCTAGCTGCCAGTGAAAGTCCCGTTAATATAGGTTTAGCCGTTTGGGAGATCATTAGGAATAAATGGGTTTTACGTTCTTTCCGCGAAAACCTAATGGTTAAACAAAAAATAAAGTAGCCTAAGTTACGCCTTGGAATATTAGCTATCTTCCAGTAAAAGTCCCGTCGAAATCTGTTCAGCGGTTTGGTAGTTTACCTCAAACAAACAGACAGACAGACAAAAATTTTTAAAATTGCATTTTCGTTATGGGTATCGTGTATACTTTCATATGCAATTCGTAAAAAGGTGCTATTTTGATATTACAAACAGACACTTCAATTTTATTTATTTGTATGTATGTATGTATGTATTGTATAGATGTATAGATGTAAAGTTGAAATGAAATGATTTGTAATGCAATGAGTTTGTGAGGATGGATCTAGGGATGTTACTCTTTCACGCAAAAACAACTGAACGCATTTTGATAAAATTGTACAGTATTATTGTGTGTACAGTATCAGAATAATATTTGACTTTATTTTATAACGATATTGAACAATCGAAGGCTGCGCAGATGAAGTCGCGGGAAATAGTAGTAGATGATATACCTCATTACATTACAGTTAATTAATTGTTAAAGTATTGTAATTAAGAATATGCCGTCGCCAAGAAGCTACTTTCTTTTATTATTAAATTAACTAGTAGGTATCCTCGTCCACACTCCGCGCTGTGTGCTGCCCATCACATGGCACACCGTAGGCTCATACACAGTGTGCGGTGCGCGCACGCAGCCCGAATCACAAATAATGTTTCCGAGAACCTCAGCGTTGTTTTGCCTTTTCATCAGATTGCCAATCGTCACACGAACACTTGCTGTAATTGGATATATTTGCCACTATTGGGGGAACTTTGCTTTTTTATAGGTAGTAGTAAAGTCTGGTCTATCGTCAGTAATCAGAAGTTTGCTACGGGATATATTGTGTGGCTCACAGAAATACGCAATAAATATTATGCAGGGCGTGTCACTAGTTCAAAATATTGTATGTAGGTATAAATACCAATTATACCTAATAACAAATTACTTACAGTTAATAAAAGGAACGTTAATTATTTAGTTTAAAATTTTCGGCTAGGATAATGAATCATAGTTTTTTTCCTTGCATTATTCCTTAACTTTGTATTAAATCTAACTGTATGTCTTCAATGGATACTATTGAAGACATACAGTTAGATTACTTTTAAAAATAATTTAAATCTTAATGTGGTAATTGTGCTGTCTACCCGACAACTTAACCGATACAATATTTATGCATCTCTTTTAATTTGTGAGCTAACAATCGCAATGCTCGCCCATCGGCTCTCAATTCATACATAAAACCCGAAGTTTTAATCATTTTCAATAAACTTAACTTCCAGTTAAATAATTTTGATTTCTAGCAGCTAGTGTACCTACAACTTTCAAGAATGCTCAATTTTCCTTGCAAATGTTTATAACGCTATAAACGCAAATATAAATAATCTCAACATCTGCAGCCAGGTCAACGAACCCACATACAAACACTTACAGGAGAATATTGTTCTGCGCGAAGATAATATTTCAAACAATTAATTAATATCAAACTTGTATTAATAAACTAAAAGTAGGTCCGTAGACAACTTCTTTGAAGACTCACATTTATAAGCTACTTTCATGAAGTAAGAACGAGACATAGAGTCTATCAACAATTATGTTGGCATTCATGAATGGGATGTTTGGGCCTCACGGTTATACGCCGCCGACGAAACAGATCAATGTCGTCAACAAAGCATCTTCGCGTACTGATAAAGGATAAGTCGTGTTTTGCGGGAGGTCATCGACCGCGGGTGGTTAATTGCGCCCCCCACTTCTCCCCGACTCCACCCGCGCCCCCGCTGGCCTCCCCCTTGCGGAGACGATCTCCTCGGGTCACGCAGACCTTCGGCCATGACGTCTCGCGGCGAGAACATTTGGCCTACATCGGAAAATCGATCGGTTGTGTAAGGGGCACAAGTTCAATACACACGTGAAGGGACGCGCCGTCCGTCTGCCGAGATACAATGGTGCCTTTGACACACGCTATATTTGCTCATTACTACTTAATAATAAGGATATCATACTTCCCCAATAGATTCGAACGACAATGCAGGCCCATACTCACAAAAAAACAGCTAGTAGGTAACGGTAAGATTTAAAATCAACTTCTGATCAATAATGTAGAATGCAACTCGTTAGCGGACGGAAATTCCACATATACAGGGTGTTTCAGAAGTCCGAAATAATACTTTGGGTACATATATGGCAGCTCATATGTGGATGCTTAGTGAAAACAGTTTATACCTAACTATCATAGTTTCTGAGTTACAGACCCTTGAATGTTTGTCACAGGTATCATGTTCTGGCCTTAGGATACATCCGTAACCCTATTCAGCAGTGTAAACTACACTAATGAGAGGCGGCTACCAATATTCACAAAACAGAATATGCAAATTTTACATAGGACTCAAGATATTACGGGTTATAGAAATTGACGACGAAAAAAAAGTTGGAAAAACATGGTCGAATTTCAATCAAATTTTTATACCATTCAGTTGTATACACGATACCGATGCTAGCGTCCAAGTATTATTTCGGACTTATGATACACCCTGTATATAGTAAAGCACCCCCTTAAAATTCGCATCATAATCTAAATTGATATTCAGAATTAATCTACAAACTAAATTAGGTTCACGTCAAGCTTCACGCTCATGTTCCGCGAAATGTAAGCGCACGACCACTTGGATGATCGTATACTTAGTAATGACCCGGCCTCAATTTATGCGTCGTTAATGGCGTAATAAACTATTAATTTTACGCGGTTGATTTTGGGTTTGTTCGTAGTACAGACGTCAATGGGCGGCGGGTTAAGCCTTGCGGAGTAATCGTCACGAGTGACAAAACATTTACCACGCGTCGCGCTGCACCGCGAACCTGAGAAGCATCAAGTCGCCGCCCCGACGCGACTCGCGCTGCCTTATTACGTTATTCCGCTAAACTTGGACATTATCAGATGATAACAATCTTTGAATGCCGGCCGTATACTTATACCGTAATGATTCGACGTCTGTTCGTAGATAAAATCAGTGTATTATAACAAGAACCATGTTTCACCCTGGTGCGAGCTTAAGAAGCCTACGAATTATCTTATGTTTGGTCATTCAATTAACTTAGAAAGTATCGTACCTATATAAATTAAGAGTTAAAGACAAAACTAGACATTAATCACTTACAATTAAATAATAATATTTCGTTTTAGACATATATTTAATTTACTAATAAGTTTATGACTTAGATTGATCTAATTATACTAGAATGACGTACATGTGTTGTGATTATTATAAAGATATTAGTTGAAGCTGTGTCAACGGAGGTGAATTAGAAACACGCTGCCCGGAGTGCCCGGTCATCAAATAATAAATATGCTCGTTTGTTATTATGCAAATGGTCCCATGCGTCAAGAAAATTATGCAAATCGTCGTATAATTCAGTATAATTATGACGTAGCTTATTAATGGTATTATGCAGCAACAAAAGCATAAATAAACTAATTCCAAACATTCTCATATTGGCAGAAGTGCGAAGAAAATCTTTAAACCTCTACCTACATAAACTTGTAATGTTATGACATTAAAAAAACTAATTTCGTAAGTGTGCATATTATTTATTATGATAAATAATATGGTCACTTAGGAAATTACTTATTTTAATTTGGACAACTTTAATTAGATGTCGACTATTACTACCGACACTGCATTTTACAGTACAACATCTAGCATCCACTACATGGGTTAGTAGGATTTTTTAAAACATGTGGTGAGTAAGTATACTACTAAAACCTACAATTCAATTTTTTTATAAATTACCTGCTTCCGAAAACGTTATAAATGAGATCCGTTTAACAATCTTCCGAATAACCGTGACAAGTATTTTATATTCAGCATGTATAATAATGAAAGATGATGTAGAGATCGTTTTGATCAGGGCGTCATCATACATATTATGACTAAGTACATCTTTGGACACTAAAATCACCATAAATAGTATTGAGCTACCTCAGTAATATCCGATATTGAACCTAGATATATAAAACAAATATATACACTAGAATGCAACTTATACCTTGGTTTTATCAAAATTGCCTCAATTTTCTCACACTGAAGCTACATACATATTCAGTATGAGCACAAAATCAATTTGGCGGAAAAAGGAAGCTCTATCTGCCAGGCGGGTGGCATGCCACACAATAAATAGTGACATTTAAACATATCATTTTAACAACAAGTTAAAGTATTCCATTGACAGTTGGCATTAATAACAAATGCAATACCGTTACATTACAGAGCGCGTGACACTTCACATTGAGATTGAAAATAGTTTGTAGATGATTAAAATTTCAGGATTCAAATCTCTATAAATTTGGGGGTTACTGTGATGGAGTTGTTTGACATTCAGTTATGAGTGTAAATTGAAGGAATATTCAATATTGTAACACAACATTGACAGCCATATCATAACAAATGGATCAGGTGTTCCCAATCAAATATTAATACATTCCATATTCAATCGTAACGAAAACCAAAATGGAAGAAATCAATTCCACAGTGAGTGTTATTACCAAAATACTGAATACGTAATTGGAGCGGGTTGGTAATTTTGTGGAATGAACAGGTGCGCGGTTACCGTCATTTGGCGGTGTTGCGTGCCCGTGGCAAAGTTCAACGCGGTCCCATGAGTGCGCGCGCGCAGCTCCCGCCGCCACCTCGCGGTGCGGCCATTACAACGTCCAAATAACGCCTAATATTATGATTACACTCGTAAACAACGCGTGACTCCATCACCCGCTAATTCACTTACCTAGATGACATTATTATACCCGAATTACAGCGACGCGGACGCTCACATTTCACATCGAATAAATTACATTGCGGTTATTTGATGTCGATTCTATTGTAATTTTAAAATAATTCTATGAGAGTGAGATGAAACTATCCTATTGTCTGGTACGGGAAGGATGAAGAAATTTGTCATGATTACCGTCGCCTGGCAGTTGACTGTTTTTTTTTTCTAGTTGTTACAGTTAACAAACATACAAATGATATACATGAAACCATATTATAAACAACGGAGAGAATGATCCGCAAATCGATCGATCAATTGGTTTTATCTCTTTCAAATGAACGTCAAAGTGAATTGTTTAAGACAAATAATGCGAAGAAGTCGTCACTAGAGTCATAACAAGAAGGTGAAGTGTGTGTCGGGGCGTGTCAAAGGAATGATTTGGCGCACGGGCCGCGAGCCGGTGAGGTGACAAAAGGCGAACATAAAGAGAGTTAATATTATTTGTGGAGGGTCCCGCGGCCCGGCCCCGGGGAGCTAACCCTTGCCGTGGCCGGTGTCGCGCGGCCCGCGCTAAATCACAATACGGCCGCACCTGACCCTCGCCTGCCTCTCGATAAGGGATTATTGCCGAATTACTTGCTCCAAGTTATTTATTTGAGATGTGCATGTTATTGTTAACAAAGACTCGGGTGCGCCCTTTGATATTGGGGACGAGCTTCGAGACGAGGCTGGCGTCCGCTGGACCAGCTCGTGTTGGGAGCACTTCCTTGACTTTAATTATAGTAACAATCATATAGATGGGTGTGTAATTTTAGGAAGTTATTTATACATAACTGATATTCACCATTTCAAAAGATAAATTATTTGTTTATCAACATAAAGATATCATTATCTGTTCCACCGTTTGCAATTTTTAGTTAGGTTAGGTTAGGTAAGTATTTGAAGGCATATTCGTGTCATACCTGGCTATTCAATATATTGTTGTTAGGATCTTAAGCCAATAGATCTCTCTAGTCAATTTTCTAACAAACATGTAATAAATGTAAAAAATAATCTTTTAAAAGTGATTAAAATGGTGAATCACTGACTTATCACTTGCGTACGCGCATTCCAAATGTGCCTATTGCTCGTTAGGAGAACTGCAAATCGTTCGATATAAATTACGGACATTGAATTTTCGGCCAAATTTATTTAACGAATAGCGGTCGAAGAGAGACCCCAGACAATAGCGAGCACGAGTCGCGATGTGACCTCAGAGACAGCGGGCCGACGCTGGTGCCAGGGACGGGGGCGGCGGATAAAGAACGGGATCAAAGTCATCGGAGAATCAAACGACGGACTCTTTGAATGGGAAATAATGGGAACCCTGCGTGCGACATAATACGGCGGCGGGCCTTCACGGGAGCACTGTTTGTTTACCCTCGACGGTACATCACCGGCGGGACGCTACGAGAGGCCGCCGGGTCCTCGGGGCGGCATATCCGGACGCTCCTCACCCGCACCCACCACATTCATCACTCAGACACTGACCGGATCGATTCGATCACATGAACACTGAGAAGTCGGTCCGGCGGGCTACTGACCGTGACGCTGCTGGTCGCGCGGCGGCAGGCGGTGCGGCGGCGGCCAGGCGGGCAGGTCGCGCAGGCGCATGGAGCAGTCGAGCGGCTGGTCGCGCAGAGCCAGCGCGGGCATGGCGCGGCCGCGGCCGCCGATCGTGGGTCGCGCCGTCTCTCCGGTGCGCGGCGTCCGCCCACCGAGCGCGTCCGTGAGACACTGCCGTGCGAGCGCCGCTTTTTTCCTACGGGTTTTTTAAGGCGCGGGCGGGGGCGGGGCGCGCCGTGCGGCCAATGGCGTCGCGCTGCCACCCGCCCCCGCCCGCGCTGCCCCCGCCGCCGGATCCACTCTTATTTACGTACCGTATATTAAAAGGGTTTTCCGCGTACCGTTATGGATTTTCCTTCACGAGCCGCTTTACATACGGCGGGTCGCGACTGGAGCGATGGAGGCGCGCAGCGCGCGCTCAGAGCTCGAGAATGTGGCTCCCGAATCCGAGCCGTCGTCGTAAATAAAAACTTAAACGAGTCTTCCATTCATTTCCTCGCGGATTTCGGTTTTTGTCAGCCTCAGAGCGGTTCGGACGATTCCTCGAGATTCAACGATTTAAATTAGGGTCGATGAATTAAACTCGCAGCGAGAACGACCTACCCCGCGCGCCGCCAAGAGTGAGCGCGGAGGCGGGTGACTCGCCGAGACACTCGTAGATCTTTATCTACATCCCTTATCTGCGAGTGCCGTAGGTAAGTAATGAGCTAGGAGGGTGTTACGTCAGAGGCCGCAAGTAGCGGGTCAACGGCCGGCGGGCAGAGACGAGTCGGCTGAACTTGAACCCGGTAACGAACGCTTGCCGCAAATTAACAACTGGCGTTACGCTAAACCTTCCCGACTCTACCGTACCTTCCCGTACTTATCAAGCAACAAAATGTGCTCCAAGTAGGTATAGATTCATATGCCCACATTCGTTGGTTACACTGTAAATATTGCATAAAGATAGGCCCGTATTAAACTACATGAGGGTTGCAGTTACCCAATTTAAAACAAGAATAACAAAGAGTAGGTAAGTACAATACAAAAGTCTTCGTTATTGTACATATTCAGGTTTTGACTAATATTCGGATCTAATGTTCTATCAAAATATCGTATCTAACTATTGAACTCGATGAATTAATGTTATTTCAGTAGTGTTAGTTCTCACTTGAGGTTAATCAGTCGAATTAATAATGTGACAGTAGGTATTTGGGACGACAAATCACTTGTACTCATAGAATAATTTATTAATTAGAAAACAGTGTAGGTACTTGAACATTTTACCTCATGAAGGTACCAAGATGAAGAAGTATGGCTTTTAAAACAACATAGTTAAGTTGTCATCGACATTATTCGTCAAGTGGGTGGCACGCAAGTACCTAAGTCTAATCAGTGAATTAGTTTTTCAGCATTTCATAGTATATTTGTTTATGATTAAGTGTAATCAGTAGGTGTACAATCAACCTAACGTGTGATCTATGTCCAGATTGGGAGTGTACAGGTTAGGCAACGCTTATCGAGGCTGTAAGATGGTTATCTATTAATTATATTGATTCGCTAGTAAGTATACCAGTGAATATGCAGTTTCCTTTGTTTTAGATAATGACAAGACAACTCAAAGTAAACTAACGAACTATCAAGCTGTTGTCGTTAGATACAGAATTGTGTGTTGAAGTCATGATTGCAGGATTTTAAAAAAAACCTATAAATAATATGAAAATACGTCAGAGTCCATGAATATTCAGGTCAAGCTGTAGTAACTGCACAATAATGACAATAGATATCCATGGATACAGTAGTTAAGTGTATAAAATAGATAAATAATGCCCCTATACTGTGTCGGTCCGCCCAACAATAGTTTAGCATGACAGATTTGTTTCTTAAGTATGGAAATATAATGTTAGTTTATCGAAAATTATTCTTATCTAAGTTCTCAAACGAAACAATACATGTACAGGTGTGCAGGTGGATGTAACTTGAAGCTCTGCTTCCCCTCTTCCGTGAACAAAGCGCGATACACAGGTATGTCTGGGTCCTGGGTCAGCCTCTAGTACACGTAGTGTAGCTCGGTATTGTCTCTCCCAACGCACACGCTAGGAAGAGAGGATATGATTTCTTATGTACAAAATACATATTATGTGCGGTATAAATAATATGGTAGAGGTACCTGTCAATTCTAGGGTGTGCGATTTTGAACTAAAGTTAACTATAACTTAAAGTTTTCTTTTAAAAAAAACTTCGGTAGATAATAATAAATGTTGTAATAAAAACTCTTATGTTGCCCCTGTGATATCAGAGATTAATTTTATTGTTATTTTGAATACCTGCGATACTTATATAAAAGAAAATTAAGTATGCAAATGTCACCCTTATTGATACAGTGTTGTTAAGAGACAAATAATGCTTTCAAGAGTCTCTCCATTAAGTAAATAGTGTTGTGATCGACGGTTGCAATAAATCATTTAACATTGAAATCATTCGCAATAACGGTAACAGTTAGCCACGTGACGTAGTGGCTACGTTTTGGCACGGGCTCAGCCGCCGCGGCATTGTGTCGTCGAGTGCCGTTTGACCCCCGGCTTGCACCATCGACGGGCTAATCACCCCCTTATTGCTACATGATAAGGCTCCTGAGCATTCGGCTAAATTAAATATGGGTCAGGCTCGTGACATCTGCCGCCCCCGCACCTGGTGTATGGCAAACGCCCCCCTCCCCCTGCGCGGCCTCGCACCCCGCCTATTGTGTTCCAGTGCATGCAGATTTATGACCCAAACCAATACGCGATCGATCGCGGATATAGAGATATCTGAAGAGACACAACTTCAACTATCCTCAACACTACACTATATGTACCAAATGCGTAACAAGGTTTTTTTGGTCGAGAAGTATCTACCTAAAGATTTAAATGTAGGTACAATCGACTAACGAAGTTTTCATTACATTATCAAGTACCCAGCTCATACATTATTACCATCAGGATGACATAGTACTATGGGACAATTGTGTAGGTCTTTTGCATATCATAAACCTGTTGCAAGACGCGCCTGAAGTCAATACACGAATCTATCATTCGCATTGTTATAAGTTCGGATATCAGAGGACAGTATGGTTGTTGCAAAACTTTTTAATGGTAACAATATACAATAAAATAGTTACAAAAAAGCAACAAAAGACTCTCCATGTTCCGGTGCTTTACGGTACATCCGATGGTGCCTAAATAGTCCCTAAATAGGGGCAAATGATTGGGGATCATAAAACAGTTTTGTGTTGTTTAACAAAACCAGTTTGTTTATTAAAAAGAGAAATGTTTTGTTTACTGTTGTTGCGTTACGGTAACGGTCCTCGATGTCTACTTTCTTCGGGTAAACACAGTTTAAATTATTAAAAAAAACTTGTGGCGATTATTGGCCATGATAAGTATGGCGTAGGGATGTTATGGATATGGAATTTCACATCTGGATACGAGGCTCCGTATCCAGATCCGAAATTCCGGATATCCGAAAACCTGGATGGATGTAGGAATAATATCTATTATACCCGTTTCGGATACGGTTACGGATATGAAGTTATTTGGGATTATCCGTTAGTTACGAATAGTTTCGGTTACGGATATAAGAATTTTAAAGGAAGCTACTCAATAGCGAGAGGTATGATTTGACTTTATTTCTAGATTATGATATGGTTTTACTCTAGGTACTTAAAATACAAAAACATTATATAAACAGCTCATAACATGTATCATTTGGATCCGCAATTATTCGAAACTTTTATATCGGTTACGGTTACGGAGTTCCATCACAACCCTAGTATGCAGTCCTTACATTTCCTTTGACTATTATATAAATCTGTTTCTGGGAACACAGGCGTGATTTTTACTTAATTATAAGTGAGTAAATATTATTTGATATTAATGTACGAAAATTGTTATTTTGGCATTGCAGAGTGCAATGATGATAAGTTAATGCAATTCAAATCAGAGAGTCGAGTAAAGAACCTTCTCTTTTTTTAAATCAGTGAACAATACCTCATTAATTCAATTTCAAATTTTATAATCTTGGTAATAGTTCACTGTAACTTCTAGTAAAGTGTCTGTGCCAGTTCCTTGTCTTTAACGAGTATTGCAAATAGTGTCAGATGTGAATGTGAGATCATAATCAAGGTGCGCGGGCGCAGCGCTGCGGGCACGGCACCACATGCCGCCGGCCGGGGCCCACTGCGCGACCACGCTCTCACATATCCCTAAAAACCAACAGGGTTGGTCGGGCCAACCTTTATTCTGCTCCATAAATATTAATCCATGACACTTAATTAGTAAGTATTAAACTATGAAAAATTGCTTCTTAAAAAAACTTAGTAAAATCATCTTTTTCAAAATATAATATCATGTTTTTGGACTCGACTCGACTCAGTATACAATGATTTGTTTATTATAACTTGTAACATGGTCAACCCTGATCCTGTAGTAGCTTCACCTGTGACACCCTTCCGCGAGATGGTCCCGGCAATTAGCAGATGACAAACACACACACCAGCCAGTCCCGCACCCGCCCGCACGGTGGCCACGGGGCGGGCATTTTATTAATGTTTTTATCCAAACATTTATGAAATTATAATATTATGTACGTTAATTGGCTCGTATTCATAAACTATAACGCGTGTTAGGTAGAAATATACCTCTACCTTATCTTGTAAAGTAAAAGACGGACAACTATCAGTGTCCCGCGGTTTCCCTCACATACAAGTTTTAGTCTATGATATGACACTCGGGAACAATGTAGCTTTATATCAGGAAAATAATAACGGACGAGGGAGACATTTTTTTATAAGTAAGTAGGTAGACTTTAGTCGACTGATTTGTGCATTGATAGAGCCTTCCATGCTGGTATAGCACGGAGGGTTCTATCTATGCACAAATCAGACTTTAGTTATTCGGCCACTGGTGTCCGAATAACTAAACTGTAGTATTATCATGATAGGAGTGTGCTCTGTGACAATAGGCTGTTGTCTCCGCGACAGGAAGCGGCCGCTGTGCGCGGCGCGGCGCTTGAATAAGTAATTTTGTAAGAACAGGTGTTTACCTTGTGAGTGACCACTACAACCACTACTCTGAAGAACTGAATGAAAAACGTATGGGACCCAAATCAGAGCAGCCACAATAACCTCGAGAGAATATAATGTACATTAACATCATGCCTGATTTTGCCAGACAAATGTCTGTCCTCAAGTAGTAGGCTGACGAAGACGCTAGCAACAATTGAGCATATTTTATGCATACAATTTATAATAGGTAGAGCTTGAAAATAATAATTGTAATAGTAGAGATTCAGTTGAACTGATTACTATATTTACCAAATATGCAGACCTTATCGTGAACATACAATTCCTTTTATATAGTTCACGGTATATATAATAACGGGTACACGAAGGACCCATAAGTTTAAACCTATTTACAGAATCACTAAATGTCACAAGAGTGTTCTTAATATAAATGTCAAATAGATATTTCTAAATAGACTAGTTTATGCGGTCAAGTGTACGGTGGGTTATCAGGCGCCTATAAGCAGTGATTGCAGCGAGCGCTGGCACGGGCCCAGCGGCCCAGCGGCCCAGCGGCCCAGCGACCGAGCGCCGAGCGCCTGCCAGCCCGGGACACTAAATACACTGCACGGTGTCAGGTACTACATATATCTATGTCCGACCACCGTTTTATACTATCACACCGTTTTATATTTACACTATCGCGGCTCAGGAGTGCCACTTGCGTCCCAATCTGCCTCCGATCATCAGCTTCCAGTGGTATCCATAGCTATCTCGGTTTATTTTTATTTATCAAAATATCATCATATTTGTGCACGAAATAGTAAGTTTGGATAATGCCATTTTACAAGTATAAAGTCAAAATAACTGTGCCTTTTTGGGGCAAATGTATTTACGTTATTATCAGGCTCTACTTCTTACTATCTTGTAGATTTTCTCATTTGTACAAACACTTGTCTTGTTGTCCGCAGTTTGCTCCATATAGTTTTGCTCTAAAGATAGTTGTAAGGTCAATACGGCTGTACGATTTATTAACTAACTAACTACAGCCCTTTTAACGTCCCACTGCTGGGCACGGGCCTCCCCTCAATGCGAGGGGGATTCAGGCCATAGTCCACCAAGCGTGGTGGGCCAGCGGGCCCAGTGCGGGTTGGCAGACTTCACATATCTATCGAGAACTAGTCAAGTTCCCTCAGACGTGCAGGTTTCCTCACAATGTTTTCCTTCACCGTTTCGTAGCAAGTGGTAATCTCGGATGTAAATGAGATTCGCACATGAATCCCAGAGCTGCAAGCCGGGGTTTGAACCTGCACACTTTGATTTGCAAGGCGTGCGTTCGACCACTCGACTACCACTGCTTTTACGATTATTTACGATTTTAGTACGATTTATTATAAATGTTTATTACCTATATCAGTTACTTTTCATTAATATTTTCTTGATACATGGCTGCGCAACAGTAATGATTAGACCATGTTTGTGATCTAGGCTACGCTATTAAGCCACTTTATTTAATATTACAAATACAGTATCATGTCTGTTTGGCGATTATCGTGAATTGCGACTTGTCTCGCCATGTTCAGAAATATGAATACTTTACATTTCGACATGTTAGTTTTAGCTCTGTCGTTAATAACGCAATGGGTGTAATGGTGGCCAGCAACATTGAAACATCTCAAATACCTAGTCGATGTTCTCATTTGGACTCTAGTAAATATACTACCTAATTAAATCTTAGTTACATATTGTATGAATTAAAGCTGTTCCCAAGCTAAGTAATGATTTGGTTATTTTTTCACGTTCAAAAATATGGAGGTATTTTGATGATGTATGTTGTGAAGTAAACTTCAAAGTATTGATTGATGTGTCATGCCCATGACCGGTTCATGTCGAAGTTGTTAAGTGTTTTTAGGGTTCCATACCTCAAAAGGAATAAAGGAACTCTTATATGATCAATTTGTTGTTCATCAGTCTATCTGCCAAAATTCTTTTAGTCGTACACGGGTGGAGGTATCAAGTTGTAATTAATATTGAATGCCTGCAAACCCTTGGAGCTGTAAAAAATCCAACTTCTAAGTCATCGCAATCGAAATTACGGCAGATAATACCGCATACTTTTAAACTTCCGTTGACCGACGATTATGAAATTTGACAATAAAACAATATCTTATAGCACAAACAGATAAAGACAGATAAAAATCTGAAATAAAATTTGTGGTTATAACATAAAATTATATTTTTAATTTTTTGTTAAAATATTTTTTATGTGTAACGAACTATTTAAATAACTACAAGTTAGAACGGAACTCTATGTGCGCGAGACCGACTCACAATTGACCGGTTTTTTTAATACAGGTACTTGCTACCAATAGTGCGAGTTGCAGTCCGGTGACTATTGATACAAAGATAATAGCTCTGTCCGGCATGGCGCATGGCGCATGGCGTTAGGTATCATCATACAAACGAATAGTTTTTACGATCGTCATTAGCTCTGTCACCGGCACGCCACTAGGTCTTAACATTAACGCTATTATTCATTAAAAACTATTGATGTTTCGACAATTGTGAAGTCAAGTTTTACTTAAGATAGCCTACGTATAGCGAGGTTCATTGTTAATAAAATGTTTTTAGAGGCCAAACATATTTTGAGGTGATAAATAAAATGACGCTCGTTATATTGAGATGTTAATAGTTATGCTGCCATAGCATGAATGAACTACTGAGTACCAGGCTGACAGAAACTACGAGGATGACTAACCTGTAATGACCGAGGGTCTGTGGTAAGCGGTCTGCAGGAGCCGCTGCAGCCGCGACGCTGGGTACACCAGCCATGACGTCGGCTCACGCCGTCTCTGTAACACAATGAAGATTATGAGTTCCTGTTATCAGGGTATCAAAAAGGACACTTAGATCATTTGATTTGTGGCTGAGACTAGAAATTACCAGCGAAACATGAATATAATGAAGTGATCTATCGCTCTCGGTATGATCCTGGGCGATATTGCGAAATAAATGTCTGCTCCTCGATTTATGATAGTGATGACATAGGTAAGTAAATATTGATTGAACATGACCATCCTTCTAATGAAGCCATTGGACCATAACAGACCTATCACACTTGTAACGAAACGTCCAAACTAATAAATCAAGCTTCGAACTCGAAACATCGCTTAACAAATTATAATCCGACAAAAAGTCGCCGCGACACATGTGCGGGCACGCGGCGTCTTTCAACTCAACCCTTCCGCGCCGCACAGGTGCGGAGCCGCGCGCCGTTAGACGCAAAAAAAGTGTTAGAAAAACGCAAGGTCGCGCGTGCTGCCGCAAAAAACTATTTAACCCTTTGTCGCGATCTAGCGGTAGTTTTTTACCGCAGCTACGAGCTTCTAACGCCCACCCTCCACCGGAACTAATTAGTTGTTAGATTCCCACCGGGTAAGTACGTATCAGGGCAGGGTGACCAGATGGTGAAGTTAGATCATTTAAGGAACGAGGTGCGACAAGCCGACACTTCAAGAGGTACAGGGTTACGGAACATTGAATACATAGTAAGTTTGTTATCTTTTCCATTTGTATGTAAAAACGTACCTATATTGAACCGGTAAACTCTGACTCACTCTTGTCCGAATAAAAGTGAGTTAAAAATATCTTAATGTTGAAGTAATATTCAGTCAAGACTGAAATATCTGTTTGCAGACTAGTATTTGAAATAAACATTATTAGGTACCATACCTCTTTCCTCAAGATGTATATTGCCGGCCGGAGTGGGGTTGGTGATACATAATTGAAGAGGCATAAAGCGGTATATAGCCTCCGTCCCTTTTTCAGACGGATTCAAATATAAGTGTAAAGTGTGTGCCGGGGGCGTCGAGGCGCGAGGCGAGGCGCAGGGAGGCGGCGCCGCGCTCCGTCTCGCTCGGTAATGTATGCACGTTTCCCGGGCCGCTCATTTTTTATCGCAGTCGCGCGAGGCATTAGAATTTCCAGGCGAGAAAATCTCACCCACACCGCGAAAGACGCGACGCGATCACGATTAAAAAACGGCTTTATATTATTGAGATATAGTTTAAATTCCCATGGGGTGCGTGGTGCTGTGTGCGGATGAGGTGGTTTGAGGCGTGGGGTGTGGGTACATTGTAAATTCGCGCGGGTGTGGGGGCGGCGCGCGGGCGGGGGCGGGCGTGTGCGGCTCGATAAGGAGCGCGGCCCGCGGCTTCCGCGCCTCGCCTCGCACCACGGCCTCACCGCGGCGCCGCGGGGTGGCGGTGGTGGCTAGATAGGAAAATTTAGGTGCTTTCATATTTTACATTATTTCCAAAGACGCTCGGATCCTGTATTCATAGCATCATTTATATGTCTCCGTATGCTAGCAATATGTGAGACAACCGAATTCTACTTGGGTACAAATATATAATCTGATGTAGTATAAATAAGTATCTATTGATACAAAAATACATAGCTAATATTATGTTTATGTGTTCAAGGTTTTTTTTAATCAAAAGTCTGATGCTAACTGCAAATTTTCACACGTTCCTATATTAAATTAAATTCTACCCCCATTGTTATGTTCTCATATAAAATGTGAGGTCTTTAAAATATTCAGTATAGAATATTACTACTACAGCCCTTTTAACGTCCCACTGCTGGACACGGGCCTCCCCCAATGCGAGGGGGATTCGGGCCATAGTCCACCACGCTGGCCCAGTGCGGGATGGCAGACTTCACACATCTAAGAAAACTAGTCAAGTTCCCTCAGACGTGCAGGCTTCCTCACGATGTTTTCCTTCACCGTTTCATAGCAAGTGATAATCTCGGATGAAAATGAGATTCGCACATAAATCCCAGAGGTGCGAGCCTGGGTTTGAACCTGCACACTTCGATTGAGGCGTGCTTTCGACCACTCGGCTACCACTGCTTACTGACTATTAACAAGTTATATTTATAACAATGAGATGTCTGTGCGATGCAAGGCCTTTCGCGGCCAACACAGCGCGACACTGTGTGCTCTCCCCCCGTTAGATCAGCCGCCGCGTGTGCAGTTGGAAGCCAGCTCGCTGGGCGGAGTGTCAGGGACAATAGCCCGCACTGGACAGTATCGACAAGTACTGTATAGACGGTTAACTAGATATTGAACGTGTGCCTATTGGTGTAGGCAGATAAGTTTACTTTTATAACGATATTTAGGAAAATATCATTATAAAAATAACAAAAAACAGGATGTTTGTCTTTGTTTTTGTTATGATTTGTTTAGGATAAGAAGAACTGATTTCATATGAGTAAAAGTTACATTAGTCTTAAAAGATAAAGTACTTTATTAAAAGCGAGTGTTCTAAGGGTTTTTTTTCATTTGAATCTGCTCTACTCCTAGTTATATTTTTTTGGCAAATGATTGGCTCTTCTAGTGATCGATAGGACGTCGTACAGATTTTTTGTTTATGTAGTAACTGGGGATCTGCTGATCCGTTCCTAAACAAGTAAAAAATACTACATTTTTCAATTTTACATTTACTAGGTTACGGACACTACACTTCATTCTCCTGTATGTACCTTAAAGAAGAGCAACCTATTTATAAAAGTGTTGGAGAATGGAGCCAATATCATTAAGTGTTGTGCAAGTGATCTTAGACCGACTCCGTGTCGGCGTGACGTCGTGTCGTGTCGGTCCCGTGTCGTGCGTGTCCCGCCGCGATACGCAATCTGTCCCGCACACTCACTGCCCACTGTTCACGCACCACCGATGCAGCTCATAAGCTCCGAGTGACAGACTATATCTGAGGTTGTTCTGCTTTCAAATAATAATGTCATGCGTATGTAAGCGTAGGTACATATTCTGATTTATGACGTATTTATATTTAGTGTTTTTTAGCTTCTTACATTTTTATTATATGAACGATGTTTAGTAACAGTAACACAGGCGCTAACTATTGGTCAGAATCTAAAGCCATAAAATCATAGGTTCCATCATGAGAATGTTTCACACTCAAAGTAAAGATGACTCTGTTATGTTTTTTTTTATGATACAGATATTATCTAGAAGTAACTAACCATATTGAACCTACTTTTATTATCTACACTAGCGCGTCCCAGTGTCATTTATTTTTATATTTCGCGCTATCTCAGTATCTGACTCGTGATAATTATATGTAATCGTGGCGAGTTTAATAACGTTTCAGATGCGATAAGATACACGCTCAGCTGCGCGGCGAATGCGCGTTGACACTGATAACAAGAGAATGCCACTCCAACACCTATTAACAGACCGTGGGCGACCGATACACACCACCCTTCCTGTCTTAAATGGACGCTTGCGTAGTTTTCGGGGCCAAATGGACCGATGAAAACTATAATTTGATTATCAGTCACCTTACTTCGGAGTAGGTAAACTCAATATTAAATTGGTGCTAATTAATAGATATCGGAGAATTAGAGGTTCACTTCATTCATTTCACCCCTGTTCACACCTGCCAGGAATACAAACATAATGATGTCCCGTTCTTAGCAAATTTCACTTCGTTACATTAACATAAAACTTTTGTAGTTAGTTAGCATAGTTTTAAAACAATGACTGTGTACCGCATGGATATGAGGCAGGTGCTGCCACAAGCCGTAGGCACATTACCGGTC
This sequence comes from Ptilodon capucinus, assembly GCA_914767695.1. Classification (NCBI taxonomy): domain Eukaryota; kingdom Metazoa; phylum Arthropoda; class Insecta; order Lepidoptera; family Notodontidae; genus Ptilodon; species Ptilodon capucinus. The sequence goes on along the minus strand of OU611814.1, from coordinate 13,067,092 downwards.
ACAGCGATAGACACTAGATACTTTTGGTAGGCACAAATAAAATTACTGTATTAACAGCTGATATCCGTTACAAAGTACATTGTTCAAAGTGCATTGTCTCCAATTAGAGTTGGCAAGGTCAAGGTCTGTCTGGACGATTAACGCGAAAGGTCACTCAAAGTAACGGGACCTGCGCCCGCGCACACCTCCCCCCGCCTCCGCTACTTTCACCCCTCATTGCTCGAGCACCGCGAATTAATCGACCGAAAATACTTTTTGCTACAGTTTACTTTATATAGTTGATTCAAGGGTAAACTAATACATTTTGCGGTTTTTGTTGTTGTAAATTGATAGTTTATATGAGGTTCGCATTAATACTGGTAAAGGTTATACTTTCACATTATAATTTACAGTCTGCTTATTAAAATTATTATGATTATTATTTTCCGACATTTATTCTCCTAGTAAGGTCCCTTAATATAAAACGCGTGTATTATGGCTACCCTAGAATCGTCAGAGGGAAATTCAGCTAGACGCAACATCAGGAATCTTGCGAAAACAAAGAATTGTTAGTTACTATTTTTACTGGTAGATGACTAAAGTTAGGATCTTCTACCAAGGTTTTTTGACAAAACAATTCATTAGCAGAATGTGGGAAATATCATATTGGAAAGGGTAGGTATATATATGTATTTTGGTAATGTTGTTCCCGATGCTGGTTGGCACGCGAATCGAACGGCGGCCGAGGTCTCAGCAGTAAACCCGATTACAGCGGCGCGCCGATTACTGCGTGTCCGTGGACAATAAAACCTTCGTTTGAGGGCTCTACGCTTGACGGAGGAACTGTAATCGCGATTAATTGGTATCCTTGTGAGATCGTCGCTAGATGTAGGTATATTTTATGAGCACGTATCTACTATGAATGAGGTGAATTAATTTAAACTCGATTTTTGATTGAACAACAATAAAAACAGTCTTAATGCAAATATAATTCTGCAGAAAGAGATGAAGATATTTGGAATTATAGAAACGTGATGCAGAAGATAATTGAAGTCTGCATACACAAAAACTACTTTTATGTAGGTGCATATCTTTAACGATCCAATGTGGAATATGAAAGGGCTGTAAAGACAAATCTAACCGCTTTCATGAGTGTCCGGTGAATCGCCGGCGCGTAGCCATTTAATTGTCTGGGATAACATTTAAGCTGATAAAAGTTATACCTAATATTTTTAAAGATGGTACTAAGGTTATCCGTGAGTACTATGCAGTGCATGTGTGTGGCAGCGTCCGCCTACGCCTGCGCACCGTCGCTATAAACCACGCTCGTTAACTGCGCGCACGGTCCTCGTGGAACATCTTATGTTTTATGCAAAAAATTGTAATGATCTCTCAATGTTTTTAATCGTTTGAGTATGTAAGCTTAACGCGAATTATGTACATTTTTGAGCATACTAGATGTATTTATCTGCACTACCATCAGTGAAATTTGTGCGCATGGCAGTGGAACACTATCTACCCCATCGAGGAATACAGGCGTGGTAGTGAACTAAGTAGGTGCCTGTGGCTCCAGATCAATAATTATGTATGTCGCGTGTGTCTATTACAATGGAGGCGTCGCGGCGCTGCATGGCAAGCACGGTGCGATGGGCCTTCGGGGAAGGAAGCGCGCGCGCAGCTCTCGGAACCGGCCACCTGCGCCCGCGCACCCAGCAGCGTAGTGACGCACGACCCGCGCCCGCGCTCCACACAGCCGAGCTACTAATTAAGATTAGCTTCCAGTGCAAGCAGAGACATTACCCACCAATTAACTATTAGTATTTAGTTGGCTGCACAGGAATGATGGCCTTAGCGTGAAAAATGTTTTAGAACAGCGATAAAAATCTAAGTCTTACTTACTGGTTTATATAAATTACAATGAATGCTGAATCCGTCAGCAACCGTTTTTTTTCGTACATAACTGTACCATAACACTCCTGTAACTGGTTGACAAGTTTGGTGGCTACCTAAATTCAGTTTCTGTGAATCTACGTCACTCTACCTGACTCCTTCACTATACCTTCATTCACACTTGTTGCAACTAACTTCATTCTAGAGCTAGACCTATTTCCCACTCGTCCTCGCTGTTGGTGGAGTGGTGTCGTGCGCAGGTGCACCGCTCCCGTCCTATTTCCATATTAGATGGTTTCTATGTATGATGGTAATCAGTTCTATTAAATATAATAAGAATAATAATCATTTTTGGGGGCACGTCGCTATCTGTCGGTATTTAAAGCTAAAACGCTGTGAACCGCTGAGGTTCTCAGTGCCAGATAGAATATTTAATTAATTAATTATTTATGCCGTACTATCTGTTATGAGTTTATCTGTTTCCTTAAAATCAATCGGTATAAACGTATAGGTACTTTGTGTGTTTGGTTTACGGATACGAATTTGGGCAAAAAATCTCAAATCATCCTGGTCGCTTATCCCTCATGAGTAATAATGCATAATGTAATGTCATGATTCATATAAAAGCTCACCCTTTCACCGCTAATTACAGTTAATAACGATAACTCATTAAAACATAATGTACGGAGGCAATAAAACATTTGGAGCGGCCATTTCCTGACCAGATAATCATAACATTACCATAATGAGCATATTAATCGGCCATGATATAATGTGTTTTAGTAAATCACTCGGGTGTACGCATGCGCGTCACGATCTGCGCAGGTGTGCGGCGCGCGCGCAGAATCACAAACAATAATTGAAAACACAAACACTCAATATTGAAGGATTGTGGACCTCAACGTTTGGGTGGTAAGTGCCGAGACGTCAGCACCGATCACTTGGTTTTGTATTCCGATATTGATAATGTTGGGCGCGCAGTTTACATACGATTTTTTTATCAGCCCATATCGTCTGTTCCCGAGCGCGATGACTCTTACAACAGATTAAGCCGCACGAGATGAGAATACAAAGTGTCGCTGTCGGATCTCGCGATTTGTTTTTCCGAAGGATTTCCTTTGAAATTGAATGTGTCTGTTTAAATGTGTTTATAAAAGTACAGCAGGTAGGGCTGTCGACACAATACATGCGTTTTATTTATTATTAAAGAGTTCCAAGTAGGAGCTCTGACATCAGCACTACATATTTTAAGTTAAAATAAAGTTAATACCTAACAAATAATTCCGAAACACAATATTTTTACCCTGTAGGTAGGAATCATACCTACGTAATAACTTTATTTAAAATGCTAATGCTAATTTAAAGATTTGAAAATGTTTAAATTTAAAAAAAATAAAAAATTAAAAAGTGTTTGTTACATAAACCAAACAAACAATTACACTCTTCGTATAGTGGTTTAACGAAAATGTAGTTATAAAACATAGATATAAAACACGTAAATATTTTTTTAACATAGGTAGGTAGGTACCTGAGTGGGACATCCCTGCATAAGTATCTACTCAATGTTCAGGGGCGATACTTAGAATAGAGTCGTAATTTGTATAGGTGTCGAATATTAAGATTACTTAACTCGCTAGTACCACACAACGCGAACTATAAATATGTGTTCACGTATTTTATGATTCTCGGTAAAGCCCACAAAGTAACGTTCAACGATGATCATTGTATTGTAAGCCCATTATCATTGAATATTAGGACTACTAGTCTGCCATTCCTCTCAGAAAATTGTACGTGTTGCTCGACTAATCCCGTTACTAATGTGTGACAAAACATAAGGACTTTGAAAGCTGTAAATAGTAGATATGAAGCAGCCTGCGTTTATAAGTACGCCTCTATATTTGGAAACATAGTGATGCACGCTCTCTACCGTACATATCGTGATCGGCAAGCGGCGATCGGTCACATCTCGGTACATGATTAAAACCACCAATTATGCCGTCGTTAATACCCCGCGCTAATGGACTCTCAGCGAAACTACACGCCGCAGTATCCGTCATGTTTACTGAAGTAACGTGCTGCTTTGTTTGCTGAAATTGGTTAATTTGATAAGTGTATTATTATGTATGCTTGTAATTAAGTAAATTGCAGCAGCTTTCTCTCACGAGTTTTTTAAATTGACGAAATAACACATAAGTCCTACAATAATGTATTGTGTGTTATTTTAATGAAAGAGTACAACACAAGTCAGGTGTACAATTCCACTGGTGTGGACTACACCAGTGGAATTGTACACTATCTATTCCATGAAGACTGGACTTTTGTCATGATAGTAATATCCACATATCGGAGTAGACATTACAAGTGCGGCGCGGGCTCGATGGGGCGCGGGTGTATGGTAATATTTCGCGCGCTCGTGCTCCGGCGAGCGTTTTAATTATATCATATCAAACGCGCAGGATCTCCACACACACAAAACGTCACAGTACAAATAACAGTAACTCCAAAGAATGTATCAAGCAAAGAACACATAGATAGGATTAATAATAAATATTTTATCTACTTTAAGTTGCAAGTTAATATTTTAAGAGTATATATTTGTTCGTGCCTCCATAGCCAAATAAATTATTTAACTTTGTCTACTTTCATAAAATGCCAGTGCAAGGTTTTGGTGAACTAAACTTATGTTTTAAACAATATATCATCTAGCTAAAGTGGATAACAATTTTCTCTCTAACCGAGGACCACGAATCTTCTAAACAAAGGATTGTCTTTATCAGTTTGGAGTCTACAATCGAATAGTCTTTCTGTTCTGTGTTCACTAGGGACTCTTATTGGCCGGTATCAGCGGCGGTAGTGCGCGGGCGCAGATAAATCACGGCGCGGCTCATAATTTAACGCGGCCTCCGAAACTAAGGCACGATAGATGGTGCGATCTCACCGACGGTCGATGAGTCGCCATTTTATTAATAATACACCTGCACACTACCCTGGGTGGATATATTAATGCAATAACTAATGCTATAGTCGGTATAACGGGTTGATCATAAATTAGTTAAAAACGAGGAAACTGTAGGTTTCTTATAGGTATTATTTCATCTGCAGCAAATTAAACACAATTGTTTTGTCTGTTATAATCAATAATAACACTTTGTCTGGTCCTAGCTTACATTTTTTATTTAATTACAAGCATCTGCAATTAAATCTTAATAAGTAGTGTTAGGTACTTACTACCTCTCTAGGTAGAAAAAATACACAAAACATGCAGAGTACTCGGTAAATGATTAAGACATTTGATCGTTGTGAGTGTGTCAGCGAGGACGTGTGAACATCCAGCTCTATGTCTCGCGAGACGCAATCGCGTCGCGATCTGGACACGACCGCGACCGCCGAAAAGCGGGATCGCGCGATCCTCTCTGGTAGCGGCGATGACACGCGCGTTCCCACAGCCCGCCGCCGACACGGGGCCGTGAGAATTAATATTCATGGGCAGATAACAGGTGAGAGAAAGCGACCATATATCACGTAGTTGCTGCGACGCGTTGACGTGTCGTGCCAGACGTCCTTACGGAGAGCCGCTCGCGCTGGTTCATACAGACTCACTACATTATCTGTAAGATGGAGTTGTTATTTTAGAAACCCCATTTTTGATTGGCCCATTCGACCCCCAAACCAATTAAAGGCCTACAAAACAGTTTGTAATTACTTACCTTACCTTCTTCAAAACACTGTGAGTATTCGAACACTTCTACTGAAGTTCTTAAATATCTCAATCAATCCATGTACTAATACGTGCAGATCTCAAAATAAGTCACAAAACCCGTAAAGGCATTGACGACGGTCAACTTCCTCGGACTGATCAGTTTTTGTGTCCCGGCTGTACCGTGGAGGCGCGGAGAGGCGCGCCATTAACAGCAGCTCGCTGTCCGCCCGCTTTTTGTATACTCGTTAACATACGAGAACACTCCGATCAGATACATTTGCAATTTCAAAATTTTATAATTTCAAAAGTAATTACAATACTACACTGTAACGTTGAAACGTCTCTACTCTGCCGAGATGCGAATGTTGAAAAAGATGTGTGGAGTGACGCGAATGGATAAGGTGAGAAATGTGTATAACAGAGGTACGAAATGTGTATAAAAGTGGCGCCCATAACACAAAAAGTAAGAAGTAGGAGATTAGAATGGTTTGGACATGTGATAAGAAGAGATGAGAATCATGTGACGAAAAGAGTGATAAGTATAAATGTGGACGGATATAGAGCGAGAGGAAGACCCAAGAAAAGATGGATGGACTGTATAAAGGGTGATATGAATGAGATCGGAGTGGATGTCGGTATGACGGAAAAGCGAGATGAATGGAAGAAAAAGACATACTGCGCCGACCCCAAATAATGGGACAAGGTAAGGCAAATGATGACTGTAACATGCTTTGATGACAAGGCGCAGATAAAGTTGCACTTAACTAAACTAGAGTAATATGAATAATTGTCGAATATATTTCTTTAATTTCGTATTCTGGTAGTATTCATTAAATTCTGTAACAGGAAATAAATAATGGAGAGAAAAACTGTAATGAGAAAACAATATAGCAAATAAATAAAATTATACAATTTAGACGTTCAATCCGTAAACATCAGTCCTATCGAGCTGCGCCGGCGCATGGTATTCAAATCCCAGTGGATCTTGATAACGCACTCGTAAACGGTTTACGAGTGGAGAACGTCGCGGCGTGCGAAACACGCACACACATGGCCTCCACCCACACACGCACACCGCGCCATGTGCGGATGCAATCCAAGCGCATCTCGTTTCAACAGATTATGCACAAGTGAGCGCGAAATATGCGCACCCGCAGTAAGTTATGCATCTCTCCATTATCTCTCGATACTTTCACAATTTAGATACGTCACGATTTCACTTCACTTATGTTTTACAAGCGGGCGGTGTCCGCTTGTAACTGATCTTTGATTGACAAGTTGATTCTTCTACATACTTGCAAGAATGCGGGGGTTTGGTATGCAACTGAACACGGCTTTTTCAGTGAGTCAAGTTTATGTTATGATAGATATTGTATCACATTAATGATTTCGATTAATGCGTAATGTCAATTTGGTGAAGGACCGCCCCGGGCTCGGGGACAAGGTGCGCGGGCGCAGTCTGCCCTTTCACAATATTGATGACTATCGATTGTTCAGAGAAAGGTCAGGAATTCGTTGACTAATTCAACGAACCTAAAGTGGCAGAATGACCAATATGGATTACGTATTAAATTGGTGCGAGCACGCATACAATTACCAATTTTGCAATAGGTGCAAACGCTCAGTAACCATTTTTCAGAGCATAACTAGACCGTGTTAGCAGATAACAGAGCCAGAGAATATTAAGTTTATTATTAACGTTTTATAAAGGTTCTATAATTATTATTTTACCGTCCAATTGACATGACAATTTATTGGATAATACTTAAAAAATGTGTTTTTGTGAAAAACATACCACAGTGGAATCCGTTTTTAATGACATCGAAGGTTAATGACAAACATGTCATACTAAGCGGAAGTCATATAAAGCATTTTGTAGACAATAACTTCATTCCTTCCTGTTTTTGTTAGGTACATATTTATTTTAATAGAGAGAAACACAGCATATTAAAGAAAAAGAATTACATATTAAGTATGATACATATTGTTTGTATATTTTTTACTTTTTTATTTTTTGTGTTATTTGTATTTTCCATTTTAATGTAATTACAGTCTCTAATACTACTGTGTATAGAGGACACTATAACCGGACATAATTTATTAAAAATGGGTCATAATAAGCGACATGTCACTATAGTGAAGTCATTATATCCGAATTTGTTATAAAGAATTTTATATGAAAACCAAACTTCGTAGTGTAATTACGTCATATTAAGCGGTCAATAGAGGCGGGGTCATAATAAACGGATTCTACTGTATTTGTAGAGGTATAAAAGGTACCTTCCTACCATTCGGGTAGGAAGGTAATAAATGTTAGGTATTTAACTTACATTTGTTGATACTTTCATAATGAGTATAGTAAAGAGGTAACAGCCCTCATTTTAATTGGAGGGTGTTCTAACTAAGTTAATTAGCCGAGTGTTAAAGTTATCGCCTCGCCCGCGCCAGGTACGCTCCACGCCTCGCCCGAGGCACAGTTAGTATTTAAATGTAATCTTGTTCGTATTTGGTTTATATAGAGAATAATAATATGTTAAGAAATTTTCCGTTGTCCGTAATATCAATTTTAATATCTACGCAAAGGTTTGTTCCCTACTATATATTTTTATTACATCTAAATATATATAACGCAATGTATACATAATTAAACCGTACATTAGGTAGTAAGTATACAGTTCTATAGTTATAAACATTAGTACACGGTGATGCACATTCTACGGACGGATAAAACAATTTTTTATTGTAATAGCTCTACATAACAGCATCTTACCGCTTCTCCAGTGTTAGTCTGCGCCAGATGGCGCGGCCGGTAGAGTCGCATCGGTCAACACTGGACAAATTAATTAATTGATATAGCGTCTATAATCTGTGGATTAGACGTTTAATGAGTGTGGGGCGGGCTGCTGTGATGGGTGACAAAACGAGCAGCATAAGGGTAGGACTACATTATGGATTACTAACAAAATTTTAAACTCACACAAGTCACACATTTTAGTTATTCGTTTTGTGTAGTAGGTATATGTCTTTGAAAAATGTTGCAGTACCTTACTTATCCATACCAGAAATAAGTTCTTGAAACATGAATTCCAGTGGGCAATGATTTAGAAATCGATAGGCTAATAACGTTATTATTATTCCACTAATTAAGCGATACAAATATTTTAACATAACAATCTAAACATCCATTAGTTAGATTCGAGTCCCGCGCGGGGTGCGAACCCCATTACTGGCGATTTCACGGCCATCTGTCGCGGTGCTGCGCCACCGGTGGGCGACACGACCCATTCCTATCACACATGGCTCATGCGCTATGTATGTGCAAAATTCTATATTTTGAGAATTAACTCTTAAAACTAAATTACTAATCTAAATATAAATTTCGAAAAGAAAGAAATATTATTATTTTATTGTCAGATAAAGAACACCACTGAGATGTGGATATAAACAGTTTATAACAATAGTGGTCCTATAACTCGTACGGTAGCACTGCGCACAGCCATAACACACATTGATCGACTTTTAATAAGGCTTCACCTGCATAAAGAGATGTCTGTCACTAATTGCAGGTATCGCGAACCGGGCCTGGCAACGGCGCGGCCGAACTAATAAAACGTATCTTGCTCCGTTTGTTTTGGACATCAGAATTAATTAAGTGAACAAACAGATGATAGGTGTCCGGAGACATTAATAAATTAATTTAAAATATGTTGAGTTCTAGAGTGGTCACGGGTGATCTTCTCCATTTGTCAAGGAATTATTAGGAAAACCTATAGAAATGACATTTCACTAAGCTTTAAATTCTCACAACAATATTAAAATTTCTGTTAATTGATATTAAGAACAAGAAGTCGCGGCGGCAATTTGAAAGATGTTAATCATTCAAACGCTGATCCGATCCGCCGCCGCGCCTCTCGCACGCGCGGGGGGTTCAAGGGCGCGCTGTCATAACAGAGTTGCGGCAAGATGGCCGCTGTATTCAGTAATTAACGCTACACTGCATGACAATTAACACAGCTACTCAATGATCCGCTAAAATTTAAACGTCTTTTTACTTTAGAAATTAAACTCGTAGAAGATGATTCATGTCTCTTCTCATAAAAACGGTCCCACCTATAAATACATAGCGCAAGTTGCGCGAACCACAACTCTACCAACATTCAAAGAAAACAAATTCGAGTATTTATTTTTAATACAGAACTCGTGTCTATGGCAAAGTCATATTAATGTAACGTCATATTTTCTAATTAACTATTATTTCTATGTCGTCTCCACAAATAATTTCTTGAAACATTTGTTACGTAACATCAAAGACAGGAAGCGATACGTTTTGGACTCAATTACTCGTAGCTATTTGTCAAGTTGTCACCGCACAAATCTTCAATTGCCGTCATTGCTTCCGGAGACACGTATCAATATAAAGCTCCATTGAACACTAATTGCTCACATGTTGGCTCACATAAGACTCATTCACGGAGCCGGCGCCCGCGACAATTGGCGGCGTCTTTGCCAATTCCGGTGATCCTGCGCCCGCGCATGTGCCCGACGGTGCCCGCTTTTTATTGGCCGGGCCGGATCAGTGCCGAGGCCGACATTGACACACATACGTCAGAGCTCGTTAATTCAAATAGCTATTTGTATAAAGTTATAGGTACATAGGAATATCTAATTAAATAGCAGCACAAGTAGGTCACTAGTATTTATTGCGATTACTAGCTATTTTATTGAATGTTAATACCGTAATTTAAATTTATTATCTGGCTAATACAAATGCATTTGTATTAGTAAATGGCACGTCATGTGGTCTTATTGAAACACTTTAGCTATTTCTTTACATTTCAGCTTATTGACCGACCTGGTATCAATGTAACAAATATAAATTTAGCCCAGTACCTCTAGATTTTCATTTGTCGTCAACTGAAGTAGGAGATTTACACTCCACATTAGAACGGTGAGCAACCGAGCAGCTTTTGTGCTCGGTCGCCTTCACTATTTGATCTGCAAGCGGAGTAAAATGTCCCTTAGAAATAAGGTGACACTTTACAAAACATGCATCCTCCCCATTATGTCATATGCCAGTGTGGTTTTCGCTCACGCGGCGAAGACACACATCAACCGCCTGCAAGTAGTGCAGTCCCGGTTTCTCCGTAGGGCCGTAGGTGCCCCGTGGTACATACGGAACGTAAATCTTCATTCCGACCTTGGCCTCTTCTCAATTCGTAAACACTTAAAAATAGCGTCCGAACGCTATTTTAAAAAAAGCCGCGTCGCATTTAAATCCTCTAATTGTCGCCGCCGGCAATTACGAGCCAGACCCCGCGCACACATCATCAACTCGTCGCCGCCGTCCGCGTCACGTGTTGATTGATCCTCCCGACACGATCACCGCACTCCTCGACCCGGGCGTTGAGAGGGCCCCCAACACACCTTCACCAGCCTCAAACAGATACCGATCTCGCCGGCGAGGTCGAGGAACCCCCTCTTCCGCTTGTAGGTGCATCTTTGCACCTAGGAGCGCAGTCACTACCTCTCCCCTCACGGTAACTGCCCAAGCCGAGGTCGTGCCCTCTGTGGCGCCCTTGAGCTAGTTGCCACCCCTTTCCGCCCTTAAGGCCTTGGTTGGAGTGCACTCTGCGCTCGCCACTCCTCCGGTAAAGCTGAAAAGGCCACCTCACGGCCAACAGTGTAAGTCCTTTAAAAAAAAAAAGAGATTTACACTCCAACCGCTGAACTAGGTGCCATCCTTTTGGAAATTGTTTTCAACTCTAACTCTTCACTCTACGTTATCACTATAATATGTATATTGCTATAAAGAAACATCAACGTTGCCCACATTCTGCCACATAGAGTAGAACAATAAACGATACTGAACAATGTGTCTCTTTGAGTGTGTGTGAGTGTGTACGTATAAGGTACTTGCTATTACTGAAGTTATTATTTTCAAGTAGCTTTTACACCAGTTGTAAGGAGCCGTCATCAGCGCCGCCCATGTTTACGCAGCGCAGTTGCGCAATTACGCGCCTAAGAAACAAAAGAAGATCGCGTCGCGCGCGCATTGTATGCAAATGTGGCGACACCTCGCGACAACATCTCGACGCGGCTTGTCGCAAGAAACGTTGCATTGTCGCCAGACTAATCGTTCCGAGCCTGAATTAGACGGACTCGACCGGTCCATCAAATTAAAATTTCATCACAAAAAACTAATATTTACTCGGCAACATATTTACTACAATTAAAATTGCTAAATAAGTAGTTCCCTGGCAATGACTTCATAGTCGGATAACTACTTCAAATCAACAGAACTCTACCTCTAGTCTGCGGTAGCTCTATAAACGTGGTTCAGCTATTGCATAACATAGTTAGAGGACTAGTCAAAAACATGTTCCCGTTTATCAATTTCTCCCACTAAAAGCGGCCCATTATAATGCCTTTTATTGAATAAATATTGATAAACGCGTTTTAAGATTCATGCTGGTATGGTGTGAGGCTGGGCGGCGGGCTGCGCGCGCGCATCGGTGCCAATTACGCCATCGCGCATCAGATAGCGCTAACAAGACGATGCGTATCGCCGCGTCGCCCGCGCACTCACCGCGCCGACCCGCGGGGTGCAGCTCGCTCGGGGACATTGCGGGATACTCGCCGACATGTAGTCTTGGAACACAGCATGCGTGACGCTCCATACCGAGGACAACTTCACGCAGTGTTATCACCATCGAGGACCTCTCATACTGCACTTTGAGCGAGAAACAATTAGTCAATAACCAATATAAATATTATAAACCTATTGTCCAAGTACCTAACTCTCGAGTATCCATAGGTTATTATCAAACATAGATTGTCAAACAAACATAGAAGCACGTCAAGTTGGTGGAACAAGTCGGACTATCCGGCTAGATCCCGACGCCTGGCCGCCCTGCCGCCGCCGCGCAGCATTCAAATTACAATACCAAACGCTAAACTCCCCGCGACATAAATCTTTACACGCCAACTCAACATACACCCTACACCTTACAAATAAAGTACCAAATCCTGTGAATATAAAGTCGCGGGCACTTTGCATGATGAGCTCGGTGGCGTGAATTACGCGGCCGCAGGTCGTTATTGGTTTACCAACTTATATAAACACAGAGACACTCTAAAATCAAACTTTACTCCTTGTGCAATAAGGGTGTTGATAGTGTTGTGGTTTTTGGGTTGAGAGCATTGTGGTCTTGGAATATTTCACGCAGATGTCGCGATAGTGCGGCGATTGTGCGCACGCGCAGATAGCGCGCTATCGGGCGACACGCAGCAGGAAGGACAAACGAACGCCGTGAATCAGCGACGCCTGCGCACAAATAACTGGAGCTTTGTTCTGTGACAATGGCGCGGGTGCGGAGAGCGGGCTGGCGGACTGGCGGCGCGCGGTGCGATATCCGCGCCGGTATTCTTTGCAGGTGCTCGTGAGGTGCTACGATTTGCTGGTGTTTGGACGGAATTATTTCATGATTAGTAAGAAAGATAGTTAAACTAATACAATCTATTACCTATTATAGGTAGTAAAATTACACAAGGAATTTTGCGTTGGTTCTGATACGAAAATAATAAAGAAAAAAAAATCAATAAAATAATCAGAGTAAAAATAAAAATCGATTAATTCGTATGTTATTCTGCTTCAGGGCTACGAGCAGTGTCCTACCTATTTTATCGTGTTTACAAATTGAAAGGTTACTTCCCTAATTAATCTTAACAGTGACGATGAAGGAACTGCGTCATGATCTATTTCCCAGTTCCCGCGTGGAGCGCGGCGCGGGTCGGAACTATTTGTTCTGTTTGTGGGGTCAGCGAGACGGCGTCGGGAGGCTGCGGCGGCGACTCCTTTGAATAATTCGCGGCTGATCCGCTAGATTTATGGCCACTAACCATAGAGCGAGCGGCGGCGTTCGACAATTAAATAATTTGCGTACGGGTGCGCAGGCGCCGGCACAAACGCACCGCTCATTGTGATTTGTGGGTTTTAGTCTCGGCTTATTGATCGCCGCTATTATCAACTACGACCGCAGAATTCGTTTGTTGGAATATTAACCTACAATTTTCTATAGATCCTTTTTTTTTAAATTGAACAATGAGTCAAAAAAATTCGTGGTCGGTCAAATTTCCGATAAATCTCCATATACAAATAAATAACTGTTGAATTAACTACGAGCTAAGTCTATATATACAAATTGTGGCAATAATTATGATTATAATTACCTCGACGTAATTTAGGTATCAGGCACTGATATTAGACACTGCTATCAGGCGTTGATTAATATTTTGGTATTATCAAGTTTAAGATTACATCAATCAGTTCCAATAACAACCTATCAGCCAAGCGCCGGTGACGTGGTCGCTATATCTTTACGGCTAAACTTTGAAAAGGTAGGTAGAGGTATACATTTACACTCACATATCAGAGCTGACTCCCACACCCAGTACCAGCGTAATAATATATCTTAGTTAAAACTTTATAAGCTATATGTGAATTTGTACAAGGAAGGTCAATTTGCAGGGGTAATCAATAAAAATAAGATTAGTGACTAATCTAACAAACCACGGTTAAACAGGCTATGGAACTGAACCCAGGACCCGATGATCGAACGCGATAAGCGATCAGATAGTGTGTCTTAGTGGGAAATGGCGAGTAACTAAAACACACACCAATTACTCATTGGCACGTCCCATAGCCTGTATTGCCAGACCTTCAGAATATAAAGAAACAGGAATTTTGATGGCCCTATCAACCGTATTTTATGTACTTACATAAAAGCTTTCATAACAAGTCACAATGCTGAAAAAATATGCAACTGAACTAAATGTGGCGCCTTTGCTTTGTAGGTACAGAATATTTTACTAACTTCATCCTAGAGTAAACTAAATTTAGGATCTAGATAAGTAGGTAAGTAAGTTTAAATTTTACAGCGCGATAAATCATTTTATGAGTAGTTACGCTAGCTACTCCGGTACAAGCTATCTTATAAAAAAAACATTATTTCTCTTAAAATGTAGTGTACAGATGTTTCAGATTCTGTTCGTATCTGGCAACCCAGTGGCATCTTCCCATGGTCTGGTCATCGCTGCGCCGGCGCAGGGCTCGGGGTCGCAGAGAATCGAACAATTATATAATTGTAGAGCGATCAATTAGGCCGCGTCGCCACTCTCACCACTCACCACTCGTGTGAACAGACACACAAACAGACCAAAACCAACGCGTCATCGACCTTTTATGTGTGTTACGCAATGCCGGTAGAGTTCACGACTTATTGGACTACAGCAGAGCTAACAGAGTCGCGATGTTAATAGTAAACCAGAAGCATAATCTGGTAAGTAGCACTTTTCGTTGCGATTATTTGCTGAAGCTGTCAGCTTGGACTAGGTCAAGCCGATAGATCTTGAGCTCCACGATACTTATCATTAAAACTGTATCATACATCCAGCAATCACTGGTGGCTGGCAGAGGCGACGCGGTGAATGACCGTCCATCGTTACCAATATTATATAAACCGCCAATCTCCTTATTACCCGACGATAACCCATCGATAATGCGAGTCGCACGGCACAGCGCCGCCCCCGCCCTCGCTAGGCCGCGCGGAACAGCGGCCGCATCTAGAGTTGCTATAAGTACAGTCAATTCTAATCAGAAACCTCTCAGTAATCTTTGGATAAAAGAAACTTCAATTTGGATAGTACTAATAAGACGCGTTTACACATTTACTCATGTAAATTCATGTAGGGTAACAGTGACGAAATCATGTAGAAAATAACTAATAAGGTACTTTGCTAATCAAAACCGAGTGAACAAGAATATAGGCAGCCCCAATTCAGACTGAAAATTTCCAATTACACATTGCCCTTAAAGATCTCTTTCCATAGCTGGTGGAAGTATATTCTGCTCCAAGGGAAAATCTGGTCCCGGCCACACTGAGCGGAGCGCGGTAATGGCGGCTTATCGTAGATGAGTTACGATTAGTAAATTGGCGAGCCGGGCCGGGCGCGATCGGCTTTCTAATAAATTTAGCGCGGAATTACAAGCGCATCTCGGCGAGCGATGCTGCGCCCTGATCGCGATCAAAACGGATATTTCGATGAAAATTGTTATTCCAATATGATACGAACGGTTACTATTTAATTGGAAAGTTTATAAACTAGTACTCGTAGCGAGCGCTCGTCAACATTGTAATGTTACCGGATAAATAGGAATCAGTTTGGGTCCGCCATAGATTATACATGTTACACAATATAGGTAGCTATTAAAAAAATTGGTATCACTATATGAATGCATCCAGTCTCATACACACAAATATATTTCAAATTAACATACTAAGGAGCTTTAATTCTAAAAGAATACATTTTGATGTAGGAGTTGGTTCTAATTGGTACTTTTAAATGAACAGTATCAGACATTCTTCTAAGAATGTACGTTAATATAATATCAAGCACCGTTCGATTATTTCCAATAAGCATGTGGACCGTGGAGGACCGTTTCTACTAGCTCCAGTGCGATATTCGCAGCGCCACGAGCAGCCATCGGCTTGCATTAGCGGCCGGCAGCTGGCAAATCAGTGGGACGTTATGGCAGGTTCTTTTATATAATTAGGCAATAGTGATGTACAAATACATGCAATTGACGAAATAATTATCATTCTTTGTATTTTCGCGTTTTAAACATGAATATCGGTACATTATTTAATTAGAAAAGAATAACCATGGAGTTTCTTGCCTGTTCTACTCCATAGGAAATGCATTTCGAATAAGTGGTAGAGATACTATGTATTAGGTATAATTTTTGTTTATTGACGATGCATGTACTGTATTGGTTTATATGTATAAAAAAATCTCATCTAAATTAATAGTTTGCGATTCCTTGCAATCCTTTTATTTATTTAAATTATATGTATGTATGTATTAGGATTGTAAAATTGGTTTTACATGGCTTTTCAGTACGTATTTACAAGTTTAAACAAGGGAAGTGGCGAGACACAACAATCATAATTAGCTGTTGGTTATTGTTTTGCAAATTTCGACGATGCCATTTTTTAGATGTGATGAGTTTGTACGATTTATGTTATCTTAATAGTATTATCGACTCATCGCTTCACAACATTGATGTTGGAGCTGGCTCCGAGACGTGACAGATATAATCATGTTAGAAAAATAACAACTTTATCATTTGCAGCTCACCGGACCCTTCCCTCCCCGCGACTCCCTCGCGCAAATTAATATTGATCTGCGGGAACTATTGTTTTACCGCCAACTCTTCATACTAGTTGCGACAATTTAGCCTGGCAACTGCAGCAAACTGGCGATAGTAGAGTGTTGTTTTATTCATATTTACAAATATGAATACAACTGTAACTACTACAGCTCGTAATTATTTTTGTCATGAGAAAATGAATGGTCTACGCTCTAACTAACTGGTCTATACCCAGCTTAAATCACTTCTAGCCAGTAACAGTCATCTATCTAAATTATTCAAACGCATGACGACGCGTAAACAATTGTCGCATGTTATACGCCGCAGTAATGCGCTTATAATGGCGAAGCGCGCGTGTCGCGTCCGCGCCATCTCCGATTGAACACGCGGGCCCGTGCGAGGACGTCGGACGTATCACACACAACACTTGCAGATGGGAAATTATTCTTTACAATACACGTATTTTGTATTCAATTACGAATATTGATACAAATTACTATTGGAAAAGAAACGCTTGCTGGAGAGGTTCTAAATGCGGAATCTAATTGGATGATGGCCAATGTCTGATAGACAATGGTGAAGGACTCTAAACGGAGCCCGTAGTCGTAGTAGTCATTAGTAGCACAAGAAGACACATCTTTCTATAATCCATGGGATAGAATTCACAAGAAGAGCTTGAATGAGATTGAATGCCTGTCAGTGAAGGACAGAGTCCATGCCTCTACCCGCACTCTTTTATAGCTCTATCCCCTTTTATCAGGCAACAGACGGGTTTTAAAACTGTTTTAGGACTGCTCATCTCAAGAACATTAAAAAGTTATTTGTCTTATGCTTTTAATGTCCCTTCTTTGTTTCATCAGGTGTGCACGCACCGTTACCGCCGCGTGATATTTCAATCATCGCATGCGTAGACCCAAGACATGTAACATGCGAAACGAAAATCAAATGTCGTTTCTTACAAAATTTAGATAAGTAATAAAGTGCACTTTTATACCTATTTTTACCTTTATCTAAGTCATGTTCTAATGCAAATGTTTTGCTTACATCTACTAAATGAAAGTCTTAGACTGTATTCACACAGGAAAGCTGGCTGCGAAATAATTACGGTTTTATGGCGAACGTCGTATGGAAACGTTTACACGATCTATCAGATTAAGAACTCTTATCTACTTTGGGTGTTAGTCTTTTACCAAATATGTCGGTTTCGTAAACCAATTTGCGTTTGCCTTGTGCACCTGATATTTTAAGGGTGTGCAAACGAATCGTCATGGTGTCGATGCACCTTACACTTTAGTGAGTGACACAGCACGCGGCGGCTCTCACACGTCGCTTGACGAATGCGGTGCGCGGAACTAATGCTGCAAGATCTGCGCGCGCGCATTATGCCGCATTTACACTTTATTGCCGCACGGGCAAGTTTTATTTAATTTTTAGCGTTGATTACCCGCCGCCGTGTCCGTGGGACCAGCGAGAACTAATGACCCACGGTAACATCGTTTTGAAATATACTGACAAGCCTTCTTCTGTCTCCCGGACCTATAAATGATAATTCTGGATGAAGTTATAAACGTTTAATATACATTTATTTATTTATTTATTTATTTAAGGCATATTTACAGAGTGAACACAAACATTACATATTGCTTTCCTAAACATAGGGCATGTGCTACGCCAATTACAAATATGCACAACATTCATAATAAGCAGACAACTTGAGTACAGAGTTCAGAAGTACTGCTGAATGTCAAAGAAACCTGCTATTAAATTAAATTCGACATAAACAAAAAATAAGTTGAACGCTTGAAAACAGGTTTATCTTCATAAATACATAATAAACCACATTAACAGTTTCCTGTTCGTCCCACGTCTCACGTCGGCATGATGTATTCAATATTTGTGCAAGTGGACATTGGTGTAAGCCCTTAGGGTGCGGTCCCGCGGGTACTTGCTGGTACTAAGCGCTTAAGACATGATAGGGAGCCCTTTTTGTCATCATTCATAACTCCCCGCTCGCGAGACGGAAGGGTTGATGTTTTGTTAACCAAACAAATGCCAACAAGTTAAACATGTATTTGACTTATAAAAAGTTGAATTAGTTTTACTGCTTGCCCTGTAAATGAAGGGTGATATTAAATGACGTGATGTTAAATCGTACCACAGGTATAGGTACGTATTAGATAGATAACTCTTTATGGTTCCACATCTTGAAGTAATATATAGGTACTACGTACCTATACGATATATATTTAAAGTAATAGGATATTATATTATATAGGATAGATAATATTACCTGTAAAGATAAAGAATAAAAGTAAAAACAAGATTTGTCAGGTTAAAAATAGATATAAACGTAAGTCATTACTTACTACTACTACTACTACGTTGGTTTCATAAGAGCTTTGCATATTGAATGTTAATACATAAAGCCACACTTATTTCCTTATCTTATTCAATTTAATCAGTCACAACACAATATAAGAATGAGAACCCCTTAGAACCCGCTGCATTTTATGACTGCTTGACACCTAATAGGAGTGTATAACGGGACATGACAACAGCATCGAATTTCGGTTGCATAGACGGGCAACTCAATCGAAACTAATTTGTGTCTTGAAATATTTTTTAGGGTTCTGTACCTAAAAAATGAAAAAAACGGAACCCTTATAGGATCACTTTGTTGTCCATCTGTCTGTCGGTCTGTCAAGACCCTTTTTCTCAGAAACGCGTGAAGGTATCAAGTTAAAATCATCATCAATCATCGCAACTCACATTATCACTCTTTGGTCGATTTCGTTTTTTTAACTTAGTAGGTATTTAGGTTTTCAATTTTTTTTTCCAAATACCTTATCACCACGACCACTAAATAGATTGGAAAACTGATGATATTTTTTGGCGTTGCTTGAATGTTGTAAACTTGTAAAATCTAGATAACACTAAACCTAAACTCTCCAGTAGGTACAAATTACTGAGACATTTTTTCACCCCTCTTATCTGTAAAATATCATAAAAATAAAACAGCAATCGTTACCTCGTCTACCCCATTCACCCCTTTTAGATATCTTATAGTCCAAGTCGGGGGCTGTTTTATTATTTTTACAAGGGGCGGCAATATGCTCGTGTCGCTTCTAGCCCTATGATGATGGATGGTATCTTAAACAACCGCCGGGGACCGGACTTATGATTAATCGTATTATTACGTGGTTAAACTCACCTGTAGGTAACCTTTAAAATGACCTTGCGGTGTGTTTAATCATTGTAATATAAAAACTTACTAAGTAATGAGGTGAACAAAGGTGGATAATATAAGTGTTTGCCATTTGGAATAATATAACAATGGACAAGTACCTGTTACCTACTACATGGTTATTGGTTTCGTTAGGTGGGATACAAGTTAAATCTTCTATTAGTTAGATATCTGTTTGATTAGATGTTAGTCTTAGCGAAATTATTGTGTATACTACAACGATATTTTTATACAATAATAATACTATAAATCTCCCCTTCCAAGAACTAAATGAGTTATAATCGGTATAGTCGGAGACTGCCGCTCGTGCTAGCCAAACCACCATTAGGACTCTACAGACAACCTGATACGTTACAAAGTATTGAACTGTCATCAAACTATTTGTTAAGTACGATAGAGATGTTGTGTTTATTATCGGGATGTGGAAAATTATAGAGCTAAGGACCTGAACGAAGAATGAGACAGTCAATAGTGTTGTAAATAAGTATCTTATGTAAATAAAATTATTTTAAAAATCAAGTAATCATATTATAGTAGTACTTCGAATAAGAGTACCGGGTCCAGGTGCGGTGTTGTCTGTGGAGGCTATAAGCGATTAGTGTTGTAATCAGGGAGCGGTGCGGCGGTCGGCGCGTGCGGCGCGACCCCGCGACCTGCGCCCGCGCACGCACCGCGATCCTATCGCCGTAACGTCTCTATTGTCTATGTAACCTGCGCCTCAGTAAAGTGGGTATTGGTAGAGTAACTACTCATAATATTTGAAGCATTGTCAACAGTATGTGTAGTTATGATGACGCTGTCTTATGACTGTCCGATATTATTATGATAAATACCGTCATTTAAAAGAAACAAAGCTCGGAGAACATTATATTGTTAAATATATTCTGTTTGATCTTTATATCTATAACAATCGATTTAATAAATAATTTAAAAAATTCAATAAATGTTTATTCCGTCCACGATCCTAAGTCACGTTAGTGCTAAGTATTTAATTGTTTAGGTTTATTTTTGTGTTGCTGTGTTCTACACAAGACTAGATAAAGAATCTTGTAGAGTTCTATACCCAGCAGTAGAGCTGGTACGAGCTGATGTTGATACCGACACCTACTCTATGCTCATTCTTTAATTATGGAATAAGGTAGGTATGATATGTAGCGTGAAATAATCATCTTGCAGTCTACGTCTACAACTACGAGTATCGCATATAGACTCTCGTTACATCCATAAATAAGATATAGGTATGCTGTAATTTATGCGAACCTATTCATGCATTACATCGATATTGGTAATATTAATTACACGTTACATACACAAACTGTAACAATCTGTCGCACTGTGTGAGTAACGACCATAACGATGCAGTTATTACGGCGGGAAGGGTTTGAAAAAGTTCACAGAGTTCATAAATGACTAGGTGTCTTTGATAATAAGCTTTTTAAACTTACATCTTATCCTTGTAGTACGAGATCCCATGTTTTTATAATTATCTGCCTGAAATAGTAAAATATTATTTTATGAGTTTGCAATCTTGATCTACTCACAGTCCTGACAGATTTTACAGCTGTCATTCATTATACAAATATAACTTTAATTATTTCGTAAAAAATAATAATTGAAATATGTTCTTGCATATTATTTAACGCACTAAAACAAAGAAGTTTATTTTAAACATAATAAGTTAATAGTTTTGTTTTTATTATTTTATTGATTTCTTGTTAACTAACATTCTATTGTCTCTTAGATATTGACGACTGCAGTTTCAGACATTGTTCAATTTACCGTACTAAAGAAGGTACCGATAAACCATTAATAAAGCAATATTTATACTTATAAGCCATCATTTCATACAAAATAATGTATTCTTATTCGGGGAACACTATTATAATGTTTAACCAATTGCATACCTACTGTACTGCCTATGACAATAGGGACTCTGCATGAATAACCAAGCGAGTTAGCACCTAAAACGTTCGTCTCCGCCGTCTATTTTGCATAGAGCACGATTGATACCGACGCGACAGCCGGCAGCCGGGCCGCTGTTATCAATCGGCATGCTGTTCGCGAATTGTCACGTCGCCTCGCGCCAATCACGTGCAGAGGTCGCGGCATCTGATTGGCGGGCTCGATGCATGATGTCATATTCATATTAGGTACTATGGTGACATTCATAATATGTGGGTGGGATTTGCATACAGCAAGTACAGCTTAGTATGCGCATTGCAATTTCATTTGGCAAAGTCGTGTTGAGAATTGGTATTGTTGTATCAACCGCTTTTTACTTTGAACAGAAAACACATTTTCGTAAATTTTACAATGATCACTTTGTAATAAATCTTCCTAATGATTATAGTGAAGGAGAATGAAGCCGGCCTGCTAACTGTCTGTCTGTTAAGGTATAGGTATATCTACCTTATCAAAACCTTAACGATACTACGGTTTAGTAACACTATCAGCTATAGCCTAGGTATTAGGTAATGAATAGCCAGGAATTAAGGGGGGTTATATCGTTTAGTTGCTTGCAGTGCAAACTCAGTACCTAGGCACTTACTGTTTTAGTTCAACCGTGAGATGTTATTCTCGGTAGGTAGGTATGTGTTTGCAGCATCACCAATAATGACACGTACTGCGCACGCACACTGATTCCTTCACATTAGCATTAGATAACGGCATGCGTGGTGGTGTGTCGGGGCGGGGAGGGCGGCAGGGCGGGCGGGGCGGGGCGTGGCTGCGCCGCGATTGGACGGCGCATGCAAATCCGGCGCGCCGCCTGCGCGCGCGCAATCACGACGCTGCCATCGCGGGCCCACCATTGTTTCCTACGCAAAAACGGAACTCGCCCGAGCTCGTTTGTCGGGAACACGGTGCAGTAAAAACTGCGGAATGCGCATAACAAGAAATCACAAAAAAGTCCGGACGACGGCGACGCGGTGCTTTTTACCGTCGATTTATGTCCCCGCGTGTCGGTCCCTGCCCCCGACCGCCCCGCCCGCCCTGCCCGCGCCGCACGCACCGCACCCCACGCCCCGCAGACGGCAGACGGCAGGCCGCAGCGGCCTCACGGCAGCCGCAAAAAGTGCGGCTAGTGAACCTTTAGAGCCGCGGTTAAATTGCTCTTAGAACATGAGCGCGCAATCAATTGGCATCACAGCCATTACTTTTAAATCACATTTACATTGAATGCTCCACCGAAGGCAATCCGCTCGTCAGATGCAACGCTCAATTAAAATACGGCCATAAATTAACAAATACAAGAGCGCGTACGCAACACATCGCGCACGATTACCGCGCAGTCTCTACACAACCGAATAAACATTACACGTACCTATCTATGTCCCTACTAGTCATAGTCATCATACCTAGTCATAGTCATCGTGCAGTCATAACACAGATGATGCTGAATAAAATATGATAGAACACTCACATGTTATACAAGATGTCCCACGGATATGCCACATGGAGGGAAAGTACCTTGAATATTGTAGATAGAACATTTTACTGAAAGAAGACATTATTTGAATTTAAAAAAAACAATTTAAACTGCATTCATAGATATTTAAATAATTACATGGTTGACAAGGTGGAGTGACAAGGTGGAGTTGTCATTTTATAGAGTTAACTCAAGCTCGACATACCAGGTACCTAAGGCATACGTCGCGTATTCAAAATGAATTAAGTAATGTACAGATAAAAGGCATAAAAGAACCTATTAGGTAATTCCAGACACAGTGGCTTGGCAGACATTTTTTTTGTAATTGTGTATCATGTAAAAATAAGTGCAGGTACCTAGTGTATATTATTTTTGAGTGTGCGGTTTATTTTATTTAAATATTAAAAACAAAATGCACTATTTATAATAATCACAATTATTTCTTAAACAAACATAACATCTTGTCGCAACTTGTTAAACATTCAGAAGTTCGCTGAAAACGCAAGTTCCCAACATAGAACATCTAAACAACAGCACAGCTCGAAGTGGCATATTCAGGAGATAGGCAATTGGATGCAGTAAGCAAATTGGCAGTCAGTTGGACGACTGCCTCGACGGCCGCTGGACGAGCGTCCAGCTGGAATGGGGCCAATAATGTCATACAACGCCAATTGACAATGGATGACTGCCATTGCGCGTCTACACAATTAACCACACAATTAATCATTTAAAACATCTGCCCCCCTTACCACCCCCTTATATGAAGCAATGTTATTAATATTACTTTCAGTTTTTGACAGTTGACTCAGTAAAAAATCTGTCAAATATTTACATTTACCGATTTTAAATTACCCCAGGATTGTAGAAAAATCGATGAGACTGTAGGGGTAGGTATACTAGACTAACCATAGTCCTCATTTTATTTTTTTCTACTATCATAACCCTCTTGTATAATAGGTACAAAGGATATATTAATATGTGCATGTTCACATATTAATAGGTATCCTTTGTAGCAATAATATTCAATATGTTGGACAATTAAATATACGTCACCGGCGCTGGCCTCGTCCGCGGCCGAGCTGCGTCCATTACCCCGCGGGCAAGCCAGCCCGGCATGCGGCGCAGCCTCGCATTGTGTAGCTTCTTGTAAAACAGACTTACATAACTATTGTACTAATTAATACAGAAACCGGACCCCTATTAGCTTGCAGATAATCGTTGGCATATCGCGGAGGGCCGCGGGCGCGCGTCAATCGCTCACATTTTTCTATCCGCAGTCACGAGATAAGGGCGAATAAATAACGTTCATTACGGCTCTCATCTGAACGCATTAGATTCGTTCCGAGTACGCATTAGTATTCAATAATGCGGCGCGGCAAAAACTGGTCGCGCATTTGAATGACGCGGCCTCGTTACCGGCGGGTGCCGCACCGCACCGCGCCGCTCCGAGCCGCGCCGTGCCGCTCGCCGGCACCGCACAGCTCAGCGCCCAATTTACAAATAAAACGCGGGGAACGTCCGGCCGCGCAAAAACTGACCGCTCCTCTCCGTGCATATGAATGGCCCACTTTTTTGCGCGCGCGCCGAGCGGCTAATATGGCGCATCGGAAATCACTGCACACGATATCCCAATATTTAAAAATCACTCATTTCACATCAGTAAAACCATAAATGCTATTTTTAAAAAGTATTTCTTGGAATCTAAGCAAATCGTATTGCTCTAGTCAATCTTGCAAACAAATACAAAGCGGGCGCGATTATTTCAAACGAAATCTATTAAACCAATTAATGAATACGGTTACAATTAACAGCGCCATTTAAATCAATGAGCTCGCTGTGCATGCACGTTCACAACAACCTTACATTGCGACTACTGAAAATAAAGTAGAACTATGTGTTACTACGTAGTAATATATTGCTTTGTGCTACTATGACTGTACAGTACAGACATATTTTCAGTTATTGCACTGTACACGATCTGTCCAAATCCTCGTAGAGATTGATATCCGTCGCTCAAGTCTATGAAGACTGAGATATTATCAAAAATTATTACTACGTTGAAAAATATTTATTAAACATTCTATTAGAGGCGAAGTTATAGCTTCGCTTAAATTCAATAATATAAAGTCAAATATTCAAATGATCCTTGAATAACGTGTGGAGCGTCACGCTAGTGGCCGGAGAGGCCCGCTCTGCGCGCGGACGACAGAGATCGTCTGATTATGTAACGAGCGCAGATTCACCGCCGCCCGCTTTTTGTCGCGCCGGGGCCTGCGCGCGCGCATCCAACATTCAACAGATTATCTGCGCCCGCAGACTTACTATGAATTTATTATTAAAGCATAATTTTAATGCGACAACGTTTCGTACACTTGCATAGGCGATGTTTTTGTGTGAGTCGAGTCGATAGGTACCTAGCGCGGCACATCTATATTCATTATTGACGATATTAAATCGACATTGTAGCTGGAGCGTCTATCTTACTATCTTGAAGGCGACTTCCTGCGATTAGCACTTTTACAATCTCGACTCTACAATGTTTGAATATACAGGTGTAGCAAAGATATATGTACAGATTATTTTTTGTCAGTTACTTTAGATCACTAACTCAGCTCAACATAACTCTCCCACTACGTGTAGGTTGTTTAAGATATAGGAAAAATAAATTATAGAGTAGGGACGACCTCTTTGAATTTCTTACATTGGAAATAACCACCCATAACATATCTGCAAGCTATCTGCTTTATCAATCACGATTACCAACCTCAAGATCAGGTAATCTCTCGGTCGTGTATCCTGACGTTGCGTGCATGATACTTTCAAGATGACACGATAAATTCTTGTATTTTCATAATTTTCACGTCGATGCTGCAGCGGCCGCAGTTAGCGGCTGCTCGTGACCGGCTGCGGTATCGCGCATCGGCGCAGGCGCAGGCCTCCCCCCCCCCCCCGGGAGGGGAGGGGGAGTCTTGGTATGACCGACCGATCATATTCGCGATACCGCGCGACTGATTTATTGAATCCACCTTCAATTAGGAGCCGAGCGCGGGAGGCCATCCTATCCTATCTGACCGCTGACTAATATATTGCGATGAGCGGAATTAACTATTTATAATAAAAAGAAACATATTTTAACGATAGAATCTAGCAGCAAATACCAAACAATAAATAAGCATTGTTTTTTTATTACCTCGATGTTACCGAGTCGTATAAATTCTCATTATTTTACATAAACACATTGCGCAAGGAAGTATAGCAGATTATTATTCAACAACACGTACACCACAACTTAGAAATGTCGCGATACAATTTACTTAACCGGGCGATAACTCACGATCACTATCTACATGCGGGCTCTCAATATTTTTTAATAAAATGTCGTGCATATTCTGCGAGGCCGGCAAACATGGACGTTTAATACCTAGTTCATTAATAAACTTATCGTGAGACGTTGTATCGCGATTCGCATTGCGCCGAAACATGGTTGCGCGTGGTGCGCGTGGTGCGTGTGGCGGTGCGCGGGCGCAGGTGGCACGCGCGCAGCTAAATGTCACGGAGCGCGGGACACCCTGCCGGTTAACGGGACTCATTCATTGCATTTTCGTTTTTAGCCATGTCTCCTTGAACTTGAACTTTGAAAGCAATGACGAAAATATCAAAGCAATTTAAAAAGTATTCCGTTTAGCACCGGGCAGCGCGTGTCGCTGTGCGCGGGCTGTTGTACACCAAGCGTTTCTTAATTGGACGTGGTTAAGCAAAAAGGATTCAATTCACAAAATTGACAAAAAAGAGTTAAGTATACCGAACGGTTCCTTAAGGAAGTCTTTTCAATCAACAGAAAAGATGCCATCGAAAAATAAAATCAAATATAATTTTTATTTTTACCATCTAGGTTACCATCCCACATGTATTACATTATCAAACTTCAAGCTGCCATATGCCATATTGTGCAAATTGTACCTAAGTATATCATATTTTACGAATCCGCGCTTTATCTCAATAAATCATTTGATTGTAGATGTCAATGACCACCAATAAACTAAGTAAGGATCATCAACATATATTTTTAATAACATTATGTAACTTACAAAACAATTGTAAACAATTGTAATGCTAAGTAATTAAATTAACAAAGAGAAATGAGAACAGAATCATCCGCTGACCTTAGGACATGTTTAGCAGTACCTTTATGACGACGATAACATTGAGAAACAACAATCTACGTACTGGTTAGGGGGATTGTGATAAACCTAACATAAACTAATATTAAGTTTTATCAATGATGAATAATTATTTCCTCAACGCGCCCACTAGGCGAGAAGGGGATTCCCTCCCGTGGCGCGTTGTTCAACAGATAAGCTACCGTTTGATAGGCTGTTATCAGTAGTGGACTGATAACTGCGGCGCGGTTCCACGCGACTGAACTGCGGGGAAAGTGATGCGAGCTCTATTCATGCAGCCAATCTTGAGGTCAATAGAACACGAAGCGCCGGCCGTGAAGGCGCTCGGTTACTATTAAAATGTGGTTCAGGCATTATGCACCCACGTCGTGTTCCAATAGGTTCATCATTACTCTATTATACTATATACAGGGTACTCATAATGGTGCAGATACACAAGAAAAATTAAACTAAAAATATATTCACTACTCAGATATTTTTAAAATAAAATCTTGTTGTTCCGCTCGTCGTATTGCTCGTGTTTATCACCACCATCACACAAACACTGATTAAATGGTGACTACATCATTAAAAGTATCAATTTAGTAGGTATAAGATCAGAAAGATAAATGACGGTAATAAATAAATAAATTAAAACATTTGTATTAGCGCGCGGTCACCCTGCCTCTCGATTATGCGACGATCGGCGCTTAATTAGATAATAGCAGCCTGTATATGGGGGAATGGATGTGTTGGTACCAATGAAGAATTATTGGTAAGTATATATCACCATGTACCTAACTGGGCTTAGTTTATAATGACAGATATTTTATACAATCTATTTCATCACGGAATCTAATGGAGTAATTGGTCAGCCACAATGAATGCGTAAGCGAGAAGTTAAACGTATCTGCAGAGTGTTGTTCTCTGAGAGACTTCTAGGTTGATCATCAGATATACAGGACTTGTGAAAATGTCAATGCACTAACTGTTTATTGAATGATACTGGCAAGGAATTATTCGCAATTCGTTTTCGTCGAATTTTGTTATTATTAAAATTATATTTAGATTTTCTCAATTATAGCGATAATTAAAAAACAGGAATAAGTTGCGAAACCCAAATAAGTGGTTACGAAATGGATCAATTAAACATTACACAATTAATATTTGTGTTAGAGAGTGGTAGAGTATATAAAAAGGGATGACAACACGACGCGCGACGTGGACTGGGATAGCGAACATAACATCGCAAGCAAATGTAGAGTGGTGCAAAAAGCGCGGCGTGCGTGCGCGCACCCGCCCGCGACCCGCCGCCGCCGCCGCCGCCGGGAAGATGACACCACAGATATATCGATACTTGCCCATTTCATAAATTACACTTTATACTCGCAAAGTTAGTAAGCATTAGGTTTTAATTACGCAGCTTAAACTAAGAGCAACTATGAGGCGATCACGATTTATTTTAGACCACATTATTAATTGATAGAGCCAAACTTTACACATGTGAAACGAAAGAGAGAAACATTTTTTTTTCTATTATTTGCATGTAGTTATGTATGACTAAATGGTGTTTTATGCGGACGTTTTCATGATTCTCAACATTCACAGACACTCTAGTCACGTTATATTTTCTATAAAGAAAAATCTATAAATCCAATTGAAATATCTCATGTCGATAGACAGGTCGCGGCGCTACAGCACTAGCTAGAGTCGCCGGCGCAGCCGCAAAAACCCCCTCGCCGCCGCCTATTACAGTAGCAACTAGTTTTTAAGCCGCGAGAACTTTCTTTCATTAGCATATACATTACAAAGAAAGGGTGAAATTATACTTGCGCCATGAATATGCTAACGGCTGCGTGGTAAATGTTAAAGTTGAATAACACTGCAAGGGGCAGCGGGGGCAGGCGCTCGCGTGCGCCCGCGCAGCTCGCAGTTCCACTATCCTACACCTTTGACGGACGGATTAAGCATTCCCCGTAGCTTGTGGAAAGTAATATATGTATATCTTAATTGTATGTGGAATTAATGTTAATAAAAGATATGTACTGATATCATTATATCAGTACATATCTTTTATTAACATTAATTCTATATGCAATAATGATTGCATGTAGGATTTATTAATTATCAAGATGTGTAGCAATAGCAATAGAGTAGCAATTTGGTTACCAGATATGTAATCAAATCGCCATCCTTTTTCCAGTCTAAGATGCTAACAACACCTAGTTCTGTGAACGCGAAGGATCCGATGACGCGACGCATGCAATAACGAGATGAGGTTATATTACGCAGATATGAAGTCGCGTCTGTAACTCAGGCTTCACGGATAAAGTTTTCGCAATAAAATTGTGAAAAATGTCGCGAACAGTGGCAAGCAAATAAGACCGTTGGCTAGCTCGCGCCGTACCTGCCGCTACATATTGCACCTTTAACAAACTTCTATTGTATTTGCGCGCCCAGCTCGGCGGGTGTAGAGGGGGTGCCGGGTGGAGAGAGGGAGGGGGAGGGGTTCCGAGTAATGATACATTCGGCCAAGTGAGGCGCGAGGTAATAATGAGTTATGTACGTGATCCAATTATTTGGGCGCGCGCTCATTACGCGCTAAGTGTGAAATATGGGCGGCTTTATTACTACCATCGCTGACTTCTCAACTTACCCCGGCGGCCACCTTGCCGTGGGAGGGGGGTGGGGGGAGTGGGGAAGGGTGGAGGAGGCTGCATCGGCACTGCAACCGTGCTCCAGTATATCATAATAATGTAAGGTGCGGAGCGAATGCACCTCGTAAGGAGTTTCATGCGGTGCCGGGAGGTGCAGGCGCCTCCCCGCGGTCTGACGTCATGAATCTCATTCGACTTACTAACAATATTTCGTTTTGTCGTATGTCTCATAATTTTTCCTTGAAATGTCGCAAAAGACAGCGAGGGTTTCTAGTTTTTATAAAATGTCGATATCAACCTCCGATACGGTGATAAAGTCGTTCAACTCTTCGATGTTGAGATAAAGGTCAACAACCCTCAAAAGACAAGTTACAAATAGACATAGCAACATTAAAGTTTCTCTCCTAAAGTGTATACAGCGGACCAAAACATAAAGTACAGCGTTGAATTGAAAAACACTCGTACCTAACTGGTCATCTTATGATATATTATCAGTTCAACAAGCGTGCTTACCAATCTAACATTTACTCGTATATAAATCCAGCTCGTACATTAATTTAAAGATTTGCGAGTGTGCACCGCGCGGGGTGGTCACCCGCCCCCGAACTACCGAGTTATTCCATTAATTAAACCCGGCGTCCCGCGACACCCTCGCCCCCCGCGTCACCCCGCCCCACCTCCCCGCCCGCCCAACAAAAACAAAGCAAGCAATAACAGGGCTGGTGCTAAAGGAATGTCAATTTATGACGCAGGTTACCTGAAGCGATCGAGGGTAATTGTCGGAGTTTTCAGAAGAATTTTCAGAGCTATCGGTGATACTGAAAGTTATATCTTCAGTCATTTTTACGGAGTTTCCTGCAAACTGGTTCGGTTCGTACTTTCGTGGGAAATTATGAGAATGTTCGGTGTTTGTACGCACTCAGTGTGCATTCTGGCTATTATCAATACTAATTAATAGAAAAAATGAAAGCATCTAGTATAAAAAGTGAACTGCTATTATTCTAGTGAAATATTCATAGAATCATTATCACATCATGATTGGGCAGCCCTGAGCTTCCAGTGGGGGCGCGGGGAAGTGTCGGGACGCGCGGGGAGTCGCACGCTGTTAGAATAAAACATTATTCATAAATAGGATATTACGGCAGGTGCCCGGCCGCCGCCCGCCCGCCCCGCCGCGCCCGTCCGCCCGAGCTGCAGCCACCCCGCTCCGCCCGCCCACAGCAAATGTTACTACAATGCAATATGACAGTATGAGGTACTAGCGGCAAATGAGGTTTTACTTAGTTTACCATTTGGTATTATTGACGCGAGGGAGCTTTGTCATCAGAACTAAAGGTATCTATTTAATTAAATAACACTTTTACAATATATCGTATTATAGGAATAGTTTATTAACCACAGACAATGTATTTTAATCAATTTGATATTGAGCCCCAGTCTAGACTAAAATCTTGCTTTGGCTTTTATTCGTACTCCGATTTTGACCTTAGTAATAAGTAAAGTAGGCTCTCATATAAACCAACAAGTAGGTGTAATAATCGAATATTAGATGTAGTTGACGCGCCGACCTCGCATAACGCACGTTTTGGTAGTCTGTCAAGAAACTTGTACATTTACGACTGGCCGCGGCTTTGCATAAACATTGCTATCTAATGTGTGAGCGCTGGTGCCGCCATACGCATGGGAATACTCGTTGCATTTAATAAATAAATTAATGCACATACGTAGGTAATCGATTGTTGATTATCCTTTACCTACTTTTCATGTTGTAATCGATATTAGGTTCGTTTTTTTTGGTGCCATGTTTTAGATATTGTATAATATTTTAGAGATCTGCTTTCAGTAGTTACTGCTTTGATTTGATTTTGTTCTTCACGTTACTGTAATAGGTAGATAAGAATCAGGAGAAAATAAAATCGTAAGGTAGCAGTAGTAGTCTTGATGGAAGCTAAAATAATTTGTATTTTTGAAACTAATCAATCTGTGTATCTTAGTAGGCACAGTTTATACTAATTGGTGTTGATATGCGCGAGGCAGGGCGGGCAGCGGCGGGGTGGCATGCGCGCGCGCAGCTCGCCTTTAAGGGCATCTGTGCCGTGGGAAACGGCGTGGGACCACAGCAGCAAATACCTTCAACCTGTAACGCCGTGTGCATATAAAAAGCGATTATGTTTATGGGGCAACGTACATTGCAAGTTTGTTTGTCGAAGTAGAGCTTATGAGTTGAAGTCGGCGAGTAATGGTTGACGAGTTGTTGTGTTATTTACATCGGGCGATGCGCGGTAATTAGCGAAATGTCATTGCAAATGTTTAGCATAGCCGGGGCGGCGCGAGGCGGGGGCGCGGGGTGGCAGGGGGGGTGGGGGCTGCGCGGGCGCCGTGTCACGCGCATTAATATTGATAGTCATACGAATGCACCATATGCGCCATACACTAATGGCGGATATTTACATGTAGAGGTTTTTTACAAACGTCGATTTATAGCGCTATTGAATATTGAACAATTACAGCGACCCGATAACATTTATTACGTTTGCGGAATCCTAATTGATCTGTAAGTGGATATGTTTTCAACATATTTAATGGTGCTGATGTATTGCATAGATTATACCTAATTATTGCTATGAATATACTTTTATAAAATTTAAAATTGAAGGTAGTCTTGACGGAGGTAGCAATACAATTAAAAACGGCTCAAATGTTGGTCAGTCATTATTTACATTTTCCTTTTATTACGTATAATTACTTGTTTTGATGTCTTTACGTATATGTGCATCATATCCCTAAATGGACTTATTGCTTTTGTTCTGTAATAGCAGGTACAATACCATGTTAAATCGTTAAGGAAATAAAAAAAAACTAATTCATAATTTGATCTCTGGTATTAGTCAGCAGTTTTAAAATTAGTTGGCATCTCCTCTCTGTTCATTTTTGATCTATTAAACAGAGAAGTATTGAGATAGCAATTATACATATAATTACAACTAAATGACTATCAGACAAGTTAATTACACCTATACTGACTGATGCCCTGAATAACTGACGTTCTTATTGAAACTCAATCCATCAGTGCCACAGTTGATATCGTCAACCTTAATATTATAACGCCATGCCTTATTAGCTATCGAATATGAAATAAAACAATCGTAGTGCTTGTATCAGTCGACATTAGAGACCTGTAGTTATGCTAAATTGCCTTGAAACCTGAATATTCAGGACTAATATGAAGATTAATCTATCTTGTTATATCTTAAGAAAACCACAAAGTTAATGAATTAGCCATTTATTATACACTAAGACATACGAGAACAGAGCACAGGTAAAATATATAAATGTCAAAAGAGGACAACTAGTGTTGTGACAGCGTTCAGTATATCCCTTGGGGTCGTGAGCGTCTAGGGTGTGGGCCCCGGACGCTCTTAAGTAGACGACGACCCTGAGGAGGACGGCGGTGAGAGGTGGTCTTACACCGCCGTATGCACTGCGAGGGTGCAGGGGGGAGCAAACATCTGCTCCCCCGAGACGAGCTCCTGGGCACTAAAGCTCGGGAGCGAGGCACAGAGGGACACCAGTGCGTTCCGATAGGAGATCCCGGAGTCCCTCTAACGTGTCTAAGACGGCCACCTAGGAGGTTTTAGTCGGTAAGAATCCCACATATCCCAGTCTTCTCCCACACAGAAGACTGGGAATCTTTGTGAAGATTTCCTCCCCGTCAACAAAAAAAAAAGCGTTCAGTATATATATCTCTTCTTTACTGATGAATCACAGATTATAGAGGCAATCGACGTCACCAGTAACTCACTTATTCATTTCAATTTGTGATTTCAATATTTGCAATGCTATTATGTAGCAGGGAAATCAGCTCGACTGAGCATTCTCAAGACAGATGTCAATCTATGGGTATGATTAGAAAAAGTAATTTTAAAGTTATGTTCTGTCAACATAGATTTATGAAACTATAAAGTTAAACATATTGGTATGAATTGAAAAACAAAATCTTATCCAGCTACAAACGAGTATCGTGTCTCGAACTGGTCTCAATAAATAATGACGTCACACTCGGTTCAACTAGGAAGCTAATATTTTCTCAAGAGTAGAGGGAGTCTGTGCGACAAATCTGCGCGGCCATTCAACGCTCATACATTTTCATGGGGCCAGGAAAAACGCGTAATTGCGGCGGTTCTCAGGCGGGAAACGCGACGCGGTTCTGCGAAGTAGCACGGCGCCTGCGCCCGCGCATCAATGACATACCCGCGTCGCGCGCCCATTCAGCGGCGCCACCGAGCTGCGCGACACACAGGGAACCTGCTGATGGCTCACTGTTGTAGCAATAAACGCTCATGTACTTATGTACGTTTTTAGTTATTTATAATCTTTAAAGATTATAAATAACTAAAGTACAAATAATCATTATAATGGCCACCTTGTACCTACATATTTCATAGGTCCGTCTAATGACCTACCCGTTAATTATTATAAATTAAAGTATCGAGTTTAAATAATAATCCTTTGTTCAGAACTACTTCAACTAGATTCTTCATATTACTACTTGTTAATAAAATAAGGTTAGGTACATTCAAGGTCATTAGCGCTGTTACAACACCACCGTCATAGCATTACGTCTATGGCCCGTAGTCTAAAAAAATGATTGAATACAGGCATCACCACTCGAGGTACCAATCAGTCAAACCTTTTATCTTAAATGCCCTACGCACAGGAATGTGAACAGCCAATCAGAGACCGCTCGCTGGGCGCCGACAGCTCCTCAAACGTCAAATTGATATTGGTGTAGACAGCAGCGGGCTTTAAGATATACCTAGCGCCCGCTACCGGCTTCACCCACTGCGAGCGTCATCGCCTACACAATGTCGGAGTTAGCTATGTGTTTATTACACCACTTGGGCCCCGTGAATAGCATCAGTGAAACTTAATATCCTTTAGAAGAGCAACCACATCAAGTATTTAATAACCAGAGTGAGGATCGAACGTTAGTCTCTCTGTTAAAAACCTGGTCCGAAAACTAACGACTGGGATGTTGCCGCTTATTTAGAATACAAATAAATATCGCCAGAAAACACATACTTATCGTATGATCTCAAACCAAGCAAAGCGTTTTCTATGGGTACCATACAATGGATTGGGAGCGGTCCCAGTTTCACCCAGCAGGGAAAATTCTGAAGAGGTAATTTTACCGCTCGCGGGATTCAAACCCGCAACCCCCTGGTGCAGTGAGCCGAGTGACTTACGCTCAGACCTTTGGACCAACCTGTCATTAAGATTACTGTTAAGATTCACGAAGTATCACTTGACAAATATGTCGACAAAACAGACGCACCGATAATCGTATATTATGTTAGGATATCATTATACTAAGATCATGTTCCGGGAGCGCGGAGTGTGCAAGCTCGTGTTTTTCTAGTTGCGCGCCGCGGAATGTTTGTGCGTTTGCTAATGAATTGCGTGTTTTTGTCTGACTGTCAATCATATCTGGTAACGGGTGATAGACGAGGGCGGCGCCCGACCTGCGTCTGCGCACGCTGTGACCGGCGCGGTTAGCGCACTCACACGCACCTTTGATTTAGATGGTGTTAGAAATTAAAAACATTGCAAATAGGAGCATAAAAAAAACAAGATTCCATTGTATGTCAGACAATTATTTCTTATATTTTCAAATGTTACCTAATTTGTAAACAAAGCAGCGACCATCTTAAAATCACCAGCTCTAACGGGGTAGGTATATCATTGAGGGTCCTCTGACCACTATCATTTAGCTACAATTATCGAAAACACGGGGCTTGTTCAGCATTAAATAGGGTCTCAGAGTCTGGGAGCCATCATCAATCAGGACCAGTATTCAAATTACTATAATCTCACAACGATTGACTCGCGGAGTGCCTTGTTGTTGTTTCGAATAAACTTACTTTTATGGAAAGAAGACACCGTTCAATCGGAGGTTCTCTATCACGCCTGTTTTCCTCAAGAGCTAGACATACGCTATAAGGCTAAGCATAATTGTCTTTGACGAGCATTGCAAGATAATAAGTAGTAACATTAAAATAACAACAATAATTAGTTTTGGTCCCACTTGGTTCGGGACACTTGCAACGGGCAAGTAATTAATAGTCTATCATGCTCGTCGAAGCACATGTTATGATAATCTACTGTTTTCTCAGACATACAGTTTACCTTGCGATTTTTTTCTTCGCAGTTAAGCAAGTGATTATTTTTGTATAGAACCTGCACTTTCATATTTGCATGACAACTTTTATCTAAGCTTACCAATAAAGCTATAAAGCCACAGGCGCGTCAATGTATAATCAGAATGCGACGTAAAGTTTGATAATCCAAATCGAAAACATACAATTATTATAGTTAATAATGCTTCATCATTGCGTTATGACAATAATTAATATTATGTTACCTACTAACTACTATACATGTTATGGAACCTTTATTGAGTGTGCTTTTTTTTTACTAGCCTTTACATGTCCCACCCCTGGGCAAAAGCCTCCCCATTTAGTGTTATTTATTTTGAATGTTATCTATTATGTTAATGATGTATCAATTGCTGGCTGTCCTAAATAGGTAAATGAATAAATAAAAGTTTTAAATTCGAAATAGGTACCGTTGCTAGTGTTGTAATTACTTTTTCTTCCCTGCTCGAAGCATGTGAGTGTCTCACATAAACAAATAGCCGCCCGGACTCGTACCCAACAATCACGCAACTACTAATACATTTTTAATAACTACATATTACCAAGGTCAAGCCCCCATTGCTAAACCATACTTTACACACTAAAATATAAAGTATAATTTCAACTGTGGCGCGTAGAGGTCGCAACATTAGTATTAATGAAGGTGTTACCGAATTTAAGCGCGGCGTTTATGCGCCGGCGATAATTGTTACGAATTAGGCTTAATAGATGCGCGCGCGCAGCGGAGGCACCGCCGCGAGCCTTAATGCCTTATAAACCAATGGGGTTACCAAAATGTAGATACAATATAGGACTTTTTCTTAAAGATAATGTATAACTGCTCTCGGGTTGATGTAAATATTTCGAGAGCGAGGGAAAGGGTTCATATTTGCCAAAATCATCAGTATCCTTCGTAACCGAAACTTTCTAGGTTATATTTGCATCCGCGGACAATATTCAGCTTGGCTGGAGGTTATAATTTATATGGTTAAAGGTTGTAAGGATGTAAGGATGAAGCCTCAAATGACTTATTTTATGCGCTTATTATAATAGTTAGGTTTATAAAAAACGTGGAATAGTTGTCTTAAACGATGTATGGCTTTCGAATAACAGCATTTTAAATTAATACAACTTTTCTTAAAGTCGTTTGGTGACTCTACAAGTTGTACAGATCAGATAAAAGTAATGTTTGCTGCCCAAAGCTTCTGAAACACGCCTCGGGGCATTTGAGTCGTAATTATACTTACTATTAAGACGATTATTATACGCTGACGATTTGGATTTAATTACATAGATCTTGATTATACAAATATAATTAATGTCTCTATGACGTGTGGGTTAGAACAGTTACAGTCAAGGACACGCGCAAGTAAGTAGAGACTCCAGTCTCTATGTCCAACTGAAACTCGAGAAGCTCAATAGTAAAGCCCTAGAGGTATAAGTCACCTTGATTTGAACTCACACCCTCGCGAAAACTTTAACAATAGCTCCCTCGGCGCTCCGAGAAGGGTAGAGTCGCACTCTATGATTGATGATCACCGTTTAGGCTCGGATTACACTGAACAAACCGTTCGGCATGCCGTGTTCTAGCTTTATTCTATATGTACGTGGTAGAGTTCCATTTTGCCAACGACGAAAGTAAATAGCACTGATGGATGATTGACTGATAAAGGTTGTTTGTAAACTCGTTTTTGTCATTAACAGTTGACCTTATTTAATGCTCCCTACGTTGTGTAAAAGACAAACGGCACTAAGTATGTGCTTTGCATCTTATTTGTGTAGCAGTGAACATGCATAAAACAGATTTTTATCCTAATATGTAGGAATCAGAATCAGAATCAGAATATTTTTTATTCATATAAACCAATACAGGCACTTATGAATCGTCAATAAATAGTAAAAATAGTAGCTCTACCACCCATTCGGAATGCATTTCCTATGGAGAAGATTGGGCAAGAAACTCCATGGTTGCTTTTTTCAAATAAGGATTTACATTTTTGTGTTTTTCTTAATTAACAATTATACAATATAAAGTTAATGAGGCTATACATTCTCAAAACACAATTAAATCACTAAACAAACTACGTGTTGAACAAGATTTAAAGGTAGGAAGGAGGAGGAAAACGGGACAAATAGCTAAAATCCCTTAAATGAGTTCCTGTGGAGCCGGACCAGCGCCTGACCAAGCGTGTTTATCTTCTAAATAAGCACCTATGCGCGCGTGCATAGTGTATGTCTAATGCAAGTTTTAAATTTAGTTTTATTTAGGTTAATGACGTTAAGGGGGATTTTATTATAAGATTTGACACAGTACCCCATAAAAGATGTGTGAATTTTCGCCAGTCGAAAGTGTGGTTGGTCTAATTTATCTTTATTTCTAGTGTTAAAACGATGGCCATCACCTACTTTTCGAAACAGATGTAAATTTTTCCTTACGTACATGATATTCTCGTAGATATATTGGCATGGGACCGTCATTATGTTGATATCTTTGAAGAGTTCTCTTAGGGAGTCGCGAATACCTAAAGTATAGATGGCCCTAATGGCCCTCTTCTGTAAAATAAAAACGGGCTCAATATCAGTGGCCCTACCCCACAATAGAATACCGTACGGAGCCTAAAAACGATCGTACCATTCAAAATATTTCACTGAGACAATGTGATGACGACCCCGTTGAAGTCTTTTTAATTAGGACACCTCCAGTTGATAATGAAATCATAATTATTCCAAATCGGAATAAACAATTTTAGTTTGTTACAATGTTGCTTTAAAAATGATTGAACGGCTCCAAGGTTAGAGTGAGTCGCGTTTTGACAAAAACTGTTGCAATTTTTTTCGCTCAATCCCACGTCCAGTCGGCAGCGGGCGGCGGGCGGCGAGCGGCGGGCGGCGGGCGGCGGCATTTGAGACATGAGTGGCGATGATATTTAAATGACCGGCGGGAGCGGCGCGCGCGCAGCCAACCGCTTTGACGAGCCACCGCGGCATTCCACAGCCACCGACCACTCGACCACTATTATGGAATATTATTTAAATTGGTATCAGTAAAAACATTTAAACAAACACAAGGTAGTAAAAATACTAAAGCATCTGTAAGTGGAATACATTTCCAGATTCACTACAAGGCACTAGATTGAAAGGGAATCTTAGGAATTTCATTTTCTTAGTAAAGAAATGATAAATTCATAAATCTTAGAACCATAGGTAGTCGAAGGCACAAAGCTTACCAACAAGTCAATACAACTGTATAGTCTTTTTGTAAGTTTGACTTAATGCAGTGTTTTGCTCGGAACACTCACGGGGCCTCTTTATACTGTTTGCATTGCAGTCTATAGATCTTTATTAAGAAGGAAGTTTTAAGACAAATCCTGCCCTTTGCTAACATTTCTTCCTAAATTCGGAATCAATAGCAATGTCGTTCCGTACGTGAATGTGTGTGTAGCTCTGTGCGCAACGTCCTCCGCCGCCCACCAGCCAGCCACCAGGCAGCCACCAGGCAGCCACAGGCCCCAAGTCCCCTAAAACTATCGTTGTGAAGTGGCTAGGATTTAAGTTTTTAAGACATAAACACAATATCTATTATCAATGGTAGCTAAAATATGACCAGTGTAGACATTAGGCATTGTCGCCTTAAAGCCTTTCAACTAGTCATGTTCTAGATACCATTGATAAAATATGTTGTTTTCATACTTTAAAAAGGAAATCATAGCAACTACACAACATAGTCTTAGCAGACTTGCGGCCCAGGCAGACGGGCCGCAGGCAGGGCCGTCCCTAACGAGGGCGGCTCGTCTGACCGCGCGGCTTTTTGCCGCGGCCGGCACAAACGCGTCGCCGAATACTCCGGCCGCCCTTTTTCCCCGCTTTGAATAAATGAAATATTCATCGTATGCAAGTTATCTGATGCCATTTAAATTCATATTCATGGTCGGCAGCCGTCCATTTTTTTGACACACTTGACATATTAACGCATTTGAATTTTATGATGTTCGATATTTCTCGACGCGATTTAAAATATGTATTCTTGTTTTATAAATCGGATTATTCCATACTGAAGATAAAATAATGCGCAAAAATATTTTTATTCCGTGTGAGATACTTACACTAATATATTTTAAAAGTTTTCATAATATGAAATTTTAAATTATTTTTATTTTCTTAATGCTTAAATATAGCTTAACGCGTTCAACCAAACAAACAAACTCTTCAGCTTTACAATATCAGTAGGTAAAGATAATGACGACGCATTAGAAACTAAACGGTTTCCAAAAATAGTAAAAATGTGTGTCTTATTAATGTCCTATTGTTACTCGCTTGTAATTATTAATTTTACATTCCTGTATCTACTGCAGACACAGTAGGGTTATTTAATAATAATAATTTACTCGTAATCAAACCAAAATAATGTTTAAACATTATATAAACATCACAATACGCTATTTGTTCCTTAAGTTCTAATAAATAATAAATACTAAATAAGTTATGGTACACTGACTGTGCAATACGCGGAATGTAGTACAGTGGAGCTGGATTTGACAGCAGAAGACTGACCGACTAAGCGTCCCTTGCTTTGGAAATGCACTATGTGAGCCCTATTTGATAATATTGATTTAATTTTTGATATTTCTTTTAGCAATTGGATATTAGATATGCTGCTTGAAAACCATTAGAGCTGAATGGCCGTTAAAGCTCTGCTGGCTGGCTACATGCACTTGCGTTCCTGTCGCGTCCGCACTGAAATGTTAATTCAACGTCGAATCATAATGCGGTGTGCGCGCGCGCAGGACGCAGCTCCCACGCCGCGGGCACGCAACGGACACGCAAAAACACACACAAACGCTGCTTCACGCCGCAGTGAAGATGCAGTAGCACCACCGCTTGATGCTGCGACTGGCATTGCTGATTTGAACTTAAACATAAACTTACCTTGTGGAGTTTATATGTGACATCTGTTAAACAAAAGCGGTTTCTCTACTTTATTTAGTTTTCACCCGACTACGTCCGACGGTTATAGTTACCTTTATGTAAACGACATCATATGAGCTCTGAACAGAAATGAAATAAGTAGGTAATTATTTTGTATTGCGTAACCTCGTGGCTATTATAAACCAATTATAGGATAATATCTTTATAAATCTAGATGTCGTAGTGTGTGTCGATAACTAATATACCTATAACATTTTTGAAGCTTAAACTTTACTTATACACAGCTCTTAGAAATTTTTAGTGACGCCCAACCTGCACTATATGTTCCAAGAACCTTTCAGACATGAACTACTGCGTGTAGTGGCCGCTCCAGCGTGTGTTGGTGAGGGGGCGGATTGTTCGCGCGTCTGCCGCGTGCATACTGATGGCGCGTAATTGTCGCCGGCAAAAACTAAACGCATGATGATCGAGGAAATGCCACCTGAACCGGACGACGACCGACTGCTGGCTGCACTGATTATTTGTGTACCCACACGATTTATGATTTGTATTTCATAATATTTATGTTTATTTTCTGAAGAAACATAAGATAAAGCATTGCCTTCGATGGTATCTTTTCATTGGATCTTTAGTTTGAAAAAAAATCATGATTCTCGCAAAATTGTAGACCACAATGCCTCCCATAAATCAACCCGACCTACATTAGTTCGAGGAGCGAGTACCTATTTACTCTGCGATGAGCACTACAATAGAATCCAAGAGCTATTATGCCTGTCGGACGTTTTTCAGCCTGAATTTGTCTATTCACAAACATCACAAGACGCGTGCGCAGCTTTTTGCTCCATTCCCCCTCGAGCGTCCAAACGTCGGCGTTTTAATTGTGGTAATCGCCGGCGTGTCATTTGCCTCCGAGTGATTTAAACTGGCGGCTTTTTGTAAAACCAATACATTGTGCCTTCAATGACTTCCTCCGAAACGGAGATCGGTGAATAAATTAGCAATGCAGTTCATTAAAATGAGAAGTAATAAAGTAATGAAACAAATTTGGTCAATGATCGGAGCGAGTAGGTTTAATAAAAGGAATCGATGTTTTACTGTAAAGCTTTTTTCTTGCAGTGGACTCTATCAACGATGGTTTGCCTGACTGACCGCTCTGCATTCTCAATAGCGTCTTTCCACGTCTGGCCCAGTGTGATTCCACCAAATCAACGTAATGGAGAAGACGCATAATAACAGTTGTCAACTGAGAGTTGAGTTGTTAAGTGACAAGTTGCCTATCATCCGATTTTTCTATACGTTACACTAATACCACATCAGAGGCACGTGTTATTAGACATTTCCCCCTTTATTTTGTCCGTGATGATGAGCGAAGAAACTAGGATCCATGACTCTAAAGCTGCAATACCAAACAGAATCCCAACTACTAAATCATAGATCGACATTTGTTAATGATATTTGTGTACTCCAGAGCTAGTACGAGTGATTATGCACTTTTGAAAACTCTAAAACATACACTGTAAAGTCCAGTATCCTAGTTGGTGATAGCAAATTATGTTGGTACTATTCTTCTCACGAGGCAGTGCGGCGAGTTGCGCGCGCGCACGCGGAGGCGCGGAGGACTGTAATTGTCTGCCAGCTGCCATAAAGCAAGTGCTCCGAGTTTGAATATTGCATTTCGACGCCAGGACGAGGCATGGTAAGTAACTGTCGGATACAATTAAAGACAGGTACTTACTTCACTGGAGGCAATGTCATAGATATATTAGCCTGAAATTGTTTTTATTTTAAAATTACAAACAATAAGCCCTTCCACTAGAATTATTATAAAAGTAGGCCGAGCTTCTTAATATGAAGTAGTCTCGACATCTATTGAAATCAAGTCTAATTGTAATTATTTAGTTTAGATTCGTATTTGTTGCTAATTTTCTATTATATAAAGATCATAAAATCTCCTATGATAACAAAAGGAAACTACTAGTTTTGAATAATTCTTTAGTTAATTCAACTTCATAATAACCCCAACAAACATTTACTTTCCGTCGATATGCTTCGTAAAGGCATTGCTTTACCTCTCGGCGCCTGCGCAGGCGGTCGGCCGCCGATAATCTAGTTAAATATATTTATTGGTGCGCGCGCGCATCTCGCAGCTCCACGCCGTCCATTACCGGCCAAAACAAAATAAACTATAGCCTAAAAAAAGCTTGTACGACTCAGAAACATCGCTTCCGATACAAACAATTAAATGTAATGTAAAGAGGAACCAGTCGAATAGTTTGGCACGATTCTAAGTTGTTCACTGGACCCACCTGCCTATTTATAATCATGCAGGATCATATCACACTCTAATTTACTTATATACTTACAATTAA
Organism: Ptilodon capucinus; assembly: GCA_914767695.1. NCBI lineage: Eukaryota > Metazoa > Arthropoda > Insecta > Lepidoptera > Notodontidae > Ptilodon > Ptilodon capucinus. The sequence continues at coordinate 13,023,337 of OU611814.1, read as the reverse complement.
TCTGTAAGCCAATCAGTTACTGTGGCTTTTTCGGTAATAAATCGTTCTACAGTGTCAATGTGTAATAGATTATAACTTTATGCTAATTTAAGGGGTCTATAAGCTTTCGTGGAAACGGATCAGCAATTCGAATCAAATTCGGTGCTTTCACTGCAAAATATTATTATTCCTACTTGTACATATACTCATAATTAGTATATAACAATTTAAGAAATTTTGATTTCGGAAATAGGAAACAAACAGGATTACGCGATTACCACAATCGAGCGATACGGCTGATAGCCTCCACACTGGCGCCACCTATATCGCGTAGATAACACTTGTTGGTAGAACACGTATAATTTGGCGATACGAGTCAAGTACGATATCGCACAGATAAACGCCACATCACTTGCGGTGGATATAAAGTAAGTAAAATGCGAATAATTATTGATGAATCATCGAATGTCTCTCAGCAGTCAGCACCAAGCCGCCTGACTCGGGGGTTCAATTCCCATCAGCGACAATTTCTAAATGTTTTTTTTATCATTACTACTACACCTTTCCTAGATATCAACCTCTCAACAAAAAAATAACACGTATCCATCAACGTAGCCTTGCAAAGCTTTTGTTTGATAAAAGTTATCTGTAAACGTAGTCTCCGTTTATTAAAATAATTATGCTGGAACTTATGTGTAGAGCTGAGATAATATCTTGGTAACAAATACTAATAATGACAAGTGTTAGATTATCATGGTTGCGGTGCGGCGGCGCGGCTCGGTGCACTAAATCACAGCGTGAGGGTGCGCGTGCGCAGCCCATCGCGATAGCTGACCCACAGCCCGCGGCGAGGCCGCGATGCGCAGCCGCCGGGCCCGCGCCCTCTTAAATAATATTCATAACATTCCACCACTGAAATCAGGACTTAAGTTGTCGAATAACATTATACATCTTGAACCATCCATACATCTTGAACCAGCCCATATTTACCGCAGGAGTAGGTAGAAGTTTACACTGCACACACATTTTACATATGTCTTTTCGTTCAAAAGTTATAAAGTTATAAAGTTTATAAAGTTCGTAAAGGGAATAATAGTTTAATAAGAAATCTTTTAATCTAGAAGTGGTAGGAGGAAAATGCTTGTTTATTCTCGATTGTCAATCGGAATTACCCGCTGTCCTATTTATCTACCTGTTACATATTAATGAGCGAGGAGCGACAGTCGAGTGCGCGCCTGAGTCACCTGCGGCCGCGGCCGGCAACAGCTCGACAATGAAATCGGTCACACTGTGTTGACACACGATAACAGCACCTACACCTCCACACTTGACAGACAATTATTTACTTAATTCCACTGCATATTCTTTATAACAATTAATGTTAGTTTATCTATGTATAACAAAGACTACATGGTAGATTACGCGCATACAGGGATAATTTTATTGTAGGTACACATAATTAAAGAAAACAAAATATAAAGGAACTAGCGGCCCGTCTCGGCTTCGCACGGGTGGACATTTTTATTTTGTCATATTTTTACCTTAAAGCTTCACTTTACACTATGTTGGCAGTTGTATTTGTAGGTGGAAGTAATCGACAGGTATTAAAACAGTCTTGAATACGAAATAATTTATTTGGATAAGAATTAATACAAAGGTATGGATAACACGGTCTGATTTTGATCGGCATTTCTGTCGACTTTTAAAATGTAAAAAAGTAGTTATAGTGACAAAACCACAAAAGTTGGACATATGGTCTCGCAATTTTTTTTGTAGATATTGATGTGTTCTATAATATTGTAGAAATTTTTTTTGTTCTATCATCAATACTTTCCGCAGCGTAAGCGATGAAAGACATTTTACGGCAATTTTTTTTACACCTTGGGTTGGTTTTAGTACAGCCTATAGCCTATGTTACTCAGTGATAATGTAGCTTTCTAACGATAAAATAATTTTTGAAATCGGTCCATTAGTTTTTGAGTTTATTCGTTACATACAAAGATACAAAAATACAAATCTTTCCTCTTTATAATATTAGTATAGATCTACCAATTAAAATTTACTCGCTCTCGTATGTTCAGGCCGTTATCTCCAAATCTAAAGAAAGTTGTGAAACAGTTACAGCGGCATTATAAAATAATTATGTTGTAACAGAAAAATGAAAATAGTCTGTATATGGATTTTTTTTTAATAAATTTGGGTATCTAGGTACATATCATATGCTGTGGAATCTTACCTCATTGTTTTCTTGATTTACACATGTTTACAGTAAACATTTGTAAATCAAGAAAACAATGAGTCAAGGTGCTGTAAGGTGATCAGTAAACAGTTTACTGATCACCTTACAGCACCTTATCGAACCAACGAGACCTTTATATTCCAACTACAAATTGGTTTAATGTGATAACATCAAGATTCCGTGACTTATCGGTACCCGGGAATAGTAACATTTCGTAAATGTAATGCGACATACGTGTCGTCGTAAAAATAAATATGTAATATCATATCTGTGAGCAAACAACGGGATTATCTGGTTTCTGTGAATAAAGAGGAGTGTCGATTGTACCTACCTAATATTTGGATCGGTTCACTTTGGCGCTGTAGGTGCAAGTGTGTAGGTATTATCTAAGTAATGGTAGGTATATGTAACCTGGTTTATATCAATATTTAATTAAATGCTAAATGATGAGAACTATTCATAAAAAATATTGTCTTTAATACTTATCTAGGTACTCTCTTACCTGTATTAAATAAATATTAAAGATATACCTATAATGTAAGTAAGTTGGTAGGTATTTATACCTAGTACCTGAGGCTGGCCGGGAGTCATGTGCTGCGCCAGCTTGGGTGCACGTTTTTATACAAAATATTTTGCCACACAGGCAGCCGGCTTTACAGTGTTAATAGAGGTCTTAAGAATTTTATTTCTTAAATTCTTTACAAGTAAGTAGGTACTTGCCTACCTTGATAGATAATGTTATTTCTCTCACAAAATATCTTACACGAGTATCGTTACCCTCGCGTATAATAAAAACTCCAATCTTGATATTATTTTACAACGAAACAAGCGGTCGCGATAGCACGACACAGGTAATTAAGCGCTGCGCGAGCGCATTATGCAAAACACAGGGCTTTGTTGAACGTAACTTGTAAAGTTTTCTAAAATAAAGCTTTATCAGAGAATTTACATGTTAAGGTAATGTACGGCGGCCGATAATGTTCGGGGGATATTGAATACAAAATGAGGACAACACAAAATTTGTTATTATCATAAATAGTTGCATCGTCGGGTAGAAGTTTGAAACGTGTACGACCTCATTTCCAAGATAAGCTGAATGAACGTCTTTCTCACGTAGAGTGCATAAAAAGTGCAGTGCAGTGGCATGGGGTAGTTGCGGGTTCGATTCCCGTCATAAGCCGAATGAAGATTATGTAGAGACTATATCTTTACCTCAAATCCACACTTCTAGTCAAGTCCATACTAAATATTTCCAATATCATAACTCTGAGAGCAGCTGATAATTTCGTTTTATTATTCATAATGACCAAATTACAGTGTCCTCCACCAAGCACTATCCACCAGGCACCGGTGGTATCGCACCGCTGGCTGACCACACCGAGCTTTCATCTCGGTCGTCCCATTAGTATTGCGCAACAGTTATTAAAGAATATTCTGCATCGGTTATATTTATCCCGGGCCGAGGATGTGAAAGCATTGATTAATATTGTAATGAGCACGACGAATAACTTCCCCGGTACCACGAAACGAGCATAAACTGCAATCGTTATACACGACACTCGGCCGACACTACGAAAGTCCCAATCCGGATCAAAATATTCAATGAACGAAGGAATTACAATATTTGAGTATAACATGATGGTCGATAGGGATGTTGAGGTACAGGGGGCGGTCAGTAATTGCGTATAGTTTGAGATAATGGCAACGGGTTGGGTGCAATTATTTTTATCCGTCGTCCGGGGCGGGGGCGCGCCGTGATTTGCGTACGCGCAGGCCGCTCGATAATAACACGTTCACGAGACCCGCTCTCCCTATGCGCCCGCGCCGCTCTACTGCCGGTGCTGTATTATGCAGGAATTATCAATATTATTTATAACTAGTGATTACAGTTTGATCTCGTGATGAGTTGATTGCGGTGACCGATTTTGGAAATAGAAATACAGGGGATACATTAGACAGACCAAGCTCGTTGATAAACAGTGTAAAGTGACGATAACGTAATCAATATTTATATTTTGTAACCTCCGTTTATTTTACTTCTAGAATACATTTATGCAGTGAGTGAAGGAGTAACCTCGCACAGTACATGCGTCATTCCTCGCTAGATTCTAGTGTTTTATATTACAGTTATACTTCATAAGGACAGGGCACCAGTATTGAACGAAAAACATGCTGAGATTGTAAGCCAAGAAATGCACTATCTTTGTTAAAACAACGTTCACGAAAGTTTAATAAGAATAGTAATTTGATCGCGTGTGATGCACGATAGTGGTCATTAGGTAATCGGCGCGCGCGGTGCGCACAAAACTATTAAAATGAACGAGCGGTGAACTGCGCGAGCGCATCCCGCTGAGCGCACATCTCAAGGGACCAGGGATGTAATGCAATCTAATACCAGTATTTATTAAATATAGCTCCAAATATGCAAAGTGCGTATCATTCCGAGCATTTATAAACTGAGGTGGATCCCAGTAACACCTAAACGTAGCTTTAAATTTTGCTCTGTTGGAATTTAGACCAGTTAGCTCAGTTCAGTAAGTTACTTTTTCCTTCGCGACCCAATTCTCGAAAAAACTACATCATCTTTAATTCGAAATAATGTCGAAACAAATCGTCAAATTGGTCGTATTTTTTCGTTTTGTTTCTACATAAGTATGTCGAATTAGAGATGATGTCGAAAAATTCTCCCCCTGGTCATTAATTTTGCCTATACAAGTATTTATATACCATATATTTTATATCATAATCAAATACGATACCAACCTATTCGCAACCACCATATTTCAATGAGAATATCAAAGCTTATTAGAGCATAGTCTGGAATCTTCTCATTACTAAACCTCAGTTATCATTATAAGACATTGTTCAACGAGTCTGGAGAGACCTATAACATAATCCCTGGTCTGTGATTACGGCACCACCTCCCCGACAGGTGGGGAACTGGAGCCGAGGGCGGCAGTCCGCAATCTGCTGGCAACACTAATTTGTATAATTTATCTAAAGGAGCGCGCATCGATGCGCGTGCGCGGCCTGATTGGATTTAGTTTAATAACCATAAACCACCGTCAGTGTTACCAGGGGCGACCGGAAAAACACGTAAAATTTAAGTTTGAGTAAAAGAACTTGAATTATTGTCAATACTTGCATGCATATAAAATTGGCAACACTAGCACAAGCAAACTGTGTAATGCTGGGCACCTATTACAGAACTCGTCATTGGTATTTTTATATTTTTTATTATTATTATGAAAACACTTCAGTTACACACGGTTTAGTTAAAAATCACGACAGGTAAAGAAAAGGGACCTTTCTAGGGCTTTATGAGACAAGTTTCTATATTTGCAATTTTCAACAAACAAGTTTACTAAAATATATTTCCAATTTTGTATAAAACAACTTATACCACAGCATACCTGTCGTTAAAATAGTATCAATCATACGTTTTTACGAAGCAAAAGCTGGCAGCACCGATATAACCACAGATATAGCAGCGAGGCACGAGGCTGCGCGGGCGCATTACCGCACGGCGTAATAGCGGCTTCGATCACTATTCTCCTGAAGCACCGGAGATGCCAGCCTCTAAGTACATACATAATTACCCCAAATTATTCTGTACTATTTGATACTCCTTACAAATGTATGACCTACCCTTTACATATTATGGAACCTGACGCTCGATTTAAAGCTACAATTTATTGTGTGTGAGTGTGCTACGATGTGATTATCCGACAGTAGTTGCGTAGCTGAAAAAATATCCTTTTATGTAAGATAAACAATAGATTTAAAAATTCATTTTCTTAGACATTAAAATTTATTGCACCATTTCCTAAAATAATCTTATGTTAACTTTTACAAAATTTAAAGATCACATAATTTTCAGTAAAAATAATAATGCTCAGATCAAATATTCCGATTTCCGTTGTCTATGGTAGCAGAGCGGCGCGGGCTGCGCGCGCGCACACTGTGTGATTAATATGATTATTTGATTGTTTAATCACGGGTGCACGCGAGCCGATATCTGCCCCGCGTCGGAACTCTAGCTCTTTCATCTCGGGGCTTAATATCATTTGCAGGCCGGTAGAGTACGGCCACTGGTAGGCAAATTACTATAAGTAATGCTGATTGCTTTGAAATATATTGTATAGGTGAAATACTCCTCTAAATTAATGCAAGGCAGCCATATTTGCATTACATGTATTTTTTTTGTGATTCTTGAAAGATAGTTCTAGATTGCAAAACCTACGAAACTCCAATTAGGGATTGAGAGTTTTCTATTATAACTGTTTGTCTTTGAATGCCGTCTACTTAAATTTTGATGTGTAATCCAGTCAAGAGTGGCACGTGTAACACCTCGGTATTGCAATAGCGAGAGGCTATCCATCAACTTACAGTGGTCTCCGAGTGATGAGGTAACAAATAACTAGACAAGTAATTCCAATTAATTAGTGGTGACAGTCTAGAGTCTCTGTTAGTAAAAAGTTGAATTCGCGAGAGAGGGTAACATGCCAGCAATCCCGGGCATGCGGTGTGGAATCCCGGACACCGCGCGCTTCCCGGTACGGGCCCACCTCCTCGCCATGACACACACTAAAAGTAACAAACAGTAGATCCAGTTTGTGATTTGTGGTCATGACAGATTTAGAATATGATGAACCCAGAGATATTCTTAGTTACAGTAATCATGACTATATTGTTTGAGCATTTTGTGCATGAACTTAAGGTACAACTAAATAGTAATCCATTTTGATAGGTAATATAACAATATCGGGGTCAATTAGACTGGGGCCAATGAGACATGTGCAATCGCATAACGGAAAAGTTAGGTCCGTCTACAGTCTATTGAAAGTGCTCAAAGTTTTAATAGTTTTACTGAATGTCGCCTGTTTAATGTATAAGACAAGGGTGCAGACCGCGGGTGGGCCGCCCAGCCGGCCCGCAACCGCCGTCTTTTCAATATGCGCGTGCGCCGGCCCTATTGCACACTCACAGCCACAAGACATTTGCAGACTATTGACAGGAAAGACCTGACATCATTAAACAACCACCACTCATTTAATACAAATAATAAAGCGTCAAATTTAGTTCCCAACCTACACAACGCTTGCAACTGGATTGGGAGCAAAATGTTGCTGCAGGAAGGAATGACCAATGGGGCATACAAGTTGGGCAAATTACGCAATTATTATTTGTTTTTTATATATCGGCTAACGAGAAGGGATCAAACAAAAACTTAAATAAACATTTGAAGATATTATAAAAGCGAGACATATCTTATAACCTCTACTTAATGAAACTGTCAAAATTATAACATCCACAAGCTCATCACGTGGGACTCGCATACTTCTAATTAAAAAAATGCTATGTTGATCTATAGTTAACATGTATCTTGTTTCAATGGTTAATAATGAAATGTTTAAAGTAGTCTGGTAACTGTTCCATGTACGGCTGGGATTAATAGTTTAGATCCAATAAAAATTAGTGTAAGCGGGGCGCCATCAAGTGTCCGGCGGCGCTCGTTCAGTAACACACGCAACTACCAAATGTATTTATACATACATTTATACCTAGGTAGGCTACCTGCCTGCTCACGCCTGTATCCCAAGAGGGCAGACAGTGAGAATAATTCCCAAGTGACACATGATTCGCTTCACTATCAGAATCAGAATTCGTTCATTCATATAAACCAATACGGGTACCAATAAATAAAAAATAATAAAAGTATCTCTACCACCATTCATAAACAATGAAATAGTAACAGAATTGTACTGTATTAATTACATAATTGATAATATATAGATACTTACTATGAGATAGACACTATTATGAGCACTATGTAAAATATATTAATTTTAATTCAAATTTGATTCTTACTACAGAATAATACCGCCATCACATAAATGATCTGAATCTGGTCCCCGGATTTTCACTAATTCACAGCAAAATCGCAGATTTATCTGCATCGACGCATCTGGCGACGCGGAGGTCCTCCCGAGGTGCGCAAAAACCAAACAATAGCACAAGAAACCACCGCCGGTGTTCCAATAATAGCCAGCTACCAGGAAACTGCAGGAAATTTACCATTTGCGGAGAGAACCACCGCCGGCGATGTCACACGTGCCTACAAGGCATTTATTTGACGTTTATGATAATGTGCCTGCCTAGTCTTTGTAAGTATTAGAAATGGGAACGTTTTAACTTTTGAATTTCATGAATTACCTGATGAAATAGATCCTGTACTTAACTGAGACGGCGGCTTCCTTTCCACCAGCTTTATAGCACTATCGTGTTAATGTTACTTTGATTATTTTGAAAAAAAAAAATCTACCATATTAAAATATTTGCGGTAAGGCGGCAATATTCGAAACTCAAAATTAAGTAAATATGACCATTTCTTTTCCGTATTATCTTTACCTACTCATTACAAATACGGGCGTGATAGTTCATGCCCAATCGTTTTGTCCGCGCGAATGTTCCCGCACCTGCCGAGGTCAATGCGCTGTATTTTGTTACACCACCATTTTAAAGCACAGACCCAATTAACTCACGACACAATTCATTTAGACTTAAATGCACTTCCCGTAGCAGAAATACAAAGTCATACTTCTCATTAACGGCCTTCCATATTTCGATAAAACATTCGTCTCTCGTTTATGATATTATATATAATCTCCTGTTTACCCTTAAAATACTCTTGCTTATCTACTCAGGGGCCGTAGTGTGATATTACATTTATGTAAACATCATCGCTTCGCGATGTCTGGTCACAATAACAATAATCTCATACTAAGCATGAAGAAAGCTTCATTAGTAAGCTTTTGTTTCTCCTCTAGATCAATGGGCGTATTACCTTATAAACAGTGATAAATTAATGTAAAAGTTAAACTGTTTAACATTAAAACACCCTTAAAAGTGGTTAATTGGGGCCAGCAACGATAGTATCTGTTAATATTGTCGCCCGGACAGCAGCGGGACGCTAATGGATTAATTGAAAACATAAACAACGCGGCATTTGGTTACGTTACCGACAAATTGTTCCCGATAGGGGTCGCCACTCGCCACTCGTGGTGGAATTAAAAACCCATAATGGTTTACCATTGTTTACTGGTTCGTCATCGGGTTGATTAAATGGTTAATTTGACGTTATTGTGTAATTGGCGATCGGTTGTTTTGTTTTTTTTTTTTATTTGGTGTCGGTGAACCACGCACGTATCTATCGAGATCAATTGCTCTTAAAATGTAGATTTATATAACTTCCTTCACAGTTGAAAATAAACTTTATTTAGGTATTTAGAGTAGGTATAAATTAGACTATTACGAGGTATTACTTTTTTATCGTTTTAAAGTACAAACACGCGACCAATTGCTACAATTACAAGATGGAACTGCGGATAACGATCAGTTCACAAATTAGGCAGATCTCATCCATATCAATTGTCCCGGGAGCTGGCGGCGCGGCCGGGCCCGCTGCATGCGATAAGCTATTGATTGCCTTTGATACAATTAATTAATTGTAATAATACGTTCACTAACTTTGTTCTGCTGGTGTGTACGTACTCGTAATTAATTTATAAGCCATCTGTATTGTTTCACTACAATTAATTAAACTACAATACAAACGTGAGGGGTGCAAGTTCAAATCCCGGGCCCGCACCTCTGAGATAATTTTCATGTGCGCATGTCATTTTCAACAATGATTACCACTTGCTGAACGGTGAAGAAAAACATCGTGAGGAAACCTGCACGTCTATAGAAAGGCGTGTGAAGTTCACCAACCCGCACTGGGCCAGCGTGGTGGACTATGGCCCAAAATCTCCCTCGTATTGAGGGGGAATGTGCCCGGTATAATGGCAATAGGCTCGCCCCCTATTACATTGGGACCAAAATACATCGGCGAAGTGTGGGCGCACTACAGTGCACCTCTGCCTACCCCTTCGGGAAATACAGGCGTGATGATGTATGTAGATGTTAATTGAATAATAGTTAAATTTATATACGTGCATCCCTCTCTCTGATTTAATATAAATATTTGATTCTTTTAAAATGGCACTACAAGATAACTTTCTTTCTAGGAAGTCGATTGTAGATAGATTAACATTTCTAAGAATATATATGTTAGGTAATATGTGTCCAGGAGTCTTATAGATAAATCATTCTTACATACATTATATTATAGCTAACTACCGATAATTGACTCTGTAAGATGTTCTGTATATTTCACTTGGTAATAGCACTAAATACCCTAATCAATTCAAGGCGATCGATCAATCAAATCGATGCAGCATCCACCATCGCCGAGGGCGCCGCGCCACGCGCTAATTACCGCGAACAATGGTGCTTGTTGCCTACAATTACTATTCAATGAGTACCAACTACTCATCTATTTCTAAACACTAGTTTGCTGGCCAATAGCACGCGGGTTGACGGCACTAGGAACTGCGCGCGCGCAAATGGTACGCGCGCGCCGCCCGCGAGACACGCCCAGCCCGTACAGGCCCCACCACTTAGGCAAGCACTAGACTGCCTAGGTTAGACCTCACGAACCCCACCAATTTATGGGATTTTCAGGGATATTTATAAAGTGCATGGTTGGTTACACAAGGATCCTCCTGTGATGATCCCTAGATAGACAACACTTAACCTAACCACTGACAGGCCTTGTAACAAAACAAATTAACCTTTAAAAGATCCTGTTTCGAATAAGCTAGGCTAAATATAGCAGTGGAATGTTAAAGTCACACACAATTTTAGGAACACTTTGAGCTACAAATGTCTTCTAACATTGGACAAATACTGTACTATGTCTGAGTTAACTTAAAAGGTATAGCTACAGCACCCGCGTGAGTGAGTGTTCCCGACGAGGCCGCCGTCATCGGGTGACAGATATCAGGCACTACGAAGCACATAACTGTGCTAATGCAATCCGCTTTCATTCCATGTTTTATACAAGTACCTATTTTTACGAGGCAACTAGAATAGCGGGCCAGAGACTACTGTTATTTCTTTATCTTAGCCACTGACGAGAAAAAGTGACCACAAGCTATTAATCAATTATTTACACCATTCAAATTTCACTTAATCAAAATTCCCCCAAACGCATCCCCTCTACAGTTGAACCCCCACTGCGTTGGCAGGTAGCCATCAATCACCCCGCTAGCTGAATACCACTACACAACTGTTGATCTCTGATACTGACCCCTGCTAATTGTTACAAAACACCCCGTAATTAACATATCACTTCACTATATTATAGGTACTGAACCATATTATTATGTAGCTACTAGTAGTAGGTACCACTTGTATTATTACAAATCCAAGACCCTATTTTACGTATCACTATACGTCTTTTATTACTATACTGTTCTTGTGTATATTAGTATTTTTAATTACTTTATTTCTAACTGAAATTGGTTTAAGCATTAGTAAAAAAAAATAGATATACGTCTTTTTGAGTTGCATTTGATAATTCGGAAATGAATTAATCAGGTGCTTATATCCTAAAATTGTCAATGCACGTGTCAATATAAATGGATAAATTTCATTACTACATCAAAGTAGTACTTCGGTCAATCATGCTGTAAAATTGACCATACAGATACATTACTTAGTCGTCTAGCGAGTATTAAACACGTGGTAGAGTCTTATGTTATTGAAATACTTGTGTAATGTTTCACAAATGTATTAATCATCGAATTCCCCATCGCGGCGCTGACGAGTGGATCAGATAGGACATTACTAATTGCAGGAGGGTGCTAATTGGCTTCCACCTGCACTGCGCCCGCGCATACTGCATGCAAATCAGGGCGAGACGCGTGCGCATGATCAAAGGGATAATGTAACAAAGTGGTGAAGTTATAGAATGAGTGGCATTTCAATAGTTATTGCCATCTCTGGTATTAAATAACATTCAGTAGGAATATAGACTTGTAACAGTTTGTGAGAGCAATAATATACAATTAAACTAACGGTACAGGACGCAGCTAATCTTGAAAGGGATTACCTATTTTAATACAAACCACATAGGTACTTGCGTATTTATATGTTAAGATACAAAACTTTCTTCCGTGTAATATGTAAATTTGATAATAAGTACACGTTAATAATAATTATCAATAATTATTAAATTTCTTCGTACAAGCATTATCTATGCAGGAAACAGATTTCCTGTGTGTAATCGTGGATATCTCGGAACCACGAAATGCAATAGATCGGGGCACAATTAGCTGATATCGCCGAGACATGGCCGAGGATTAGTTTTAAATGTTTTAATTAAATGATAAACATCGGCTGCTTAAACATGTTGTTAACAGGGAAGTTTATATTGTGTTACTATGGTTCACAGGCACTGTACCTAAGCATTTAGCATTTTAGAACGTAAATACAAAATACTTAAAAACTGATTTCAGTCTAATTTAACTTCAACAAAAACAGGTATGCACAATTGGCACGCATGGGCTTGGCTTGGCATTAGATATGTACCTACCCAATAAACTGTTATGATAATTTCTTTCAAGAACTTTGTGTCAAAATACTACTTTAGGCATTTTATCAGTTAATCTTTTTATATTTTCCTCCACGTTCTGGGTATAAGATTAACATAATAGGAATTCCCTATAATCATTTTTAAATCTACAAAAAAGTACCTAAATAGGTATATCCACTTATACATACAGTGGTCATTTAAAGTGTGCAATATTAACATTATACACGCTGTCAAATCTGAATATTTTACGAATTCAGTCACAGCCAGGAACAACATAATTTTATTAAATTATAAAAAATAATTGTAGGCACCTCGCGACCTAGATTCCACAACACATATCGCAAAGCAAACAAACAGACACTATCCCAAGAATTGGCACTCGCGAACCCGTATCGACATCAATATTCACGATATTATACTTATCAGAGCAAACACGATAGCGACAGGTGTCTGTTTGTCACGAATGTGGGTCGTCGGCGGCGCACCCGTCCCGGGACAAAACCTGCCCGCCCCACGTGACATCGGGACTACGATATTTTAATATGGAACTACTATCTTTCTATAATATTATGACAAAAGTATTTCCCACTCTCATCGAGTTCCTGTCCTATGGAATAAACCCATACTCTCGCTAACTTTGTTTCTTTCTTACTTACAGTAACCTAAAATACAGGCAAGACCTAGTTTGGGTTCCACAGTAACTCGTTTTGTAACTTCTTTGGTAAATAACAATTATTTTATTTTATTTTTCTAAAAAGACTAACCATTGGGTTCCTTTTCTACTCTTTTAATTGGCAGCTACATTCTGAACCAGCCATAGACTATAGTGCTAAGTTGACCTACATGAATAAATAAAAGATGATTTAGATTTTAAATATTATGTAATATACATTATTCACTCCCTGCACGTATCGAGGTCGGAGCTTATCATTTGTGATGACAAGAAGAATGCAGATAATAGATTTGGTGATTTGTAACCATATTTTTAAATAGATTACTCATATTCATGAATAATAGGTTGTAGCTGACAACACAATCCTGCCGACATTATAAGTAGGTGTGAGTAACCGAAGCCCTGGACACACAGGGGCGTCGAGACGCGCGAGTTATGTTTCTTGCCAATATTAAATCCAACTTTATTGACTCTTAGAAAAAGCTCATTCTTCAGAGAAATACCATTGACAAGGCAAACGAATTTTGATGATAAGAAATGGACAGAATGGACGGCCCTAATTTTCTAACAAATAAAGCGACATGGGCCGTATGATTTGGAATAGGTCAGTTAACGTATGGTGGACCCCTATAGACGGTGAGTGCTAGTTGCAAAGGACCGTGATGTGTTTAGGCTAGGTAGGTAGCTTATGTTAGATGAAGACATCATTATTCCTAAATATTATTCATAGTGGTAATACAATATTCAGTAACATCCTTGGCTTTATAAAATTAAAAAGTTGTAAGTAAAGAGTTCAGTGTTATGTTTAACGCTCTCATTCAATGTATGATCCATAATAAATAGATAAGCAAGACACAATTCTACAACCTCGTCATGAAACAATTATCGATAAATATTTGAATAATGTAAACATAAATGTATTTCCTACACACTGATATCACATTTTGACATAAAGAAACTAATTAAAATCATTTAAAACACTTGTCGATAAGATGGGCACGATAGAGCACGGCGCGGTGAGTTACTCTCACTAAGATAACGTTAATTATCGACTAATGTATTCATGTTTGGTGATTGTAATGATTGCAGGTAGGGTAGAGACACCTGTTGTTGGTATAAGATTGTCTTATGATAACCCAAGCTATGTTCCACTACTATCTGGGTTGACATACATAATACGGGTCCAGTTTTCATTGAATTATTTTTCAAGTAATATCGTAGTATGTAAGCTTCCGGGTACCGACACCTACGAATAAAATCCTTATTCCTCTAGCTCTCTAACTTCAGACTATTAATATTCACCTGACTGGTTAAGGTTACGGATCGATATCACATGTTTGTAAGATCTAGTGTCACCTCATTGTAACGCAGTACCTTATTCAAATCATTGACATCATTTCGGAAACATTCATCGCGATTATTATAATACTTATATCACCGCGATCTGAACAGATACTCATTTACATGGCAAAGGACTTAGGACACGTCACTTTCTAGAAATCGTTAGAATTACGACTTATTATATGCAACATCAACCAGAATATGTAGACTAAAACATAGGTGCATAGCGGTGCACCAACACTTTGCCGATGTATTTTGGGCCCAACGCAAGGGTGATTCCGGACACATTCTCCTTTTAGACGAAGGGGATTTGGGCCATAGGTCAATAGGTAATTCACCGTTCAGCAAATGATAATCATGAAAGAAAATGTCAAACGCGGATATCGGAATCGGATATCATTATCCGAAAATTCCAGCGGTGAGCGCCCGGGATTAGAACCTGTGAAAAGTGTTTCACCAACTAAGCTACTACTGCTTTTGAGAAAATGTATTACCTCTGTCGAAATCATAATATCATAATTAAGAATAAAATATTCGCAAAGTTCGTATTACAACTCGAAGGTAGGTCCAAAATATTTAAAATAAAACAGAAGTAAACTACCCGCAAATGAAAACGTACAGAAAACAGTTTTAAGTATATCATACTACTACTACAGCCCTTTTAACGTCCCACTGCTGGGCACGGGCCTCCCCTCAATGTGAGAGGGATTCAGACAACGTAATAAAATGTACAAGGAGCGTTACAACATGTTAGAAAACAATAAAACCTGAAATACATGTATACAAAAAAAAATACCCACCACCAAAACCCAAAAGTCCTACCTGACTCAAATCCATTTGCGCGTTTCACCAAGCCTCCGGCACTTTAAATATCACTAATCAGCCTGGAACCAGTCTACCACTACTTCGAATTCCACTAACACACTCACTAGAATAGGCAAGTCTAAGTTAATTATGTCACGATATTGTCCCGATCTGTGACAAGGTGCGCGTGCGTTTAGACTGGTGGTATTCGCCACATCGCATCCCGCGGCACTCTGCGACATAGGACGTCACTGTCGCGGCTCGCTTGCGGATATCGTTTCCGGGTTGAAGAGACTTTTGACTTTGCTGATTAGATTTGATACATTTCTAACTTTATAAGAAATGGTAAGTAACATTTATGTAATAACGAGTATTTTTTTTTTTTTAAATAATACAAATACAAGTAGTTACTAATGGTTTGTGAGGGTCGTAGTATTTCTTTACAAGTTTGAAGGTTCATACATAATTAGATTAATTTTGAAAAGAAACTGTTATATTGCGTAACTGCATAATGCGATACTCGGTAAATCCGATTTACCAATAAGCGGTCGCCTTCCGCCTGAATAACAAAGTATTCATGTTAATTTTTGCATGAATTAACAAGCCGATGAGCTGCGCGAACAATTAAGGTGCCAAAATCATTTAAAAGTGTGTAAATTGGCACTTTGTAATTATTTTAATTGAACCGCTTATGCAGGATATCTACCCATATTAGGTTTCGCTGTACACACGAGGTGTAGCAAGTGTCTAAGTGTTTAGTAACATGGAAGGAATGCTTGGTTTTTTTGCCGTGATAACTATTTCTAACTAAACAGTCTCCCGCTATTATGTTAATTATCGTTTTGACCAGTAATCAAAAATAAAATAATGCAAAGAACTTTAAAAGCAACTTAAAGTACTGTTGTTTATTTATATTTATATACGTATAATATAAGTTTTTACGCTATTCGAATCTTACTTGGCAATGATTGTGTGTTCTGTGGTGAGTTTATTCTTACCTTTCATTTAAATGACCAAGAATAAGACACGACTAATAATTGTTTCTGTATTTTCCACACAGTCCCGGCGACGCGTTACGTGCTATGTTCAGTGGAAGATACGCGTTGTTTGCCGTGAGCGATAAGCGGTGGATATCGAGAAAGTTATCGATGGCTGAGCAAACACCTTGGAAAGCGATCCGAAGAACTGGCGCGCTCATTATCACAGCGCAAGAAGTTTGTATCGATACTTAGATCCACGATATGGAATTGAAATATTTTAAAATAATGTATGGAATTTACGGAAGTCGTCGAGGCAAATCCGTCTTTTCAAATTACCAGCCCAGTGAAAAACCCAGCGAAAAATTCGAATTGTGCTTGTTTAGACCAGCGCAGCGCGGTGAACTAAGGCCGGAAATTGAGCGGAAGTGTGCCTTAAATAATTATATTCCACACTAACACCTAATTTAATCAGCTAAATGTGGGCTTACTGCAATGCACTTATTCCAACCATAGAAGCGTACATAGTATCAGTTTGTAGGTACCTAGAGGTATGAATAACAATGTATTGGCGACATCAACCGATAGCGCTGTGCAAATATTGGCGAGCCCGATTAATACGATATAAACACTCCTCGGTAATGCACCTACCTACCTCCTGCGTCCATTACTATTAAGTGCTTATTAGAAAAGGCCTTCAGACTGTTTACAAATACTGCTTCATTACCTATCTCCATATACTTTACGTATACATCATCATCACGCCTGTATTCCCCGAAGGGGTAGACAGAGGTGCACTGTAGTGCGCCCACACTTCGCCGATGTATTTTGGTCCCAATGTAATAGGGGGCGAGCCTATTGCCATTATACCGGGCACATTCCCCCTCAATACGAGGGAGATTTGGGTCATAGTCCACCACGCTGGCCCAGTGCGGTTTGGTGAACTTCACACGCCATTCTATAGACGTGCAGGTTTCCTCACGATGTTTTCCTTCACCGTTCAGCAAGTGGTAATCATTGTTGAAAATGACATTCGCACATGAAAATTATCTCAGAGGTGCGGGCCTGGGATTTGAACTTGCACCCCTTACGTTCAAGGCGGGCGTTCTTGCCCGCGAGGCTACCACTTTACGTATTTATGAAAAAAACTTACTAATTGTTATTCTAAAAGTAACCAAATGGTGTTTATTTACTGAGTATCTACAGTAGGTACGTATTCTTGTGGGTAGACTTGTTTTATACACAAGAGAGAGATTAGAATCTGAATCAGAATCAGAATATTTTTTATTCATATAAACCAATACAGGCACTTATGAATCGTCAATAAATTGTAAAAATAGTAGCTACCACCCATTCCTATGGAGAAGAATGGGCAAGAAACTCCATGGTTGCTTTTTTCAAATAAGGATTTTCATTTTATTGTTTTTCTTAATTAACAATTATACAATATAAAGTTAATGAGGCAATACATTCTCAAAACACAATTAATATTAACATTTAAATTTATTTTAGTTGGTTGAGTCAATGGTTTGTCATTTGACCTCAAATATTTTAGCAAATACAGTATGTATTTAAATAGTATAGAAAAGTAATAAGTAATATTAAGTCGATAGGTTATCAGTTCACATCACATAATGTCAATAATATGTTTACAGGCCCGAGGGTAAAACTAATGCTTGTGTTTATTATTTGATTTGTATAGACAACTGAGAAGAAGGTACTTTTACTTATATATTATATTACTTATTAATAAAATTATAATTAAATAGTTCAATGACCTAAATAAGTAATACTAAAGTTCTTTGGCCACATCTCTAGAAACGAAAACTCGACGGAGAGACTTTTAGTTCAAGGTCAGGTAGCGGGAAAGAGAGCACGCGGCCGATCTCCCGCACGCTGGATACACTTCATTAAGACGGCGACACAATCTACCGCAGCGCCGCGCTCTCGCACTGCTACCACCCAGAGCGGTAACCCTCGCCAAGGAGAACGACGACACGGAGGATCCACCGCACACCATCTCAACAACCACGACCATTCTGACAAGAGTGCCCGACTGAGAAGAAGAATAAGTAATCTATCTCCTTCTCAGTCTTCTGTCAACAGATGCTAACATCCTTGTCGAAGCGAAGTAAAGAACCCATTATCGTGATCGAGTATTAAACGGTAAAATAAAACAAACAATTGAACAAATGACCGTCTATTTTAGTTTTAACATGCGATTACCAAATATGTATCGCGAGTAGTGACGAGCTGCCCGGTGCCCGCTGCCCGGTGCCCGCTGCCCGGTGCCCGGTGCCCGCTGCCCGGTGCCCGGTGCCCGGTGCCCGGTGCCCGGTGCCCGCTGCCCGGTGCCCGGTGCCCGCTGCCCGGTGCCCGGTGCCCGCTGCCCGGTGCCCGGTGCCCGCTGCCCGCTGCCCGGTGAGAAGCGCAGCGTCACGGGGCACGCGGCCTGCCCGGCGGCGCCACACGACGCTTGCCGCTGGTGTGGGAATCTGCCGGAACACAGGGCCTTCGATCAATTTACTATGATTTTAATAAAAATCATAAGTTAAGAAATTAGGTAAGGCAAAAAAATGTGCGGAATAAATACATTGTGGGGAAGCATAAAAAGGTAATTATGCATCTATACTTTACTTATTGTATAACTGTAACTCTTGTACATACGACCGTTGTAAGAAATGTCACGCGGTACAGAAGCTTCTCGTTAACCAAAACGAGTGGTCTGTAATCGCGTAATGGGCACGCCGCATGGGAGCCGCCCGCGCCCGCGCCACCACTCGGCGCGGGCCCCGCCGCCAGTCCGGGACCTATTACCGGCGGGACCACGCTAAGTGGTTCTCGTCACTGCTTCGATGATTGTACACCTTTTCGTGTGGTTATTATAGTAAATAGTTTAATGATGCAGTTTAAACTGAAGGAATCCCAAGAATGTTTGATGCCTGTATAAATCTATGAGAACGGTGATAGCTTGTTTTTTTATGCTCGTCGTTGCTCGAGTCATGAGAGAGAGAGAGGTGCCCGCGTCTCTCTAACGATTATACCTTTTGCATTATCTTTGTAATGACTCTACTAAACGAATTAGAATAATGAATACCTTTGAATAGCTACTGGTACTTATACGTAATGGCTCTATCGAAATGTATTACACTGTTTGAATAAACTTTGAAGAATCTTTACTGTATGCGTGAATACTGTACCTATATCATCCCCCATCGTAGACATTACAATTCATGATGAACAATAAATGTGATGCACCTCCCCCCGCTGCGGGCGGGGCGGGCGGGGAGAGCTGCAAGCCGCGTCGTCCGATGACAAATTTATCGTTCGCGACGACAATAAAAACCGCTCGTAAAGATAAAGATATTACTAGGTACAGCCTCCCCCCTCCCGGCGGCAGCGGGGGGAGGTCTCCCCGGATCCCGCGAGAAATAACACACTTTGTCTTAGAATCGCGTCCAATCGCGTTACATACATCTCGGAAATTTGATGCGGTATGTCGAGCTGGGGTACTGGGACAGTGTCATGTTGTACTTTGAAATAAGTATTTGAATGATCAAATGTTGCAAATGACGATGAATCAATTAGAAACCCTAATTTAGTTATGTGCTAGCTTTAGGCCGATTTTATTGATACACATACGGAACTTGACTAAACTTAATAACGTCGAGCGAGACGGTAATACTTATTAGTTGTGTCAAGGCACTAACAATATAATAGAGCCATTGGTGCTGCTTCTCAAATGAAATAAAGCGAATTGCCGTTCGTCTTAGGGCCGTAACGTTTTATACAAGACGGCAATATATTTTCTTCTGCCAAATAAAGTTAAGATGTAGTTTGTTGTCAACATTAGGTATGAATATTCTTAGTGATGCCTTCTTTACATTATAACTATTTGTAGATACCGTATTTGTTATCCTCAAAGATTCGTGTGTTACGATATTGTTAGTTAAACCAGGATTCGTCGGGTTACGGTTACGATTACGGGCGGCGTAACGGCGGGCAGACCGCCGCCGTCCCGTGATCGCGGCTCCCGCCCGTTTGATCTGTTCTTATTGCGAAGGAGAAAAAACTAACAAGAAAATATTGGTATTTACCTAGAAATAATCCTTCAATCAGTGTCGGGGATGCTTAGGAAAGGAATGCGGCCGCTTGGAGATTTTCCTCGCCGCCTTACTGCTATCTGGGAATGAATAAAATAAACAAACTGTATGTGTGAACAAAGAATACTTTCTAAATATCTCTGCTCAAAGCTCGTAATGCCTCATATGTTCCTAAGTCCTAGGGCCATGTGACTGTTATTTTAGTGTTACTTCAATATTTATTTATTTATTTATTTATTTATTAAAAACAAGTAAGGCTTACAGAGAAGTCTCCAACGCACCAAACATGTTAGATATTAGTATAATTAGAATTTAAAAGAACATAAAGTAAGTAAACAGATCAGAAAATGCATAGAAGTCACATAATCATTAAATTGCATAAATTCAATGTTAGTTTAAAAAATAAAAAAAATAATAATTATATAACAAATTCAAAGTCAGCAAGAAAGTCAATTATCATTAAAAATTAAAAATTATCATTAAAAAAACACATTATTACAATATTTAGATGCCTCCGAACAGAGAGCACCGAGACTATCTGCAAATAGGTCCATGTGGTGATAGTGCGCAAGCATGTCCGCGATGAGGCACAGCGCGCGCACTGTTGGCGCATTGGCCGCATGCTTAGTGCGTGTGACCGGCCGGGCCAGCAGCCGCGGCCTGCGGCGGGGCGCCACCGTTCCATGGGCATCCCGCGGGATATGGCTAGGAACCAGTAGGTCTACTCTCTCCAGCGTCAGTGGGCTATCTATTTTGTGATGAACGGCTAATAGGTAATGCTTAATAAGAAGCATTTTCCTCCTGAACATCAATGTGTCAAGATCTACCATGCCAGCAACAAAAAGAGATGGATACAAGAATGGATAGTAGCCGTAGGTTTTCTTAAATAACCAGCGAGCAAACTTACGTTGTATTTTTTCTAGCATTACCGCATATTTCTGCTCATAGGGATCCCAGATTAGAGCACCATATTCGAGCTTACTACGAACATACGCACTGTACAACACCCTCGCCACTGTCATGCTTTTAAATTCTGAAGCAGTCCTTATAACAAAGCCTAACATTTTGCTGGATGCTTTACATGTCTCAGTTATATGTTTATGAAAGTCTAACTTGTCATCTAGTGTTATTCCTAAATCACGAATGTCATGTACTTTTTCCAATGGAACGTCAGATAACTTGTAATCAGATACAATGGGATAACGTTTGCGAGAAAAAGTAATAGTTTTACATTTGGTTGTGTTGAACGGCAAGCGATTAGAACAACTCCACTGAGACACTGCGTCAATATCCGCTTGAAGAGCTTCATTGCATGAAGTATTAGCGATACCAAGATATAACTTCAGGTCATCGGCGAATAATAGACACTTAGCAGTCTGTACAGTACTAGGCAGATCAAATCAATATTACTTTGATTTGCTGTAACATTTCACTAAGTTAATCTAAGTACCCAACTAAGTAACTTGGATATTAATAAATTATTATAAATATAATTTGTTTGTAAAATTTTCATGTTCCCTATGAAGAGGTGAAATAAAAACTGTGATTTGGACTTTGTCTAAGTTTAGTTTGGTGGGTGGAGTATGGACTACTTCTGCCGGCCCCCGTCACAGCATAACGCATGAATGTATAAAACGCGCATGCTTGTAGGATAGTCATCAATAAAGGTTATAATTTGTGTTGTTCGGCGCGGCTCGTAAACTCGCGCCCTCAGCGGCGCGGGGCTCGCCAAACGCTTTACGATATTAGGGTTACCATACACAATACTTACATTACCATTTTCGTAAGTTGCCCACACAAGAAAATTAATCTCAATTAGATCTTCATTATTGCTATATTTATTATCCATACATAAACTGCAGATAAAGCCTGAAATTGTCACGTTGTATGTTCACCAACTCACTCTTCACCAAAACTTCTCTTGTAAATAATAACATAACTCTGACCATAATTAAAATTTATATATTTTTACAATAGTTTCATTGCTTTAACTGCCAAAAATTTACCCCTTAGGCCGGGTGACTGCAATAGATCTGGCAAGCCAGCTTTACGAGCCATATTTATAGCTTACTCGGCGGACACTCGGCCGTTTTTTACGATATACATAAAAGCTGCCGTGAAAGATTTACGCGAAATATATTCCGCCTAATGCTGATTGCACGAATAGTTTCATTGTGATAATGTTATGGGTAATGCTATTGCTAGTTCAGATTATTGTTATTGGTGTTGCCAGCACTTTTTGAAGCTCCCTACGCATTGCTACTTGTAAATTTGAAGGGGATTATTTTGTTGATATTGTAGCTACTTATTACGTGGCTTGCCTAATTCCGCTAGGAGTCGCTAGTAGATAATCATGTCGATTCTGTAGCTTGTCTTACATCTTAATTAGATTCGACAGCTACACTAAAAATACCTATTTCCGTTATAATCATCACGACCGTGAGAAGAACAGCAATACAATTAGTTTAGTGAAGTTTAGTTTGATGTCAAGAGACACCATTCTCGACATTATATTTTCGTATGAGAAATTAGGTATCACATACAATGAATAATAGAAATATATTAGGTATGAAGACGTGGGCGTAATAATGAGTAATAGTCATGGTAGTGTTGCTGATTGTTATTGCACTGTTCACAGTAGATGGACCCTATATTTTGATCTTATCAATAGGTATGTACAAGGATAGGTACCTATGTATGTGGTATAAAATCGAAAAGATAATTTTCTCTTTACAATTTTGGAATTACTAGTTAACCCACCACCATAAACTATGTACATTGAATTGTTTTTCGCCAACGAGTCATGGGTGCCGTACAGACAGACATTCATAGCTCATCGAGATTTAGTCGATATAGCCTCTCGTGTTGTCGAACGAAATAAACGAAACGCAGTTATGTGGATATTACCGATCGTACCT
This sequence comes from Ptilodon capucinus, assembly GCA_914767695.1. Taxonomy (NCBI): domain Eukaryota; kingdom Metazoa; phylum Arthropoda; class Insecta; order Lepidoptera; family Notodontidae; genus Ptilodon; species Ptilodon capucinus. The sequence goes on along the minus strand of OU611814.1, from coordinate 12,999,823 downwards.
ATCAACCGTCGGACGATCAATTTAGTGATAGTGTCAGTCGGCGGCGACAAGTCATTTCTTGCGACAACATTTGATTTCAGCCCCACAAATTCAATTTGTAGCACAATGCCGCTGCGAGCCAGCCGACACTCACGGGATGGAATGGAAAGCAAACTGAAGCCCGAATAAATATTCGCTCCGGCTACAATCGGACTCGCAACTCACACAATTACGCCGGAATGGAAAACCTTAGATAAATAAAATCGGAAGCGCCGCGAGGAGGGAGACGGTTACGCGCGAGGGGAAGGCTTTTTCGCAGACAACACAAACATTGAGCGAATGTAGCGAATTTCCAAACTCGATTCGGTTTATTGACACGCGAGGGGCGGAATTCAAATCCCCCGGCCGATTTACAGCCGAGCGGAGAATATGTTTGCAATATGTCGGAGGCCGGGCCGGGCCGGGCCGGGCCGCTCTCGAGACCGATCACTCGGCCCACCCGGCGCGCGCTGCCGCCGATCGCCCGCCTTAAGAACACAATTTTAAACAGGGAGTGGAATGTCGCGGGTTGTTTACATCGTAATCACAATCCGCCAGGGGGGAGCCACTTTTAAATTTTCCATTGTGATCTGTAAATGGAGTTTGGGGGTGTGAAGTCAACGCACAATTTTCTTTTTGAACGATTCGTTAAGGATATTAGTTTATGATGTTACATTGCTCTTTCATATGGAGACAGTAAAATATTTAAATAAAAAAATTAAAACATGTTGAGTACCTTTTATCACAATAGGGAGTTATAATGTAATGATATTATTATGAGACCATAAAAATGTGATAGAATGTACATCAATGACGCAATCAATATGAATGTATGTTAACTCGTCATGTTATTCTCGTTAGCCAGCCGAGTCTCCAAAACAGCCCCCGAGTTCAGCACGCCTGCTGATTCTAGTACAAACTAGTGCAACCAAAATATAAAAACAAATCATGATGGAGTCATAAAAAGTGACGGAATTATTATAAAACCGTGTCGGGGAGGGTGGGCCACCGGTCTCGGGGCCGGGCTATGAAACAACTATTACACTTATTCGGAGGAACATTTTTACATTGTTATCCGCCAATTCACTTTGAAACGTGATTGCAAACGTTTGCTAACCAGTTAGAGAACTTAATCTTTGCTCTATAAATTTACTTTAACAAACTACTATTAAACCAATGAACATCAAATGCTATGTGTAATCTTACAATATTAATAAAGGGAGGTGAATATTCAAGACTATTATAGGAGTCCAATTTATATGTTGTGTTTTAAATGTAGAAGAGACATACCTGTATTTGGTTTTCTCGAGAGCATCATTATTGTTGTATGATTCAAGGTCTCGACGCGACGCACTAGTTTCATGGCCTCGCAAGTGTATGGCGGTATTGAGGCGAGGCGGACGCGCAGTAAACCGCCGCCCCGCGGGACCCGCACGCAAATCTATATCAGCAATGTGCGGGCCCAGGGTTTATGGCTCCCCGACTGTCCCCGACGCGAGCTATGAATATATGGTGTACTTTATGACACTGAATAATGGATGACATTGTTTTACAACTCTACATAGATGCTTAGGTCACTTATGTAGGTATATCGACAGTGGTTTGGAAAGCAAAAATATTGTTTATTTTTTGGATAGACTTTTACTAGACAATTTTTCTACAAAATTAATGTAACGGGACACATAGTGACATATTGTTTATGTATAAATAATTAAAAAATTGGTAGCATTATATATTTCTTACCAAATATTTATCAGCAATCTCTATACCTACCCATTGTTGCACTTTTTTTATCGTATATGTATAGTTTGTATTTCTCTAAGAGGTGGAACAATATAGAGTTATCTATCTACCATGATATGGTTATGTCAAACAGAGCGTACCTATTAAACTTACTACATAATCAGAAACACTTCCGCCTCTACACAATTTTTAAATTGACAATACATCTAGCACCACACGAGCTCTACAAAACCGCTTACACTGAATTCGCCGCCACCACCAGCAACCCTCATTACGCCGTCCGGAATTCCACTCTTTATTTATGAAATAAAAATGAAAACATTTCTGCGGAGAGCTGACGAATGGCCGCACACCCACCGTCCCACCACCCCTCTCCTCTCCACCCCCAGCCCCGTGTCCACTCCCCCCCTTAGAGGGTGGTTTCTCGCAACATAACTCTCCCACCTCGGTAATATGACAGTTGTATGTTTTGAAATTATGCTACGGAATTTTGTATCTACTATGCGACGTCGTGGCTTGGTCCTACAAAAATAGTTTTATATCTATTAGTAGATATTTAAGTTTTATGATAAAACAAAGTAAAAAATTAACAAACAGAATGTTGTTATGTGATACAGGGAATAGGAATAGTAACTGAGATAGGAGTTTTATTTATATACAGATCCAACATAGGTTAAACTGTTCACCATACCGTAATAATAGGTTGAAGTTTTTTTTTTAAATATCACAAAATAATTTGCAATTAAAAGTAACACTTGTAATTACAGGGCAGTTTAATTCCGCACTGGGCGGGCGGGGCGGCTCCCGCCCTGGACCGGAAAGATTTTTCAATTACTAACTTTGTGGCGCTCGCTCCAATCTCGAAATGTAGAGTAATGCACAGACACAGAACGTTAAATAACTGTTATTAGTTTTTAATTGGCATCTATTTATACCTACGAACATGAAAAAGACTTTTCAAGTTCTTAAGCTGATTAGCACTAGTAGTATCTAGTAGTATCTTATTACACTAGATATTAAAATATTACGTTTCCTGTACAAAACTAAGGCAGGTCCCTGCCTCATGGCAATCATTGTCACAAAACTTATACTATTTTCACTGTATTAACATTTAGGGATCACGTTAAGGCTTCTCCTAGGTTTAGTGAAACAGCCATTAATAACTTAGGTTTAGTTAGTTGTCTCGTAATGTCAAAAAATTTAAATGAAGTTGTATTTGATTAATGAAACACGTTACCACTACAAAAATATATCTACTCTGTGCATTGTGGAATTCTTAATATCAGTGCGCGCTAACTACGGCCGTATAATATTGGCCGTTGGGCGCCGCCCCCCGCCGGCCGCCCGCCCGCCACCGCTCGCCGTGTCGCGTCGCGCAAGACATTCTGCATTGTTGCAACTTTCATTCAATATTAAAGCTTATTGTTCTAAAATAAAATTGTGGCAATATATAATGTCACACAACATATATGGTAAAAACATTTTATATTTCAACAAAATTTATTTGCAAGGTATAAAAAGAGGCCAAAATTATTAGACCTAAAACATATATATATATATATATATATTATCTAAAACTCCCTTTCCGGGTAAAACGTATTGGTGGTGATTTTTAGGAATTCCCCACAAGTCGCAATACTGTCTCGGCCTTAACGTCCACTAACGATTTCACGGCGAAGTAAACGCTACTTTTAAATTGGATTCCGGCAAGTAGCGCCCTTTGTTCCTGCCGCGCGGACAAAGGAGTCGCGGCGTTTGATGCCGAGGCGCGCTTATTGGAGCCAGAGGGAAAATCTTCGGGAAATTCGAAACTCCCTTGATGGATTTCAAATGTTGAGTCGATCTAATGATTATCTTTAGACGCCTGGCTGTACCAGCCCCGTTGCGCGCTTGTTATTTATTTCACTCGATTAAAAGAACATGAATTCCATAATATTCTGACTGACCTTTCAACTTGCAACTACTCTTCATAATCTTTATGATACTTCTATGAAGAGTAGGTACAGAGATTAACTTCATCTCGAAGCAGTTAATTACTTAATATTGCGAATGAAATCTTTAAAATGCAGTAAAGGGCACATAAACGCTGATCCAATATCGGCGCGGTGATAAACTGCTAATAAAGTGCGCCATTTCATATTGCGCCAACGGGAAGGCGGGACCATGGATCTCGAGGAGACCCGGACAGTGCGAGAAAATATTGTTTTATGTACAATTTGATATTTTATAAACTAATTTGCGACTCTATAAGTTTTGCATACACACATAATAATTTTAGCTATATTAAAAAAATATAAAAAAACATCATACTCTAACGTGACACTGGAAAGCAGTAAAACACAGAACCATTTGGCATTTAGCAGTAAAAATACTCAATAATGAAAACAGGAACATAGACCTATACATTTTTTGAAAAAACTATAACTATAGTTACAACAAAGTTACGGCAAGATTAAGTATTTATCAGGATTTAAAGGCCTGTCCGTAGTAAAGTGGTTTTATCAAGCCACCATATCAGAAAGACGCGTGGCGGCGCGTGGCGGTGGCGGCGCGCCGCTGCAAAGCGTCCCACTTCGTGAAAATGCACTTAAATTTATCATTATACTCTTTATGAAAGATTTACTTCGACGCGGCACCGCGAGCGCCCTCGCGTAAACTGGGAAGCGATAAAGCTCCCCCGCACACTGGGGCGACATAATTAGCTCGTCAGAACTTTTACCAATAACGAGCTCTGTGTCAATATAAATAAAGATTGAATTGCTATCGACGAGCCACACTCTCACGAGTCAAAATTTGTTCGCGCTGTCAGTGTCATATCGTTTTAGAATTAACTTTTTCTGTGTCAATGCAGTTCGTTATGATTCGGGAAAAAAATATGACGCGCGAGGGTCGAGACGCCCCAGTGTGCGGGAGGCCTAACGCGGCTTAAATTGACGCGGTGCGATGACTTTAGCCATTTAATTGAATTTTGAGCCGTGGGAACATGACGCACATCTCACGGATGCCTCTAAAAAGATAATAACAAGTCCATAAAATGAAAGCCTAATGTGAGTAGGTAGTTATCTAAAAATACATTTGTGCTTAATGACTCGGTGGTGGTAATCATTTATTATTTTCTGCACCGGGATGATAATACAGCTTAAGGTTTGACTCATCGCGTACCACTAAGTATCAGTACTACTGGCAGCTGGAATTATGCCGGGTTCAACAAAAATCGTTTTATAACATTTACTATAATAATGTTCTGTGGTGATGAAACTTATAGAGAAGCAAACATAGAGACGATAGCTCAGATTGTTATGCGGGAGGCCATTCGGGAGGTTGCAGATTCAATCCCTGTCCAGGCAATATTTATAAAAATGGCCTCGTAATTTTTCTTAGTGTGGGTGTTACCGGGATAACCCGCATTCACTTGCTTAATATACAGGTGAACAATTGAGGTGTGTTTTCTAGCTATATGGACTAGCCCCTTATTATTTTGAAACCAAAAAACATCGACAAAGTGCGGATGCCCTGCATTGACGTTATATTTTTATAATTTTATGCTGATATCATATATGAACAAAAGTAGGTAATAATATATAATAATCATAATACATCATCACGCCTGTATTCCCCGAAGGGGTAGGCAGAGGTGCACTGTAGTGCGCCCACACCCCGCCGATGTATTTTTGGTCCCAATGTAATAGGGGGCGAGCCTATTGCCATTATACCGGGCTCATTCTCCCTCAATACGAGGGAGATTTTTGGGCTATAGTCCACCACGCTGGCCCAGTGCGGGTTGGTGAACTTCACACGCCTTTCTATAGACGTGCAGGTTTCCTCACGATGTTTTCCTTCACCGTTTCATAGCAAGTGGTAATCTCGGATGAAAATGAGATTCGCACATATACCCAGAGGTACAAGCCGGGGTTTGAACCTGCACACTTTGATTTGCAAGGCGTGCGTTCGACCACTGGGCTACCAGCTAAAAGTAGGTAACTAAAGCTAATTGCGACGGTCCAGATAGTCGGATGCTGTTCACCCCTCCGTTGCATGATCACATACACGAAGCTCCCTCTCGGTGTTGTGCATACATAATGCAGGCCGCGGGATCGATAGTGCACCCCTGCGCGGCCCCGCGCGGCGCCCATTTAGACGGGTATTTGCATAAGCCGAGAGGGACTCGTTACCAGGGGGATAAGTATATGCAGGGGTAATGAGATCAATATCTTTGTTTGATGCCGAATACAAGATACTAGAGGCTGCCACGAACATTGATGTAAATGTGGTACAGAGTGCAGATACGGACCAAAGTACAACAATTATAACAAGGATTTTGAAAAACCTACTTTACTTCCAACATTAGGTGTGTATATCGAGAAGTGAAAGGCAATTAGCGACATTTTTCTCACTTTACAGGAGAGCATACTCACTCGCTGATTCCAAATATGTGTAGTCAATATCGCCCAAAAGTGTCACTTAAGTCAAATACCACCCCTCGATATGTACTTGATTAAAATAAATAACTCGAATTGAGAACTTATTTAAATTCATATAAATTAACCTGACTTGATTGAAATAAAACTATTTTACGGATTTTATCGCGTTTATTTACTATTTAGTTTATTTATTTCAATGTATAGTATTCGCGTAAATATGAGAAAACAATATGTTAACCTGACTTTATAATATCGTCATAATGATCATCATCAAGTATGGAGCAGATACCATTCATCATTTTCAAAGAGTTTCGCTCTAATGATACTTTATTTATAACTAGGTATAGCTAGTTATAAAGTAAGATCCTAGCTCTTAGACAAACATAATTATAACAATGAATACTATCAATATAAATACAGTCTGACCCTAGCCTCGCTGCACATCCCCCTTTCGCCCCCAACCTTCTGAACCCCTTGTACCCCCTGTCCCGTGGACCCCCGCCCCCTCCCGCCACCCCCCCACGCCCCGACGCCCGCGGCCAGTAATTAAGCGAGCGACACTTGGCTTCTCGTTACCGTAGGTCCGGATTTTTGTACATAGAAAAGGTACTACTCATTATTATTGTATAAGAGTGTAGTGACCTTTTTACATCGCTCTAGACGTTAAATTATTCCTGTTCCAATCATTATGAGCATAATCGGAAGGTCCCAGATGCAACTATTTACTAGTAATTGCAATTTCTCAAAGAAAAAATGTATAACTACATACGAGTATCAATCGGTTATTTTATTCCTAAATAGTCAATAAATTTCAATGATCAAATATTGACAACAATTTAGAATCCCTAGGATTAATTTCATTTGCCTTTCTTCATGAGAATTAGGTAGGTATTCCTAATAACCCGAGAACACAGCGCACATCTGAACAGATTCAATTAGAGCAGGTGGCACATGGCGAGGAGTTGGGGTGCAATAATTAGGCGCGCGGATTAAATGGCAACTGGATGGCTTCCGGCGGCAGTTTAGACTGCCAGGCTATGTGGCGGCTAACTGCCAGTATATGGCGGCAATCAGTGGCGGTGCCAGGTATTCCGAGATTGGTTTCGGGCGCTGATTGGAAATATTTCGAGGAGGTTCGATGAGATTTAGGGCTGATAGCTGCTATCGTTAATGTCTTTCGGAATTAATTTCATGCGGGAAAGTATACTTACAGCCTTGCCCCTAAAATTTTTTTGTGTATGCATGCCCATGATTTCACTATTATAATTAGAGATTTATGCTGGGTCATCTTTTTAAAGGTAAGCTGCTACATAAACCATACGTAAAATATCCTAAAAACCTAGTTACCTGTTAAGGATATTTAGAGTTTAACCTAGTTAGGTTAGTAGTAAATATGAAAATAAATATCTACCAATAAAGTATGAAGAGAATGGAAATAATAAAATAATAAACCGTAATTCTATTGTAGAGTGCTTTTTGTGACGATTTATAACTAGTATTTTATTGACGGTAATAAACGACTAATTTATTCGTATTAACGAAGCTCTTGTATCACTATAGATATTTTATTAACACTAATGAAAGGAATATCAGTACGTGAAACAAGACTGTGAGTACTACTTTGCTAGCGGAGTACAATGAGCGTTGTCGCGAGACGCGGGGTGCGGGGCGGGGGCGGGGGCGGGGCGCGGGGGTGCACTGCACCCGTCGCCATGCCAACCGCCCCCGCCTAATCAATTGCAGAAATATGTACGATCCATTACCAGTATACTAAGACCTCCCAACCCTCCCTTCTGTAGTTTAAATGTAGCTACCGAGGGGTGATGGACTCGTGTGGTCCGGGTCGCAGTAACCTGGCCGTTTTGTCCGAGAGAACGGCGACATTACACACACTTGGGAGCGAGCAGAAGACGTATAGAGCGAACTATCGACACGTACTACGGTCGAGTAGTTAAATGGCTTTGTTATCGCCTTGAAATATTTGAGCTTCAAGAGTTGATTGTAGGTTTTTGCCTACAACTTAAGTAAGTAGCACTATTTGTACATATTTCTTTAATACAAAGTTGAAATTTACGAAATTATCAGTTAGTCATTCGTAAACATGATGCCGAATTAGCTTTTACAATGTATAAATAAGCAGTTTTCATGACATATTTATACAGCAAATAGCGTCAATTAGATATCTCACGTTACGAACACAGTACTCGTGTCACATACATAACAGTTCAGCCAGCACAGTTCGTAGCGAATAATTCGTAGCTTTACATTGTAATGCTGTAGCAGACGAGCAATTTACAAGATAACGGCCATTTCTAAGAATAATGCAAAACTCACCTTGAAAAGTATTCTGTGAAGCGTAGCCCGTAGCGCCCGCTACGACTGCTACGCCGTAGCCTTCCTGTAATGTAAATTAAATTTGCTTGAATGTTTAATGTATAGGTGAATTAATAAAAAAAATATTCAATGAACATGTATGGACTTACATGATAGGTAGATGCGGTTTACCTATTATAATGACCAATTTTACATTATTTCATAAAACCATTCTCATATATGACGCTTTGAATTATTCTTCCGAAACCTTTTGTTACTCAATTTACAAATAATCTTGCAACATGTCACCTAGAACAAAGACGATATATTTAAAATGGATGAGCAGACGGTGAATCCAAGGAGGAGCTCCAAGGTAGCGTCTCGAATAATTTTCTCTGAAATATTCCTCAGTCGATTAACATAAACATCAGTGCATACGACATCAAGTGGACCAGAGGGCGCCCTCCCTGTATAATTACACCTCACCGCTGTACCCCCCCCCCACTCCCTCCCCTCTACTCCCCCATTCCTCATAGCTCGAGATTAATTGACAATGGCTAGTGCACCTGCGTTTGAAGTATAAGATTAACATCGGCACGACGCGATTAATCGCCAGTTTAATCGGCGCTCCCCGAACCGCGAAATTAATTACTGTAATTATATTTCGGGATTGTGGCTGAGAAACGGGTCTTGTGTACTGGAGTATTGCTTGGATGGAAATGGTTTGTTTGTATACCCATTTATGTTACGTCTAACTGAATTTAATACAGAATATACTTCTATGAATCCGTTTACGTATGTCGTATATTATTCAATAGGTATCTACTGCATCATAATATGCGATGATATGTTGACCACCTGTCACAAATTTAATATCCAATTTTGGGGATAAGGGTATTAAAATCCATTTGTTCTATAGGTATGTCTGATTCGTTATATTGTACTCTATGGATAGACATTGTATGTTTATAAAAGATAATTCCGATAAAAAAATCATACACTCCACCCTCGCTTGCGCCCCTTAAAAATAACCCTAAAAAGGCGACTACACTCCATTATATGATTTAAAAATGATATTCAAAATCGCCATTAGGACGAAAACGAGCGTGGCCGCTATTCTATTACCGACCCTCCGCGAATAAATTCCATCGAAGCGCAATAATAATAAAAAAATGTTGAGAGGTTGTCGTGTGCAAAAGACGTGCGGTCACGCGGCCTCCCTCCTGCGCCCTCCTCTCCCCTCCGTCCCCTCCCCATCGCCCCTCACCCCCGCAGCCTCCTCCACCGCTGCGCACCCTCCAACCACCCCCGCACGAATATAATATGCATTATGCGAAATCCGTAACTCTTATGTCGGGTCCGTAGAATACCTTAAAGAGACGCTACCCCAACTAAAAACCGACCCTACTCAAAGCTAACAGTGTATATTATAGAGCGCGAACACCGAAGTTATGGGACGTTCTAGCCTCGGTCCGCGGAGGTTTCCTTGGGGCGGCCGAGGCCTGCACTCTCAAGATAACGTCGGGTATTAATCATAGTATTATCGGCCGGTGGTGGCGTCTTTGTTATGACACCGCGTTATTGCAGTTTTTTCCCGGGCCCTCGATAAACGGGTCGAGAGTGAATTTTCCGGGACAGATGTTTTAGTAATCCTCGGAGATAGCGCGCGCAATAAAACATTCAGTGTTATGGCCGTGACGTCACACGACGGCCTCATTCGTGATATCTGCATTTATTAAGTTGTAAAATGTAGCACTAATAAAAACTGAGAAACTGGATGAAATATACCGACAAAATTATTGTTAACTTATTATATTTCAGTTAATAACTTGAAGATACTGTACTAATAGTACCTAACTCTATTTAGACCCTACAACATATACTAGGGACTCAAATCGAGAGAAACGAACGAATTCATAATTATGATCACAGAAATGCCAAATAATGCATACAATTAGCTGCTTCACCACGCGTGATTATACTGAATTTAGATTCTCTACCTACATTCTTTAGATTCTCTACCTCTATTTACATTCTGTCAGTCCGAGAGAAGCCTTATATTTCTGTTGTCTGACATCCTATTTTATTTAAACCATTTACCAAGTCAACCGTCACTCCTTTCAAAGTTCCAGTCACTGACTGCGATATCGGAGTGAATTTTGCTTTTTCCAAGACATTTCTCAATAGGCTCCCATGACTGGCTTAACTGGAGCTTACATATCTACCCACCCCCGGGACGAGCAACAATTTGTGTATGATTAATGGCGCCGTGTGACGTCACCGCGTAGGCTCGCGGCCTCGCAGGGATTCTGGACCTAATAACGTTTTCACACGCCGGCAATTGCTTTACTTAACTGTGAATTAAACGATTTACTTTTAAAATATCGACTTTATATTGAAGTTGGATGTTTTTATTGGTTGGTAGGAGGTAGTGGAGGGTGAGAAGAAAGCATAGGTAAACAGAAAAATAAAAACATTATATGTATCTATAGAAGATAGAGAACTTATTACCTTTGTAAAACTTCATCCATTGCAGTTGGAGATTTGTGGAATATAGCAGCAACAGTCGATCTTTGCCACATCTGGTAGCACATAATCTGTAAAGGAAAGGAAAATTAATTTCAAAACCAATAGTGAACCATGAAACATTATAAAACTCGCTTGTTTAAGAGTCCAAATCGAATGCCTAAAATGTCTTAAATGTCCGTAAAGCCTGTCAACACGCACACAGAGGTGTGTCGTAGTTAACTTGCTACGTACGTACACGATGAATGTGTGTGTGTGCTCAAAGATCATTTTTCACGTTTCATGAAGAGCGAGAGCGGAGGGCAGTGGATTAAAATACATTTCGCTGGTCCTCGGTGATGGATGGCGCTAGCGGGGTGGAAAGGGTTACTCCACCCTTCCTTGAACCCCCGCTTCCCTAAGGAGGCCGTTATGTGTACGTAGGTAAGTTAGTATATGAATGGGTAATTTTATTGTTTTGTTTTGACGCCAAAATAAATGGTGTGATGTCGGAATATTGTTGTTGGGAAAATCTTGGAAAATACCTATGCTTTTAGGTAGGTATTAGGTAGGCTTTTAGGTAGGTTGTAATAAACTACAACGTCTTCAGCATCAAAAAAGACTCAAAATAAAAACTACAAAAACACCTAAACTTAAAATTTACTAAATTCTTGACACTTACATATCAGTGTGTTTCGTATCACCAACATTAAGGGGGAATCTTAGCAACCTAGAGCTTCCTATAGGTAAGTGCTTAAAAACCCAAATATTGGTCACATTTATGAAGTAAAGAGATACGTAAAAAATACACAAAGAAATAAGATACAGAAATATAAGTTTGGCAGTAACATGAAGATCAGAAATAACCGCATATTTCCTGAAACGGTTGTAACCGGAGCCATTGCTGAAGATTATTTGTAGTAAACAGGGCGGTAAGTGAAAGTAAATAGGTACGGGTATAAAACGTTATTGGATTGTATTTGCGTTGTATCGCGTTTTAGGAAAAAATGCCGGCGGCGAGCGTTTCCGCCGCTTGTCACATGTACCAACACTGGGTAGACATCACTACGCACTAGACTTACTTTCATTGTTATTATATTACAGTTATTGTATTATATTGTTATTGTATTAGTATTTAAATGTGATTCAATATATATTCTGCTGGATCTCCGCCTAATACAGGTGCCTATACTCTCGTAATCTTTTGAATAGTTTACACCTACGACCTATGTTGATAATGCCCTTAAGCCAGTAGACAAGATAATCGCCTAATTTATGAAAAAAAATATATCTACAATGCCAAGCCATTGTAAATATATCATAACTTTGTAATACGGAATTACATAGGCATTCTCCAAGAGTGTCCATACATCTAAAATGTATGCAGGTAGGAGGGTTAGGTAGGTACATGAGCTGTCCATAAATAAGTAAGTAGATTATATGACTTACGACACTATCGATTTGTAATCGTCTTTCTGTATGGTGATTTTAAAACACTCGGAATCGAATTCGGAAACGGAATCGAAAACTTCGAGTTGTCGATTCCGTTTCCGACGGCATGTCTAAACGCGATTTTGAATAGCGGACGGAAAGGCTAATCGGAAAGTTCCGACGTCGGAAAGATTGTGTGCGTTTACAAAGAACGTTTAAAAATGGTAGAAATGGTAGAAATAAAATTCGATTACAAAACAGTTATACATACGAATTTTTTTGGCCAAAAAGTCTTATATAAACACACTTATCATAATTATAAAATTGGAAATAGATTACTTATTTAAATTATCGATTTAAAACTTACTCTCCTTCATTATTTTTGGTTATAACGAACCTCGAAAATTTTTACTGATACGTCAAAGTGAAAGTGAAGGGTAACATCACGCCTTTGCAACCATGAAGTATCAGAGCTACGTCATAGATGGCGCATGGCGCTGTATTTCGGGAAATAAAAACACAACCACGAAGTGAATAATGCAGCACGATTGTTTGCCGGCGCTGCACAGCAGCCGCCCTATGTTGTCTCCTATAAGATAATATTCCATCCTATCGAAGGTTGAAGGGAATAATTTTCACAATAATATAAAGGGCCATAAAACAACGTTAATGGGTTTATTTTAAACACTCTTTAGTACTGACTTACCTTAAATATTATGCAAGTATTTAGATAACACTTAAATTTGGTATTTTATTTATGTTTTTGTTCAACTTCGGAAGCTTTCCGCGTGGAAAAAGGTGTCGGAAACTTTCCGTCGATTCGGATGGGTTTATCCGACGAGAAATGTCAAAAATCGTCGGGTACGGAAATCAAAATAGCGATGGCTGGAATCCGTGACGGAAAGATCCGATTCCGTTTCCGAATTCGATTCCGAGTGTTTTAAAATCACCCTGCTGAACTTGTTTTATCAATAGCGACTGTTATAAACGATTAGTATGGTCGCAGTTCAAAATTGCCTCCTTCATGTTTGGTATGGCTGTTAGCGGAGGCGAGTAAGTACTCACTAGTAGATCGTAGCAGATTTGCTTAGGTAAGTACTTAGTCTTAGTCTTTTTAGTACTTAGTCATTTTCGTCGGAAAATCCTTTATGAATCCCCTTCCAACCTCGGGGGAGGAGGAAGGGGTATGTGGGAGTCCCCCGCATGGTGCCGGTATACCCACGGTGTACCACCCGCGGCTATGGAGGGATGCCACGGGATCGCCAAGGCATGCACCGCGACACCCCAGCGATAGATACCTGACGGAAGCAAATTAAAGCTAAAGTTGTTTAATGAGTAGTAACCCGCGTTGTCTCAGTACGTACACCGAGCTCAGGGCGGCGCGGGGCGGCGACGCTGGCCGCGGGCGGGTGCACCGGATATTTCATTTCCCACATTAACCGCCGCCGTTTCCACATCGCCAATATTTGCCGCTAATGGCCCACAATTATCGAGCATACACAAATATTGAGCTTTGGTGGTTAACCATGCCATATTTATTAACTACCTCACAGTCAGGAAAAATTTGATGGAAGATTTCAAAAGTTCATCATCACTATCACTATCTACGTTCCACTCATTGCTACTGTTTTTGAAAGACCTACTACTTAATATAAATTATTTTCAATGTTGTAGGTAATACCGTGGATAAATAACCTATTATTGGTCGATGGTAATACGTGTTGCTGTATGCACCACATTTCACTGCTGCTATTTTGATATCATACTCAAGGAGAATTCGAACTTTCATAAGACTATTGCGCCTGAAGATAAAATTAAATTTACGGTCTTAACCACATAGCTAGGTGTAAACAATACATTTTGGGACCAGACATTGTGAGGTATACTCGTAGTATAGTATAATGCAGCCAGATAGGAAGACCTACACGGCTATCAAATATCATAAGGTGAAGGCGCAGTCCGCCCCCATCCGCCGTACATCATGGAACCGGACACCTCGCACATTAGCTGATTGCAGCCACCATCAGCCGTGTCACCTCGTGTGCTATATTTGCTGAAGACACGCCCGCGCACTCCTTACTAACACCAAGTTTTATTACCCATGAGTTTTAGCAATTATTAAGCTACCTAAAATACTACAGCTAATTAACTACCCCAACTCTACTGTTATCTTTGATATTGATCTTTGAGTCCAAGTAGCTTAAAAAATTCCGGCTAGAACTTAGCCTTAACAGCCTGTTAGTCGTACACCGCACCTAAACACGACCACCAATCAATCCTTTACCTCGCACGCTGCCCCTTTTTAATTTCACTAGGAGCGGAAAATACTAAAATTAAAAATATCACTTTGATTCTACTTATTGACAATGCTCACGTTCCCTGACAATAAATCACGAAACATATCCAGGTGTTCACTACCATTCAACTTTAAAATGCGACAACAAAAGCGTGCCAGACAAAAAAACGTGTCAATACCGACGACTCGTGGCAACAACTAAACACTAAAAAACAGCTGCAACCCAAAAGGGTTGCGGAAGGGTTACGACCCCACCACACAAACCTATATCTCAACACGCGCCAGTCAAATCCGCGCATACTTAGTAAAGAACCCTTTATTCAAAGCTCCAATAAAAAGCTGCCGCGCGTGCATGCGCGTTCTGATTTTAAACTTATTTGAATATAGAACATTTACATACGGGCGCCGAGGGCCGTGATTGGCCGCTGATTTGCGTACGGGCTTGCGCAGTGCGAGCCTACGAAGGATTTTTAAAGTCTCATTTTTGTATGCACGACGTTTGATTCGTGGATGGATTGTGATATAGGTACGTAAGTACTTATATGGATATTAGTCTGAATATTGTCCCTCTTTGCGAGTATGATGCATATATAAGTACGAATACCCATTTATAGACAAGGAGGCGGTGTTTTATGCTGTATAATATGTTTTAAGGGGTGCTGTTTGTTGGTTATATCATAGCTTATGCAAATTTGATCAATCGTGAGTCGACATTTATTGATTGTTCTGATACATTACTTCGAAATTGTTTCTAAATTAGGTATCCGTCTTTGCTAGTTACCAACTTATCCATCCTTCTTAAGTTGATTTCCAAGAATAATAAAATGAACTTTCTTTTTCAATGTAAGCTACATTCAACGTAGTTTCAAGTAAACAATCGCCTTGGGCAAACATGTCGAAGTTCGCGAGTGAACCGTGGCCGACTCATTAGTGAGGGACACGGGAACGGGGACCGTGTGCCCTTTGAAGCGCAATCAGTGTAGCGGCCGCCGCCCGCGCCGGGGGGCGCCATTATCGAATTGTTTAAAATAACGAGGGGCCGAGCTCGTGTTACCGACGGTAGCCGGATGAAGGCATGTGCACGCATCTGATGATCCTCACTATGTACGTCTAAGATAATGATCGGAGACCCTTTACCTTGTAGGTAGGTAGGTAGTAATACAACATCGTCTAATATCTGGGAGAGAAAGAGCAATATGAAATGTAGGCGAAATTTATACATTCAATTTCAACACAACCGAGAAAGGTACCTACATAATAGTTTAATTTTCATTATTGTTATATACCTGCTCCCTTCACTAGGCTTTGAATGATGTAGGTAGGTGCTTACCTTCAAAATGCTGTATGCTCCACCTGTTTTTATCTTAAACAGGAACATAAAACAAAGGCGTACGTCAGTGGTCCATCCTTCCGCACTCATCGTTACGGCGGCGATGTTTACACGCCCCGGAGATCACAAAAAACGGTCCATTTGGTAATTAAATTGTGCCCGGAGGCAGCTCGGGGGACGGGGTCTGGGGGCCGGGGGTCCGGGGGTCACTGCAAACTTAAAGAGCAAACAGCGGACATAGATGTCGCGACTCGGCTGAATTGGACGTAGTTTAATTGGCCTAAATTGACGATAGAGTAGCTATAGGTAAACTAATATTATGATAGTGGTGTGTAATATTGATATAATAATGGTAAACTAAGGTTGGGTGCTTAAGGTTATTGGGTTCAATATGATATTTATTTCAATATGAGGTTTATCTATAAATAACATAGCTATTACAGAAATAGCTTACAAAAGTTGACAAAATTACATTAAACTCTACCAACCGGCATTACAAATAGCATCGGTGATCTAGAAGAATTTATTAACATACATAAGACATGTAACAAAAATATAAATTATTACGTACCTACCTACCTAAATGGGGTTCTTGCGTGACCGGTTTTTTTACATTCTCATCCAAACGTCACTCATTTCGCAAACAATATTAACAATAATAAAAATAGCGTCAACGCCAGTGTGCTTACACAAGTTAGTGAGGCAGGGGCGACGCACAATGTAGCGCGAGGGAGCCGGCAGTCACGACCCTATTGTAACTGTACCTACCCATCCGCTGCTCTTGCATTGCTAAAATAAACAAACTCCAGTGCAATTTGTGAAAATAGACTTTTGAAACCGAATTGTCATAAGGAAGTAATTGGACGATCAACTTTACTTATAAAGCTTCTTTTTTGCACAACAGTAGCTACCGGGGGATTATAAAGTATTTTAATGAACTAGCGTTAAATCTTGTAGGAAAAGTAATAGGTAGTGGATGCAGCACTATCGAAATGTACCTACCTACCAATACTATCTAAGTATTGCATTGAGCAGCGGTCTACTGTACTTGGGGTTTAGATTATCTGAATAGGTAATGTCTTTTGTTGATACTTTAGTGTACCGTCGCATTCATGAATAGTAAGATCAGTTTTGGTACGGTCTAAAGGTTAAACTCGTCTTGCTCTTCGTAAAAGGTTAAATTCGTCTTGCTCAGGTACCTCCTGCAGATAGAATATGAAGTCAAAACTGATGTCAAATAGTCATCGTCAGCTGACATTCATGCCCAACATTATTCCCGCTAAAATTATTCGAAGCAACTCGTTTTTAAAAAATACGTTAAAGCCCTATTTAATTGGATGATATTTTAACAGTACTTGTAGGTATCTACTTTCTTTATCCTCGAAACTTAAAGGTTATCATTTATAAAAATATTTTATTCACTATTTTAAAATTTCTTTTAGCTCGTAAAACTAGGATACAGTTAACGAATTGATTAACATTAATTAGGAGAAAGTGGAGAGAGCAAAAAATAGTGAAAGGTTGCTATTGTAAGCACGTAAAGGGCAGTAGGCTGATACGGAGGGATGCGCCGGTCATTTTACTACTTTCACATTTATAATTTGCCTGTAGATACGCATGTATAAGTACCTACTTAGTGACCTAAGTACCTGTTGTACCTAATTATAAAACTCTGCTCACGAGTAACAATTAAAAGCAGCATATTACAAGCATGTATACATCTCAGAACATTGTCAGGTTATTGTATTGGAAGAATTATCCGTCTTGATTCTACTTCGCCGTGTTCTTGTCAATTACTCACCTCTAAAGACCAACCAGACAGGTTTAATGTATAACAACATGATAGATTTTTAACGCCGATAATTCCGGTTAATTGATCTCTTTGCGTGTGGGAATCCATCACAATGAGGTGATGCGGTGCGCGACGCCCCGCCTCTGCCGCCGCCTCTCACCAGCTCGGCAAGCATATTTTCTCTACATTTGCTAGTCTTTGGTATATTTCCATGCATGCCTTGGATTTTACAAATGGATTTCACAACAACAACAGTGCTCCTTAAGAACAAGTGGTTTGTAATAAATAAATTCAGCTAATAAATTGTGTTAATTTTAAATGATACATAGTAACTATACGTAGTATAATACGTATAAATGTAAGTAGACTAATTAATGATTAGATACCTCATAGCCTTTTCGAAGCAATATTAAATATATTTCAATGATTGCAATCTAATGAGAACAATTCTGTTTATGCTTTTGGCAACACCCATAAGAGCAGCTTATCATATTGGGCCTACCTAATGCTGCTTATCAATGTTTGATACCAATAGAAAATATGCAACCAAACTTGCAATTACACAATCTATGTCACGGCTGCGTTTAAGTTTATAAATAGACGTCGTTAGCAAGCAATTAAGGGAAATATCACAATCGGACTATTAATTAGTCGGCCGCTGTTTCTTCACGAGAACGTGGCGACGATTCCACTCACGTTTCAATATGAAGTATTTAATAATTAATATAATAATGGTACTTTAGATATTCTCTTCCACCTAGAAACACAATTGTTTTGATAAATCAAATTGTCATTTTCTTAATTTAACACCTACGCATTTTTTTATGATTTGGAGAATTATTTTACGTTTAGATATTAAAGTTGAGTTTCGAAGCCACGCATCTACTAAGCTTTTATAATGTTATTTTCAACATCGACACGATCACGATCCATAAACAAGATTGCAGTTACATAAGATTAACTTTCAGCAGAATTACCTATGATGGACACGCCTTTTTTGCAATAATATCACATTATTATCGTTGGCTTTAAGCAGGTACTCTACCTCTAGTATCTACGCAATGTCAATATAAACCGAAAATAGTATCATCATATCGCGGTGTCCTCTCTGTCCCGAATAATCGCATACATAATTTGGCTCCGCGAACAATTTGCTCCCATTACTCCATGGGTCAGAGTTCGGTGCCTTGAGATATTAATATCCGCACTTTTTTAGGAGATCACTTTAAAACCAACCCTATACTAAGGTAACAAGATTGAAATTTGGTTTTTGATCGCTTCCGACTCATCATGGTTTAACTAAAGCGAGTTTAATGAATTTAAATTCTCAACTTTTGGTATTTAGGTTGAAATTTATTTGGCGTCGGTGTATGCTTTGATGGTTTGATACAAGGCGAATTCGGCGGCGCCTGGGAAATATATGCTAATTCAGGCAATTGAGACGGATGAACGGCGGCATACTGATGTCCGGTCAGACGTGTCCAGACCCCGACCTGGCCTCCCTCCAGGCGCTCCCAGGGTCACACGGCAACTTGTAAACTTTGAATTTTACAATTGTTATTACTTTTTCTGGTCGTGAACTAGTTATTTGATTGCCAAGAAAAACAGTAGATACCTACTATTAACATCACATTCAGAGGCTGTTATGCTTCCCATAACAATATCATATTATGAACTTATCACTTAGATACTTACCTACTAGCGAACTACTAGCCTTTCGTATCAAAAACAGCCAGAGTTCTCGCTAGCATTCCACGCGGACAAAACTTTTTTAAAGTAGTTATACCTACTTAGATTATAAAAGGTATATTTTTGTTTTAAAATGACCTAAAAGCAAATGGTCCCAATATCACAGCGACGATCAAAGTCAATACAATCTACTTAGGTACCTCATTACATTGAAATAAACTAGGTATGCAAACAAGAGTCTCAAGTTTGCAAAACAGCCTTGTCTTCTAACAAGGTGAAATATTTGTATGCGCCAAATTATCCTAAGCATATGCGGCTTCTGAGCGGAATGCTTTAGCAGACCATCCCTTTTTTGTCACATCCCGTCATCAGAACTAGTCCAACCCGCTCCAAATCGGAATGCGGCCGTTTATTTTGTTGCATTCCTCAATAGTACCGTTAAATTTGAATTCGCGGGCGGTGCGCGGGCGCAGCAATCTGCGCGGGCCGGTATGTGCATGCGCGTTGTCGCCGACTGATGGATGACAGGTGACAGCGGCGCCGCGTACCCTTAGGGCCGCCGTTCACGATAAAATAAATATAATCTAGAAAATAGCAAAGGCATTCAACGAGACTAATTACTCTTTTTAAGATATAGCGACGGTTGAAGAGCGATCTTCAATTGTTCGGCGTTAGCTTTACGAGGTTATTTACGTACAGCTGAGTTAGGTACAGGCTATTGATAGGTATTTTAAGTGAGGGATCGGTATACTTTGCTACTTAGTTGCTCTTGGTTCAGTTTAAATTCATATTATCTATCTATTCTGACCAAAATTATTAATTAGTACGTAATATTTTTGTGACACCGTGATCCCTAAAAGTAAAATAATACGAGGTACATAGGACATTGCGATAGCCCTGACCACATTGGATCTCATTAGAGATTCGCATCGCGCGGGGCGGGGGTCGGCGTCGGCAGAGCTTGCGGTGACCACAAAGCGCGCCGCCCGCAGCTCTCCGCGGCTCGCTCATCGCCGCACTTTGCGTAATCTCCGTTTCATCAGCGAGATCAATGAGAAATCATTAGTATAGTAGATTTACATGCCGCTTTGCACAGAAAAACAACGATAGTTTATGGAGTACGGATGTGTGGTATAATTTTTTTTTAACAAAAAACAAAAACTGACCTCAAAAACCTAGGTGCACTAAAAAAGCTACAAATAACCTTACAATTAACATTACAAATAACATTACATTTGGAGTAGGTGTCAATCAACGTCAGACAAGGCAAATACACACATGAATTGGCACCGGTCCAAATTTAATTAATTCTTAGGTTATTTGTAGCTTTTTAGTGCACCTAGGTTTTTGAAGTCGGTTTTTGTTTTTGTTAAAAAACAAATCCCGATTTTTAGCGACAATAATCGTTGAAAATTTGCAAATATTATCACCTTATAACAGCCCTAAAAAAGTAAAAATTTACAGCCAAAAAAGAAACACTATCGGTTCACTAACGCCGGAGATATGATGTAGTCCGGATTGGACCCCCATTTCACCCCCTACATATTTTTTCTTTCAAAATTTCTGAAAAACGTGTTTCTTTATTTTGTATGTAAAATACATATACAATTTTTACAACAATTTTTACATATACAATTTTGTGTTGTTGATTGTTTTTTGTACATATACAAAGTTTCAAGTCGATCAATTTTTTTTTTAAATTATGTTATATTACCCCCCATTTTACCCCCAAGGGGTTTGATTTCTGATAATATATTGGGACCAACCTTGAAGAATTCCCTAGCAAACCTCAAAAAAACTGTCGAAATCGGCCGACAGACGCCAGAGATATGCGGTAACATACATAATAAAAAAAAACAAACGGGTCGAATTGAGAACCTCCTTTTTGAAGTCGGTTAAAAATAATATCTGCCTATAGGTACTGAATGACGAAACAAGTTCGAATTTTAGATTGTCCGCATTGTAATGATATTCTAATATCATTGGTCCGCACTATGTTAACTAAACCTTTCAGACTATCTATGTGATACTAAAAATTATAATTATTAAGTTGTCAGTAAAATATGTATTGAATTGATTTCGAGTTTGGTCTTCCTTAGTAGATATTTTAATGGCCCTACGCCATCGCAACAGTATGTTAAAAGTAAAATACTAGCCATCTAATTATTGATTAGATAAAACTATTATATATAACTGTTTAGTCAAGAATTCTAATTTTATCGACGTCTGCGCACGTAATGCGTGTGCAATTAAAAAGCACTAAATTAACATCGCGAGGTCATGGAATAAAGCAGCGTAGCCGCAGCTAAGCGCGGGCTCGGCGGGCGGCGTGCGGCGTTCGGGCAGCGCGCGTCTTAGGGGATTCCGAGAAACTGCGCGTGCGCATCTTAACGGTCGTAAATCGCTAAGAGGAATTTGGATATAGATAGGCTTAGGATGTAACTTGATAAGTGTAAGCAAATAACAATCTCATGAACAAATTAGATAGTTCAAAAGTAAATGTATCAACCTTTCACAGTAGCCTAATAAACTTTGATGCTATCCACAATGACAAATAAGGGAGGTAGGTATCTCTACCAAAATAAGAAAAGTAGTACCAATGTCAGTAGCATACATTTCCCGAACTGACAGGATGGGTAAGTAGGTACCTACCTACCTAAGCCGTTGGTCTAAGCCAATTATATCACAATGATCGAACGTTATCGTGTACGAAAATCCTGAGCTCTATCAAAAATACATTAAATGATTGAAATAACCTTCTCAGTTATTAAAAGGTAATTCTTGAAGTTATGACTTGCGAAACGCGTATGTTACATGGTATATCTCTCTGAGAGGCACGCACTGCGTTTAATTGTGTTTAACAGTAATTAAAGCTATAGCTTATCCGAGCCGGCGTCGGCGGGCCGGGGCGGCGGGCGGCGCGGGCGCACCTTACCAAAGTATGTATGTATAGGTACTTGCATATGTATGTCGTTGTTACGATATGCGCTTTTTATAGCACTTAGAAAAGTTGTTACGGAATTCTCATACTGAGAACGATTGAAAGGAATATTATATTCATGTCAGTTTTTATATGAAGTAGGGCTAGTTGTCTCGCAAGATATGGCAGCACTGGTTTCTGTACAACCTACAGGAAGTTGAAGTATACATTAAACGAGTACCAACGAAGCTGTTTATATTGTTGGAACGTCAATCAGATTTTATCATGACACCTGTTAGTGTTATAAAAGTTAAGTTAAGCACGAAAACATTATTACACTCTACTACCCATATGAAATGCAGTTCCTATGGCGAAGAATGGGAAAGGAACTCCATGGTTACTCTTTACAATATATAATTTACGGGAGTAACTAGGTGTTGGTCATTATTAATTTAAAACGTCATCATAATAAACAAATATTACACATAAGTCCCTGTAAAGAGCCATTCCCTCAGATTTCCCAGATTCGATCAATATAAGCAATTATGAAACAGTGCTTAGTTGATTGTAAGTAGGAACTTAGTAATAAAAAATAGTATGGAGATGTAGACGCACAAAGTCGGAAGCTTGGACTTGTTTAGTCAGTCGCAGCGGGCGCTCCCGCGACCACCGGGCAGCGCCCGAGGCCGGCGGCGGCGCCCCGCTGATCGCAATATGCTAATAATTGCACTCGTAAAAACTCCTGATATTTCACTCCACCACTGTCGACTAATATGGGCTTTGTTCAATAAAATAGCTTGCACGTTTTAGTTGAAGTGCCTAGTTGGGGTGAGAGTAGGGAACTGGCTGTAGTTATAAATTAAGTTTATCTCACTCTCTCTACGTTGAATACGTCCATCTAAAGTATTACGTTCAGGTAATGTGTATGCCATCAACAACAAAACTTGTAAAAAATACCAAGTCTCGCAACTCTTTTCTTCTACCGTAAAAAGTTGTGAGATCCATGTAATAACAAGTCGGTTACTTTATTAAGTGCCCACATAAGGGACCTTCTGTCTTAAGTTATTACACCACATTAACCTAACAACATCTTATCAATATTAAAAATATTTTATGTGACAAATTATTCACCAAAAATGAATTGAATAAATGTAAAATAGGAAAGTAATTAATGAAATATTAAATAAAATATAAAGAGTGTACCTATACATGTATTGTGTGTGTAATGAAGTGTTTGAAAGTGAGGGTGTATGCGTGAATGTGTGTGAAATGTTTGTCAAGTAATTGTTAGCATTAACTATTTTTTAATACATTTTCAGTCTCTAGGTATATGCGATTGGTGCATTAACCAATTCTTAATTATAATTCTTGCTTCTTTCCTTGTAATATTTTCTATAAAATATTTAAAAACTGATTTGTTGTTAATGTACAGAGCTAGAAAGTATGAAAAACGTTGGGCGAATGTGGATTTTATACAAGGAGTTTTTTGTGGTGTAAGAGGACTAGTGCTAAGATGTAAAGTTGTCGTACTATTAGAATTTGAGCATATAGAGAGCGTGAGTACTTTAGCGTTGGTTTTTTAAAGTAGTACTTTTATTACTGTTCTCTCTATTTCGATAATAGAGGTTGCACCTACACCACCCCAAGCATTTATGCAATAGGAAATAACGGATTCACATAGTGATGTGTATGTTATGTGAAGGCACAGACCATGGGCATCTGCTCTGTGTGTGAAGGTAATTTGGGTCTATGATATCACGAAGTCGTACATCACATGTTTACTTGGGATAATTTTTAACCTCGAACTATAAATTGAACACAAATTTCGAAAATCCAACCCCTCGTGAGTTGATTTTCGAAATTTGTTACTTGTTCCTCAGTTATTCATTTTTGCCCTTCAAGTAAAAATAATCTCAATTTCAAATAAGTATTCAGGATGCATAAATTTACTGCAATGCAAAATTGTAGGGCCCCTCTCGTCATAGGTAGAGTCCCCCAACGGCGCTCATCGAACGCGCAATAAAAGAACAATGCAGTGAATGCTAAGTTACCCTCCCGGCGCGTGAGGTCAAGCGCGAGGGTGACGGAACACACCGAACATATGAAATGACCCTCCGTCTAGAGGCTCCAGTAAACTCGGTTTGAATTTCTTAACACAGCCCTTTGTAGTTATTTGATTGAACGGTGGACAGAAGCGAGAGTGGAGTACCTGAGTACTAGGTACTTGAGTTCTCGTCAAATTCAAGATGGTAATTAACGTAAATAGTTTTTTGCATAATTATACGGGAAAAGGGATTAAACCAACGTTATTGTAACAAAGACATGAAACACATGGCATATTATGCCACTAACATAGGTATTATTTAGATTTCGGAAACATTATGGCTCTATATTTCTACAGTGAATAGTAGAAAACTTGCGTACATCCAAACATACATAAAACATGTCGTACGCTTATCTTAGCAGTGGCCGCGCGCGAGATAAGTCGCATCAATTTTTTGGGCCGCCTCTCCAAATCCCCCGACGACGTCCAGCTACCCGCTAAAATATTCCCCGGTTTATGCGCCGCATAATAAAGCTCACCCCGGGAGCGGGACATGGAAACGAAAGTAGCGAGAGCCAATCTTTCACAATTACTTCGAAGCATTGAAAATCAATGAATTTTAAGCGAGGCATCGATTATTGACGACGCAGATGGTTAAATAGGGATATGCAGAGCATAGGTTTATATACATGGCTTAACTTATCTACTTTTGTTAATGAGCATTCACTACCCACGGCTACACCACATCCACAGGAGCTTAAAATTTCATACAATTATGGCAAACGCAAACGTGTTATTCGGCTCCTGGTTTGCGCACAAAAACTAGGAGAAGAAGCTTTGGCAAAAAGCCGCGGCTGTGTCTCGCCCGCAAAAACGTCGACCGGCTCACCGCGCGATGTTTATTGTATGAGTCGCTGAATTTCAAGTGTTTTTTCAGCTTTAATGGATTGCGTGCCTTGTCCACCCCTAGCATTGGGCGACATAAAAAATGATCTTTAAAATAACTCACAACTCGTGTGCTTTCTTTTGGTAATACAAAATCAATGTTATAGGCGAGTAATACTACGCTATAAACGACCAATACGCCATGCACTCGAGGAATTTAAATGCTGACTCCCTTTGAAACTATATGTAATACGACTTTGTGCGTGAAACAATACATATACAAGAAATCAGTTTTACTTTTAATAAATACTTGTTTCATGTGTCAAAATAAAGCGACGAATAGGTAGGTTCTTTTATTTCAAGAACTGATTGTAATTCTCAAACTCTTAGTGAAAGCTACTTAAGTTACTTACATTTTATTAGTAGGTATGTATTACAATATATATATCAGTGTGGCGAATTCTATTGCAAAATAAATAATGAAATGTAAGTAAAGAATGGGTTAACCGATAATATAACCCACAAGTGCACGTAGGTATAGTGTGCGATATATTCCGCTCGGTTACCCGCGCCAGTCACGGTTCAAATATTAATCATAGCGGCGCTTTCCGAGCGTCGGAAATTTCATAAAGAAACTATATGTTAATGGAATAAACTGATTGCCTTCGGTGCACAGTCATGGCGAGTCAGATAAGTCGAAAGTTTTACGTCAAATTGTGGTAAAGAAAATGACAAATGATGATAACATGGGTATTCTACTAACCATGGAAAAATAAAAAAAATAGAAACTTCATTGAGGAAAACGGAGAACGTTTACTATATTTCCTCTACCTACCTACCTAATAAGTAGCTCTATACGCTAGGCTTCCATTTAAAATATAGATGACCACCATCAATCATCGCAGTCGCAGAGTATTTTGAATTAAGTAGTTTTAATTAAAAAATCCAGTATTTGGTCTCCTTTGAACGGGTTTAGCGATACTCATTAGCCGTGTAACATTTACTATTACATGTACATTTCAAACATACGTAGGTACCTATGCTAACCTACATGAAATACTTGATGGACAATAATAGTAAGTAAAGATCTTAATTCTCAGTTTTAGTTAAGGAAACAGAACTTATCAATATCTATTAAGCATCAGTGTATTGATGATGGTGGAGGTCGTATTGTGCTAATGGCGATATCACGTCGCGGTAGAAGTCTGCTCATCAATCATTCGCGGCTAATGCGCCTCGGATAACCCACAACCCTTTCACGAGAGATCACTCCAGCCGTGTCAATAACTCCATCAGTCGTTCATCATTGTTATGAACTATGTCATTATTTTACAACGATGAATGTATCAACCCGTTCTCAGGATTCACAAGTCATTTCTTGTATGCTTGCTGCGTAGTAATAGAAAGCATATTTTTCAATAATATACATCATCATCATACATCATCATCACGCCTGTATTCCCCGAAGGGGTAGGCAGAGGTGCACTGTAGTGCGCCCACACTTCGCCGATGTATTTTGGTCCCAATGTAATAGGGGGCGAGCCTATTGCCATTATACCGGGTACATTCCCCCTCAATACGAGGGAGATTTGGGCCATAGTCCACCACGCTGGCCCAGTGCGGGTTGGTGAACTTCACACGCCTTTCTATAGACGTGCAGGTTTCCTCACGATGTTTTCCTTCACCGTTCAGCAAGTGGTAATAATTGTTGAAAATTACATTCGCACATGAAAATTATCTCAGAGGTGCGGGCCTGGGATTTGAACTTGCACCCCTTACGTTCAAGGCGGGCGTTCTTGCCCGCGGGGCTACCTTTTTTACTTTTCAAATCATATTACAATAATTTACCAACATTTTTGCAGTATATTTTCAAGATAACTATTTGTAAAGTAAATAGGTACCTAACGGTTAAAGACAAATTTTCTCGGAACACGGTGGGACATCACATTGTTTATGTCTTTACGTTATTGCGCACAAGCACATTATAACTGAGATTATATATCAGTACTAATGCTGATACGTCGCCGTCAAAAAACAATAAAAGCATAACTACGGACGTCACACGGGCCGGTTGTAACGACGGTGGACGATATCCCATGAGATTTATAATGTATCTGTTTTTATTACCATAGGGCCGAGTTATGTGGTACGGGAACGTGTTTTATTATTCGCGATATATTGTTCCGGTATTTATGTGTTGTTTTCGGCACAAATAATACACCATATTTAAAAATAAAACTTCTTAACTGTAATCGTTCAGGGTAAAAGTTGTATGCAATAATACTGTCAATGGAACGCAACTATTATAAAATTGGGGGTTCACGTTCTTTTATCAAAGACAGGGGAGGCACCGTAATTTGTTCAAAGATTTTAAGGTTGAACATTTTAGGAAACAAACGACATTTTTCCTCTAAAGAAGAACGATAATGATGTTTCATAGTGTCATCTGCGAATATGTTATTTTCTACAAGTGAATGTTAAAGATATATTATACATTAATCGGTAGTGAGCTCGTTGGCCGAATTCGCGTGTCCGAATATAATTTGTGTAGTGACATTTCGCGTAATGTCCGGTGTGGTGTTACAACCGGTTTATGTGTTCCCAAGATGTAGCAGTAATAGTAAAATGATCTTAATATAGCATAAACCGCACATTACGTTTGTAGGTTACGTCCGGTGGCGACAATTCGACATGATATTGCACTTTGCTTTAGATTTTATCTGTCGCCATTCTGGAAACCCAAAAACTATCATTGTGGTAGAGAAATACTTAAGAAGCACTTCATTAGGGATAGTGAGAATTTTAAAATTAAAATACTCTTACATTGGCGATCTCCAAACCCATAACAGCAATTGCATCCAAAATTTACGATATTGCCATAAAAAAACTACATCGGTTTGGAAATTTTCTTCTAACATTACAACTTCGGTCAATAAGGATCTACCCATAATAAAAAAGATATTATATTTGGTACATGCATGTCTAAATTGGCCACCTGTCACATTTTTTTTTTCTAAGTATTGTGCGACCGGTCAAAATCGTGGGTGTAACAGCTCTATTGTTAGGGGTGCTGTTGAACTTTCAGTGTCTAGAACTTTGGTGTCCACACCCTTAGCTATATTTTTTTTCGCACACCCTGGTAATCCCCGTATGCATTTTATTTCTCTGGGTTTAGTTATTGAAGATTAGTACTTCTATGTAGGTAAACAGACTTATACCTAGATAAATATTGTACAATCAACACAATTTAGAATTATGGTTTTAATAAGCCAAGATCTAGACACTAGTCTACAGGTGGAAAACTAGATTAATTATTTACTACTTTTTCAATGAGCACAAGTAAGACTACCAAAGTACCTCTACGTAATAACAAGACAGTCTGACTTTTGAGTAAATTAATATAATTAGGCAAACTACAATAATCTTCAATCACACAAAAAATAAAATGGGCTGCATAATTCTTCTAATACAAATTGAGCAATAAATATTATTACTTCACACAGTTTTGCGTACACAACAAAAGCTTTCAAATTACGCACACTGCACTACAAGTACAACCGAGGGCGGGGGCGATGTGAAAATTTAAACTAAATCCCCATTGCTAACGCAGCAACTGCAAGGGATAATCGCTCCGGTTGCTGGCGCGGCAGCATACGAGAATCACGCGTCATCGATATAATAGCCTTTACTACGTACGTAACAGGCATTTTGCCGAAAGCACATTTACATTGGCTGTAGAAAAAATATGCCTTATTCGGCATTCGTGGCGGCTTTGTGCTTACATCAACTTCACACGAGTAATGGTCACTCGGTCCATTGTTACGGGCGCGTTATTTTTATAGCAATGTGGGATTTTTGCAGGATTCAATTTAAATAATGAACTTACAGGATGGGGCGTGACGTGATGAACAATATCACAGATTCATAACGTAATATTAAATATTAAGGATTTCTTTTCATTGTGATGATAGGTGGGAAAGAACACTCTTAGTAAGTATTTTACCTACGACGTCGTTCAGACTACTGTCCGAAGTACCTAAATAAGGTGCTCACAGGATCTAAACATTAAAATGGCTTTGGACCGCTAGATAGCGGTGTTCTACATGGTCCCTTTAGGCAACAAACGTATCTACCTAGATCCTCCAAGGAGAACATAGAATTATCCGTAAATCTTATTGAATCGCAACGTAATCCCCACTTGAAGCACAATAGACATAGGAAAATTTAAGAATGTTTAACACAAAACATAGTAACGCGATCCCTATTCCCCGCGCCCGATTCGACGCACACCTCCGCAAATCGTAATCCTCTTAGAAAACATTTCCAATTTAAAAAGAATTCCTCTTATCCCTCTGAGGAGGGCACGCGTAAAAAATAAAGGGAAAACTCTGCGACACGCACTACACGCGACGGCAGATATATAACACAGTTTTTCACTGGGCCCCTCGATTCCTTACAGGTCGCTTCTTCCGTCGAGAAAGCATCTATTGAAACTCCACTCAGGCAGTGTTGGCTATCTATTTAGTATAAAAAGGGTCGAGAATTTTTGGAGATCCTTTTTTATCCGGAGATGGGTTCCCTCCCACCCTACACCCGACCCGCGCCCACCGCTCCTACCCCGCCGATACATACTACATTCTTATATTATGTATGCGGAGTTTCAGTAAATTTTCTTAAATATCTCGTATTTACCATTCACTGCAAATATCGAGAAATAAACAAACTTGCATGTATTCGTAAATGAAACAGCGGGAACATCAAATATCGACAAGAGCAATTTGCGATTTGTGTGCCCCTCCGGTTCCCCGTCTCTGGGAGCGGTGTCCTCCCCGCAGCGCCTCCAGCATCAGTTCAAATATTTAAAGGGCGGCTGAATTTGATTCTATCCGTTTGGGTCGACTCTCGAGCGTTCCGCAATTGGATCACACGAGTGGTTACTACACAGCTCCGCTCCCCGAACTCGAAGTTATTCCACTAAAATCCACTTATCCAAGCAAATCCGATTTCAATAGCCCTAAGTAAACTTAAATTTGTATCATTCCGGTATAAGGGATTGTTCAAAATTTTCTCTGGTATAATCGTTTAATCGATAAGATTGCCCACGGATTACTTTGTCGTAAGTTCCTTTACTTAAATTAGCGACAATCGCGAGGTAGGCACTTCAAAAGAAACGTGTAGGTATTTCACGAAATTAAAAAAGAAATAATCGGTGTCACGTCAATTCCAGAACAAGAAATACGGAATACTACAGTAGGTACATATCAATCCACATAAGGCAGGCGGCGGCGGCAGCGGCGCGCCTGGGGATCGGTTAACCCACGTTACACGACGTCCATCCCCGGCGGAGGTTTCCGACTTTCCACAAAGAAAATAGCAATCAAAATTTGATTTACCGCCACCCGCGGCCATACATCAAACCGCTCTCATCCGCGGAAAGAGAGAAAGCCTAAAATCTAAGGGGATCCGGGCGTCGCTTTCCAATTGAAAATCCTAGTGGCACGGGCGCCTTTAATATTTATGACCGAGTAAAAAATACGCACGGGCCTATGAATAAATATGCGAGGAGTATTGGCAGTATGGTGGGTCGCCGGCGCGCCGGGGGAGGACGTGCAAGGGCAGGAAGTAAACGCGCATTGAAGATTATCACATCTAAAGACATCTATGTACATACATTTGCCTAATGTACTAGGTATACCTTAATATGTATTATTAACAAATTTTGCGAATAAAGTTAATCCATTTTCTAGTTACATTCTTAATTTATGAAGATCCTTTAACTGTGTATAGTTATAGATACCTATAGGTACATAGAGGTACATTTTTATCAAGGTAGCTTTATATGAGTGGGTTTTTAAGCGATTTTCAACTTTATTATGTAGGTACCAGACAAGGACACAATTAAATTAAATATTAGATATGTGAAAAGCATATTTTTACAAGATGAATGTGAATAATTTGTCTTCCATACCGCCCGCAACCCTGCCTACCAGTCTCTCCTTCCACGGACTACCTACCTACCTGTCCTATCTCTTTGCAAAATATGTACCTACTTAAGTATGTATGATACTTACTTTTAGCAAGCGCTCAATATTCAGTAGCCTGTAGCATTATATACATAATAATATGTTTACGGTGGGCTTTTGAAAGCACGGGATTTCTTTTTTGCTAACATAAATAGGTATTGAGGTAGGTTTGCACTTGAATTAAAGCTAAACTAATATTTTTGATTTATTTGCCAATAGGGTAGGTTAGTACCTATTTAATATCTTTATTACCTACTAGGTAGTTATATTTTAGAAAAATATTGTATTGAACTGGCCAATAAAATCATTAAGGCGCAGGTATTCAATTGTTATAAAATTTCACGGCCCCGACCTCCTGGTGTGTAAATACTCAGATTGTATCGAGATACCAATAAAAAGAATTACGCACAAGAAACAGAACTAGCATCCCCTATCGGCAATTTTGCATCGAGATCGATCGCCGGAGGGCAGCGGAGGGCCCGGTGAGCGATGTCGCATTAGGGAGTTTGCATGGGGTCACCGTAAGCCGTTTCCGATAAGACCCCCTGCCAGAAGATTCGGACTTTCGGCATTTTCGGCTCAATACGCGCTTATCTGCGTGCCACACTCGCCTGCAATGTACGTGGTCTGAATAATGCATTCGTGTGTCCGCTCCTCGCACGCCAAATTGAAATTATTTTCATATAATACGTTATTGATTACCGGCCAGCGTTCTACCATTGTTGGATGCGGCTGCAGCATCTAGCGGTAATTATTGGCATTTCATTCTAGAATTCTAAACATTATGTTTGTATTCAACGTCTGTTACGGCTAAGTAGGTATCTAGGTTCATTTACTGGAACTAAACATGCTTAAGTAGGTGCTTATGTCTCTCCCAAAATATTGTAAACGACTACCTCGCTCCACCTGCACCACCCCCAATCGATTAAGGTGGGCAAAAAACTTGACGCCACCGCAGCAAGATTGAGATCTCGCGAGCACTCTCTTCCACATGACAAATGTCCGTTTCCCCGCTTTTTACGCGTCGAGGGTGTCACGCAAAAAAATGTATGAGGAAATTTACCTAATGGCCGCGATTCTTTATAGTGCGGCGTCTATTGTCGCGAGGACAATGCTGTAATGGAGGGATGACGTGAGAGGACTCCTCAGGACACGGCGCGGGGATTTATATGTTTTTTGCGTTTATTTCAAATGTAGGTAATATAAGAACGTACTTACTTACCTATATGTGAATATGAGGCATTAGAGAATAGATATTTATCTAACTTCTATGCTTTAGTTGGGTTATTGGTTTTGATATTATTACCTAAATATATTAATTTCAATGTAACTATCTAATTCGATATCTACGTACGATAAAGCTTCGGTACGTACCAAAGTCGAGATCTATTCTTTGTGCAGTGTAAATTTAAGTTGGAAGATTCCAAATTATTTGACATAATTAATCATGTAACTTGGACTTATAAGACGCACTAAAGATTTTGGAAGGTTTTTTTAGTCTAGGCTTTTAAATACTTTACTAAAAAATATTTAAATACATTGTCAGTCTCACAGTATATACTTATGTAGGTACCTATCTATGGCACTGGCTGGCCCCTACTTACAATCAAAGGAAAATGTTAATCATTTAGTAGATACATTCACATTCAATTTACTGTAAATGTACTTATGTAGGTAACTACTAAGTACATGCATTAACCATACAAACTCAATATGCTTCAGTGAGAATGAATAATAATGTTCATAAGAAGGTACATTTCAAAATAAGTAAGTAGGTCCCTAATACAGTTAAAAGGGAAATTTGTAGATAGCACCTATCTAATAAGAAAGTCAAATTAACATAATATAATTGGGAACTAATTAGGTACCAACAATAAATGAAAAAATTATAAAATTCTTATTATTCCTTACACATAGATTTTGATATTGGTATAACTAAGTTCATATTAAATCCATAACCATGTTAGGCAGCTTAACAAAATAAGTACTAACCCACTTATTCCTTCTCTGCTTATATATTATTATTAAGGACAGTAAACTCACCTGAAAAGCAGAATTAAATCCAATGATCCATAAGTAACAAACATTTTTTTGTATAAAAAAACCAATCAAAATTGAATCACTGTAACAACTCCTTGAAGAAAAAATATAATATTTAAGTTCACTCATTCTCTTTATAATTTGCATAATATTATTTGTATGACATGGCACCCTACTCATTTGAATAGACAGGTTGCTCCAAGGACTAGCAAAAGGGTACTGTTGAGACGATGAACGGAGCACCCACCCAGCGGTGACCAGCCTTACCCGGACGAATAAAACTTAAAATTTACAAAACCCTGCTCTGCCATTGGATCATCAGACCCCTAACCCCTTTGCGCGTGTGCTAAAACATGTAAGGGTTAAAAAGACAACCCTTTTTTATGGCACCCTTGTATTTTGCATCTCTTTCTTGGGGTTAGAGAGCACCATCCATTCCTTTATTTTGACATTTGTCATGAAATAGAGCGTGGTAATATACATTATGAATATATTATTAAATGCATTGAACCATAAGGTAATTAATAATTTGTAATTCATAAGCATACATAATAAAGGTCATTAAAACTTACTTACCACCAGTAATGGATAATGCTTCGAATAACATTGTATGCCTACTTAAATTAGATATGTGATGTAGTGAAGTTCAGTAAATTACATAAGTAATTAATTAAACTAGGCGGTGAATATTATTTAAGCAGACTATTTCTATATTTTTTGCCAAGCAAAACCAACCAAGTTCACTTGCGAAATTCCCGCCATATCTTTTCATGCTCCGTTCTACGTTAAACATACTTACATATCTAGTCTACAGTTATCATATTTGTACAAATGATTTTTTTAACAGACTCCATACTATTTTCACCTATTAAGCAACGTGTTTTTATAAAACATCATTCATATATTTTTTTGTTTTGATACAACCTATATTTATTCACATTGTAAAAGCTTTTCCGTTATACGCAGTTATATCACTGTATAGAATGAGTTGATGGTTTGACATAAGTTTAACAGCACTGTACGCGTTCCAGAACTGATTTACCGGTTACATCACTTTGAACATGTTAGTACGAGAAAGAATAACAGATACGAACTTGTTAGTTGAGATGGAATGTGCAATGTAATTTATTTTGTTAATTTCGGTTTGGAATAGATAGACTAGTCAGGGACAGGGATTGCTTTTTTAGATATCACCAGTTTTGATTAATTTGTTTTATTTTATTTCTGAGTATCAAGACTGAGTTAAAGATGACCCTATATCACTTCGGAAATTGCCTTGCGCTGGTATACGCACCATATCATATGGCATACAAATTTTCTGGAGTGTAAGTACCTACTAAGATTTGTTAGGTTATTATTTTAAGTATTAGGTTGCTTTCCGTACAATGTAGTTTCTAACGGAATAATATTGTTTCAGATCAGAGTACGCTACGTTCTCTAAATGCGTGTATGCAGGAGGGCTGTATATCTTCACACAGTTGTGTAAAATGCTACTTTTAGCCACCTTCTTTCCTGACACTGATAGTAGCCCTGTAACGGGTGAATACAATATTCTCTTAGTAAGTATAATCTGAACAATAAGCATACCCACTAAACTAAAAAAACTAGTCGAACCGTTATCTTTCGTTCAACAGTTTTTGTGATATAGACAGCTTGCTAGTTAGCCCGATATACTTTTAATAAATAATGTAGGTCATTGATGTTTTTAATCTTATTTTATTTGCAAGATGTTTGGCAATAAGGCTACAGAAAGTTTCTGTAGATTCATTTCTGTTATTAGGATGAGCCCTGATTGCGAGACATAGAAGCCATTATAATATAACATTAATTGTTTCAAGTATGTGTGGTGTTAGTGGTTAATATAACATACATTTATTGTCAGAATTATTTGTGAGATATTAAACATATTAATAAAATTAGATACAGTCTTGTCTTGGTCAATATTCTAAAGTTTTGCATAATTTCTTGTATTTTCAGGAACTGCTGAAAGCCACTGTGGACTTTGCTGATCTTTTTGGCCTGTATTTTGCATTGAACTCTGTACAGGGTAAAGGTCACGCCAAGATCCTCACATCTGCTATTGGATGGGCCAGTGCTGAGGTAAATGGGCTGAAATCCATTATATATTAATATTTGTAATCTATTTGGTTCTGGGACTACAATGAATGCTACAGATAGATCGGCAAAATTAACAGTATACAAGTTTTAGTAGCCTGCTGCTCAATCAACCAAGGTCCATCTTCAGCCTGAAACATCAAATATCTGTCTTTCATTTACAACTCATAGAGATTGGCTAACTGCTAAAAAATCTGGTCACTATTGTCATACCTACAAGCTTTTCATATTATATGAAGTCTGTACATTTATAGTCAAATAAAATCATTTATTTTCTATGGCCTATAAAGGAATTATGCAACTTTTCACTGATATGGAGAAACACCTTAATGTGAGGCCTAAATATTACTACTATAGCATCTGGCACTTGCTTATATTTAAGCATCGTGTTAAGGAGCCTCCTACTGGTAATGTGTATTCTTATGCATGGAAAAATCGCTTCATTGAAAATATGCAGCTAGGAACATAAAGGGGTTTTCTATTTTTAACTGACTTCCAAAAGGAGGAGGTTCTCAATTCGATTGGTATATTTTATTTATGTATTTACAACAATTACGCTGAGATTTATGATCCGATTTACGTGATTCTTCTTTAGTTTGATGCGGAATAGTCAGAATAGAATATGCCATTTGGTCCCATAAACATTTATGAACCTTTTTAACATTTTTGTTTATGTGAATGATGTAACTATAGTTTGTGTACGGCTTTTTAGGAGTTTTCATTTTGGTTGATTATTAGTTTTTAGGGTTCCGTACCCAAAGGGTAAAACGGGAACCCTATTACTAAGACTTCGCTGTCCGTCCGTCCGTCTGTCACCAGGCTGTATCTCATGAACCATGATAGTTAGAGAGTTGAAATTTTCACAGATTATGTATTTCTGTGGCCACTATAACAACAGATACTAAAAAACAGAATAAAATAAATATTAAAGTGGGCTCCCATACAATAAACATGATTATTTTGCTCGTTTTTAGTTTTTTGGGTTCTAAATATTTATAAAGTATGTTTTTCTTTTTATCATTTTCAAATTCTAAGTTGACCATTGCACCATACAGTGCATAAATAATTTTCATAAATTGGGATTAAAATTTTGGTGTATATACAAACTAGAAGCTTGTAGCTTGCTTGACGTCATTGGTAGTATGACCAACCAGTCAAGTATTTTGTACCATAAGTATCAGTCAGTGTAGCCTAGTGGGCTGTGCGGTTGGGTAAAGCGTTAAGGCCGTGCGCTCGAATCCCACCACAATGAGTGTCTTTTTGTTAGGCTTGTTTGTTTAAAGTTAATTATAAAATAGTTAATAATCATTGTATCAGTAGGGAGACAAACAAAATGGAAATAAAATTATAGGGTGGTAGTTGGAGATTCGTACGCATCAGGTTTGAACGATGACCGCCATTTGAACGATGAGCGCAACCTAGGGCCAAATAGCTGGACTACTTAGTCACGCAGAGGATCGCGGTTACTGGAGGCGAGTTAGTTATATTTTTTTAAATGTAAATATTAACTTTTTTAGGGTTATTATGAGGTGATAATACTTGCATATTTTCAACGATTATTGTCAATAAAAAGCGTTATAACAAAAAACAAAAACCGACTTTAAAATCCTAGGTGCACTAAAAATAACCTTATAATTTATTATGTTTGGGGTCGGTGCCAATTCATGTATTTGCCTAGTCTGACGTAGATTGCCACCTACTCCAAATGTGATGAATTATAAGGTTATTTTTAGCTTTTTAGTGCACCTAGGTTTTTTGGATTATATTTTGAAATGTATTCCAGGTATTAGTGACCCGAAGCGTGATGCTGTGGGTGGGCGCGCGCGGCTCGGAGTTCGACTGGCGCTACGTGCGCGCGTGCGCGGAGTCCAACGTGGCGCTGGTGCAGCACGCCGCCAGCGCCGCGCTGGTGTGGCTGTTCACGCGCAGCGACCTGCCGCGGCAGCACGCGCCGCTCGTGCTGGGCCTGCTGGCCCTGACGCCGTACCGCGCGCTGGCGGAGGAGGCGGTCGGCGCCGTGCTGGGGCTGACCCCGTGGGCCCTGTTGGCGCTCCGGGCGCTTCACGCGACCGCTGTCGGGCTCACCGCATTAGGAATGTACGCTGTGTTGGCCCAACAGATTGGAATTTGATTTGGGTGATTGTGTGACTTTTAATTTATTCTTATTATCGTTGTAAGATATGTGTGTGGAATATTAAATTATGGATAGTGTGTTTGTATTTTATTATTTCTGTTTTGTGTAAATTTACGTAAAATTTATGAGCATTCAATCTGTTGGAAACTTCATTTCACTCTATTCCATTTATCTACTTGTAAAATATTTGTTTTCTAAAACAAAAAAACAAAGAATTTAGATGAAGATGATTTAAATTTTTATTGTATTAAGAAGAGAAAAGTGAAAAATGATATCTGGCAAATGTCCACCATAACCAAGCTGACAGATATCAATTCTTTCATCATAGTTCGAAAAACACGGCCCAATCTCGCCTCCAGACCACATAGCGTACCATACAGGTTTAGCATGCAAAGGCTTCTCAATAATTGCTCTAGGATTTTCAGAAGCCCAAATGCCAATTTTAGTTGTTGACGTACCTACCCTAACAAAAGTGAAAATGGGCTTCGTCTGAAAAAATGTTTTTTTTTTTAGAAAAACCAGCGGGTTGTTTCTGAATTAATTGAGCAAATCTAAGGCGATGTTTAAATTATTATAATTCCATTTTCGAGCGAAATTGAATTCATTGTAACTTTTTTTCTTTTTTGTAACAATTGCCAAAGCATCTATACTGATGCAAATGTCAAAGTATTATTTCGGACTTCTGAAACACAGTGTATAACGTTGATTTATCTGTCAAGCTGTTAATGTCAGTGCGCTCGGTTTCGTCTTTGATACAGTCCGGAAGGATCTTCATAAACGCGGCACACCGGTTGCCGTCTTTATTTTATATTTATATTTTTTATATTCTGAAACGTAATATAAAAGACGTAACGCACTTAATCAATTTTTATTTTAATAACTGTCGATTCACATTTGGACAGAGTTTTGGCTTCGCTGAGTGCTCGTAACAGAATGACTCTCCGAATGCTAGTTAGGCTTTATTTTTTTTTTATATATTTTTTTTAACGAAATGAGCGAAATGATGATATTTAATGGAATAAGATGAGGAATGGCATCACCTGCGACTAGCGCGAGTATTTCGCCAATGTCAAGTAATTAATAGCATGGACAAATTCAATAAATAAACATTATAAATAAAAATGGATAATGACAGTGATAAAGATGGCGGATGAATCCAGGCTTTATATTAATTCTGGACTACAGCGAGTTCTGACGTTGGCTGTAAGTCTGACGCGGCTTTCATGGCTTGGCTTTGGCTTGGCATTGGCTTGCCGGTGGCTTGGCATCTAGCGTGGTGTTACAATTTTAAATATCTCACTTCGGGGCGAAAGCGAACTTCAAAAAGGAGGAGGTTCTCAATTCGACCAGTATGATTTTTTATATATGTTACCGCATATCTTCGGAGTTCATAGTCCGATTTCAAAAAACAAGTGATGTTTGTTAAGGCATCCTTCAAGGTTGGTCACATTTTCAAAATATTATCAGAAATTATTATTATCACACAATCGGAAATTTATTTTTTGATTGACTTGAAAATTAAGGGCGAAATGGAGTTTTAATTCTGGACTACAGCATAACTACGCTGCGGCGTTGTCAACCGATTTTGAAAAATATTAAATATTTACATTTGGAGTCGGTGTCAATTCATGTGTGTATTTTTCTAGTCTGACATAGATTGCACATAGGTTTTTACATTAATTTGTGTTATGAACCCAGCAATAATAAAATAAACAAAATCAATTTCATAAATTAAATGATCATTTTAAGTACAATTGATCATCATCAAATTAATATGAAAGTCTCACGCCTAGTTTGGGACCGCTGTAAACCTCTTTGTATTAGAAACTTATGATAATAAACTTATGATAATAAAAAAAAAAAAAAAAAAAAAAAGTAATGTGGGATGGTATGTACATTATAGCCACATAAAAAATTTCAAACGCGTTCATGAAAATCTTTGCTTCACTATAGTTATATTTTCATTGGCTCACTCACAAAGTGTCACAATCACAACACCACAAGATTTTTTCATTTGCCTGTGTTGTCAAAATGGTGAATGCGTGAACTTGTTTGCAGACATTTATTTTTCAACAAATAGATTTTATAGCACACAGTGACGTTAATGCTATTGTAATATAATATAAAATACGTATACGTGTACGAAGTGACATTCGGTGGTCGACCACCGAGTAGTTGCAGCAGATAACTAGTGCATCTATCTCAACATCTATATAATGCTATCGTCATGAAGTTATTTACATAATTTAACTGGACGGACTCGCGATGTGGGTTCCCGTGTTGTTGTTGTTTATTTGGGGCGCGAGTGCTTACAGTCCACGATGTAGCAATAAGACTGGAACGTCGATGACGTTCAGACCCACAGAGGACGGTGTATTGGGTCGGTATAGAGCCGAATTGTGTACGCAGAGAAACCCTAATGTGACCGACTGGACGATAATCCTGGGGTACTACGACACGCCGGTGTACTGCAAGCGCAATTGGACGGCGAACCCGCCTCGCCGCCCGCCCACCCCCGGGAAGCACCACTCGACAAATTCTCTGAAGATTGAGGACACCAACAACTGTACTCATGTATGGCATTTACCTATTGCTGCTTCAATATCTCTAACTGGGCTCACTGCACCGGCCGCTTACAGTTATAACTCCTGTCACAGTAATAATGATTGTTGCCTTTATATTATAAGTGTTGTATTTATTGTCACCAGGATTGCTCTGAAACCATTGTACATTACTCATAATACAAGCATTTCATATCACCATACAATGAGTGTCCTGTATCAAAATTAATGCCAATTCTGTTGTATGCAAACTACAACTATAATTTGAAATCTCATAAAAATATTGCCATCTTGCTTTGTTTGATAGAGATCAATCTCTATTAGAGATATGTCAAAACAAAAGAAAAAAATACAACCAATTTGACGTTTCGTTTTGAATAGAGATGGATGTCGATCGCACGAAAATGGCCCTGCAGAGCCGAAACATGGATGACAATATGCTTTGTTAAGTTTGGTTGGCAAATAGAATCAACTCATGTTTAGGTATTTTTTTTAAAACAAAAATAGCACTTAATTGTCCGGCAAAGACCTTCTTCCCTTCATAGAGTTACCGTCTTTACAATCCACTCACTTACATTATGAAGATAGTTTGTTGTTAAAAATGCTTTGTAAATCCATTTTAGTCACCAATAATATCTTTAAATTCTATTTTATATGCCAACATTTAGTTCAGCAGTTATTCCTTTTGTATGATATGTGGATGTTGACCCCCAGGTGTGTTACTCAATGGACCTGGACCTGATCTTCAGCAGCTGTTATAGCATTAAGAGCATAATGAGCATAGATGACCGGCAGCAACCTCCGTTTGACAGCTTCCTTATGATCGCAAGCAACCTCTCCTATGACACCATCAAAGCCAACAAGGCATACGTCAACTTCGTCAACCATGAGTGAGTGACCCGCACACAAGTAATATCTATATGACCATAACATCTTACAATGGAACACTCTGTAAAGTTCTTGTCCATAAGAAAGAAAGCAAGGTTAATCAATCATGGCCACTAAAATATTTATAGTTTACCTAAAAGTTGTACAGTGACCTGTTTGTCCCAATAATATTATATTTTATGTATGTGTATTATATTTATTACTATGAGGAATAAATGGGCAGGGTCCTATCTAATTTAGTTTGTTAGGCAAGAGCATTTCTTTCTTCTAAGTATGAATAAGTACCTACATCAGTTACTTGCTTTTACCTTTAAGAAAACCACATAAAGAAAATACTTAGTTTTAGTGATGGACCAAATGTAGACCCTGACGAATGTCGAATTCGGCGGAAACGCTAATGTTTACGAGCTTTTCTAATGACGACCGGTTTTTGAAAATGTACAGCTTTTATTATTCCTCTATCTACAAACCATTTAAAATTGCATTACAAAACACATTCGAGTGCCATTGTAAAGAAAAAAACTTACCTTTGTAGTTGGTATACTGCTGTCCCCATACAAAGTAACTACAAAATAAGTTTGTAATCGCAAAAAACATTTTCTAACAATTTTACAGTTTTCGGATTTTTTCCCTTATCTTGCTTCTTGCCA
The DNA here is from genome assembly GCA_914767695.1 of Ptilodon capucinus. Lineage (NCBI taxonomy): Eukaryota > Metazoa > Arthropoda > Insecta > Lepidoptera > Notodontidae > Ptilodon > Ptilodon capucinus. The sequence continues at coordinate 12,958,025 of OU611814.1, read as the reverse complement.
AATTTCATGATTCTAGGTCAATGGGAAGTACCCTATACGTTTTTGATTCCCGTGCAAATGAACTGAAAATGCAACATAAACCGCCATATCTTTTGATTGCGTTAATGTAGAATTTTGATTTTTTTAGGGCACCAAGGGGCCGCAGACATGTCTCTGTTATAAATTTCAACTTGATTGACCTTCACGCATTGCTGAGAAAAAGGGTATTGACAGATCGACAGACACACGGACAACAAAGTGATTCTACAAGGGTTCCGTTTTTGCCTTTTTAGGTACGGAACCCTAAAAAAGAATAATTTGGTGCTTAAAGTTTTCACACAGGTTTAAAATTGGGTAAACCGCATAGTAATGCTAAATATGGTAGTAAAGCAAGGACATGCATGAGTCAATCAGGGAAATTATCGCTATTTATAACCAGACGTACTTTAAAAAACTCCAAATAACTCGATTCCAAAATATTTTTTGTACTACGTTTGCGTTCGGTTCATCAGCGGCCGTATTTGGAAGTCCGGTAAAGCTGCCGAATTTCGGTATTACCGCATGTGTAAAGTATTTCGGTCCATCTCTAGTTAGATTAGGCGCAATACATTCTTCAATTGACTGAAGTTGATGTTGAGTGGTTAAGGTACTGTTTTGTATTACAGCACGGGGGTGACCCTCACCTGGTACCTGGGCATCCCGCCCACCAACTACGCGGTGTCAATTTGCCAGAAAAAGAACGCAACAGGAGAAGAAATACTGGTAAGAATACTGACTATATCAAGAGTATCGTTAATCTATACATAAATAAAATTTAAGTATACATATGTATGTTATGTCAAAAAAACATATTTTCATTACATTTTAATTTTTATATTGGTTTTATATAGTCTGTCAGTTTGTTCTGTACAAACTGCGGAACGGCTAGACCAGTATTGATGCGATTCTCTGGCAGATAGCTCATGCATGTTATAAGATGTAATTAGACTACGATGTTTTCATTTTGTCAAATTCCACACGAACGAAGTCTCAGGTAGAAGCTAGTACGACAATATAAATTTGTAAGTCAAATCTCGCGCCAGCAGCCTTGCAGTGATCTATCAGGTACCTACTATTTGCATGTTTTCGTATTCCGGTTTAGACGGACTGAGTCAGATAAGTGTGCCTAGGCAGGTCCGCGCCGACCACCCACAGCGCTTACGTGCGAAACCTATGAAGCGCCTCTTTTTCACCGTCTTCAAAAAAAGAGGAGGTTTTTTATGTTTGTCATGATCAATAAATGGCATCTATTCCGCATCAAACAAAAAAAGAATCACGTAAATCGGATCATAAACCTCGGCGTAATCGGTGTACATACATAAAAAAAAACATACCGATCGAATTGAGAACCTCCTCCTTTTTGGAAGTCGGTTAAAAATGTGCTTCTTCCATCGGTTATTTAAGTTCATTTTGGTATTGTAAATAAAATTAGTCGCGCGCGTTTTGTTTGACGCGCCTATTTACGCAGAGCTTTATGATTTGAAGAGCATTTAGATCTTATATGCTGTTGATGTTACGTTGATTAGTGCTCTTCAATATAAGGAGGGACAATGATTTAGGATTCGTTTTCTAATTGTTCTCCATCAGTCGCTAGTGGACGCTCAGCCTGCCACAGCGTGCTACTGAATGCTCAATAGCTAAATAAACACTTTGTATCGTCTCCCGCGCATGTCTGCGCTTATCTTATTCTAAGTGTATTGTAATAAAGATGTCTGGCTGATAAATTAGTTGCGAATTGTACCTAATGGTCGGTCATTGTGTTTTGCGAGTACGGCTGACTGTCTGTCAATATACACTAATAGTATAGAGACAACAGCTAATCGTGAAATAATGTTTTTTTCGAAAATACTGGAACACGTGTTTCATTATATTGTAGTTACATACAAGATAGGTATATCTGCACAGAATGATCAGAACTTCCCAACGTGCGCGTGGATAATATATAATTCAAGTACACTTCACGATTGCGTCGGAAATGCGCGATTCGCAAGAAGCGTTGTGCGTCGAAGGACCTGTTTCCAAATATCCCCGCCGCCGCGCCCGCGCCGCCACTCTGACCCAAGTCCGACGTCAATGGCAGGAATGTTAATACATGCTGTTCGTTGTCATATAGGTACCTAAAGCCCCCCTAGGACACACGTGAGCGCCAAAAGCGGCGCGTAAGAATATTCGAATACCAAAACGAACTCTGTCAATACGCATTAAGATTGAATTTCTGTGGTACAAGCCACCACGCCCCCACGCGTCAAAACGCGTTAAATGCTTTCGCGGGCCATCACTGCACTAGACCAAGCCTCCGGCAAAAATATGGCGATACGGTGTTGACACGTTCATAGCACGGTCATTGTTCAGTTTTCATGGTTATCGGGTGGTATATCAGGGCGGGTGCCGGCCCCAGGACGTGACGGGGAACTGCACCAAGGACGAGCTGGTGACGGAGCTGGTGTGCCGCCTCTCGCCGCCCTACGGCCTGCACCAGGTGCTCTTCCAGCACGTGGCGCCCTGGACCGCCGGCGTCTTCAGCGATCAAGAATACTCCTCTTACGACTTCAGTCAGTATTACTTCTACTTCACACATCTTTATATTCCGCCCTCGATTGATTTGTCGAGGTGTAGGAGGAGGATGTTTCCTCATGGAATTATCTTATGAAGAGAGACTTCGTGCTTTGTTTACCAATTACTTATTACCATTAATTGCGGCTGGGATTTGGCTGTAACAATAAAAAAAAAACAAATGACTACTATGCGATTCAAATGACAATAGGATCGACTTTGCGCAATATTGTGACTCCATACTCGTACCTGTCAATTCTAACCAGTTAGGTAGGGTGAGCAAAACAATATATTTTTAAAATAAAATTTATTTGCAAAGGTTGAGTGAAAAATGCACTCCGTCGCACGACGAAGCACACTAACAACGACAAAATGGCAACAGGCGTCCTTACTTTCTTTTCTTTAATAATTTGGGCATGGCTTCTGGGCCTTTGCGCCAAAAATAAAATTATACCTAAAATGTTATGGTATGGTTATAAAAAACGAATTATGACTTTAAATAATTAAATATTTTATTAAGACAATTTACTACTAATTTAAACTTTTTATTTAAATTTGATGTAAGACTATTAATATTGATATGCATATAAGATATATTATTGAGGATTTTCGTTATTGAACACAAATTGTTTCTCTGAAAATACAAAGTTTTATTAAACACACTTTAACTTTTACAATATTACAAAGAACTATGAGAATTACACTTTTATCTCACTACAAAATACAATAAAACGACAATTAAAGTTGACTAATATCGCCTCCTCAATTATATCCTGTCATTTATTTTTCTACAAGTTTTTTATAACAATAAAATCACAAAATAATCTGAAATTCAATTTAATGAAATGTGTTTTTTTGAAAACCATACTTTTCAAGTTGCATTAGACAGATGAGTTTATTGACATCCCTATTCTGATTTGAATTGCATAGTACTTATAATATTATTATTATTAGTATACCTAGATTACACGATGGTTGTGTAATTGAATACACTGTATGTGTAAGGAGAGCGCGGCGTGATGACATTCCTCGTGTCGCAGATCACACGGCTGCGAGAGTGCCGGTGATGGACCCGCGGGCGGGCGGCGCGCGCGTGTGGTGGGCGTGCGGCGGCGCGCTGCTGCTGGCGGGCGCCGCGCTGGCCGCCGCCGCCGCGCGCCGCGCGCTGCGCCGCTGCGCCTACCACAAGCAGGTGCTCGACGACTGGAGGCGCCAGAGGTAACACCATCTAATCACACCCTACTTGGAAACTACCATTCACTCTCAAAAACTACCACTCAACTTCTACCATCGAAATACAGAAACTACCATTCACCTTCAGAATCATCTATTGAGTATTCAAAACTACCATTGATCTTCAGAAACTACTCAGTTACTACCGTTGAGTGTTTCCCTAGGGTTTTATGATGACACCACCTCGCGGTTTGACCCGTGCGTGTAATTTATAGCATACGGCGCTCTGGGACCGTGTTGCTTTCTAAGCGAGATGATTTTCAAAATTGGACAAGTAGTTACATATATCAGGATATACAAAAAACTAGGATCAGACTTAAGCTTGTATGAGTGAGTGGTTGCGGCCAGAAATTCACCTACCTACTACTATTTGTCAGCATTCAATTATTTCGTAACCTTATATGTGATACTGTTAGTCGCTCTTCATTGAACATGTCAAGTGTAATAGAGATATAATTTTCTAAGCGAACAACTTATTAAGTGCAGATATTGTTCTGCGACAGAGCTCTCACGCGGATCTTATCATCATGAATAAAAGCCAATCACTTGGCTGACGCAAATCGGCGGGTCATCCCGGCACTGTTATCGCTCGACCTGTTTGTGAACACGCTCTAACAGTACTGTAGTTATCAATCTTCTTTAAAGAAAAACAATTTTTGAAGTTAATTAAAGGTTTATTGTTATTCAACATTATGAAAAATATGCAGTGGTAGCCTCGTCGGTAAAACGGCCGCCTTGAACCCAGAGGGTGCAAGTTAAAATCCCGGACTGGAAGAATGTCATTTTCAATAACGATTACCACTTGCTGAACGGTGAAGGAAAACATCGGGAGGAAACCTGCATGTCTATAGAAGGCCGTGTGAAGTTCACCAATCCGCAGTGGGCCAGCGTGGTGGACAATGGCCCACATTTCTCTCGTATTGAGAGGGGAATGTGCCCGGTATAATGGCAATAGGTTCGCCCCCTATTACATTGGGACCAAAATACATCGGCGAAGTGTGGGTGCTGTTTAATGCGCCGCTGTCTACCCCTTCGGGGAATACAGGCGTGATGGTGTATTAGTACATGAGAAGTCCATTTTTATCAATGGTAGCCAGAATGTGACCAGTCTAATGGCTGCAAGGTGACAATGTCTTATGTCTACATTGCTCATATTCTGGCTATCATTGATAGAAATTGTATGTTTACGCATTATAAAGTCATTGTCATACTACAGCGATAGTGCTAGTCGACGTGATGCCCACTTGAGTTGTGAAGGGGAGGCTTTTGCCCAATAGTGGGCCATATAAATGCCATTAAAATCTACTAGTCAGATTCACGTCTTAGACATTTTGCTATCACATTTATGGTCAAATATTTAACATTTATTTCACGAAACGAGAAGCAACTGACTGTAGCTCCTTACTTACATGGAAATAATAAATTAATAAATTCCGTGAAGCGAACATGTTTGTTTTATATTGAATTATCTGTGTAGTTGACCTGTCGCAACTCGCAAGATAAGTATAACATTATTTTCACTGTTTTCCTCTAAAATTGTTTTTCATTCCGTTCGGTCGTCTCTAACCTTGATGTTAGCCAGGACTCGTGACCGTACGTGACCAGAGCGTTGTTTAATTTTGCATCGAATAATTTATAAGTAGGTATACAACCGGTTTGCAGGACCGCTCACCAATCAAAAACTGCTAAAGGTATTGCAGGCGACCGCGCGGTTAAAATCACCTCAATGTCTCAAATTCTCAATGGATTTGCTTGGCACTGAAATAAAAACTATATTCAGAAAGTATCTTGCTCTTGCTCTCGTTCGGTCATGGCCCCGTAGACAATTTATATCCCTGCCAACTGTCAGATTTATCGAGCAAGTGACGTCACAACAAACTTTATCTACCGGCCTTAGAATAAGCAAATTAGTCGTCACTCGTCTCATGCTGAGGGTATCGATATAATCGGAAGAACCAACGGGGTTAAGTTGTCGACATTGATTGTAGAGTGTCCTGCTAAGCTTGCAGAACAGCCATATATTTATGCTGTCAATTATGTTCTGCCTTTTGTAACGCACCAAAATTGTGTTGTACACGACCTACAAGTAGACTGAATGTGACACTATGATGTTGCCGTCTTGTTCACACATTATGGAGTTAGGAGGACGGCAATACGCCCAGTTTAGTGTGGTGCTAAATGCTCACAGAAATAACACTATGATCTTAATGTTTATGGCCTTTGAGCCGGTAACTCGAAAACTGTGATGGTTACGTATAATCAGTCTTCACTGAGCCTCTACATATTGGGTACATGTACCTACTTCGAATATTATTTCGGACTTCTGATACACCCTGTACACTTTACACGCTACATAATTAGGTGCTAAATGTCAGATTTATTCACGAATCAATATTTTTTAAATGTCCTTCAAATTCGTGTCTTTTACTGTTTAATTAAAGCGTTTAGGAGTTTCCTTAATTTTACGTTATCTAACTGCTTTGTAGACTAAACGACCTATAGTGGCATATTTTCATATAAAAGTTCCTTACAAATCCACTGTAAATATGGTTTCAAAAATCTATAAAGTTGAGAATACAATTCTGCATTGGACTTAAAATAGGCGGAGCTCCTAAAATGTATGTCATAAGAATTGTCTATGACATTGTTGGTAGAAGTACTAACAGTGTAACGTGCAAATGTTCATCGTATGTAACATGAATCAATACCCAATCGCAGTATATTAAAATAAAAACATAATAATTTTATTTCCAATACCTATTGTAAATTTCCTTGTTCTAAATTAACACGTAGGTAGGTTATGTTCAAATTTACAACGATAACGTATTATATTTGGCACTACAGGTAGCTGCGGGCAAACCGGCATGCTATAGGCAAACACGTTCAGTATTATAATCAGTAAGTGGACAATAGTATCCTTGTCCGTGGCGCGGGCGTTATGCCGGCGGAACACACCGCGCCGTCTATGGTAAACTCGCCATTGTTTAGCGTTTATGTTCTGCACTTTATTACTTCAGGTGTTGGGCTGTATTCAAATAATACTATCTACCACTGCAGGGTGCATCGAAGTCCGAAGTAATATTATACCGTTTGCATAAGTATTGAGTATATAACTGAATGGTATAAAAAATTCATCGGAATTCGATCATGATTGTTATAATAATTTTTTTTTACAGAAACCATTGGTTAAAACAGCATGAAAATCTCTGCAGTAGTTTTTAGGGTTCCGTACCCAAAGGGTAAAACGGGAACCCTATTACTGAGACTTCGCTGTCCGTCCGTCCGTCCGTCCGTCTGTCACCAGGCTGTATCTCATGAACCGTGATAGTTAGAGAGTTGAAATTTTCACAGATGATGTATTTCTGTTGCCGCTATTACAACAAATACTAAAAAACAGAATAAAATAAATATTTAAGGGGGCCCCTCATATGCCGTTTTTATAGATAATAGCACGGAACCCTTCGTGCGCGAGTCTGACTCGCACTTGGACGGTTTTATAATTTATCGCGAACAGGCAGACAGACGCGGCGGAGGACTTTCACTTAAAGAAGCTATAATGAATACTTATATCACTGATTGTAAAATCAAATCAAAATCTAGAAACAAAGTCAAATCATGTATCTTGCTAGTTGTATTTTAGATTTTTTATTATATTTAAATCTTATATCCGTATTCGAAACAATCCGAAATGGGTATAATATTATGTCTATACCTATCCTGTTTATTCATGTAAACCAATAAGGGCACTTATGAATCGTCAATAAATAATAATAATAATAGTAACTATCTCTACCACCCATTCGGCATGCATTTCCTATGGAGAAGAATGGGCAAGAAACTCCATGGTTGCTTTTTTCAAATAAGGATTTACATTTTTTGTTTTTTTCTTAATTAACAATTATACAATATAAATAAAGTTAATGAGGCTATACATTCTCAAAACACAATTAATTAGCTACACAAACTACGTGTTGTACAAAATTTAAAGGTAGGGAGGAGGAGGAAAACGGGACAAATAGCTAAAATCCCTCAAATGAGTTCCTGTGGACCAGTGCCTGACCAAGCGTGTTTATCCTCTAAATAATCACCTATTGTGTAGTATGCGCGCCTGCATAGTGTATGTCTAATGCAAGTTTTAAATTTAATTTCGTTGAGGTTAATGACTTTAAGGGGAATTTTATTATAATATTTGACTATTCTATACTTTTCGAAACAGATGTAAATTTTACCTTACGTACATGATATTCTTGTAGAGTTCTCTGAGGGAGTCGCGACTATCCGTATCTACTACTACTACTACTACTACAGCCCTTTTAACGTCCCACTGCTGCCCATGCGAGGGGGATTCAGACCACAGTCCACCACGCTGGCCCAGTGCGGGTTGGCAGACTTCACCCATGTATCGAGAACTAGACTAGTTCCCTCAGACGTACAGGTTTCCTCACGATGTTTTCCTTCACTGTTTCATAGCAAGTGATAATCTCGGATGAAAATGAGATTCGTACATAAATCCCAGAGGTGCGAGCCGGGGTTTGAACCTGCACACTTTAATTTGCAAGGCGTGCGTTCGACCATATCCATAACATCCCTAATTGACACCCTCGCTCTCTGTTTCATTTCACACGCGTGAAGAGACAAGATCAATGTATACCGTGACATAAGTGTTGTGTTGGCACGTGCCACAACTGCTGGAGTTAATGGAGTGAGTAATTACAGGTGTGGTAATATGTGTTGCAGACTGGAGAGTGAGCCGTCGACGCCGCCGCCGGTGGTGGCCGAGCTGGGCAGCCGGCCCGTGCTGCTGCTGTACGCGCGCGAGGGCGAGCTGGGCCAGCAAGTCATCACACATCTGGTTCAGCTGCTGGAGCAGGCCACCGCCTCGCCGGTCAGTCAACTCATCTCACTCATCTAGTAGCCCATATATTAATTAGGTTTAGACTGTCAGCAATGCAAAACTTTAGGACATACATTACATTCAAATTTATCTTCGATGTATTTAGTATGAATTAAATGTGTTCCGGACTCGAATTGGAAAATTACAACTCTTACAGGTTCATTATGCTCGTTTGTTCAACTAAATGTCTGTGTGTGACAGTAATTTTATTCGGAGACTATTGCTACTATACAGCGTGTCATCAGTAGCTGTAACTAAAACCGATACCATAGTAGTCCTGTCTGACCAGCTATAGCGAGCGGCGTCTCCGTAAAAAAAAAAAGCAGTGGTAACCGTGTGGTCGAACGCACGCCTTGCAAATCAAAGTGTGTAGGTTCAAAACCCGGCTCGCACCTCTGGGATTTATCCGCGAATCTCATTTTCATCCGAGATTATCACTTGCTATGAAACGGTAAAGGAAAACATTGTGAAGAAACCTGCATGTCTGAGGGAACTTGCCTAGTTCTCGATAGATGTGTGAAGCCTGCCAACCCGCACTGGGCCAGCGTGGTGGACTATGGCCTGAACCCTTTTCGCTTTGAGGGGAGGCCAGTGCTCAGCAGTGGGACGTTAAAAGGGCTGTATAGTGAATTTCATCTAGGATGGGTACCATGACATTTGATACGTTCCAATACACGCTCACTATTAAAAAAAATCTGATAAATATAAATTTTTAAACATCACCAATTTATTTCCAAAGCAAACAATAATGCTTGATTAGATTGTATTTTTATTTAAATATACGTTTGAACATTTTAAACAAATTAAAAAAGGTACAGAAAAAATAATATTCTAAAATTAGAGGCATGAAACGAAACGTTTAATGATAGGGATTGTCGTCTTAATCGGCAAAAACAAATAATCGTGTTATAGTTAGCGTCGCGACGCCTTATTATGAGCGCCGTGACGCCTTATAGTGAGCGTCGTGACGCCTTATTATGAGCGCCGCGACGCTGTTTAATGAGCGGCCCGACGCCTTATTATGAGCGCCGCGACACCTTATTATGAGCGCTGCGACGCCTTATAGTGAGGGACGCAAAACCTTATTATGAGAGCCGCGACGCCTTATTATGAGCGCTGCGACGCCTTATAGTGAGCGCCGCGACGCCTTATAGTGAGCGTCGCGACGCCTTATTATGAGCGCCACGACGCCGTTTAATGAGCGGCGCGAAGCTTATTATGAGCGCCGCGACACCTTATTATGAGCGCTGCGATGCCTTATAGTGAGGGTCGCAAAGCCTTATTATGAGAGCCGCGACGCCTTATTATGAGCGCCGCAACGCCTTATAGTGAGCGTCGCGACGCCGTATTGTGAGCGTCGCGACGCCGTTTAATGAGCGCCGCGATTTTAAAAAATATAAGTAAACTACTGTCTAGAACTCTTGTGAATCAGATATTGTGATAAAGCTCATAGATGAGGTCATTGACACCGCTTCAAGGGGTCCTTACAGTCGTCGGAATCGAAGGGGCCCGTTTTGGCAGCTGTCATTCATTACATATAGCTTTGGAATAATTCGTGAAAAATACGAAATGTAAAGAAAAATACGAAAGAAAAGTGTTTTCGGAACCCAAAAATTAATAGTTTTTTCTGTTTAAATTCGGAGTAAAGGGGAATCTGTAGATTAAATAGACAATAATGTAGACGGTTCTTGTTACGCGCGTTGGGTCTTCAAAAATTATATTAAAGAGGTTTCTCAAAGTCGAAAAACTCCTACATTGGTACCGACATTTGAAACTGGAATTTGAGAAATTTTCCAATAAATATGACTGTCGTCGAAAGTATCCCCAAGGACTCCGAACTTGACCGTCACACCAAAATTGTTATCCCAAAAAACCATGATCACGATACGATATTCACGATATTCGGACCGCGATTTTCTATTACACCATGCATTCTGAATTCCAATAAATATATGCATATATAATCACGCCTGTATTCCCCGCAGGAGCAGGCAGAGGTTCTAATTAAACAGTCATTGAAATCAGAATTTTTGACCTTAAAATCTGTTTAGACCCCTGCAATTGACGAGTAATGTTTGGGCGGGAGGGTCGGGAGTGTACGGTCGCACAGTACAGTAATATCTCGTGTGTCGCGGCAGGTGTACGACATATTCTCGACGCGGGTCGCCGCGCTGGCTGCGCGCGCGCCGCACGAGTGGGTGCGGGCCGCGCTCGACCGCCGCGACGTGCGCGTGCTGCTCCTGCAGACGCCCGCCCTCGCCGCGCTCTACCGCGACCAGCTGCGGGAATCCGACTGCAAGCTCAAGTGTCAGTACCGCACCGCACCACACTACACCGCCATACACTCCTAGCCTACACCGCACCACACCGCCACACACTCCTAGCCTACACCGCACCACACCGCCACACACTCCTAGCCTACACCGCACCACACCGCCACACACTCCTAGCCTACACCGCACCACACCGCCACACACTCCTGGCCTACACCGCACCACACCGCCACACACTCCTAGCCTACACCGCACCACACCGCCACACACTCCTAGCCTACACCGCACCACACCGCCACACACTCCTAGCCTACACCGCACCACACCGCCACACACTCCTAGCCTACACCGCACCACACCGCCACACACTCCTAGCCTACACCGCACCACACCGCCACACACTCCTAGCCTACACCGCACCACACCGCCACACACTAAATTGACGGCAACACTAAGCTACGTACCTGCCCTGCTTTCGTCGAGTTATGCCTAGTTGGAATAGCTCGATGTGAGGTGACTCCGAGCCCACCGCGCACCGCACTGTGTGTTGATGATGTTGTCGTTGTGGTCTCGCAGTGGTGTCGCCGCTGCTGGGGCGGCGCGCGGTGTACCGGGTGCCGCAGTTCGCGGACAACATGCTGCAGTACGCGCTGCGACTGCTGTTGCTCGACTCCTGCTCGCCGCGCGCCTACCACAAGTACTACCTCGCCACGTGAGTACTATACACCCACCTACTGCTGCTGCTGCTGCAGTACGCGCTGCGACTGCTGCTGCTCGACTCCTGCTCGCCGCGCGCCTACCACAAGTACTACCTCGCCACGTGAGTGTTCACTCGACCCTACACGATTCGACGAGACGGTTTGTTGTGTACGGATGCGAGCGGAAGTCAGTCTGTAAATATTCTAAAATGGACTCCTTGGAGGACGTTTCGGTCCGAGTGGACCCATATCGCCGGTCCATCGGAAAGTACACACAGCACAATGCGATCCAAATAAGAATAGGAATGCCAATAACCTCAATCTGTCATATGTCACTTGAAAATTATGGTTTGCAAAAAATGTATTGCAAATCAATAATAATAGTCTTACATCAAATTAAAATAAAAAGGTTGAATTGGCAATAAATTGTCTAAATATAATATTCAATTAGTTAAAGTTATAATTCGTTTTCGTTCGTCACAATGTGGCGCAAAGTCGATCCTATTCTCATTTGAATGGCATAGTAGGTCGTGCACTCGGTCCGTGAGCGGCCGCCGCGGGCGCGGAGTGCGGCGATATGAAAGAGTTTATAAGTAGGTTGTCGTCGTGTTGGCAGGCTGTCGGAGCTGTCGACGGAGATATTCCCGCAGGTGGTCCCCTACCGCCGCTACCCGCTGCCGCCCGCCGCCGCCGCCCTGCTGCGGGACCTGGCTCCTGTTGCTGCCGCCGCTCCCGCCGCTCCCGCCGCTCCCGCCGCTCCCGCCGCTCCCACTACTCCCGCCGCGCCCGACCTGCAGCCGTTGCGCGCGGCCGTGCAGCAGTTCGTGGCGCACGCCGCCGCCAACCCCGACTACCTGATGGACGAGCTGCTCGTCATACCCGACAACTGAGCGGGCCCAACCCCGACTACCTGATGGACGAGCTGCTCGTCATACCCGACAACTGAGCGGGCCCAACCCCGACTACCTGATGGACGAGCTGCTCGTCATACCCGACAACTGAGCGGGCCCAACCCCGACTACCTGATGGACGAGCTGCTCGTCATACCCGACAACTGAGCGGGCCCAACCCCGACTACCTGATGGACGAGCTGCTCGTCATACCCGACAACTGAGCGGGCCCAACCCCGACTACCTGATGGACGAGCTGCTCGTCATACCCGACAACTGAGCGGGCCCAACCCCGACTACCTGATGGACGAGCTGCTCGTCATACCCGACAACTGAGCGGGCCCAACCCCGACTACCTGATGGACGAGCTGCTCGTCATACCCGACAACTGAGCGGGCCCAACCCCGACTACCTGATGGACGAGCTGCTCGTCATACCCGACAACTGAGCGGGCCCAACCCCGACTACCTGATGGACGAGCTGCTCGTCATACCCGACAACTGAGCGGGCCCAACCCCGACTACCTGATGGACGAGCTGCTCGTCATACCCGACAACTGAGCGGGCCCAACCCCGACTACCTGATGGACGAGCTGCTCGTCATACCCGACAACTGAGCGGGCCCAACCCCGACTACCTGATGGACGAGCTGCTCGTCATACCCGACAACTGAGCGGGCCCAACCCCGACTACCTGATGGACGAGCTGCTCGTCATACCCGACAACTGAGCGGGCCCAACCCCGACTACCTGATGGACGAGCTGCTCGTCATACCCGACAACTGAGCGGGCCCAACCCCGACTACCTGATGGACGAGCTGCTCGTCATACCCGACAACTGAGCGGGCCCAACCCCGACTACCTGATGGACGAGCTGCTCGTCATACCCGACAACTGAGCGGGCCCAACCCCGACTACCTGATGGACGAGCTGCTCGTCATACCCGACAACTGAGCGGGCCCAACCCCGACTACCTGATGGACGAGCTGCTCGTCATACCCGACAACTGAGCGGGCCCAACCCCGACTACCTGATGGACGAGCTGCTCGTCATACCCGACAACTGAGCGGGCCCAACCCCGACTACCTGATGGACGAGCTGCTCGTCATACCCGACAACTGAGCGGGCCCAACCCCGACTACCTGATGGACGAGCTGCTCGTCATACCCGACAACTGAGCGGGCCCAACCCCGACTACCTGATGGACGAGCTGCTCGTCATACCCGACAACTGAGCGGGCCCAACCCCGACTACCTGATGGACGAGCTGCTCGTCATACCCGACAACTGAGCGGGCCCAACCCCGACTACCTGATGGACGAGCTGCTCGTCATACCCGACAACTGAGCGGGCCCAACCCCGACTACCTGATGGACGAGCTGCTCGTCATACCCGACAACTGAGCGGGCCCAACCCCGACTACCTGATGGACGAGCTGCTCGTCATACCCGACAACTGAGCGGGCCCAACCCCGACTACCTGATGGACGAGCTGCTCGTCATACCCGACAACTGAGCGGGCCCAACCCCGACTACCTGATGGACGAGCTGCTCGTCATACCCGACAACTGAGCGGGCCCAACCCCGACTACCTGATGGACGAGCTGCTCGTCATACCCGACAACTGAGCGGGCCCAACCCCGACTACCTGATGGACGAGCTGCTCGTCATACCCGACAACTGAGCGGGCCCAACCCCGACTACCTGATGGACGAGCTGCTCGTCATACCCGACAACTGAGCGGGCCCAACCCCGACTACCTGATGGACGAGCTGCTCGTCATACCCGACAACTGAGCGGGCCCAACCCCGACTACCTGATGGACGAGCTGCTCGTCATACCCGACAACTGAGCGGGCCCAACCCCGACTACCTGATGGACGAGCTGCTCGTCATACCCGACAACTGAGCGAGCCCGGGCGGGTGAGGGTTGGCTCGCGGCGATGTGATACTCGCGCTTCCGAGAAACCGCCCTCGCTATAGTGGACGATATTATTATAACCACTATGCGGTTCAAATGAGAATAGGATTGACTTTGCGCCATATTGTGACGAACGAAAACGAATTATGACTTTAAATAGAAAATTTATTACTATTTTAACCTTTTCATTAAAAATTGATGTAAGATTATTATTATTAATATGCAAATAAGTTTTTTGCAAACCATACTTTTCAAGTGACATTTGATAGATAGAGGTTATTGACGTTCCTATACTTATTTGCATCGCATAGTACATCTCTAAAATGATCCGGTTTAAAGTTGAAAGCGATCCTGCCAATGTGGAGCCCTACAGATAACCTTACAATAGTATCCCCATATTTATAGAATTGTTATCCTTGTACTATAGCCCTCCAATTAATTATTCGGTCGCCTGCGCGGTACGTTGCATTGCAACGAGCAATGGTAGCAATTTGTTCGGGATTTAAAATAGTCTGTGAATAAACTCTGTGTGAGGAGTTGTTGAAGAGTTAAATAGTTGTTAGTTTGTTGTCTGTTATTGTGGATTATTGTTGTGTAGATCTAGACTCATCGTTCGACGAATAAATTAAACATATCGACTAACGTATGGTGCTATTATCATATGCATACAAATTCGGTTTAAATATAAGCCTACTAGTTTCTACCTACCTACACTTGATAGTGGAGCCTAGTCCCATAAAATCTTCGTGAATACCGACTTAAAAATATTGGCTTCGTCTTAATCTCTTTTTTTATATAAGTGTTTGATGTGTATCGCCTATACTGGAATACATAGGCGTAAAGTGGGTGCACTGACACAGCCCCTCTGCTAAGCCCTACGGCAAATACTGAGTTTCGATTATTTTAAATTGTAATGCAACAACATGTGGCTACGGTATATTATTTAATTGTATTTGTTGATGTATCAATCCTAATATTTTTTGATATTCAAAGATCTAACGTTTGAATAAATAGCCGTATCCTTAAATGATTGAGTAAGTATCATTTTAAATCAATACATAGTATAAAACAAAGTCGCTTCCCGCTGTCCCTATGTACGCTTAAATCTTTAAAACTACGCAACAGATTTTGATGCGGTTTTTTTAAACGATAAAGTGATTCAAGGGGAAGGTTTATATGTATAACACATGCATAATATAGTAGAGAAACACTGAGAATTTTAGGTGGCGCTGCTTTCGTATGTCACTAATGAAGTTCGCCGGGTCTGCTAGTAAACTATAAACCAATATTTATACACCAATAAATACAATTCACAATAATTTTGCGCAAATAATCACAAAATAACGTAGTATTTATTATAATACTTTTTTAACAAAAAACAAAAACCGACTTCAAAAACCTAGGTGCACTAAAAAGCTAGAAATAACCTTATAATTAATTACATTTGGAGCAGGTGCCAATCTACGTCAGACTAGGCAAATCCACACATGAATTGGCACCGAAAAAAAAAATCGAATTGAGAACCTCCTCCTTTTTGGAAGCCGGTTAAAAATACGAAAATATAATGCATTTAGTACCATTTACACCTTTGAGGTCTATATAATTGTGAAATTGCCAAAGTAATAAATATAATATTGTGTTCGAGTACGTGTTCTAAATTACTGTAATTATTATTACGTAACAGTTGTCGTGTAGTTTGAAATTTGTATATTTTTGTACAAATTACTTAATAATAAAAACTCAATGCATAATAAGAACTAAAGGTGAGACCGAACATATCAATTCTAGCAGTACATTGTGACAGAGGCAATAATTCTTTGTATACATGGAAAAATAAATAAAGTATCTCTGATGTTCTTCGAAATATCGGATATATCTAGCTATATTCGCCTTTAGTTCGCCTTAAAACGTCTCCGGTTGTGTTTACCAAGTAAATGTACATAAGATAGTTAAGTTTATATATTAGTATGTAAGTAGTTACTTAGATACTTCTAGAAATTATGTTTTTGTTGTGAACAACCGCTATCGTGGTACTGTGATCGAAACAAAACCGAGTGTATTGCCGTCCTTATCACGTTTGTAATGCAAAAACAGGATGGCAATATACTCCGTGCTGTCCAATACAGTTTGCGAATAACAGAATCTTCACCATTGTTAGTATTGTAATATTTCGTATAAAAATTTGATGTAAATTATTTTGTATTGGATATTATCAATATTATTTTATCTACGGTAGTGTATTGTAAACAAACAATGCTATAGCTCGTCGATCCGAACACACGCTTTTAAATATGAATTCACAAAATAACTAAAAAAAATATATTTTCATTTTGTGATCGAAACCTACAAAAGCCTATAAAATACGAGTCACAACACTGTATTACACCAAAGCTCATGTGAGCGGAGTAGCCGCTAGTATAATATATATTAGTATCTGATATATTATCACGAGGTTATCGTAAAATGGTTGTTGAGATTCAGATATTAGATTTACACGTCTTTTTCCTCAATACAACTAAATTTGCCTGAGTTTACTTGTTTACTTGTAATAATGGAGTCGCATGCATAAGGCTTTTTAGACGAGTATAAACTTTATGAAAATACTCTATAATCTTCCACAAAAAATATGTGTTCTGCGTAGTGAAGGATCTCGGGTGCCATGGGAATTGTAATTTGTAAGCTCTCTGTTAAATTTTGTTAGTTTATTATAATTTACAATATATCTCAGCAGAAAGTGTTATCAGTGATTCCTTAATCCCCACCTCATTTTATCCATAGGGACGTACGTCACATCAATGGTAATTTCTAAAATATCAGCTAGAACCGACACTTCGAATCATATGGAAGTTAAAAATTCGTAAAACACTATTAATTAGGGTACATTTTCAAATTTTCCCGCGTGTGATGGAAGCGAGAGGTCCGCGTGTGTGAAAGGGAAGGGCGGAGTAGCGCGCTGCAGCCGACGGCCGGCAGACATGGCGTCGCTATTCATTATGGCAACCGATGTTACACACACGAAGGATAATTGTGGATAAGACCAGGAAATATAGTAGATTTCTTCCAATACTATCATTGAGTGGGGCTACAGCTGGATCAGACTACCGTAACTACGGTAAAACAATATGTGCCTTATACGTACTTACCTGCATTCTATTTAGAATCTTATTGGAATCTCATGTGATTATCTACGGTTCTATTAGGATAGAAATATGTCTGTGAAATCCTATTACATTATATCCTTCCCTTCACCTTGATCACCGAGCAGTTACTGAGTTTTGCAAAAGCAAACAAAGCTCTATTGCTCATAATGGCGCTTATTACTTACTTACTTACTTATTTAGTGTAATAAAAATGATCACGTTGAGTTTCTACAGTAAAATTGTTCTGTGGTAATAAATATAAGCAATGAAGGTTAAATCTACTCATTCAGAAGCGATTTCGTGACACGAAGTAAGTATGTATCAACATTTATCAATTGTACATCACAAAGGACCTACATACATGCTAGCGCGCCGGCCGCCGGCACAGGCAGGCTACGCCGAATGAGCTTGAATCAATACCGACGAGGACGCACCGCGCCGCCCGCGAGACTGCAATGTTTCCATAGCTCGCGGGTGTGATTGGAATATCCATATTTTCTTTACATGCGCAACTTTTTATCAGCGATTTATTATCAGCCCACTATTATATAACTGGAACCTGCGACCGTGCGTCCGTCTCGCTCGCGCGCGCGTGCCGCCCGCAGCCGAGCCCCCGCCGGCGGCCGCTAGAGCGAGATAAACGATATTGCATTAAATTTTGATCCTATTCCGAAACGTTTCGGCCAATCGCATGCGATCCCTGCGTGTTCCGGTTCTTTGTCATCAATGGGTTGCCGGGCGAGTCCATTTCGAGTGCTACTCGAAATCATTTTACGCTATATTTATGCTAGATTTTGGGCCGTGGGAAGATTGTTACTGCACCGGAGAACCGCATGCACCGATTCGGCCGCGAGCCTCGTTTCGGGGTGCGGTATTTATCGCGGCCGCTCTTAGGCCCTTTTAGTAGTAATGAGCCGTGCCCACTTCAGCTGACTGCGTCGTACGCAAGGCTACTCCAACCGAACTAGTAGTAATCCGGCGTTCGAAGGAGACTGTCGAGTGCGGAAGCGCGCAAGTGTTATGCGGATATGTTATTGAGGTTTAAAATGTTTTTGGAACGTTTCCCATAGACGGGAGGGTGCGTAAATCGCGCGCGGGCCAGTTTAGTATCGCGTATCCAGCACGGCGACGGCGGCGGCCAGCGCGGGACGGCCGGGCCGAGGCTCAATAATGCTCAAATTCCTGACTCACAAGCTGCGAACGCATTCGTTGAATGAGGAGAACGTTTCCGAGAAGGTGGGTGTCGGCGCGAGCCGGCTTCGCGAGGCGAAGGTCACACCGCCACCAGAAAATGGCCGCCCGCTCGAGAACAAAGGAGCGGAACGATCGCCGGCTCCGCGAGCGCTCCGCCGGTCGCTGGGCGCCGGCGGAGAGCCCGCCTCGGGTAGTCCCTGACTCCCTGCTAGTGTATCCATGTCCGTGTCGGCTGCGGGAGTCGGGGCTAGCGGTGGGCGACAGCGGCCGAGGGCCAGATTGATCGGATGTCTGAGAGCGGGCTTGGTTGTTGCAGGTGGAGGAGCGGGACTCCGGCACCGAGTCGGACGACGAGGCGGAGCGCGACGCCGGTGAGTCGGGACCACTATACACTCCCCACACACACTACACTACATACATTACCGAGTAGTACGCACTCCGCCCGAGATCGCACCTCGCCGGCCGGCTTCGCTTTCCAAAATTTCACCTTGATAACGTCACTTTACCAGTTGTTAGTAGTTGTAGTAATATTCTCGTTGTATGGCTACTACATACATAGTCAGGCCCGACTTTCGTACGTTATGTGTGATAACGAGCGATAAAAACTTCAAATAAACAATATGTAGGTACACAATACGCGTATATGCTCGCCTTGTGTGTATGTTAATCGGTCGTTATTAGAATCCTATTAGCATACTGACCAACCCGGGTATGATTCGTATTGTTTGTTTTCTATACAACTTACCTTTGTTGAGCTCTAAAATCTGCTTAATCCATCAGGCGGTAGTGATACATGTCAGTGGAAAGCGGCAGAACATCGGTCGTAATGAGTGCAGAAGACAATTTTCTTTGTTAATGTTTGCGGTGACCTTGGCGGGTGACCTTGAACCTTTATCGACGTTTCCCAAAGTCGTCCGGAGTCGGTACCTATACGATATCGTCTGTCCAATTAGTATAAATTGAAATTATTATACCAACACCAAAATTATACTTGGAGCACCTACTTACGATGATACTTACGATGTGTGGACTATGGAACAGCATTATTATATTTCATTCTGCATATACGATGAGTTCTTTGGTATCCATTTTCCTTTGAGTATTATTTGCCATAGATTATAAAGGTCCCACAAAGATATCTACTGGAAAATGTTCTTCTTCTTCTTCTTTTTTTACGAAATGAGTGAAATGATGATATTGTTGAATTTTGAAACCAAAAATGACATTTACTTTCCATTTTTGTCTGAGGTTGTTTTATGTATGAGGTGGGAACTCAAAGAAACGGTATTTTCCTGTGACATCTCTTCAACGAACAGTTCTAAAACCTACTTTGATTTCAAGCTGTTCTGTCATGTTAAACATTGAAATCAATTTAGCTTACGAACTTTAGAAACACAAGCATGATATTACCTAAGTAGGTCGTAGGTGAACTGCCTCCAGTAAATTAAAGCGCCCACTTTACTTGAAAGCCTATGAAATTTAATTACTTATTTGATTATTTCGATCGCTAATGTTTATAGAGCTTCGGTTTACAGACTTGTTAGTTAGAAAAGTACCAGGTGTAGTATAGTTAGGTAGACTTATCCAACTATCAGCAAGCTCTTGAGACTTAGTTTCCTCGTTCTAGGGAGTCAGTCCCTGTAAGACCATTTAAAAACCATCCAAGTAAAAATATTTAACGATGGCTTTACCAAAATTTGCTAGCAATGGGTGCTCTGGGATCAAGGATTCCCCTAGGGGCCAATAACCCCAAATTCAAAGAAAGTTATGATCTCTGTAAATAGGCATTATTGAACACTTGTACTGATAAATGTCATTTTATGAAGTTTGTAGTGGGATTAAAAATTTAAACCAGAATTGTACAACAATCAAGAGACCTGTATTACCCACAATACTGATAGTTGTACTATCATACGAAGAAAAATGTCTTCCCAGCTTGCATGCCAATTAGCTGCAGTAGAAAACTAGGCATATCAATCAGAGTTATACTTACTGTGGATTATGGCTTGACTATGCCTCCACAAAATACGGCAATGGAACTAGCATCTTCGTGTCTACATCGCTCTTAGGAATGGACTAGTATTAGAGCACCGCCCACGCGGTCTGGCCGCTCAGTACGATCACCTGGATGACCTGCGACTGGGTTCGCCAATACTGCTCGGTCGCCATCTTAATTGGATACATGATATTATTATCCTAAATTGCTGATTAATTAAAGATTTCATGCTTTTTATCTTCTTAGCAATTATGTGTAGTGTACCAGGCAAGGCTTTGATTAACAGATTTGACTTGCCCATTTAAAAAAATTAAAATTGCAATAAAATCCAAATTGTATCAAAAGGGCTATTACAAAATCTCGGATTATTTAGATGATAAATCAGCTTGGGATTGTACAGCTCAGGTTCAAAACAAAAATCTAAATATTGCCTGTCATGTCAAAGTGTAGCGTGTGTTGCCTTACTAACATATTATTATTTTATCTTTATTATTAAAAGCAGCTCTAAAGGCAACACACTAGAGCTTTATGTACCTGTGTACTTGTAATAAGTTTTGGCGATTTAAAAAAATTATCAGCCCACTGAGTTTCTTGCCGGATCTTCTCAGTTGAGGTCGCATTTCGATCCGGTGGTAGTAAAGTAGTATATGTATAAAAAAAAGAATGTAAACTTAACAATTTGTAAGTGCCCCCAAAGGCCTATACAAAATAAATGATTTGACTTTGACGCTTTTGATAAATCATGGTAATTATCATGGGATTCAGAGTGGTTTAAAGGTATGCTGAACATGAGAAGTTTAGTTATTAAGGGATCAATATATTATAAGAAGAACAGCAAAGTTACGAGGATGTGGAGCTCCTTTCAAAAACGTTATAAAACTTTTAGGAAAAAAAATATTTTTGCCAAAAAACTAAATCCGTTTTGTCGTTTGTTAAAAAGATTTTTTTGTCACGATTTTTAGTGTCAATAATCGTTAAAAGTATACTCCTTTTAGAAGTCGGTTACAAAGTTAAAAAGGATTATCACCATTTCGGGTTTGATGATAGTTATGAGTTACCTATGTTTGTTGAACGTTGCATCACAATTTCTGAAGTAGATAGTGGTGTTTACGATGACAGAAGCTCCGATACCAGCTATCTAACGCGTCCGGGTCAGATGTCTAACACCTGCTGACAGCTAGACATGCATTATCATTATATCATCTATGTACCTACATTTACACGCCAAGCAGCTAACTTGTTTATTTTAAAACCTTTCCTACTTTATTTTTATGGATTACGTGTAAAAATGAGATTTAGTCAGTTCCCCCAATCCATTACCCGCATTATAAACTTACCAGTTTATAATCTCTGACACTTAATGGGATTGTAGAACACTTTTGTGCATAATAGGCGATTTATAGATGAACGGAACTGTTTATGAATTTGGGAGAAATGTCTAGGCTTTGTAAACCTAACACGAATTGCATTGGATTAAAATATTTAGTGAAGGATCAGCTCTGTAGCAGTTGATTATTATTTCCATTTAATGCCCAATATACAATTCAGATAATGTGTGTTATAATCCGGCAATTTTTCCATTCCCTTTGTTTGTAACATGTTTTGTAGGTCCTGTGCCGATTAGATTAATATAAATTTACATATACCTTTGTACTTATCTATATCGACGGCTTTATCGTTTATGTTTATACTTTCATGAGTGTTATCACGTTTTCTTTGATAGTCTACTTAACACACCTCTCGTAGGTATATTTAAACATTTTACGATTGCTTTTCGTGTTATCACATCTCTTATTGTTGGTTTTGCGAGTTTCTAGTTAACCACCTGTCACTACGCACTATGTAATCCTGTGTCTCATGCTCTTATTCCCCCCTTGAGTGTCAGAAGCACGATGACAATTCGTCATGTTGCTATTGTTCACTCACTATTCTCCAACTGTACCACCCGTAGAAAAGTGTTCTATGGCTACTGCTGAAAGTTTATGTTCCTAAATCTGTTTCAACACTCGTGTCGCTTGGATTACTGCCACGACATTATATGTGTGATTAGCATATGGTGTGACACCGATAGTGCAGTTATCACTGCGTGCCATGTCACGTCACGCTGTCTGCCCGCACACTGCCTTATCAGTGCGCCATTGTTTTGCACATACCATCATATAACAAGTAGTTAGTGGAATATTATACCTATAACGTAATAAATCTGGCGGTTTAAGGAAACCTACATTAAATTTATTGACAACATAATAGGGACCTAATTGAAACTGCAAGTTTGATTTATTGACTTGTATAGTAGTATTCAATGTCAGTAGTACCTCTGTCATTGACGCTGTTTCTGTTGCAATCTTGTTTCAACCGTCTTCCGTTGTAATGCATTGAAAGGCTGCCATTTTTGTTAGTTTCATAATCGCTCTGCTGAGCACCCATTTAAAGATGATACTAACTAACACGGTCTTTAATCGTCGCTATCAAAGACCCATACCTAAGTTACACCAAATATCTCTGTGACTCTGTGACATAACGTCGCGCCACAAATCATATATTTGTCTATATGGGAACGGGAACAACATCTCTAAGGCCTGTGATCATTCGAGCATTATTCTGTTGCCGGGGTCAATGCAAGCGTAGTGCGTTAGGGGTGTTTTAATGGGTGGTATTCTTCTAGACTGGATGGAACGATAAACAGGCGCATCGTCGGCGGGGTTATCGCGACAATATGCTATCGATAGTAAATTAATATCATCACATCATGCCACCGCTCGTAAATTACAGGACCTCTTGTTTATTTGCTTGTTACCTACTTACTTTGTGGCAGCTATCTGTAAGTCTCTCTCTTGCTATATTAATATCTAGGTACATACTTAGTTTTGCTCTATCGTAGAGTATTTCCTATTACTATTGACTACAAGACTTAGTTGCAAAGCGATTCTAGGACTAAGGGAGTTTAGTTGCCCATTTTTTATCTTACTTTATCAGAAGTATCACGTACAGTTTTACTCTCAGTCCATAGACAAGTAATTCTTAGTCCATAATACTTATAGAAATGTTGCCACAACTCCAGTCAGTCTCTTACCTTACCAACGCCTAACATGTGGACGACGCGGCGTAATTTGTGAATACGTGGAACTTTACAAAAGAGACAGTACGTTTGTATTTAATCTTATCGCAATGTACCTACAACAGAGTTACAGACCACTTATTATTGTTTAATAATAGCTCTAGGTACATTTAAACAATAACATGCAATAGTATTTCAACCAACAAGAATACCGAATAGCAATTGTACATTCTAATCACGAGATCATTAAGTTCCAATTTTAAGAAACGTCAAGTATGTTCTATAGTAGTAAACATTTAAGATTAGGCCGCACGATAAGAGTCAAAGGCGAAATGTACGTGGCTGATAACCGGCGGATACATGTATCGCGAGATATCGTCTTATCCGCGGATCAATCACGTGGACTGCCTTCACAACACTTTATTAAAATTTGTGTTTCTTGAATGTTCCCACGCACTTTCTGCGTTATCAGGACTCGCTTATCTGTTATCGTGCTAGGCAAAAGTGAGGATCTTGAATGTTAGATATTTGTTAAGGCGTTAGACAAAATAACTTTTATGTCATTATCTCAGGTGAATGACTCCCTTAATACATTTTTCAAATCAATATGACTATGCACCTACTATTTCTATTTCGGGTGTATATCTGAGTATAACGTGTGTGTACCTCAATTACTCACAGTTGTACGACACTAGCATCTGCTCGATTTTGGAATCGGAATTCCAAGGAAAAGCGACGCATTCATTGAATCTCTTGACCTTCCATCTACACAAATACGCATCGATTCTTGGAGCCCTTAAATTTTCGTATGGCCATAGGGCTCAACAACTAACAATATATTAGTTAGTTAGTAATGAAGTAGAGTAGGCGGCCCCGACAGCGTGCCAGCCTGCCCCGGCTCGCAGACAGCGTGACGTCTGTAACGCCTTCAGTTACATCGCAAACACGCTGTTACTTCAAGCGGTGCAATGACGTCAACTATGGCGGATTGTGGGGAGCGTGACGATTGTAGATACTAGCACTAGATAGACTTTCCAAAAACTATATCTGTTTAGAATTGTACTACTTTCATCAAAGTAACGTAGCAGATAGTGGGCTCAAGACAGTGCAGTGAAATGATCTTCCTATTGCCTAGTGGACTATTTATGGTGTTATATTTTCTTTACATTTGGCGACATCCGTAAAGATAATAAGTAGGATTTATTGATACCTAGCAGAACATGATTGTACTTAAACTATCCACGTTAAATCCCACTTCTGGGTAAAGCCCTCCCTTCTCGCTCTCCATTCCTTAGTATTTTGTGATAAAATGGGTCACTCTTTGTGGAGTCCAATTCATCTCACCATAACCAACTTTAATTTAAAAAAATAAATTAAATAGCTATATGCCGTAAAGACGTCTTCCATCCACTACAAAAGTAACGTCGTTTCTTTAATAATTATGCTATTAATTAATTGACATTGGCAGGTTATACGCTAACTCTAGGTCCAACCATATCTTATCTTATTCTAATTAATTTAAGCATTTCTCAAAAGAAGAAGTCTAGCGTTGAAGAATTCGGAAAGCGAATTCCTTATTTTGAGACTAAGACACAGAGTCCTTATGACTACACGAAGTGGATGGATTTAAAAAATGGTTTAAATATGCAGGCATAGTCTCTAGTCGTAGTAAAGCGAATCGTCCTTGGTTGTTATCAGTTATCAGGCGGCGCCGGGTCCTCGTCGGCGCGTGTTTGCGCAGGTGATGTATATTTCGTCGTGGTGACACGCCCTCTATAACATGTCCATACCACCACCATTTGTCACTATGCCATCGACAACTCACAGCCGTCCGTGGCGACTGCGACATTACAATCCTTAATACACTGAGTTTCTTTCTATTTCAAAGATTATAATTGACGCTTCCGACTCCCGGAAAGAGCGCTGGCAAAAACCATTTTTTATTTTGGTACTAAATTCCTATTTACTATGACTAACACGTTTGTTACCTTAGGACTAATAACTTACATATTGAGTAAATCCGGAGAGCGATAGATAGTGAATCTTCCTCACTAACGGCAAAGCTACTTCGCAAAAGGGTAGGTGGTAACGTGAAGGTTATAAAAATATGAGTTTTTTGTCCATTGAAAATAAAGGGGCTCGGCCGAAGCATTGTGTATCCACTGTATGATGTTACCTTTATCAATAGCTTCATTATTGAGAGTAGATATTGTATTGCATTTGTGTGGATATTGACACACCTTTCCATATGTTGTGTCTTGTTGAATTTATTTACATGATACCGTATTTGAAAAAGGACGTTTGATAGCGACTGCTCTGGAACTACTACTGACTGTCTTCTTTCTGCACTTTACTTAACTACTTCTTAGAACCAAAAGTACTCATCCCTTTAACGATTTGCGTTTGGTTTTGTTCGTGAAATGAAAAATTGTGGTCTCGCCTAGTCTCTAAATCGATGCATTCGCTCCTAATAAATTCCTCGGCATGCTCTGAATAGCGCATCGCACGCGCGCGTCTGACGGTAGTCACACGATGAATAAAACATATGTATTCTCCAAAAGTGGATAAATTAATTGATGGCCATTTCTCCGGAGCGGGCGCGGACCGGTCACCGGATGCTCTCGCTCCAGGGCTGCCGCCTGCCACCTTGCAAACACAAGTCTTTTCACAACAAAAAACTTGCAACAAAATTCTGGAGCTGCAAACATTTTGTTTTTCTTAATGATGATTAACTATGTTTCGTTACTATTTACTCGTTATTACACTTGAATGGTATACCACTAGAAATATTACCGTCTTACTCTTACAGTATGACCTTAAGAAGGACAGTAATAAGCGTAGTTTAGCTTTGTCCCAACAGAGTGAGGGATACACAACTAAGGGGAGTAGTTTAACTACCAAGAGAACTTACTGAAGCAGATAAGGGAAAACGTAGCAAATAATAAGTAAAGAATAACATTGTTCAGAGCCACTGCCTCACTTTCATTGTTATCGGTGCCATTTCCGTCAATATTATCTTGCTTTTAAATCATCGCGAAATTAAACAATACTTGCCAAATATAATAAATATTTATCCTTGTTATTGTGAAGATAAACACTTGAGTATTTACGTTGATAATGTCTATTCACAATTATTGCATTAGTATTATAGCGAGTATAAATTTTCCTCTTATACTTACCTACCTACCTATATTAGGTTGCGTCACGTCTACCGGATATATAATATTTATCGCTGGTTTTGTTTTATCGAAAACTTATTGGTGTCTGTCATTTGTTATACTTACTTCTTTGTTGTTTATACCACTCTGTATCAATTCTTGGAGATATTCGCTTGGAAGCCAACCCTATTAGGCAGCCCCGCAACTCATGAATCACATTTCGCCCGTTCAATTGACAATCTCTCTGTGAATGGGCCCCCTGCGCGCGCGCATCGCCCAACATGGCGCGCCTCGTGGCGTGTCGCGTCGACGGCGACGAGCCGTGCAAAAACTGCGTCCTGTAGTACCTCTGCCTGCCCTCGCTCCCTGTTGTCAGCAAAAACAACCAACGTGTAACAGTATCTGTCGCGATGCTCGGAAAAATTATGGCCGCCATAACTCTGCAACTGGAAAACGTCAACGGGCGACGCGTCTCTCTTTTTGCTCAATGGAAACTCTTGTTTGACTACTATTATGTGTGGTAGGTAGTGGCCAACCACAGTATAGAGAAAAGGACCCTTTTCCACAGTGCGTGAACAGACAGATGGCTTTATTTTAATAGTCCAAGTAACAATAGGTACTTGAATTTGGAAAATCTTCGAAGCTTCTGCGTGTAAAATGTGACCCGAAGTAATAACGTATGTATGGTGGCAATAGAATTCCATGTTAATCTCTAATTTCGCGTTGTACCAATGCAATGAATTTAAATCTACTCCGTATGTTATTGATTTGCGTCTATCAATTTGATTAATGTCGTGGAAATTCATTCGTTTCATTAGAGCAGCTAGCCCAGCTCCAATAGTGGTCGCATTACATTTGGCTACACAGTCCCTGCGAGCCATAAGGTCGTCTGTTTTACGGTCTGGGATCGTTTCTGCAGCCGGCGGAATGCTAATATCGACATTACACCGTCTTTGATTACATTTGTAATCGGTTGTGATTAGCATGCTGAGCTCCCGAGTTCGAGGTCGACACAATAGCGCCGGTAACTAATAATTCTAACAAACAATGCGGTGACCCAACCGACGAGTTGATGTTTTGCTCCATTGTAACCAGTTAATATTACAAAATATTTATAAAGAGCTGTTTAGTTGTTTAGGAAATCACTTTGGAATACGGCATAACCGGATGAGCTACTAACAAGGTAGTAGCGCTACCTACACGAGCCACGCTTTCAGAGACAACATATTCTGAGTATATAACTGATATTTTCTCAAACTAAGGCTTGTCATATCGCAGTACTGTTGTGTGACTAGTTACATCTAATGATAGTGCAGCATCCACCATTCCATGCTCTCTGAATCAAGATTGAGTTTGCGTGGGCGATAACTGCCCTGGCCTTCTCACATTATGAACACAGATCCTAGTAGTGGGACGAAGAAACTCAAAACAATCATTACTATCATACTTAGTTCCTTTTGAATAATAATTGTGACAGGGTAATACTACCATTTGGATTGTGGAGCCTCGTTTAATTCCAATCTCTGAAACTTATTAATTATGGAGCATTTTAAGACGATTTAGGTAGACAATAGCGTAGTGGGGCGTCGTTATTCAAAACATAGTACTCATTATATCCATCTTACAAAAACAGTCATATAAAGATGGCACAAATGGTAGAGTCGCGCCTCAAGTTCAGTACCCGCTAATCTTAAGAAAAAATCTTAAACGTTCATCGTTAATCCTTATTTGGACCACAAACGATGTATACATTGTATGAAAACAAAATTATATCCAAGTGAACGCTTATGTGTGTTGTCTTGGCGTTTTAGTGCCCTAGTCCTTGGCACAGAGGTGCATGGGGCAGATCACAATCTGAATTTGATTATAACTTGTAAGAGTTAGGTAATGAGGTATAATGGCTTTACTAATAGTAAGTAGTCAATGCAAACCATTTCTTTGCAGCCAAGCCTAGACATGGGGTATATATCTACCCACTTTAGTTAATATATGATATTTCCTTTTCTGTATAAACTATGCCAACAAAATCTTATTAAGGCATATGTTTCGAGCGACTATAAAGAATCAGGTTTCTATAATCCAAACTAGATTCGACTCGATTCAAAGTATTTTAATGCAAATCCGATCGCTGCTACAGAAACTCGTATCGTTTACATGGTATCCGATCGCATTAGGCCAGCGCCGCAATGTATTTCCAAGCAGTAGCGTGCGTTATAAAATAGGCATAAGCAAGTCACAAAAAGCAAATAGTATGAGGAATAATAAGAGTCGCGTGCGCAGTGTTCGGCCCATTCGTGCGAGATTATAACCGGCGCGGCCAATGGGCGCGTTGCCGCCGCCGCCCGCCCCGCGCCGCGCCGCGAATCAGCTGGGCCCGTAATCGACGCATAATCAAAACTATACGAGTGATAACCATATTGCGTGCTGTGGTGACTGCTGACCGAGCGACGGAGCGGTGAGAGAAATATCCAGTTTCTTATTAACTTTCCTGCCTTCTATTCCACCAGCCCAACAATATATTACTTGTCTACTCTTGTTTGCTTGTACTTACCTATTTAGTGAGGATTAGTTCAATAATTCAAACTAAAAATACAGCGCGACGAGAAATATGCCTACCTCCGTTTCAACATCAATTAATTGACAGAAGGTGGTTAGAATTAATCATAATTAAACGGATATGTACGCATCTACCTTTAGAGCACACATACATACTAGCAGAGTTTACATACTCGTAAATTATACAGTAATTGGGTAATAAATTAATAATCTTGAAAACAATTTAAAAGTAGGTAATTACTTAAAGAAGCCATATCAAATCAAATCCTTAATAATCTGCTAACAGCTTATGAAATGTATAGCACTACTAAAACGTAGGATGTGGTTAGGACCCTATTCCTGCAACGCCCAAGTTTGAAAGCAGTTTTTACGGTTAGCTAACTGCCTAACGTTGTGTTTAGGTAATGGTAGGTTTTAGTGTGATATACGTAATGAATTATGTTGGTTTTTGTGTCAGAGGCCTTTTCCAATACTTCTTATAGTAAAATTAATTGTAAAATATTGTCAGTTGTGATCACCATCACTACCAGTGATCAATGACCTCGTTTTGACACTACTCTGTGTTATGTCAATGCAATTTGGTCCTTTAACATTGTATTCATTAACTTTCATTTAACATTATATTACATTTCCTCTCAACAAGGTTTTGCCGTTTTGCCATTTAAAATATTTCCTAATGTCCACATAAGTTTAATAGTTTTCTAATTAGTCAGTGAAACCATGTGCCTTAGGACCTATATTCTTCCTGATAGACGTATCTTTTTACACAAAAAGGAATTATGTCTTCTCTTCAGATTTCCTCGACATGCAATCTAAAGCCATCGATATTTATAAATATTAATAGCCTATTAACCACACCAAAAAACTTGTCCACGGGAACATCGACTTCCTACTCCCATGAATGATGGTGGAATTGCAGCCGTCAATAAACTCTGTACGCTTCTGTGGTAATACGTGATTTCCGTCAACATATCTCGCGTTATTAGTATAACTTATGTCACGGACCGGTCCGGACCGGTCCCCGGAGCCGGTTCTTTCTCGAATATCGTTTTTTACAAGCGCCTCGTCGCCGCCGCGGCCGGCGCGGGCCTAACGAGCAACCCTAGCTTTACGGAACCCGCTGGGATTTCAACCTCGTCGATACTTAAATTCGAAACCGGTTTCTTTTAATTTGTTAAGCTAATATTTTTTTATTGTTGGCAATTGAATCTGGACATACTTAGGTGTAATCGGCAAGTAGTTTTGCCGACGTCCTGCTTATTTCCACGTGACATGTAATGTCTTATTTCCTTTGCCTAATTTATTGTCATACCTACTCCAAAGTGGAAGGATTTCTGTAAAACGCTGGCAGCAGCAGTTGTGATGTTAGGAATTACATCGATTCTAATAGAAACAAGTAAAAACCATAGATCCTTTCCAAAAGATGAAGGAGTTTTATTTCTCAAGTTTGTAAAGACACTTATCAATATTATCATCTGGAGACACTGAGAATGGCATGCAATCCTATTTGCAAGATCATTGATCAGTGTGTAACCTACATTATAGCTGTATTTCGATTGGGTTTAAATTTCATTTTATCAATTGTCGCGAGTCCGAGTCCGATCCGGTTTGTTTAATTGCGCGTCTTTCGGAGAGTTTTTTGGATTTCTAAAGTCACGACTTCCGAACAGCATTGCACAAAGGCGGCGATGACTGGGCGGACAAAAGATAGTTTTTGTATAATACCTCCTTATTTACACGTTGTTTTTCCTTTCTCGGAGTTAACAAAATCGTATGATTCAGCGCACTAACGATTAGTAAGTAGGTACGTATAATCTAGCTACTTTCGACTCAAAATCTGAACTGGTTAAAAACTGCTTGAACATTATTGTCTAGTATTGTGTGCTCATACTGCGTTGTTGATGTTCCACTAATAATAAATTCAAAGAATACAAGACCGCCGAGTTGCTTGCCGGATCTTCTCACTCGACGTCATTTTCTGACTGGTGCGTAGCATCGTAGAAAAAATAATGAAAACTTAATAATTTGTAAGTGTAGGTAGATCTGGACAATATAATTTATTTAAGTATAAAACTTGTCTCGAGTACGAGAAGAAACATTGGGGTTCTTCCAGTTCTCTCGACACCACCTGTAATATAAAAATAATTATGTTTTAAAATGATGTGCTACACCTCTGTGCTCCTCAGTGAATACAGCTATACATATTTCTATGTTACCAGCCTCTCGACGAATTATCTAATTACTAAGTACAGGAATGGATGCAATACGTTACGCAACGCGATCACCAAAAATGTTGTGCGAGTAAATAATTGTCAGCTGTTTATCTGGAGTGGAGTCGTGTGGTCGCGGGGATCGCGGCGAGGTCGCCAACCTACATATCCATGGTGTTATCAGCTGAAAGATAACACCTTCCCACCTCTCCCTACCCCTCCCCTGCCGCCGCTGGCGCTCCACCTCGCCCCACCACCACCGGAACATCAGAAACTGTGCCACTAAAGATTAGTCCTCTTTAAAATTATTGTAAAACTCGATACAGATAGCAGACACATCGTAAATGTTTACACCTATTGATTTACGAATCAAATATTCCGTTTACATTTCTTGCCACATGGTTGGTTGTTATTGTGATCATTTTGAAGAGTGTTCTTCCATTAATCTAGGCTTTCTGCTTGTTAGTCTAACACAAGTAGCATCTGATTCTAATTTGGTGTATGATCCAAAATTATAGAATGTTATGAACTATTCACAGTGCATTGTTAAACACTTTAATTGTAAAGAACCTCCATAGTTGAGTTGTATTAGAATCGAAATTTGTATAAGCTTGAATAGCGACAGTGACATATTTTTACCAAATTCTAGAAGCTGCTTTCATTATTTAGCTTGATGCGCCCACAAACAAGCGGGCGGAAAAGAAACTCCAAGTAGGTACTGCGTACGTCATTTACAGAAGGTGTATGTTGGAGTAACACTCGCGCTCCTCTGTCTATTCATATGCAAAACGCTTTTGTACGCATGCCAAAACACGAGCTTCGAGCTGAAGTTGGAACTAAATATTTCGGACAAACTACCTACGGGCTATGATTACGATCTTTTGGAACCAACGTTATTGTGGAAATAGGAAATTTCAAAACATTCGACTTGCAGTATAATAAACTGGCGAGTGGAGTCAGATCTATTATTAAGTAGATTTTTATTTGGCTTTTTAATAACAAAAAACAAAAACCGACTTCAAAAACCTAGGTGCACTAAAAAGCTACAAATAACCTTACAATTCATTACATTTGGAGTAGGTGCCAATCAACGTCGGACAAGGCAAATACACACATAAATTGGCACCGACTCCAAATGTAATGAATTGTAAGGTTATTTGTAGCTTTTTAGTGCACCTAGGTTTTTGAAGTCGGTTTTTGTTTTTTGTTAAAAATAATTTTTTTTCACGATTTTTAGTGTCAATAATCGTTGAAAATTTGCAAATACTATCACCTTATAACAGCCCTAAAAAAGTAAAAATTTACAGCCAAAAAAAAAATCACCCCCCCTCACCCCCCCTTTCCACCCCTTTGGGGGTGGGTTTCGATCTTTGTTAACAATCCGTATTAAACAAAAAAAGATTTTTCGAGATCGGTTCACTAACGCCGGAGATATGCTGTATTCCGGATTGGACCCCCATTTCACCCCCTACATATTTTTTCTTTCAAAATTCCTGAAAGACGTGTTTTTTTATTTTGTATGTTAAATATACAGGGTGTATCAGAAGTCCGAAATAATAATTAAACCTGTATATCGCTATAAGGAGTGGAGCTATATGGCCCAGACATTAAGTTAAAATTCTTAACTTTATTCTTTCATACAAAACTAGGAAATTCATTTTTTAAACAATTTTCGGTCGGCCCTTCGCAAAACGTGAACCAGCTGTTTATTTAAAGGTCAATGCTTCACACCCATTGTGACAAACCCCGCCCACAGCGGGTACTAGTACTCTAACACACGAGCCGCGCGGGGGTGGGGTACAGGGGTGAAGCGGCGGCGGCACACGGCCGGCGCGCGGCGGCGCGGTGTCTTTGAGCGGCTTTGATTGTGTCGGTCGCCCGTTGCCAACTCGCCCACAGCGGTCTCCTTCGCACTCGCGCCTCTCTTTCGCACTCGTCGGTCATTGTAATTGACAGAAATTTTGATATTCCTAGGTAGGTATGAGAATGACCAAAACATTGATAATGAAATTACTGTAAAATTTAACCGCCGAGAACCAAGCTTCCTTTAATGAAGGTAAATAAGTAAGTAGGTAGGTATCGAGACACTTTTTGTAAAACGCATTCATACATTTTATTTTTTGTTGCTAAATAGTAAACATTATTAAATCTTTTGTGGTTTGGTAGGTAGCTTTCTATCAAAATGAACCTGGTAGCTGTTTTATTTTTGATAATGACTACGCTGTTGGCCGTGAGCGGCCTTTACAGCTTTACCGTACGGGGTTTGTGCTATTGAAACTTGGGTTAGTGTGTAGGTATCTATCTAGGATCCCAGACGGCCTACCTACCATACAAACACTATTTAGGTACTAATGAATAAGATGTATGACTTCTTTTTACAACAGTTGTCTAGGTATCTACCTAATTACATAACTACCTTCTTAAGAAGTAGGTTGGTAAGGTTATTAAAATTGTAAATTAGAAGGTACCTACGTAAGTTTTCATTTAACAGATTTTCTTCACTAATTGTAATAGTAAGTAGGTATCTGGGTAGCGACTAGCGACCTTATCGAAGTTTTTAGTTGGTAGGTAGGTACGTAAGTTTTCATTTAACAGATTTTCTTCACTAATTTTAATAGTAAGTAGGTATCTGGGTAACCACTTACTTAATTAAATGACCTAATCGTCCGACTAAAAACTGCTATGAAATAAAGATAATAATAGTAGGTAAGTATTTACCCGTGGCCATGTGTGCAGTGTATCAATCCATGGGTTTAATTGGAATTTATTCACTTCTCACATATCACAAAGAGCTAGGTAGGTACCTACCCACCTGCACACTTGAGTAAATATTACTTTCACGTTTTTTAGAGGACACAAAAGAAATCACAAAACTGTTACCGGTATTCCCTTTAGTCGCACCAATGCACAAAATCATCTGACAGTTTTCCGAGTTTGAAAACACTTCACTATTACGCGGAGAGCGAGACATTTTTCGGAACACAAGTTAACGCCTTGACGGATTGCAAGGAACTAAATATTTTGATTTACGTTATTATTACTGAATAAAAATATCAAAGGACCGCTCCGACATTGCACGAAGGCACAGTGTTTTACCGCGCTGCAACTCTGGGCCAATCACCGCTGATGCAATATGGCCGATGATTTGTCATTGGACGAAAATTGTCCTTGTGTGTGATATCTCCGCCCGCTAATGTTCACTACATTGACATATTCGCGGCCATGATTATTAGAGTAATCATAGATTAAAGTCTTTCAGATATGCCAGACCAATTCTAATAATTGTCTACATCATTAGGTACCTACTTGTAGTGATGTAGTGATTATGATAAAGACAAACAATAATATTTTTTTTCTTTTAATCAACTCTCACTAAGTTTCAGTTTAAAAAGAAATCCGTTCACGAAAACTAAAACGAAAATGGATTATTTGCTCGTGTAGAAGTTTTACTTTACATCGATTTAAATGAAGTATGATTTTTTGTCATAGTTAGGTAACTACAGTGACCGATTTTTATTTCTGTATTGAACTATGCTCGTAGGTAAAAACCTTGTGTCATATCTATCACTCCCTCATCATTTTAAAGCGAGTTCATTCGCCTCATCAGCTGATTTTTAGGGTCGCGGTGCGTAAGTTTTGACACCAACTTTGGACACAAATTGCTCAGAAACTAAATTAGTTACGTATATTTTGCTTGAACGTGTTGATTGCTTATCATCTGTCCTATATGGCCCCCAAGTATTATTTCGGACTTCTGATACACCCTGTATATACAAAGTTTCAAGTCGTTCAAAAAATATTTTTGAAATTATGTGACCTTCAACCCCCCATTTCACCCCCAAGGGAATAGATTTCTGATAATATTTTGGAAATGGGACCAACCTTGAAGAATTCCCTAGCAAGCCTAAAAAAAAATTTTGAAATCGGTCGACAGACGCCGGAGATATGCGGTAACATACATAAAAAAAAAAAAAAAAAAAAAACATACGGGTCGAATTGAGAACCTCCTCCTTTTTGAAGTCGGTTAAAAAGGAGATAGGGTATGCTATGGTGTGAAAAAATTATGATGCATTTCCTTAAATAATTCAAACACTGTGTCATAATTAATGCACCATTCTATCAATTTCAAGCAGGTTTAAAATTCAGTTGAGCCTCTACTTACACATAGGTAAACCTTACATTAAATATGACTCGAGTAATTATCTGTAATCTGACGGGACGACGGCCAATGATCTCCTAATAACTACGGATTAAAGTTAATCATATTATTGATAGATAGTTTGTTAGGTTAATCTTTTGTAAATATTTTCTAATTCTATAACGTGATTTTAAAATCCGTAATTTATTATTTATCATGGAATAAAAAAATGTAATAGTGAATTATGTGGTACAGTGTTATACCTAGAAAGTGGGTAGGTGTTCGCGCCGCGTGGCGGCGTGGCATGGCGTGGCACGAGGCATCGGAGCCGGGAGGTGCAGCAGTAGGCATCGCGGCCGTTGAACTCTGAACCGAAACCGGGTCGAGAGTCGAGTGGCAGCGTACCTCGCCGAGCTGAGACACTACTCGTGTGCGACCTTGCCTCTATCGCGAAATGGCAATAGGGCTGATCTAGGACCTACGATATAAAGGACCTCTTGGGTAAAATACAACAAGCTATTGAGACCCAATTTACTGATACACTCAAGAAGCAATAGATACACGGCAAAAACCACAGAAACGTGATTCCGGACACAAGTAATTAGAAGCAGCTAAGTTGCAAAATATGCCAGACGAAATATAAATACGGGCTAGTAGGATATTAGAGCAAGTAGGTCTACTAAATAAAAATCAAGCTTACAACAAAGTCAAAGTGTTGATATTTCAACACTTTGACTTTGTTGTAAGCTTGGGTATTGTTAATATAAATATTCAAGTGCAGTACAAAATGTACTATCATGATACCGTCGACGTCCTTTTCTAACAGCCTTCAAACTCCTGAGTAATGTCCTCCCTCTTTCTTCTCACCGCATAGGATATTTCCCGTCACGATGTCCCAGCCAAAGTGGTAAAACCAACCCGCCATCTCTTCGTCGAGCGACATCAGGAATCCTAGTTGGTGGTAATGTTTTGGCCGACCTTTGCGGGCTCATGTGTCTGTAGGTACCACACGTCTTCCTAAAACAACAAAACTCAATTGAGCTATACAAATTGAAGACACCATGTAAAAGTATTCACACACAATTCACAAGTTCATTTCAGTTCATGAATTGCGTGAGCCGCGTGTTAACGCTAGTTGAGTCACTGTGAGCCGCTCGCTGCGCCCGCGCCGGCCGCTGCGAACACGTTGCAACATGTCGCACTAATTATCGGCCGAGAAAAAAAACACCAACAGTTACGTTATAAAATACATATCCCCAGTTGAATAGTCGGTACCTAGTAACGAGTTTAGATACCTTCTAACTTGTAGGTACATGATGGTGAATTTAAACTAAAATAGGTAGGTATCTACTTTTAAAGCTTGCAGATATTTTTTGCAGCTATTGTCTGTCCTCGTAAAACTCTGGTTTAAGTTAAGAGATGTATCCTATTATAATTATATGATTCCACGTTTTGTTAAAAAAAAACCCTGGTACAAAAAAAAGTGCTAATCAACAGAACAACCCAAAAAATATATCATAAACACAATGCTGACTAAGACCCTATCAAATATTAAAGTACTTCTTGTAAATGAATGCCAAATGTTTGGAACTTGAACCTTTACCTTGGTGTACTGGTAATTATTTAAAGTAAGAATTAGCGAGAAGCGTGGGGTCGTCGGCCGCCCCCGCAAATGGGTCGCGACCGGCGGCGGCGGCTCGCGCCGATCTCGGCACGCTGCATGATACGGAGATCTAGCTTTTCTATTTTGTCATGTTGGATAGGATTTTAAATATAAATTATAACTAATAATACATTTACTAATAACACTCGCAGTATTTGCAATTAATTGCTCTCTGCGCTTATAGTACCTATTGACGGAAGAGGTGAAACTCCTAAATGACTAAAATCTAATCTACGAAACTAACTTACATTTTGTCCAGGATATGAATCTGAACTTGGGTTAAACTACTAACAATTCTAATCTCCTGCGCCGCAATTAAATACGCCAACAATACTGACCAAGGCAGTGTATTGCCTTAAACTCTAAATAGTAATTTGTCCGATCTAGAAATAGAAGCCACGGCTTGTGACCTCATAGACCAACTAGTCCGTGCAAAGCATTTAGCCATTTGGAAATATAGCACTTAAGATTTGCAACGAATGATCTATACAATAATGTGTATGTATTACAATACAAATGGCTGGAGTTTATTGCAGCTTTGAGGTCACGACGGGTGTCGCGTACTGTAAGGTAGGGCGCGCACTTCCGTGGTGCGCCAATAAATATGTCATTTTGTTAAGTATAAGGTTAAAATTTTGCTACCACAAGAAACTAATCCCATTGTATAGACTATTACTTTCGATAAAATTGGTAGTATGTAATTTATTGTATAAAATAATCATACCATTTCATAATCAGTCAGTCAGTACAGCACATTCTGAGAGTCTAAATAGTAGAAGAATCACTAGATTCGAATTTCACTGTACTCGTATGTGTATATAGGATAGGATGTGAATGAACTATGACATCTCAAGTCCCGAGAGATCATAAAACAAAGAATTGCTATGTTATTACTTTCCGTATATTGCCCTACAGCGTGAAAGGTTTGCATACCGCGCCAGCAAATTGCTCGAACTTTAGTACCTACTCTGGTAAATGGTGTTTTTCATCGTACTTATAAAAGGTTGCAGCAATACGAAATTAATTATCTCAGTCTGTCGTAACGCGAGCCGCAAATTCGCATCATTCGGCCGTAATGCGCGCGTAGCTTTAACTTATAATTGATTCCAACATTACTATTGCGTGTTGCAATCGACACTGAAGTATAGAAACATAGGGAAAGGTAGCTAGTTGTGACTGTTTAGACGTGAGATACAAAATAGGCAATAGTCGGAGCTTCTATACATGTTGTACTGTGGTTATTCTTCGTAAGAAGACGAATTAAAGTTTTCTGAACCGTGGATTAAGTAGGTGCACAAATTCTAAAGAAAAAATAGATACTACATATACTTACGTAGCAAAACATTAGCCCAATGCATGTTGTTATAGCCGAGCTGTAACAGGACACACTGTGGTGTTTCGGCGACAAAGTACCAGAAAATGAGTCCGAAGGCCAGCCGCGCGTGAACGCGCACCCATCACGCGCATAACCGCACGCGCACGCCCCCGCTCGCCTGCCGTGTGTTTCCTGCCTAGTCGGTTGGCGTGACTGCAGACAGTTAGCTAAACGCAGACATCTGCTCATTGTATGCAATATAACACATTTTTTCAGTTCCAATTCTTCTTTATGTTTCATTGTAATTAAAGGAGCAGGCATTGTGAAAATTCCCACTCTCACAGATAAAAAATATAACATTATATGTTAATTTTTGTTATTCGAGATTCAAGAAACAGCTTAATGGCATTCGTTAGTGTCGGTCGGATATTTGCAGTTAAATAACTTAGGGGTATATAAGTATATTTGGTTCTAAGGGTGTATGTGACACTGAGGTTTCAAAGCTCAAGTGGTCTACGAACAACCTGATTTGGCAGTGGCACTCGATCGATGGGTTCGTTGAGTGAAACTATGAGACGAGCGACCCATCTTGTGTTTACAACATTAAACATCAAAGCGATATTTTTATAATTATTATTGTGCCAACACAGCTTGTTCGCTTACTCTCTCTTTCTCTATCCCTCGGCCACGAAGGCAGTCAAGGTGTTTCTAAATTTCAACTTTAATCGTATAATCTAATCTATACTCCATTTGTTATAGCATTAGAAAGAAGTTAAAAAAGGTTATTTTTAATGTACACTTTGTAACAAAAGTAACCATTAACATATTACAGTTACGATTGACGCCCAATTTATTAGAATATATTTTTAAACCAGCAGTCTCACTGTAACTAATCAATTTCACTATTTATCTTATTAAATTAAGTGGCTTTCATTTAGATATATATATTTTTTCCAATTTAAAATAACAGTGTCGATACAAAAAACCTTAATAAGCAGGGATGAATAATACTGGGAACGTTTTTCGTTTTACTATAATCCTACCAAATCTAAAATGTTACCTAATCCCTTCATCCATTGTGACAACAGGATCTTTCTTATATTGCCGGTTTATGTTGGCAGTCAAATTGACGTAAACAATGTTCTGTGATTGTCATTAACATGTGAATACTTCTGAATGCTACGCCTCGTTTGTTGTTAATTTTAGTAATTTTGTTGTTATTTAAACAATATCAATGGAAAAACAGTAAGTTTTTCCATTGATATTGTTTTGTTTTTGAAATAAAATGTATTGCACTCCTGCTTCTACGAGCCTCTTATTTCTAATGTTATAACAAATGGAGTATAGACATAATTTAATACTGTGCTACGATCTTCATTTAATGGAGTCCACTTCATTTACAAGGACTTTCATTTATCATCAAAATCCACCGTGTCGCCCATGGCGCGCACAACTTGTCTATTGACAAGCCAATTACATTGCCACCAACTTATGTGTAGTGTCGTCGACGGTGACGGCGCCGCTGTCTAGGTACACAAAACTGTCAAAAGCATTTATAACTTCGTCACTGCGTACTTGCAAATACGCCTCTTTATAAAAATATTAATGCTGATGCACAACTAGCAAAGGGTTTGTATATAAACTTGGGAATGTATAATTTTTGGACTCACAGTTGCCCTTAATAACAAAGAATCAACTTTCATTCGTATTTATATCGCTACTTCTACAAAGTACCTACATGCTTTGAGTTTCAGAATGGGCTCTCAATATAAGATATTACTAGCTACGCATTAAAGTATGAAAATATTTATAGTAATCAAAATCATTTTCAAATATATTTCAAAAATAGTTTTCAAAATCATTGGTCTTAGGCGTTTTCGGTCCTCCAATGGATGTAACAAGTATGTCTGATCGAATCACTACCTCTTTCCGTTATATTATAAGTTAGAACTATTTATTTCTCTAGTGTTAATAGTATTTGTTATTGTTTCAGGTGATTTCTGCACTGACGTCATCATGAAGTGGAACGACGTCACAGATATCAGTGAGTTTGCTTTTTAGTTTGTTGTACTCATTATTATATTGTACGATATCTTCTTTATTAACTCAGGCGTTTTATTTATGACGTTATTTAAGCATATCATGACACTATATTGAGTCTTAGGCCCAGATAAATAAACGTTACTTAGCACGATCTAAGCCAAAGTACTGACTAAGTTCACGAAATTCCATTAAATAGACGTGACTTTCAGTTGTCAGTTCTGTCAGAAGTCAAACTCGGCTAAGCCAAGTATTAGTCAAGATTTTTGATGACTTAGCATGGTCTAAGCAACAATTTCACTAAATAAAATGATTTTTGAACTGTCGTATTGTATGCTGCAGTATGTTTTATATTGTAATAGTGATTCATCTGCCCTCTTTAACGCTGTTATCATACATTTTTATTTAAAATGTTCATTTTCATCTGAGATTATCACTTGCTAAGAAACGGTGACGGAAAACATCGTGAGGAAACCTGTGTGCCCGGTATAATGGCAATAGGCTCGCCCCCTATTACATTGGGACCAAAATAC
This sequence comes from Ptilodon capucinus, assembly GCA_914767695.1. Classification (NCBI taxonomy): domain Eukaryota; kingdom Metazoa; phylum Arthropoda; class Insecta; order Lepidoptera; family Notodontidae; genus Ptilodon; species Ptilodon capucinus. Next base: position 12,916,549 of record OU611814.1, on the reverse strand, counting down.
ATCGGCGAAGTGTGGGCGCACTGCAGTGCACCTCTGCCTACCCCTTCGGGGAATACAGGCGTGATGATGTATATGATGATGTATATATATATATATATATATTATTGAATTTGTCCGTACTATTAATTACTTGGTACTGGCTGAAATACTCGCTAAATGCAGGTGGAGCCATCCCTCATCATAATTTATTAAATATCATCATTTCATTCCGTTCGTAAAAAAAAGAAGTAGGTAGTTTAGTGTAGTATTTGTGTTTACTTCAGTAGCCAAAAACAAAGGTTTACCTTTATCATTATTATTCTAACTAAAAATAAAACAAAAAGTTCATCACATGCATTTTCATTTAATCCGAGAGAAAGAAAGACAAAATGTAATAAATGCACACAATAACACAAATCTTCTTTTTATACGAAATGAATGTAAACATTCAATTTTTTCCGCTGCGCCTGCGAATAGCGTGTACTCATGCCAATGTCGACTAATTAATATCAAATCAAGGACAAATTCAATAAATAAACATTGTAAATAAAAATGTGATGAACTTATCACAAATCAACAACAGAGGCAAAACGAAATATCAACTGCCAAGTGTCATTCTCCCAAAAAGACCATCGACACCAATAATTTACCACAGAATTCAGTGCGTTCATTTGAAATATGGCCATTTGTATAAAAAGCAAACAAATTAAGTTTTCCATTGTGATCACAAGTATTAAAACATTTTTTATTATATGTAATACATTTATATTGATATAGAACTGTTAATATTAATTATTATATATTAAATTTTGACAATATCAAACCCGACACTTTCCCAATCTATGAACGCTTCTTTTTATGCAAAAGTATTACTTTCGATTTTGACTTAGCTCGTGCTCGGCTAAGCAATGTTTATAGTTACGTCTATTTTAGTACATAACAGGTGCTTCGCTTAGACACGTCAAAGTAATGCTTCGCCAAGTCGTACTTTAGACCAATGCTTAGCAACGACTATTTATCTGGGCCTTAGTCTTATATCATATTGAAACGCAGTCTTTTGAAATTCGTTGAAAATTCCTTAAATCGTTAAAGCCTATTTATACATTTATTTATTCCGATCACCACTGCCATCGACTTACCGAGCTACAAACGTAATCGATATCTATCTACAGTTGACTGTTTTCGGAGCTATGCACTAAATATTTATACTTTACAACGAGATCGGGTTACTAAAATCTAACATTTTTAACGTGACAGTAGCTCGTCTTCAAGAATTCAGAAAACAGTGCAGGTAGTTCGTCTATTGCCGTTTTACTTATACGATTTAAAAATAGAAATATTTTGGAGACAATTACGTAGGTACTAAATCTTATAACAAACGTGTAAAAATATTTCGCTTTTGCTTGTGTGCCAAACTACCTACAATCAGTATTGTAATATCCAGTTATAGTCGCTGTACCTCCGCGTAGCGTCGGCGACGGCCGATCTATTAGTGAATGAATAATTTGTAAAAGACATTCACTAGTTCTTGGACTGAGACAAATAACTCTGAAACAGCACTGACCATTTACAATCAGTTGTACGCTAAGGTCGCCCTTAAGATCTTAAAGGTCGACACGAATACGTTCCTTTCCTGCTATAACACAATGCGGTAATAACAGAGTTATTAAATCTCGAGATTACGCGCCCACGCGTCTCCCACGCACACATCGCGACCGGCGCGTACGCACCGTACTCCGTACACACAGCTAGAGTACTATGCCAGCATAGTAGCGTAGAGCTGCCCAACCGGAGGCGCTCGCTGCCAAAACCAACACTCGACCCGCTCCATTATTTATAACACGCCATCGTCAGAGCTTATTTACGATCATTATCAGATGATGTTGCATGTCATTTGCTGGAGAGCCTCGATTTGGACGGACATTTAAATGGTCAGATTGTGTCAGGTTTGATGGACGGACAAATGAGTTTAATATAGATAATATTGATCATATTTAGTGGACATGACAAAATTGTTGCAGTTAAATTTCTTAATGCTCAACGAAGCTAGCATGTGAGTTTAGACGATATATCGGTTATAAAATTTGGGTGATGACGCCTAAATACTTATTGGATTTTAGGTAACAATATAATGAATCAGAATAAAAATATAATCCGTGGAAATAATGCAAACAAGTGCATCTTAATTCCCAGACGTTTGTCCTTGAAAAACTCATCAATAACAATAAAAATCTGACAAGGGTATCACACACATAATTAATTTAAATGTATATGATGTTTGATACTGAAATCGACCTCAAAGAAGTAGCGTATGATTCATATATTATGACGTCCAATCGGTTATCCTTTGCAATCCAGTGGATGCGATAATTTGGCAGCGGGGGCAGGAAGCGCAGTGAGCGGGACCCGCGCTGTGCATGCCATTCGCTTGGAAATAATCTGGCTGTGGGAGTTGACAGCGCATGTAATTTTAGAAGTATTAGGAGATAGCCAAATTTTATGTAATGCTACAAAAACAGAAGCACCGTAAACGATTCATCTTGCTGCAATCTCTAATTATGTAGTTAATAAAAGTTATCCGATGTACAAGTATTAACGTAAAATTGTCTTAGGTCATAATGGGGTTGAATTTTAGATAATATCCTTCAGCATAAAGTACGCAGGGTAATGTGTTGCTGCTATTTGGCATATGCTGAGATTATTCACAACTTCATGTTATATTAACAATAGATTTACATTATTATACATCATCATCACCAGACCTTCAGAATTGGCTTAGGAACCATACCAGCAACACATGGACCCCAGGACGAAAGCGTCTACCATCGCACCCGCCGCGCCGCCTCCCGGACGCGTCGCTACGTCGAACCGCTGACAAATTACAACTGAATATAGAATGACAGTAGCCCGTCGGGCCTTCACGCTATCGGAACTGATGGAATCATATTTAAATCCGTTGTATCCCTCGTTTCGATGCTTGTGCATGTTAATGTGAACGTTCTCTTCAAAAAGGACAGAACTTAGTTAATCTGATATCTATCGATCTCAGTCATGCATGCATTATAGGAATCTGTTAACTTTTGTAGGTATCATTGTCATCGTTGGCAGGATAAGGTTTGTTTGTACCGCTTTCTTAGTGCCCCTCACTTACTTATTTAATATAGGCAAGGCAACCATTTAGATATAACCAATTGGTAAATCTTTTTGTCAGATTTTCTATAACGCAAGTAATTTAAATCGTCAAATAGGTCTCGTGCCATTGAAAGAGTATTTAAAAAAGTGGGAGTGTTCTAGAACACCTGTAACTTATGCAGATAGATGCGTGTGCTGCTGACAGCATTCCGATTTAATTGTTCGTGTAATGTGGACGGCGGGCGGCGGACTGCGGAGACTCCGCCGCGGTCTGCTCGGCGCTACTTGCGGTTGGCGAGCGCGCGATTTCGCACCAAGCTCACTACACACGTTTATTTTCAAGTGGTTTCGCTAAGTTTACTTTGTTACTTAGATGGTAATCATCGGCGGAGACCAGTTTTGTAATGTATCACGAGCCAATAGGATAGGTACAGATACATGCAGGTGTGATAATGATGTCATGGATTTGTATTGAGTGTGTGGAGGATGAAATTTAGAAATGGGTTATTTCTAGTGTTCGCCTACGATATCAGTCCGTTTACTTTAAGTCCACATTTTGTCTTCATCTTCTAAAGTGTTTTGTGCAACCCTATTTTAGAACGTCTAAAGTAGGTAAATATATTTATAAATATCTAAATATGGCCAGTAAAACTCGTACAGTGTATTGAAACCAGTTTCAATATTTGAACTACAAGCGCTACAATCTAATCGAATACTATGGTATTTAAATAAAAACGAATCGTATTTAAATAAGAAGTCGAAATGTCATCACGTCAGCGGTTTCACTAAGCAGATACTTTCAGTTTCCGCCTGTGCCTGGTTCAGGTGTAGTGTTGTGCGTGGGCGAGCTTGCAAACTTCGGCCAAAATTCTTCCAACGGTCTAGAAATGCATGGAAAAGTAGGTTCGGTTTTGACGTTCCCCTTTTTGTTGCCAGATGCTCTAAATTTCTCGGAGTGCTCTTTCAGTATTTACCTAGTGTCAGTAGCTACTATGCTATGTTGAAGAGGAACGCTCAGTGGGTGTGCAAGTACATACAGGTAGAAATAGCACCTCGGTATGAATACCTCGCTACAAGCAACCGAGTAAGTTGTAATTTAGCTGCACCAAAACAATTTAAATAAGCAAATCGAAACATTACGACTATAAATAACTGAATTTTAAAAAGTTCGCGGTAAGTAAAGTTTATCTGAGCGTGACTGTTCGGCGGCCATGTTGCGCGCGCGCCGAATTGCAGATTACATCACTGCGCAAAAAAACGCGTGCACGCGCAACAAACAGAGGAGCGTACGGAGCGAGGGGGGAGCGGCGTGGCGATGGAGGGTGGGGGAGGGGAGCGGTACGCTTTAGCGACCTTGGCCTTGCTCGGGCCGCGGCCAAGGTGAGCGTTCAACTTTATACCGTAATTATACATGCGCCCACCAGTCTACCGGCACACACTTATTATGTGGCCATAAAGCCGATCGTGACTATAGCCGCCGGAACCATCGCCGCAGTAGGTACCGTGGGTACCCACCGAAACGGGCGGCGTATAAAACTGCGCATAATATTTGAATCACAATTGTACAGGCACGGTAATGTAGATAATATTACATATTACCGTGGTATGGGCTCGGTTTTATAACGGAATGACAGATTCTCGTTACATTATTGATTGGTAAAATGTTTCGTGCGCCCAGGCCGGCTCCAGTCCGCTGCCCACCTCTCGCGCGGTCCCGCCAAGTGCCAAAGAAAATGGAGTGTTTTTGACACCTTTCGGGCGTTCATTATTCCGGTACACAATCTCTTGAACAGGTTCTACATGATTAAGCGGTTACGGCCGAAACATCGCTCGTGCCTGTTAAAGTTTTTGCTTCTCGACTAAGTTATCTTCAGATTTTATTGAATCTGTTCATATTTTCCATGAAAATAGCTTCTTAATCAATCGACTTTCACTTAATTCTTAAAACTGTTTAAGTCACGTCACAAATTCATTATCTTCTGATCATCAACATTCAATAATACGTACCTAAACGTTACTAAAAAGGGTAAATGAGTTTGTATCGCGTCAACCGCCGGCGTCGGTGATATCGGATTGGCTCCGCTCCAGGCTCATGCGTCCGAGGAACCACAACACGGCGCCGCGCTCATTGAATACCAATCATTTCCACCGAAATGGATTGGACACGTAATCCGCCCTGAGGACTACTCAATACTACTTACCAATATGATGTTTTAAATTTGAATTATGGATGTCGAAGGCTTGGAGTTCTTCCAATTGTCAACTCCATCCACTAGTACTCAAAGATAGAGTCATTACCAAAATGAATATTGTAATTACTAATTATTCTTCACTTGACGCATTGACATTTGATAATCATGTGTAGACGATGTAAAAGCCATAGTAGGAAGCGATTGGAGAAATAAAACCATGGACAGAGAGGTTTGGAAGAAGCTGGAGGAGGCCTTTACCCGAGAAGGGGTTCCGATCAATGGTACTGAAGAAAGTAAGGATAGCGAGTAAAAATCAAATACCTAATGTTTATATTTATTAAATCGCATGTAATAACAATTATTATTGTGGATTGGAAATAAACGGGCTTTATTATTATTATCATGTGTCGACGTGAACGTCTGAACTCTTGCCAATACTAAAACAATCTGTATTGACTCATAGAAAAAGCTCATTCTGCAACGAAATTGTAATGTAAGCGCGAGTGAATTCTGACACGTGTTCGCGTGGTATTTACCTCAATAATTAAATCTTTATGTATATTGATACAGTGTCTATTTTGGAATTGGCAAAAGTTTTGACGCGCGTTTTGACGTCCCAGTGTGCGCGGACCATTACTCTTGACTTGACGCAGTGACAACAATGTGTATGTAACCTTCACTCCATCGCGCATCGTTATTTCAACACAAGAATGTAAAGTTAAACTACATTATATCCAAATTCTTGTCAGAGTCGATTAGATCCTTGGCAGTGGATTTATCGACAGCGCCACGTAGGTGTAGGTGAGTGGTGATGAGACCAGTCGTGATGCTTCTCACGTGCCTGTTATTGTGGCCGAACCACATTTCCATATTTCTAAAGGTTTTATTGGACATTGGGACTTATGCCACGTTCTTATTTTATCTGACCGTTTCGTCGATAGAGCCGACCGGCGACTGTACCGATGATTAAATACATCTCTAGACTAGTATATGCGATAGGATTATAACTCTCTTAGGTCTCGGTAATAAGATAATATTACCGTGCGTACTTGTTTGGGTAACACAAACTTTTGCGTAGCAACTTGCCCTACAGTTACACATCCCCTTTATTGTTTGGGAATGATGTCTATTTAATAATTGGTGGCCATATAATGTACATGTTTCATTTATTTTCAATTTGTAAGATCCCGTGGATGATTAATGATCGTCATTCTGCTCGGTTACACAAGAATTGCGACGCGGCGGCGATACTACTTTGTTTTAACACACCGCGGAGCCTTGAACTTGACCGCTAAAGTATGTGAATACATTTGTGATGTTTCGTACACCACGCAATAAGTTTTCTTGGTGTTATAATAAGTTATTATTCGTTTTGCTACGGTATGTATCAAATATTATGTATTCAGTATTATTACAAATACCGAATAGTTCAAGACACAATATTATAGTCAAAGTTGAGGAGAAGTAATGAAAGACGATTGTTTCCACCATTTACTAATATTCATCTTATCAATGTAAATCAGTCAGAATGAGGTATGCCCATGAAATCAGTTTTCATATTATGCTTTTAATATCAGTAGGCAACAAAGGCCCGTCGGGCTGGGCGACACGTCTGCGTTGAGAATTCCGTTCACGTAGCCATCAAAACAAACCTACATAGTATAAACTCTTCAGAATATCTGTCGCTCGACCATTACTGGCTTTGATGGACGTTAACAATGCTCTTAGGAACGTTCAGAAGAACTTCTAGACATGTATTTTCAAACTCTATATTTAATGGTTAACTTATAAACGACGATAAAGAGTTTTGGAGCTGTGCACAATATTTTCCTGTATGTTTGTGGTGTCAGCACGCATGTCAAGACAAGACCTCTGTCACGGATTGGCTCGGTCGCTCACTGTCTTATTTCATACGAGATAAAGAGACACTACTACTACTACTACTACAGCCCTTTTAACGTCCCACTGCTGGGCACGGGCCTCCCCTCAATGAGAGGGGGATTTAGGACATAGTCCACCACGCTGGCCCAGTGCGGGTTGGCATACTTCACACATCTATCGAAAACTAGTCAAGTTCCCTCAGACGTGCAGGTTTCCTCACGATGTTTTCCTTCACCGTTTCTTAGCAAGTGATAATCTCGGATGAAAATGAGATTCGCACATGAACCCAGAGGTGCGAGCCGGGGTTCGAACCTGCGTACTTTGATTTCAAAGCGTGCGTTCGACCACTCGGCTACAACGGCTAAAAAGACAACATCAAGATATTTCGTGACATAAGTCTCATCTTGGCGCTCATGCTACAAGTGCTGATCACCATGACCGGGTTTACCGTGACTTATTTTGGCGTCGTCATTACAAATAGAGTCTGCATTTTGATGTCATCAACCAAATGGTAATTGATGTGATTTTTATAACTAGGAGTCCGCTTGTAGTTTATCCGCCGCGGTTTGGATGGACGTTGAAGAAGGCACAAGTGGTCCCATTCGAGCTGCCCACGCGTCGCACGCGCACTTCCGCAGTATCACGTAGTGACACGTCGTCCAAACAAGTCGCTACATTTTCGACCAGTCATGTGGAAACATTATAATGTCATTGCGGTTCAGTTTTAGTCAGTAAGAGCTTCTGCCACGACTGAGCTGTTTAGTTTAGTTATTTTATTATTGCGTTGTGCTCTCATTATTAATGCCTTAACGGGCTCATTATATAAATACTCGTACAGTTATAGTTCCGCGTTATGTAGTTCTGCAACATTTTGTAATGTTTCATTGAAACGATTCTGGTCCCGTAAAAATGTTTCCGAAGCACATGACCAGATTAGCTATCTATTTAAAACACATAATATTATCATCATTTATAGTTATCGTGTCTATAATTCTATTATTAAAATGTTTATATCTTATCTTATTTTTGTCTTCAGATTAACTTATCTGAGTTCTATACTATAAACGGATATCGTTTTTCAAACGCACACATAATCCATATCGTCTGATTTATTCAAATAAAATGTTTTAAACCAATCGACGCTCTAATATGATATTCACGTGTGACTTGGATGCACGATTCCTCCCTCAACAAATGAGCCAGCAATTCTTAATAAACAAAGTCTCGGGTGTATGAGGATCGAAAGGCATATAACATCAGTTGAACATTTCGTGACTCGGCTGCGTCAACGGTGCATCTCGATCTGCCTGGCAGACAAAGCTTTGCATTTCCGCCAACTGTTCACTCGCGATTATGAACTTTATACTGAGGAGTTTATGAGTGCAGTTAGATTTGATGACGCTTATTGACATTTGGAGATTTATGATAACATGCGAACGAGGCTCAGCGAGGCCGCTGCGTCAGTGGGCGCGCTGGGCCCGACGACGGTGTAGTGAAGCCCTTTCAATTATTCACGAGCGGAACACTATTGTAGGGCATGGTGTTTGTTGCCCTTTGTCGATGCACGTACCTTATCTACGCCACTTTGTATGTCGCTGCCCGCCCGGCAGCAGGTGCGTTGACACCGCTACGTGGGCCCACCGTGGACACTTTGCAACACTGTTTTGGCATTATATTGTTAAGCCTCTTGAATATTTTATATCGTCATCTGAATTCTCGTGACCCACGACGCATTCAAATGGATAAAATCGTTCATAAGAGTGAATCCACCATTATCTATTTCACTCCGGCAGTCGCCGGTTGATATATATATAAATATTTTAATGTCTATTCAAATTAGTTCTACCCCGACGACGGAAATAAGCCCCTGGTAACGATTTTTATCGTTATTTATAAACTGGCCACCGCCATGCGCCGCCCCGTGCCGTTGTCCGCTACAATACATTACTGGCTGTCTAGTTTCGGAAATGTTGTGAGTGATCGTGGTATCAAATATGTGTCTGTGGGTGTTTTCCACTCGACTTGTGTACTGTGAAGTTGCAGCGACGGTTTCGGTAACATATTCACATAATTCGTCGTGTTTACAACGGTGTTGAACAACCGGTTTATATTTCGACAATATAAAGTTCATGATCTTTTTAAATCTGATATTTTACAGTAAAAGCGTCACGTGCTGGGTTTTATTGCTCACAGTTTTGAGTTGAGTTTTTAAAATTTCATTTATTTTTCAAAGGCTATGGTCATCATTTAATTTATTTTGTCTGAATACTCGCCTTGTCATTAGACGTCCTATAACACATTCCCCTGCTGCGTGTTTTAAATCATAACCGCACACGAACAACTAGGTACTAGGTACTTGCCACGAAGGACCTTTGCCTGATTCAGTTAACTCAATATCTACTTCATAAACTTACCTATTAAGATTATTATTGTTTGTTTTTGTAACATTAATTATCAATTTGTAAACTTAAACAAAGGTTATGAGATTAATTGCATTATAATAATACCTTATAAGCTATTAATATATTATATTATACCTACCTAAGTGTATTTATTAAAAATTGATAATAAACTGATATTACATATTTATGTCAAAACAATAACATTTGTTGAAGTGACCTTACAATCCGAAACCCAAACACCATCGAACAGCGTGTTCATATTGTACGTAGTCATTAACATCTCAATACACAAATACAAAATGATTGCAAGTATAGAGATGAGTGTGACAAAAGGGAGTTGGACAGTGAAGGTGAACCAGTCAGCCGTCGAGCGAGTCCCATGTTTTGGGTGACACCGCGGCTCCGCCACACCGGCGCGTTTCAATCAACATACGTTTTCGACAAGTTGTAGAACCTGTTCCAATCCAACTGGCTAGTAGTGCTAGCCGTTTGTGCCGTTGCTTTGTGTTTAACATTTTATAGATTTGTGTTATTGATTTCGTTTATTTTTAACAGCGATTACAGAGTCGTAATAGGTCTTAGGCTGGCCATTATATAATTCGGTTCCAAATTGTCATTAACGACGTCATTTTACGAATTTGGTTTATAGTTAGGTGGTGTCTATCATTATAGACACTACCATATGTATATGTATTGGTATTTCATACATTGAAGAATTAAGGAAGTCTTTGTACTGTTATCTACCTTCTTACAAATGTTTTAGTGATCGCTTGAGACTCAATGTGCCTATTCTAATATGTGTCCTACTAGACACAGTTCATTTAACTAGGGCATTAATTTTGGTCGCTTAAAATAGTGATTTAGTCAACTTATATATGTTATCAACAATAATATCTTGGCAATTTATATATTTATTTTATCAATTCGCTCTGTATCACGCTTTTATCTAAATTCTTTCAACGATAACGCCTAACCTAACTCAACAACAACTGCGATGAGAAGGCAATTAGTGCCAAGATAAAATATTTTGCCTACCTTCCTTTGCTGTGAAATGTAGTGTGACGTAGGAGTGAACTCTACAGTAGGCACATAATATTTTTCCTTACTGATACAAGTACTTCATTGGCAAAACTTTGTCGGCTTGTTGTAGTGGTCTGAGCGTAGACCGCTCAGCTCACTGCTGCGGTTGGTCGCGGGTTCGATTCCCGTCAGCGGCAAATTTCGAACAAAAGCCTCTTTCAAATTACCCTGGTCTGAATGTAACTCGCATCCCCTCCAGTCCATCCTACGTTATCCATATAAGCTTTGCTTGGTTTGAGATCACAAGATGAGTATGCGTGATAAGAGATATTTTTTTATTTATTTCCATGATTAGTTTGCTTAACTCTTGTAGGAGTTAGAGACCTCATTTACGTTCGCCACCTCAATGATAAATCATGACCAGGGTGCCCGGGTGGTGTGTGTGCAGTAGGTATGACGCAAGTGACGTCATTAGCGACGCCGCGCTGGCTGCACCTCGCCAGTTCTCGAACATAGGGTTCCTTGCTTCCCTACTTTCATGCTATTTATGTACTAAAGGAGTCATTAATGTATTTGTGAAAAAGTTTGTCTATTAGATTAAGTTCTGCACTTGTGCCTCGGGTGTGTTCTATGAATCTACCCTACGTCTATCTTAACTTATCTATCATCAAACTATCTAAGGGAAATATTTGCTTGTGATCGCCAGCCAGCGTAGCGTGTCTTCGGTCGCGTGTCCTTTTCCAATTACGCATTTTATTTTGCAGAAATGTGATACCTTATAAGTATATGCTACTGTATTGTAAACATTCAGAACGATTATAACATTAGTTACACAATTTTCCTGACCATTGATATTATTGTGTGTATTTATGTGTAATAGGAATTGTTAAACTGTTTGCTGGACCACAACAATGAGCAATAATGACCCGATTACAAGAAATATTATAAACGAACAGAATGGCAACACTTTGCATGTAATTGTTATACCTATCTTGTCCTGGAATCACCACTGAATTATTTTACCTTCAATAACGTAAAGGAATAACATTAGAAAAATATATACCTATCTTGTGGTGACGTGAAATGACTAAAACTATTAGTATAAGTTTAGTAACTTTACGTTGGATTCGTAGATCGTAGATACGTAGACGAGTGTGGTGGACTATGAGTTTTAGTTTCCTTCACGCCCATAAGACAAAGCAATAATGGACAGATACGAATTCTTCTCAGACTAGCCAAAACTAACAAAACTTGAATCTTAGTTTTGGAAAGGTGTCGGCAACTGCATGTGACTTACATTAATAAAAAATAACCTTAAACGTTTGGTCCCAGGTATGGGTGGCGAGGCGTGCGCATGCGCTCCGTCTCCACCCCGGCTGCTGCCCGAGCCGGAGCCGGACCACCTGTACGACCATCACTCCTCGGAAGAGGAACTGGAGGTAACTATCCTCGTTCACCTGCCGTAATATGCATGCCTTGTGACTCGCTGTAGATATATTAATGTTTCATTGTCGTATCAGTAGTAGTTCGCTGTGAGGAGACAGGAGTGAGAGGGTTTTCAAACTCAATCTAGTGCAAGCATACATACAATATTAAGAACATAAACCACATAAAATTTAAGACATTTGCAATGAAATAAATTTGCAGCGAATTTACATATTATTTATTTTGTTAGTCTTCTTGGTACAATTAAATAGTAATATGACTCGTTTACTTAGTCACAACTCACAACGTCCAAGAGCTTGCGATTTAAAAAACCAAAAGGTCGACACAGTATGATTGTATAGATGTTATTTGCTTATGATTTTTTTAGATGCACTATAATGCGATAGGTACTTTTTCATTACCAAAGTAGCACTTAATTGGGTGCATCAGATCTAGGACCCACGCACAGGCTATAACAGTCGCAATTTAGCAGTCTAGGTATTTATCTCAAGTCAGATCTTCTAGACTCGTGGGTAGCGTCACTATGCTTTGCTCGTATTTTAGTTGAATAAAAATAACGAGATAAGGCCGTCGTTTTGATTGCGTACATTTAAAACTAAACTCGTATGAAGTAAATTTCGCACGCGAAATCTCTTAAAGTAAAGTTCAAGGAGGAGTAGTTTTAATATCTAGACGACTTGGCGTTTGATGTTAAATTATTTGAATTGAATCAACCTCAGCCGAGCTCCGCCGTCGCCGCGTCGGCCAGTGAAGACTCGCCGCTCTCCGTTTTATGATTCCTCGGATTATTCAAAGTATTGTAAACGAATGAGTGTATAATATTAGATTCGTGGAAATATCGCGATATGCACTTACAACATGTTGTGTTGTAAATGAGAGATAATTTACTTTGAAGATGCAAAATTTATATATTTTTCTACTAGACGGCTCAAGACTTCAGTTTAATGACTGACAAGACTTCAATTTATCAAAATCAAAGTTAAGGCAGAGAAAGTGTCCGTCTGTTTTGTTTGAGGTATCCATAGTAGTAGTATTGATTTGCCAGACAATATTACAAGTTTATTATTAATCGTCCTTTCTGGTTCTAATGTCCCTTCTTGTCCTACTGTCATCCCGCTAAATGCCTAATTCCTTTGATGAGCATTTTAGTTGCTTCATACCCACTTAATTTTTGGCTGTAGATATAACAACAAATTTTTATTGAAATCTATAATAGAGTGTTTTATACTTATACAGATATACCCCTTTAATTAGCTACTTTTAAATGGAGTACGATTTTGTAATTGCTTCTGCCTACCCCTAGCGGTGACTGATGAATACTTGATGAAGCTTCTTCAAGAATCTTCATTGACACTTGAATATTTGAACTGTTCGGGGCATCATCGTCGTAAGTGATCAAAAGTAGACGTAAAACTGCGTACACTAAGTTTTGTTGCTATACTTAAATTATGCTCGTCCAGTTTTCCTTTGATCAACTTGTGTTGCCCGTCGCTCTATCAAATGTGGTTATCAGTTATCGCCCTATCATACTTTGGCACTATACCTACTAGAATCTGAAGTACCTACTTCATAAGTACGATAAAATGTTTGTAATGATGACTCTGTAGTTATCTCTCTCTATATAGGTTTATAAGACACTTCCTGATCCTTCCTAGTCCTCCTACGTTTAATTCCTGTGTATATTCTCACATATCTATTCCGGTGCTATGACAAGGTGAAATTGCAATGGCCGTGTTGGCAGATGTCGCTGTTGCTTCATACATTACACGGATGGTATTATTGGTTTGGCGTTAGATCAATTGCCTGTCGCCTTTGTAGTTTTATCTGTCAAATGTATTACAGGAAAATACGTAATATAGAACAGCAGCAAGTGCCAAAACTACCTGCAAGATAAATGTGGCTCGCCGTCTTGAATCATTTCAAAAATTGTGTTTAATATTTTATTATTTGCCTCAATTGATACTTCGTAGAACATCAATTTCTTTCGCGATTTCTGTTAACAGTAGGCGTCGCCTGAGATAGCAGCTAGACATTTGACGAATAACTTAATTGGCTATGATTTGGGAAAACTAAATTAGTAATAGTTAGGACAACAAAAACCTATGAAGAGTTGTACCTACACGCAAATAGTTATTTCATTTCTAAATTAGAAGCACTGCCAAACGCTAGTTTTGTTCTAACAGCCATGTTATAACGATCTTAATTTAGCTTAATCCTGCAGCAGTTGGGTGATGCGCTCGTGTTATGACGTAAAGTGATTAAAAAGTCGCTCGAGCGGGTGAACGCCCTCTGGCGAGGCAAAAATTGGCGACGAAAAAAAGTGCCTACCTCACATCGCGCCGGTGCTATAGCCACCTACCTTACATAGATAGGTAACTGATATGAATGCCTTGATTTGACTGCAGTTTTATAAACTTTAATAATGGGTAACTAGGTAAGTACGTAAGTAATATGACGCCACGACTAATAGTGGATTTATTTCCATTCACGCTTGGAATCATATTTTGCATCATAGACATTTATTTACCAAATGACATCGTCAATTTATGATAAGCATTTTATAACGATTAAGCATAAATGGCTAGCTTAAAATTATTTACAAATTGAAATGGTTGAAATTTGCAGGTTTTTTGTTGCCATGATGCAGCTCAAAAACTCCAAAACATTATCTTCTACCTCGCTTAAGTGCAAGTGCGTTTCCAGCGCCGGGCCTTGCGCCAGTCTTCCATTGTCGCTGAAGAGGCCGCCATGTGGCTCTACAGCTCGGATTGTAGAGCTAGTGTACAGCTATATTCTACCCGTTTATCTGTTACGAGGTATAATGGAACCATCAAGTTTTCAAGACACAAGTCTGCCCTCGAGATGAGCGCATTTCCCCGGCCTTAGACCCTTCGGAGATTGTTTCCCTTTAACTTTGAAATATTTTCGGTACACATGCCTGTTTAGACGCAGAGCTTTAATATAATACAGCCAGATTATCTTATATCTTCGTAGCCGGTCGGTAGATAGTATTTGAGCGGACTTTATGAAAGCCAAGATGGAGGCCAATGGCTTAACATTAGAGAACCAACCAAATGTAAACTGATTTGAGAAAGACTGACAAGACTGATAGAAGAGAAATAAAGAAAAGTATCATAATAGCATCGACTTCTTGCTACTTCAATATTCGGCCCAAATAGGCTATGCACTAGATTCTCAAGCGGTTTCAATGCATAGATTATCAAATCAATATAATGATATCGTAGATCGATATCGATTACGTAGATATGGTACGCGAATATTGATAGCAAGCTAGGTAGCAGTCCTTGGCAGACATTTTACCCGCACACGTGCCCGTACCCCCTGTCTTTATTCGACGCACCAAACATAAAATAACACCTATGCTCTACGCTCTTCCCTTTTCCCTACCAAAAAATGTTTAGATATGAAATGGGGTATCAACATTTTGAAATACTCATCCTTGTATTTAGTCCTAATGAGAATTTCTTGAAAAAGTATTTGAAAAAGGCAAAAGGCTATAAATAGTGAACCAACAGTGTTTTCCTAACGTACTAAGTCTTATTAAAAAATATATTATGAAATTCTTATACTTACAAACAAAAACCTCCAAGGAATTTTAATTAACTGTGAAATTCCAAGAAATTGAAATAGAGGGTGGACTGGTACGGAACCGACGAACGTCTTCCACTCAGACTCACACTGGACAAGTCTTTTTTTTTTTTCATTTTGATGTAACGAGACAAAACAATCTGCGAGTTTTATTCATTTTTTACCGTCTGCCGGCTGCATAACATTTGTTTATCTTGCGCTTGGCTTGAAATTAGAAATTCTTTTGTCTCTGTGCTTTTTTAATTGCAAAAAGGAAACGGAAATGGCTTTCTAAAGAAAGAAAAACGTCGTGTGATAATATAAAATGCGTAACGCCAGTCCCGCATTGTTCGCTCGCGCACTAGTGTTGCTGGAGAGGCTTATTACTGGCATACACACCACCTACTCACTGAAGTGTCGCATTCTTATAAATCAACCGTTGTATGTATAGTAACTGTACTAAACTATAAGAAGTGGCGCTCGATTTTAATCACTAGTAAGAATCATACTAGTTTAAAGTCTAACGTAAGTATTTAGTCAGTAAAGAAATGATACGACGCCATTATATTTTCTGAGAATAGAAGTCGATAAGCAATTATCATTCCGTGACACGATACCAAACCATTAAACATAATGATGTCGGAATTATTCAGGAAGTTTGCAGTACACCCACGGTTCATTCTAAACGGCATAACAATAGAAAATCTTACACTCGAACAGGCGCTAATGAATCTTAACGAAGATGTACCGGCGGCGGCACGGGGCGTGTAGGCGGCTCTCATCACGAGTACACTGCCGTTACATTGCTTTTAGGTAACATCAAAATTAACCTACCCGAATAGTCTCTTTGTGGTGAGGCGAGGTGTGAAAACGGCCATGACGACGTGTCATATTTGGTACCTACCATAGATTGGAAATTTACAGAATATGGTAACACTCCATGAACTATAGATACGCCTATTTTTTTTTATTATGTTGTTTTAACGACGATTCTCGATGTACACCGGGAAGTCAGCATTACCATGAGTCGGATTCAGTTTAGAATGGCTATCGTCGCCGTCGCCGCATGTTTTGGTTTGCCTAATTATGCTTTAAAACCGATTTGTTGTGATGAGGTAACAGAACATTTTATCCTAGAGATGCCTTTTGTGCTTACTTACGCGCGTATTACTCTGAAATGATACCAAAAGGGTCCCGGATCGATGGCTGAAACTCCTGAAATAAGTCGAGCTAATAAACCTTATTTATGTTGCGAAGTTTAATATTATTTCACTGTAAACGGATAGGCCGGCGCTGTTTATTCGGCAATTAATGTTTAAACAACATCGATATACATTTGAAAGGCTCATCACAATGTGGGTAATTTTTGGGAGTTATTTATTTGTTTATTTTTGAGGCAAAAGCTGGAAATTTGAGGACGAAAATATAACTGAATATTGGTACTTTCTTGGCATGGTTGGTGGGACGTTCTCGAAGCTTTCCCAAATTACTTAGTCGAACTGTTGAAGTTTTGATGATGATGTCAAACGTTTATGTTGGCGTCTAAGGAAGTCAGTAACAAAATTGGATAGCTATCATTTACCTACCTCGATTCAGTCAGTAACAGTACCGCGCTCGGCAGCGAGTCGCTTCAAAGATACAGATCTTAAACATTCCGTTCCGTTTTCATAAATCGCTCACGTTCATATCATTACCCTGGAAGTCCATGAGTGCTGGTGTGGTGCAGGTGATCAACGGCGCGCCTAGCGAGGCGGGCGGGGCGGGCGGCGCGGCGGGGGCGGGCGGCGCGGGCCCGGGGGCGAGCGGCGCGCCGCCGGCGCCCGAGTCGCGCCGCCGCGGCGCCTCCTCCCCGCCGCCCGCCGCGCCCGAGAAGCGCAAGTGGCCGGCGCAGCCCTACCTGGACCCGGACGACCCGGCAGCCCGGGCGCCCTCCTCCGACGACGACGACACCAAGGTATGCCACGGTCCCGCCACACTAAACCCCCATCGCATCAGTAGCCATCTCGCCAATCGTGTCTTGTGCTAACTCTTCGAAATTATATGTCTCGAGACTCTCGAGACAAACATGAATCGGGTTCTTGGTAAAATAATTTAAATTCTTTGAACCGAACCAGACTAAAGTTCAGTTTTTTGTAAATTTTATTGGGGTCCGCTTTCACCCACGCCTGTATATACACGGAGCCATTACCAATTACTCTCCGGAAGCCCGGTGGGACGCCAGGTAACCCAAAAGACTGACACTATTGACTTACACAATAAGTGAAGACCTGAACTGCAAAAACTGCCCTAGATGGATTTCAAACTGCATCCTGCACGTTTCAGGTGGAGACCCCAGTGAGGTTTCGCACTTCTCCCCCACTAGAAGCGCTGAAGCCGCGGCGTGCGGGCGGTGCGGGCGGGGTGGGCGGGGCGGCGTGCGGATGCGCGGCGGGGGCGGGCGGGGAGCGGGAGCGCGCGCCGCCGTCCCCGCGGCGCCGGCGCATGCCGCTGCCGCCCCCGCGCCGCCACCGCCCGGCGCTTGATTTTGACAAGATGCAGCAGGTGAGACTTCTGCATTCCTATTTCTTTTCCAGCACGCGAAAGCTATGCCGTAGTTCAATCTGTCATTGGCCAGAAGTCTGGTGTAAAACTTTGAGGATTTAAGAGGACATCGTCGCAGTCATAAGTTTGGAAATTTTGAAATGTTGAGTCTAGACGGAATTGTAACGTATTGGCTTAGGTGTTCGTTTGCGTTTATACAACCCCCGTATGTCAACTGCGACACGCTGGTACACTACGCGGGCGCGGGCACGAAACCATCGATATTGACGATATTAAACACATTAGTTGCATTATCTGGAGCCTCCCTCGCCGCACCGGCTCCCAGGTGTAGCATGTTAATTGGATCCATGAAACTAGCAGCGGATGGTTTGCGTTTAGTCACGGCCAGCCGCGCCGCTCGATGTTTAGTTCTGCTCGAAAAACTAGTAGTTAACAGTAGTTCCATTCGTTTTGCCATGGTTACCGTGATTCGTGGCCATAATGGCCGGAATCCCGATGGGTGGCGAATGACAGATTACGATTTTTAGCAATAAAATTAACGAGATAGTCACAAACATGATCGTTAACTGAAAAGCTAATCAGAGATGATGTTTATTTGACGTTACGGGGATACCAAACCGAAAGTAACAGAGGCAAATAACTCTTCGTTTGTTTAAAAGTTTTGGTACACAGTAAATAAAGGTTAGGTTAGGATGCTGATGTGATCTTATCGGAAAAATTCAAGGTCTTTAGATGTCCAATC
Organism: Ptilodon capucinus; assembly: GCA_914767695.1. Classification (NCBI taxonomy): domain Eukaryota; kingdom Metazoa; phylum Arthropoda; class Insecta; order Lepidoptera; family Notodontidae; genus Ptilodon; species Ptilodon capucinus. The sequence continues at coordinate 12,897,626 of OU611814.1, read as the reverse complement.
TATGCTTGTAAACTTGAAGCTTCTTTCTGAGTCGCCTTCATCACCCGCTCTAAGTATTTTACGACGATTTTATTTTTACGACGGTACCCTTTAAAATGATATCGTATTGTTACACAATATGAAATGTGTCGTGGGTTGTATCGGCGAGTGTCTGCCGCCTGTAGTACACATGCTTAATTCAATAACAAGCATGTGCCGGCCGGTGTTCGGCAAATCAATAACTCGACACTGTCTAGGCCTAGGTGTCCATATATTCATGCATCTTCCCATGGCTTTATCTGTGATATTTAATATACTGAGCTAGCTGTTAAAGTTTAAGTTATGAAGCTGTGACTAAGATTAGCGGGCTTTACAAACTTGGTTCTTTGTTATGGTACCCTTAAATCGACGTAGATATACGTAACGTATCTACAATGTTAACTCGCGTATAGGCTATAAAAATAAAGCCTAGAATACAAGGGTGATGCATACGGCCTAACTATTACGACAGGTATTTTCAAAAGGAACAATATAGTATCCATCATAGCGGAATATATAAACTATATAGAGCTCAAAGGAGCACAAAAAGTCTCTCAGATCTCCTAATCCGTGTTTACTTGTATATGATAAGGCGTTCCATAAGCTGAGGATCAGCACATGTCTCGAGCATGTGTTGCGGGCTGCGTTCCCACGCCGCGCAACGACCGCGCACGCTTACTGTGAATACCTACACGCATGTGGTCTGTCTGTACGCTATTACGAGGATTGATTAATACACAAAGGGGTGCTCCCGCCAAGGACACTTAGCTTGAAGATTCAGTTGTAATTGACAACTGTCGAAAAGTTTTCAAATCTGTTTTAAAACTTTTCTTTTATTTTGACTTTATTCATTACCATTCTTATTATAATCCTCTGCGCCGAGCACGAGTACTAGCACAGATAAAAAATATAGTACTTACTTCCTAATAAATATTATATTATAAATTTCTTCCTCGACATTTCCAACAGGTGTTAGGCCAATACCACCTTATGGGCTACAAGCGCGTCTAATTAGCTAATTACCTAAGAAGTGAAGTACCTACCTACCTTATTTTTATTCAGTCCAATTATGAGTAGTGTATTAATTTCCACGGTCTTGTAGATAGGAAAGATTTAGGAGTAGTTGTAGTCCTATTGCTATGCAGCACATTCCACTTGTTGACAGCGAGTTCTGTTGCGGGCAAATCTTGGCTAACAGTGTTGTGTGCACAATCTCAGCTGCCGCCTCTGGTATTGTTATCGGCCCTTATCATCGGGGCCGATGAACTCACTCATGCGGGTGCAAGTCTCGTGCATGCGCCACTCTTAATGCAATAAATAGGTGACAAATTAATACTATTGACAAATTAATACTATTAAGTCCCAAGCAAGACAGAAAATGAACTGTATTGACTTACAGGAAAAGCTCATTATTCAACGGAATGTCACCGCAAGCGAAATTTGATGAAATTTGTCTGACCTAGCTTTTACCACATAAATTCCATCTCGTGTTAATACACGAGTTCGTTTTGAGATTAACAAACATTTTGGAGTGCGCGTCTGGACGCCCCAGTGTGCTCTGGGATCAGGGCTGTAGCTAAATCCGAATTTGAGGTAGGGCAGCATTGGTTACAGGTAAAACTACAAACAATCATAATCAATCTCTAGTTTATGTTTATTTTTATTTAAAAAGGGGATTCCCCGTAGGTACCATAGTTTGCAATATAGCCCATATTGCATTCTATGGTAAAAAGTACTGATTTTACTGACTGTGAGACTGAATTTACTGACCTAATTTTAAAGGGAAACCCCAAAATTTACAGAACTTTGAATCCATCTCGAAATCCCTAACAGATATTTTATGGAAAAAAGTGTCCTATATATAATGTCACTATAAAGCCCCGCGCACACTGGGCCTGGGGCGTCCAATACACGCGTATTTTTTTTGCCATTACCAAAACAAATTATGTGTCAATATGGCTATGTGCCAATATATAACACCATAAGGCGTCGCGTCGCTCACTATACAGCGTCACGACGATCGCTACACGGCGTCGTTACGCTCATCATACGGTTTCGCGACAATCGCTACACGGCATCGCGCCGCCCACGATAAGGCGTCGTGACGCTCATAATAAGACGTCGCGTCGCCCATAATAAGACGTTGCGACGCTCAATATTTCCTATTTTCCTTTTGAAGTACGGAACATTAAAAATGTTAATTCGAATACCTTAAATTGACGAATATTTGCAAGCCTGCCACTCCCATAGCGGCTTTTTAGTATTGAGTCCTACTGTCAGGCATGAAGAAAGATAGTCTCAATAATCGTTGAAAATATGCAAGTATTATCACCTCTTAATAACCCTAAAAAAGTAAATATTTACAGTTGAGTAGACCTTTGATTCTTTCTGACACCTTTTTGTCCAGGGCACCTTCAAATCTTGCAAATTGTTACAATACCTGCAGATATTCACGTAGCCAGGAAACTACTGCGAAATTTTAAAGTCAAACGTATCGACAATGGACGGATGTGGTCCACGCAAGTGTTTGGATATTTAAATAGTCACGTCACCGGGTCCGCGACGTCATTAGACTATAGGGGTCAGTTTAAGCTAATCACACTTTAGTGATTCAATTTATGATTCCGCTTATCCCTGAGAGAAGCTTCTGTCCTCAATGGGCATGTCCATTGAGCGGGTGGTATCATGAATGATGCATTCCTGGCGCGCGCAGACCGGCGTCCGCGCACGCAGCCGTATATGGCGCGCCGTGGAATCAAAACCTTAGTATTTAATGCTTTTTGTTGGCATACGTGCAGATGTTACTCGATCGCCTCACATTGTGTTCTTGTAATACTTTGTATGACCGTTTTGGTTGAAACATTCGTGCTCCCTCCATATAGAGATTTAAACGATGTAATCTCGTATTATTAAGAAAAAGAATGGGACCCAATATCCTTTAGAGTTCTTTTTCTGTTTACATGAAATGTATTGCATCTCGCTCTAACGGTACATAGATCTGAAAATGTGAATTTGAATGCGAGATTAATGATATTTGGTCTGACTTAATCTCAAGATACTAATGGACTTTTTATTGATTCTATTTGTCAATTATAATTGCCTAAAGCTGCATGGTAAATGAATACATCCTGAGGAATCTAGTCCTTCTGTAGAAAGTCGTGTGAAATTCACCAACCCGCACTGGGCTTGTGTGGTGGGATATAGAAATATCCAAATCTCAGAGGAGAGGGGATAGTGCCTGATATAATGGCAATAGACTTGCCCCTATTACATTGGGACCAAAATACATTGGCGACATGTTGGTGCACCGCATTGCACTTATGCCTCACGCTTCGGGGAATACAGGCGTGATATATATTACTAATGGATTCTGGAGTATTGAAAGCGGGTACTTACAGCGACTTGTGACAATTTCCGGACGAGGATAGCACTCTGGGGCGCCAACGCACGCGAGTCACCATGTTTGCCAATACCATAACCAACTCTGTGTCAATATGCATGAAGATTGAATTTCTGTTGCAAAAGCCATGCCCCCACGCGTCATTTCACTGGCGCTGTCAGTGCCCTTTCGTTGTAGAACGAACTTTTTGCATGTGGCAATATAGTTCGTTTCGGTATGGCAAAAACTATCGCCTATGAGAGTATGAGGTCGCCAAAGCTAATGCATCGTCGTGTCAACAGTTGAAGGTGGGCGGCGGCGGCGTGCGCTCGTGGCGGGCGGTGGGCGGCGCGCACGGCGGGGAGCTCTCCGTCTTCTGCTGGTGATGCCGCCGCCAGCACTCGCGCACTCACAGGTATGCCACACGCACGGCGGGGAGCTCTCCGTCTTCTGCTGGTGATGCCGCCGCCAGCACTCGCGCACTCACAGGTATGCCACACGCACGGCGGGGAGCTCTCCGTCTTCTGCTGGTGATGCCGCCGCCAGCACTCGCGCACTCACAGGTATGCCACACGCACCATCCGAGCTTATCCTGACATTATACTTCCACGGCGTCTTCGAGACTGACCATCGGGATGAGGCATCTGGACTTTTGGGCTGTTTGTCGTCATTCCGGAACATTCTGTTTTCATATTGGAATAACGATTAACTCGTGGAACGAAATCCGGTCGAAAGCACTCTGGCTCTTCTTTCTGTGCCATCACCGGCCGAGGCTGACACTTGCCACCAAACCAATAGCTCTCAAACTGTTTGCATTTCTAACACCAACTTTTGAGTACAAGTTGTAATTTTGCATATAGCTTGATATTTATTGTTGTTTGTTAATATTTTCAGAGCGTCTGCGGGTCGCCGCGCGAGTCGCAGAGCGTGTCGCTTGGGCCGGGCCTGAGCGCGACACGACACGACACGACACGACACGCGGCCGCGGTCACCGCCAGCCGACATTTGAAGGAACCCGCCACCTGCCTGCCCGCGGGAGGCTCCCACGGTCAAACCTCACATGTAACCCGTACTCTACACTCCTGTAGTTGTAGCATGTGCGCCAAGACCAGACTTATGTCACGTGATATGTTACTTTTGTCTCTTTCTCTCGTATGAAATAAGACAGCGAGCGAGCGAGCAAATGACAGGCTAGTTTAGTCTAGCCTTGACATGTGTGACATAATAACTATTGTTCATACGATACGTTTGTCGTGGAATGTATGTGTCCTTATGTGATGCGTGTAGCGGGGCGGGGTTGGCCGGCCCGGCTATCGAACGCGGGACTCGCCGGTCGCTCGGAGGGCATGTCGACGCTACTGAACGTACTCATTACATTATTGGCATTCTTATAGCCGTATGGATCATTAGAGACGGCGTTAATCGTAGATATAAATGTCTATTTCCAAATATTGTGATGGTAATAATCGATTATCATTACTGTGCAGGTGTATGTCTTTCAAAATGAGTAAATTTTGATTGCGTCCACAAAAATATTGAAACGATACTGGATTGTGATAAAAGAACTAACTTCAATCCTTGGTGTGATAAAATGTAAACCTGCCAAGTCTGACAAATGGAAGAAATAATGCTTAAGTCGTTCTGAGCATGCAGAAAAGATCCATCAGTGATAGAAGCGAGACTTAAGGGGTATGCAAGACTGAAGTGTATCACCCAGTCGAGTAGTAAGGTGATTCCGGGCAGGGTCGACATGCCCGCGGCCGCCGCCAACCACCCAGTTCCTTGTAAATTGCACTCAAACATGATCAAAGTACAAAATATACTATTATAGACGACTGAACGTCGCCTGTACATAGGGTCGCGTCACTGCAACTTGAACTCTAAGTTTAAGAGGGTGGAGTTTAGAGTACTCTGAGCGCGGTCGGCGCGCGGCGGGCGTAGAGCGCCCCCGACGCGCGCTGAACATAGTTTTTCGATGAATTTACTCATTTTGAACACTGTGTTTTTATCGATCGGTTTGATTTGCGGTAATCAGATTATCGAGATGCGGGATTTTTTAATGTTTTAGTTTTGACGGCGACGAATAAAACATTTCCGAGGCCATCGCCGGGGCTCCGGCCGGGCTTACTGTGTCTATTGTGATATCGTGGTGTTGTAATGATGCACCGGCCGGTGCTAGAGAGTGACTGCTGGCATCGCCTCGAGCTTTTGATCTCGAATTGCGACTGAAACGCTGAATATTTTTGTCGAACGGAAGCGCGGCCCTAGTGTGTGTCGTCGTCCGTTCGCCGCAAACGTTCGCGTCCAAAAACGTGATTCCTTCATAGGTTAACGTTTATAATTTACCAGTTGAATGTCAATCGTTACGAGGTCGAGTCGGCGCCGCTCGTGTCGGGGCGCGCCCTCTCGCCGCCCGTACGAGTCGTGTCGGTTGTATTGTACCGTAGTCGTATACTTATGTTAGTAGTTGTTAGCGTTCCGTCGCTCTCGTTGCGTTACGAGACGGTCGTCGAAGCCGAAACGGCCGGAGACATAATAATGAATGCGTGGTGCGAGTGGATTCAGTGAATTTAACGATAAAGACATTTAACAAATTTTCAAATTAATATGATAAAAAGTACTAAGACTTTTTTTTAAATCGCTTGAATAAAGATATTGTATGTACATAGAGTTAAGCGTAGCGTTAAGTGCAGACTTAGATGTAGTAGGTATAACAAATTGTACGTCGGCGGCGCCCGCGCCGCTCTAATCGTTAACGACTCGTCTTTATAATTGTGTTATTTTTTATTTCCGTTAGTTTCGTCACCGACCCGTTCGTCGTTGTCCAGCCCGGGCGGCATCCCCGACTGTGGATCTCTGTTGCGAATTTTCTTAATGTCGAACCTCACTAGTTTATCGATATAATTCGATTTCAATTGCATTCGGGAATGCCAATCGGTCGAAATTCGGTGTCGCATCACTGTTTTTTAGTTTTATTTTTTTAAGAAATGTTTAACGTAAAAAGGTTTTATCGCGTGTGTCACTCGAGCTCGGCGCGCAGCCGGCGCAGCACAGCCGGCGCGACTGTCCCACCGCGCCTGTGCTTGACAGATCGATGTGAATAGATTACATTTTTGTATGGATTTTTCTAGAGGGTAGATAGGTAGCTTTCGAAGGACAAAACCAGGCGCAGTCGGACGGCCCCGAATATTCACTAGGAAAGTAGGTCGTACCGTAGCGAGGCTAAGAATTCCCTTTGCAAGTAATATTTTATGACAAATTAACAACGTCAACTGACCCTGCAAAAAGAACAAAAGCCCCAAATTTATATCAAAAAGTATTCACGTTTTTGTAATTTTTTTATAAACTTGGGAGCAATTTTTTGTACATGTGGAAATCTCTAATTCTTAGATGCGAGGGAATCCTATCCTAAGCTACGTTGTATGAATGTACCTACAATATATAGTCATTGTCAAGTGTATTGTGTAGAAGTGGACCTGTCGGTGCGCGCGCGCCGGCTCGCGGCCGCCCGCTGCGGTGATATTTTACAAATTAATTTATATTATGTTTTTATATATTAACAAGCGTAATAAAGAGTGAGCGAAGGCACATCTTGTATTCGTGTTTCATTGTTACCATTCCATTTGTTTGTGACGTGTGATGCCCTATACTATAGCCCCTATATACTAGCGTTCAGGATAACTAAAATATACAACACTCACTTGACTAGAATAATGTAAACCGGGCATAAATACACAAAATAAATAGAAATCTCGTATGTACCTCTTTTCTCCACTTATGCCGAGAAAATGTCAATGATTAGTCCGACTAGGTATTTTCTGAACGTGAGAGACATTTGAAAAGCGTTACATACAGTCACTATAAAGTAAAAGTCAAGACAGTGCTAGTCAACTAAAATCTGGGATTGTATTTGCGCATCTTCACTAATATCCTTGACGGACTACTCATATTATTATATCAAAAATACATAATTTCGTATAAAAAAAGAAAGATCAAAAATACATAAAATGTTTTCAAATAATTCTAGTGTTTCCAATCTTTCAGATCCAAAAACAGTAACTAAGATCTGAGCGTTAAATATTTCTTATAAAATCAATAATGGACACGCTATTCGTTCTAAACAAACCGATTAAGAATTTCAAGCTGAAATCCAAATTCATAAACCCGAGGAAGAAGCGAGTTCACCCAAAGCCGTACACATGCGTCACATTCGCGCCCAACACCACTGCCGAGAAACCATTCCCTAACAAAATATCCTTCGTTCGCCTGTACAACGAATTGTGCACAAACAAGATCCCCAAGAGCAAGTTCTGCCTCGACGTGACCAGAAACCCGGTACAGAATTTGTCGCGAGAGTCCGTCGCTACCCAGTACCATTCCGGTGGAGATATGAAGGTATACGAGCACAATTATCCGTTGCCACTTCGCACAGACTCTCTCGCGACTGCTGAGGTCATGTTGGAGATGGATTACGGTACTTACCTTTAATAACATACATTTGCAGTAGCATTTAAGTGCTCTACAATGTAAATGGATTTTGGCGTAAGGACTTCGATTCACTAATAGGAGTCTGAAATAAAATATATTAAATTGATGTACTATGATATATATTTCATCTAAACCTAAATTGTAAATGCAATAAATTATTAATTATAGCAACAAATCAAAATGTTTATTGGTTTGATTACATCATTTACATTTTAACTTAAGGAATAGACATTTCATTTGATTTAGGTCGCATCAGTCATATTCTGATTTAGTCATTACGACTAAACTAAAATTGACATGACGATGAGACAGGATATATTTTACGGATTATGCGCACGGAGTCGCTTCCTCGCATACGTCTTTCACAACATAAAAACACAAATTGTCACGACGAAATTATAAGACATGAGAAACTTATGCCTTTCTGACCCATAGGTAGCTGCAGGCGTAAAATAGCCTTCACAATGAGACTGGCATATAAATCTCCTCCAAATAAAGCTTAACTCCATTAAAAATTATATTACATATTACATAGAAAATGGTCCTAGCTAATATAATAATAAGTAACCCTAAACATATCACTCAGTAATATAGGAACATGAGATATGTACAATGCAATAAGTTTAATGCGAAAGGACCGGCATTACAGTTTGCTTACGAATTTTCAGTCGATTTTTGTACTTATGACACTATTATTGCTTCTCCTTAGACGTCACACTGAAATATTTCAACAATGTTCTATGTTTCTTATTAGAGCGCGGAGTTTTGTCCGATGTTGAATTCCTGCGCGCCGGCACGTTCTCCTTGGGGCTGAGCGGGGGCGCCGTGACGTTCACTTTATCAAATAGATCCAATCCTTTCCCTTTCTTTTCGCGTACCATAAGCGTCAACCAATCCGTCGTACTATCTTTCTTCCTAACCGGGGACATCAGCCGCAAATGTGGCGCCTCGCCGTCCATCACAAAATCCGGAAGATTCTTCGTCGGAGTCGTGAAGGTAATGATCCTAACTTTACCCGGGGACACTTTAACGGGAGTCCTATTGTGCACAGTATTAGGAGACAGAGGTTTCAAGCGCTTCGGCGAAATTATTTTGCAATTTCTGCTCTCGTAATTTTTAGTGGGAGACATGAACGACGATCCGGCCCTCGGGATGTAGCACCAGTCGCTCGTCGAGTACACTTCGCATCCACTCGACGGACTCACCTCGAGAGTTTCCGAGTCGATGAATATTTTGGGCTCGTCGTTGCCGTCCAATTTCAGTCTCTTTATGGAGATCTCGGCCTCGTCGGCGTCCTTCGAAGCGTTCATCAGGTCGGCGAGACATCTCTTCGTTTTCCTAGCGGAGATGTTGGGAGTCCGCGAGCGCTTGGCGCCGTACGAGCCGGGGGTCGATATCATCTTACGTTTTAAGGAGTTGGGTGTCTTGTCCGAAGCGCACCACTTGGGCAGGCTGGCGAGGTCGGTGCGCGGCGCGGGCTCGGCGCGGCCCTTGAGCTGGCTGCCGTCGGCCAGCTCGGGCCCCACGCGCCACACCTTGTGGCGCGCGTCGTCGCTGCACGTGACCAGCTTCATGTCGCCGCGCGCACTCCACGCCGCGCACGTCACCTCCGCCCAGTGGCCGGTCAGCTTCACCACGGGCTCCGAGTGCTTCACGTTCCAGACGTACGCGTTCTTGTCGCTGCTGCCGCTCACCAGGTACTGGCTGTCCGGGCTCAGGCACGTCTTGATGTAGAAGGTGCCATTCTCGTGGCCAATGTACCTCTGTTCGGGCAGCGCGTTGTAGGTCGAGATGTTGAAGCAGTAGATGACGTTGTCCATGCAGCTGGCGTACAGCCTCATCCTCGCGTCGTCCACTATCAGATTGGTGTATCCGTTCTTGGTGGAGCTGCCGCAGTAGGGTATGGCATGTTTTGGGAGTGGTTCCTTCTTGTAAATGTTGTAGTTTTTGCGCAAGTCCCACACCTTGATGTTGCCATCGCATTCCCCGCACGATATTAGGGTCCTGTCGTCTTGGAACACGAGGCCGGTTATGCTGATGGCTCGGTGGTTGTCCAGGCGAGGTCTCTTGCTGTGGGAGCCAGGTGTTTTGGGTGTGAAACTGGAGTGGCAGCTCATGAGGCAGTTGTCAGGCTTAAGGACGAGCGAGGGCTGGTTACTGGCGCGTATGTCCCACACTAGGATGTGTCCGTCGCGGGCGCCGGTGGCGAAGACCGAGGGCTCCGTGGGCCGGAACACGGCAGTCTTGACGGAGCGCGTGTGGCTGGAGAAAACCAGAAGGCGTTTTGGTGTGCCTTCCGCCACGTCCCACAGACATGCAGTGTGGTCTCCTGTAATTCATAATACAGATGCCTATTACAGTTAACTCACATAAAAGTTATGAGAATACAAGTTAAGGTGTCTTGACAATTGTAGCACCAATGAGAATATGCTTGTGAATGGGTAATAATTTATACATAAATAATACGAGGCTTTTACCAAAAGGCACACAGATGCAGAAATTTAAAATTACCAATGCTTATTATCTACCACTAACATATAGGATCTGACTAATCTAAAGGCTAATAATAAATAAATAAATAAGAATTCATTATGTCATGTGACTTACCAGACACGGTGACGAAGTTCATGTGATGAGGCATCCAGGCCAGGTCAAATACTGCATTGTTGTGGCACTGGAACCCCTCCAGTGTGCTTGCAGTCGCCACACTAGACGTATCCTAGGGAGGGACAAAATACAAATTGTTACATATTGCTACAATAAAATTAAATATGCTACATTATTAATAGCTATGATATCTCTACAACATTAAATCAACCAGCAGGCTTAGCATGTATACCAAGACTACAGGTAGTCTTCTTTTAGTGTGAAAAGTCTTAAGTCTGTAATTTATACAGCAGGAATATAGCCACAATTATCGCTTGTGCAAGTGATTGGGCACAAGGGACAAAAAATACTAAATACTAACAACACAACAATGACAGCAAGTGTTTGATCAACTGAAGGGGATCACCACAGTTGCACTGTGACACAGTGATTGAGACTCCTGAAGCCTCACCTGCACCAGTTACGTCAAAGTAAAGGTAGTCAGATGTCTACTTACTAATGCAGTTTACATAATCACCACTATCACTTCCATTTCTGCTGTATATTTAAGACACTGCATAGGAAGCATATAAAGTATTTTGAATTACATTTGGTAATCATATAAAGATGTGAGTAGGTACCTGAATAGCGACCCGTCCATCCTCATTCGCTAGCGCGAGTATGTGTTCGTACCCGGAAGCCTCAGAGAACCGGCACGCGAATATCGGCGGGTCCTGGTCAAAGTTGGCCGCGTTGCTCGCATTCTGCAGCCCGTAGAACGACTCCTCGCCGTGCACGACCAGCCGCTTCAAGATGTTGTCGCAGCTCAGGCGGGAGACTACAATACACCATACCATCAAACAAATAGCGAGGGTACTTCGACACCAAACATGAATAGGTTGGTTTACTTACAAATCCCAAGCTGCCGGTCGATCAGACACTGAATGTCGTTCATATTTAAATGATTAGTTTTACCATACTATGACACCACTCGATCCGTAATTGATTTTTTGGAAATATATACCATGGAAAACAAACACTGTACCTACGAAATCTGTGTACGAAATGTCTTTAATGTCAAAGCAAAGTAATTGAACAGTGTTGAACAGGCGCGAAAAATTGTTGTGAAAGAAAGGATAACTTTTCTCAATGGTTCAGTAATACTAGAGTGCCAAAGTATCTATGATATTCCAGAAAAAAAATAAAGTCGGGTACTTTTATAGTGTTGGACAAAGATTAAAACAGTTGAAATGAATTTATTTTTGTTGATTATCGATTACAAATGTATGTTTTGAATGATGGGCTACATAGTGTAACATTAATTATTCATCTTTTAATTGACTTTTCTCTTGATTTAATGCTCATGTGATTCTGTGCTTTTCTAAGTTTGAAGCTCGATATACTGAAACGAGTACTTTGTTGATATTTTGGAAAATACGACACTTTTTGCACATAATAATTATTTATAAGCAATGTCAGATGCCTGGATTTTATATTCAACGTTATTAATTTAGTTCAGTAAAAAGTGATTGGGTGACGCAGTTGAATTATCATGTAAAATAGTACAAGTCGATAGAAATATAAATACATGTCTGAGTTAAGCCCGATTTTGTAGGTGATAAGTATATGTATAGTTTTTAACAATTTTTCAGGCTTCAGATAGGTTTTTTAGGACAAATGAATCTACTATCTTAGAAATAAATGTACTCAAAGACCGATGGATTAACAGCACAATAATTTTATGTGATAAGTAGGTAAAAATTTTGCCTGGATATTAAATAAAATAGTAGTAGTAGCCGAGTGGTCGAACGAACGCCTTGCAATCAGGTTCAAACCCCGGCTCGCACCTCTGGGTTCCATGTGCGAATCTCATTTACATCCGAGATTACCACTTGCTATGAAACGGTGAGGGACAACATCGTGAGGAAACCTGCACGTCTTAGGGAACTTGACTAGTTCTCGATAGATGTATGAAGTCTGCCAACCCGCACCGGGCCAGCGTGGTGGACTAAGTCCCCCTCGCATTCAGGGGAGGCCCGTACCCAGCAGTGGAACGTTAAAAGGGCTGTAGTAGATTAAAAAAAATACTTCTGATTGATTCCAATTAATTATAATGGATAAAAGTTATCGATTCTACATGATGCATTCACTCGCACATCACTACGGCAAAAAATTGCTACTTGCTTGCTTGTCTTTATTATTTTGTTGTGATGTAAAAAGAGAAATATAATTTTTAGCCACCAATATCTTTGAAGATTACAACGACATTATAGTTTTTCATGCAATTATAGTTCATGTATTAGGATTCCGCCGTAGACAATAGTCGCATGCCGTTAATTTTGGCTCGGCATTTACACCGCTCAGTTTTCGTGATAATATGTATTTCGCCGTTTAAAGTGTAAATTTATGTGTTATCATCATTTATTTGATCTGACTACCAAAAGAGGGTCAGTTGAAGTAAGTATCCATCTGCCAATATCCCACCGGCGATACTTCAATAGACACGTAATTTTGTTCGGAGACGCCAGACCGCCTAATCGCCAGGCAACCAACACAGCAAGATACTAGAAACTATACTAGAAACTATTAGAAAGGTGCACATTACTAAGAGACTTAAAGTTTTACAGTAGTTCCAATGTACCAATGTTTAAATTACAGGTGCATGGAATGTGAGGTGTTGAGAAATGGAGCGGGCGGTGGTGTCGGCAGCGGGCGGGGCGCGTGGGCGCGGCGGGCGCGGCGCCGGCAGCCCGGCGGCGGGCGCGCGCTGCGCCCGGAGCTGCCCGCTGCGGGCCGCGGCGCGCCTGCTCGCCGCCAACTGCTCCGCCCTGTGGGCCCGACTGGCGAGCCCCGCCCCGGCTGCGACTCTCTACCACCTCGCGATCCCTTTATGAACGAAATGGACGAGATAACTTATTGGATTTATACCAAGCGGGCCCCGTGCCTCATGAACTATGATAGTGTAGTGAAAACCCCGGACGAGGTGGCTCACTGTTCTAAATCTAAACCTAAGAGTGTCCCCAGCGTCGCCGAAGTGCCTCCCCCAAAGAAGAAAAAAAAAAAGCTCTCGTTGCTCGATGACGATTCTCTCTCAGAAAAGGGGCACAATGTATTCTTTGACTCATCACAGAACCATAAGAAGACCAGTAACTATGAGATTGAGTCGTCGGGATCTGACGTCGATTTCAACATCAAAAAGTCATCTGTGCAAGAGAAACCTAGGAGAAAATTGCAAAAGAATAGCAGGACTATAATACACAAGAAGAATACTGTTGTTACGTCCACTCCAAAGGCGTCCACGCTGCGGAGAAGTCTGCGGCAGGCCCAGCAGAGTCTCAACAACAATAGCCAACTGAATAGCTCCTTTGAACTGTTTAACACTAGCAATATGAATGGTAATAGTAAATGTAGTGCAATAGAACAAAAGTTAATGGACAAATCCAAGAAAGCTGAGTTACTCGGGGACGGGGACCGCAGCTTACAGGACAAGAAAAATACAGTAGTGAACAATGTCTCTAAAAATGTTGTACTCAACGGCCAGTTTGAGGACCTAAGTGATGTATCTGGCCTCACAGCCAACTACATAAGATCTACAAAATTACAGTCTAAGACTCCTAGAAAAGTGAGATGTAAGAATAACAGGAATTTGGTAAAGGAGTCACGACCAGGTATGCCCAAAGACAACACAGTTGCATGCGTCAATAAGTCCATGAACACTGGACTACCCAAGACCACACTCCTCAACTGCAGCACTGACTCCTCACAAAACAGAATCAACCTAGTCACAGAGAAGGCTAAAGATAAAGTCACAAAAATCACTAAGAGCACCTCTATACTGAAGTTCATGGATACTAAAAGTACCAAGAAGCAAGAGAGTGTGGCCAATAATAAACTAGAGGGCGGCAGGACCAGAAGCAAGCCAAACCTTAACATTTCCTTTGAATCTAAAGACAGCACCACATCTCGGTACCCCAAACGGCTTAGAAACAATGCTGCCGAACACACGGCTGCTTCCAACATCAATGATGTGTCAGACAAAAGGAAAAGAGGTTGCAAGAACCCCAGCGTATTCAACAACTCTGACCGAAAGGAGAATCCAGCGACAACCATTTCCAAGACTAGAAGTGGCAGAAACATTGGTTTGACTCTACGTCATCCGGAAAATTCTGTGCTAGTGCTGAGTAATAGTACGGAACAGGTCAGTTCAATGGCTAGCATGAATGTGGCCACTCCCGGCGAGGAACAGAGAGGGAAGTTGAAGACAAAGAGACGTGTGACCAGACAAGCCCGTACCAGGAAGATGGAAAAGAATGTGAGCTTACAGAGGGACTCAAGAGACAAAAGTGGTTTCACTGCTTGCTTTACAGACAGTGACGAGGACAGTGAGCCGCTGAAACGGCGGAGGTTCTTCTGTGCTTAGTTGTTACATGAAACATGAAATTGATGTAATTTGTATTCAATATTTAAATATAGAGTCCACACAGACTGGGGTAGAGCAAAGACAATTATATTTCTTATGCTTACCATTATACTAGTGTTTTTTCATCTTTCCAATGAGAGTAAGAGGGACAAAACTATAAAAAGAAGGAGGCGATGGTTAATTCAAAGTGCCTTTTATGCATTATATTCCAAAACAATGGTCTTTGTTCAATATATAATTAGTTACCTACTGTTTATTGCTGACTTTACTTGCCTATGAACGTTTATCTCCCAAATATATAGAAGATTAAATCCATCTACAAACCTTTTAAAATACAATGCTGAACAAATGTATATAGAATTCAGTAGAACCATCAATATATTTATTATAAACTGGCAATCTTTACCCTGCCTCAGTCTGTATACACTGCTTAATGAGACTAGTATTGTATAAATTGTTCAGTGCCTATTATACTCTCCGCACAGTATGTACTATACCATTGTCCACGGTACTCTAGTTATAGACTCATTGTATCTCTACCTAGTACCTTTGATATAAGTCGATAGTAACTAAACTACCTATTGGCCCTCTGAGAACTTAATAATCTTGCAAATATTGTCAGTTGACGTTGTTCCGAAGATAAGACTCTGGGTAGAGCTGGTTTAATTTATCATTATTGTAGTATGAACTATTCTCTATTTCTAAAGGGATCCACATTGATAAAAATTTGCATGAAGTGGGTTATTAATAGTAATAGATATGTTTTTGTGTGAATATGGATGGGTGATAGCCGAGTGGTCGAAGCACGCTTTGCAAATCAAAGTGTGCAGGTTCAAACCCCGGCTCGCACCACTTTATGTGCGAATCTCATTTTCATCCGAGATTATCACTTGCTGTGAAACAGTGAAGGAAAACATCGTGAGGAAACCTGCACGTCTGAGGGAACTTGTCTAGTTCTTGATAGATGTGTGAAGTCTGCCAGCCCGCACTAGGCCAGCGTCGTGGACTATGGCCTGAAATCCTCCTCACATTGAGGAGGCCTGTGCCCAGCAGTGGGATGTTTAAAGGGCTGTAGTAGTAGATGGATGGGTGAGCAAGTATGTGTAGCTTATTTTTATTGGTGGATCCAACTTGATATTAATTATAGGAATTATAATGTTATTGTGTGTGTTGATATTGCAAGAACTCAAGGCCTGGAGTAGACTCGAGTTTACTAACTCTATTGTTGTGGTATGGCTGCACTTTATATTGCGAAAGAAACATATTTTATTAATAATTGAATATGAGAAGTGTGGACAATAAATATTGCCACCTTGAAGCCATTGGACTAGTCATATTCTAGCTGACACTGACACAATCACTACCAATTTAAAATTACTGTAATCTGAATTTTGATTTATGTTGCTTCGCCTTCTAGATGTTTAATTTCATGGTCCGAATTTAGAAACTTAAATTTTGGACTTCATCTATGCCATCTCTATTGTTTTTAAACTAGCTTTAGTTGTTAGACAATTATCAGAGAACTAGACATAATATTATAAGTCCGTTTTAACACAAGAAAAACTAGAATGTAACTTAAAACTAAACAGTCAGTTATTATTGAATTTTCCGTTTCATTGATTTATTTCATCCTAGCTGTCACAGCGGGCCTATCACATCGTGGCTAGTATATCAAAATATTTATGCGTTTCAGTAGTTGTACCCTAAGCGCCAAGACTAGACTTATGTCACAGAATATGTTGATTATATATTTTTCTCTCGTATGACATAAGACGGTCTTTTCTTGGAATGCGTGCCAACACCACTGTTGTCTTTGCAATATCACACACACTCCCAAAAACACAAATAAAATTTGTGCGCGCTATATTATATTAGTTAGTAAAGTGCCATTGTATAGTAAACTTACCTATTTGTACGTTATATGCAGTGTGTATCAGAAGTCCGAAATAATACTTTGACGTTTGCATCAGTATCGGGTATACAACTGAATGACATAAAAAATTGATTGAAATTCGACCATGTATTTCCAACTTTTCTTTCGTCGTCAATTTCTATAACTCATAATATCTCGAATGCTATATAAAATTTGCATGTTCTGCTTTGTGAATATTGATAAGAACACGATACCTGTGACAAATATTCAAAGGTCTATAACTCAATAACTATGATGGTTAGGTATAAACTGACTAAGCGTCCACATATGAGATATCGTATATGTGCCTAAAGTATTATTTCGGACTTCTGATACACCCTGTACACTTATCCATGACTCCGCCGCGAAACATGGTTGAATCTATAGTATGAGGAATAATTTAGAGGACTGAGATACTAATGTATTGTTATATAAATGGTAGTAATTGATTACGTAGCTGTGGGGGTTGCTAGTAACTGACATTAGGACTGGGACACTGGAGCTGGACGCAGCCTAGGAAATGAGGAAGTACTCACCCCTATTAGTATCAGCGGACGGATCAGTGGAAGCTACCAGATTTGACATTTTTGTATGTAAGCATTTAAATATATGCAAAGCGCTGCTTACTATCACACTGGTTGGTGTCGGGCCGGCGATAATTTTAAAAAGCATAATAATAGGATATAAATAAATTATTATAAAGTTATAATTGTACCTACGTTTGTATGATATGGAATGAGCTGCACGTCTCCGGTATAATGTATCGAATTGTATCTAGTATTTTAATAACAAACGTGTTGTTTTTATGATTTAGTTTTTATCAAATTTATGTGTATTATATTTTGTAGCTTTTATGTATATTTAAAATTGCATAGTAAAGTTTAATCTTAATTGTAGTTTTGTTTTTAATTCTATGTCGAGGTCAGATGCTACTTGTTTTGGTGAAAACGATAAAATGGCTGTGTAGCGTAGGTATGTACTAACTTAAAAAATAATAAAATTCTTAGCCCACGTCTGCCTAAATTCAAGTGTAAATGCCGCTGTTACGGAGAATTTGTGTGATACCTATCTCATTTGCATTGATTGTCCTTTTTAACCGACTTCAAAAAAGAGGAGGTTCTCAATTCGACCCGTATGTTTTTTTTCTTTTATGTATGTTACCGCATATCTCCGGCGTCTGTCGACCGATTTCGAATTATTTTTTTACGTTTGCTAGGGAATTCTTCAAGGTTGGTCCCATTTCCAAAATATTATCAGAAATCTAACCCCTTGGGGGTCACATAAGTTCACAAATATTTTTGATCGACTTGAAACTTTGTATATGTATTTTACATACAAAATAAAGAAACACGTCTTTCAGGAATTTTGAAAGAATTAACAAAAAACAAAAACCGACTTCAAAAACCTAGGTGCACTAAACAGCTAGAAATAACCTTATAATTTGAAGACATTTGGAGTAGGTGCCAATCTACGTCAGACTAGGCAAATACACACATGAATTGGCACCGACTTCAAATGTCTTCAAATTATAAGGTTATTTCTAGCTGTTTAGTGCACCTAGGTTTTTGAAGTCGGTTTTTGTTTTTTGTTAAATAATTTTTTTTTCACGACTTTTAGTATCAATAATCGTAGAAAATTTGCAAAAATTAGGGCCGGGCAAATGCCTGTGCCCACGTCCCGGGCCCGCAGGCGCTCCGGTGATCCATGCGCCCCCCCTACCACCTACTCCAAATATAATGAATTGTAAGGTTATTTGTAGCTTTTTAGTGCACCTAGGTTTTTGAAGTCGGATTTTGTTTTTTTGGCCGTAAAGGGAAGATCTTCCTGCCAGGCGGGTGGAATGCCTGGCGGGGTCCGCTTCGCCCCGTTGATATAGTTCAGATCGTCGAGAACTCTAGTACCGCGAGCTAGGATTTTCATCGTATTTTGTATGGCGGTTAATTTCTTGTAAGCGTAAAGTTGCGATGCGTCGGTAGTCGCGCCATCTTTTGGTGACTGGCTGAAGTGGCGAGATATAGGGTTCGCCATATCCTTTTAGGGATTACTAATTAGTTTTGCTATAAATAAAAAACTTAAGTTTCAATGTGTTACTGGTAGCTACCATTGTATTTGGACTGTACAAAGCAGATGCTGGGTGACGACTGGCGTAACATACTGACCAGTCGGGCGCTTACACTATTTCGCTGACATAGGTCAATGTATACATAACTTATGTGTCCTTACAAGGGCACCTTAACATTGTAAAGTTAGGGTTCTTTAGCCAGCAACACGGGGAACAATACATTTCACACGCGAGTTTACTTCTCAGCGTGCGTCAAAATTAGTCTTTACCACAATTCAAAAGTTACATCGACCAATCAATTGAACAATCTACCAACATACGATCATTTTAGTAATAAATAATAATAATAAAATCCGTTTATTTCATGAAAAACATACAATAGTTTTAAAATATTTCTTAACCCCTTATCTTTATTTTACAATAGATTTTGATATTTAAGAAGTTGCATTATCCGTTGGTTAACAGCTAGCTTAATTATACTTATTACATATCTTGTTGGCTATTCTCGAAGAAGTATCGTTTGAGTATAGATATTTTTTGTCTTCGATTTTTGTTCATGAGCTTAGAAACTAGGTATTTTGACAACCATTTAATATACTAGGTAGGTAGGATGCATTTCCAAAATCTCTTACCGTATTCGTTGTTATATTTGGGTAATACGTGGGTAGTTATTTAATAATACATAGTTTTACACGTTGTGACAATACGACTCGTATTATACGAGTGTACCAGTGGGTGCATATACCTTTCCTTTTTAGGATTCCGTAACCAAAGGGAACGGGAACCCTATTACTAAGACTTCGCTGTCCGTCCGTCTGTCACCAGGCTGTATCTCATGAACCGTGATAGTTAGACAGTTGAAATGTTCACATATAAATTTCTGTTGCCGCTATAACAACAAATACTAAAAAACAGAATAAAATAAGTAATTAAGGGGCCTCCTATACAACAAATGCGTTTTTTTTGCTCGTTTTTATAGATTGTACGGAACCCATCGTGCGCGAGTCCGAGTCGCACTTGGCCGGTTTTTTTAATACTTACTAAGTTCACGTCTGAATAATCGAGTCGATACAATTTGCAGTACAGTAAGTTCTTACCTAATTTCTAGGTTGTGTAATGCGTGTAGGTAATAGTTGCAAGCGTGAGTACCTAGTGCGTGAAAGTGATAACATTATTACTTAATTTTCCCGATGTTACTTCTGAGCTGTGTAGTATTCGTTATTGTTAACTTATAGGTACATAACTCTGTCATAACACGATAACATTGATATTCAGTCGCGCTCCAAGCCTGTCTGAAGATACACTTATAGTCGACATATTAAGTAAAATGGAGTTTAACTTTACAAATAAAGTGGTACTCGTTACCGGGGCCAGCGCGGGTATTGGGGAGGCGACCGCCATCTTGTACGCGAAGTATGGCGCGAAACTCGCGTTGGTGGGACGAAATGAGGAGAATCTGCTCGACGTGGCGGGCCGCTGCGAGAAGGAGAAAGGGGTGAAAACATTGCCTATTGTCGCCGATCTTGCCACAGATGAAGGGTGCGAACGGACGGTCAAAGAAGTCCTGGACCATTTTGGGAGGTAAGCGTGCCAAGAAAACAAATGATACGGATATCGCGCCGAATCGATCTATTTCTTAATTTCTTAGGGAGAATCGACATATTTATTTATTTATTTAATAGGTTAGCCAACAATTGTATACACTAATACACTTGCTATTTACTGACAAGTCAACATTTATAAGTGTAAAAATCTCTTACAGGCTAACACCGCATATTCCATGACATAAGTCTTGACATGGGGAGTGCCCCGTGCCTCAATCAAGTTTAGTGCGACCAGTGGGTCGCACTAAAGTTGATTGATTTTATTGGAAGCATCATGCAAATTTTGTAACTGTATCTCAGTAGGTACTTTTTTTGAAGCGTCTGTTGCCCAGTTTGCCGGGTCGGCCTATTTACCGAGAGGTTCCAGCTTCAATCGCAACCCTGGCTATTAAACTATCAGTCATTCGCACTTTTAACACAACTTTCTCATATTTGGAAGGTCAATCCAAAAGTAAGATTTTGTTTACTCCTACCCACATTGAAAAAATATTCCTACTTCTCCATCCAGGTTAGATATCTTAGTGAACAACGCCGGCATAAGTGCGAGGACGTCGTTAGAGCACACAGACATGGTCACCTTCGACCGCGTGTTCGCGCTGAACGTGCGCGGCGTGTACAACCTGACCCGGCTGCTGGCGCCGGCTCTGATACAGGCTAAAGGGAATATCGTCAATGTGTCTAGCATCGCCGCTACTGTCGTCGCCGTGGGCAGCTTGCCTTATAACATGACGAAGGTAATACATTTGGTACCTATCTACTAGATATATGTACCTAAGTAAGTATTTATTTAAACCTATATATCTCGCCAAGGTGTAATCTAATCATTTCACATTAGGCGGCAGCTAAGTTATTATGGACCTATAATTGACTTGACTATAAGGCATATAGTAACTGTCATAATGTTTGTAAGGATACATTATATCCTTACGAACATTATGATTTTCGTCAGGCAAAATAATACCTGAGTAAACTCACCTGAAACTTCGACTCAATACGCTAGTGGGTAGCTACCTAGTAAGTTGTATTTTTATTGTCATATCGCCTTAATGGACGAAGTCATAAATTGAGTTTTCACAACTTTCTATTAGATGTCGCTTCACGATTCTAAATTGCGCTAGGAAAAAAAATACAAGGTTAGGTATAAGAAGGTCTATTAATTAACTTATTACCTACAGGCATCACTGGATCACTTCTCGCGTTTGACCGCCCTGGAACTGGCTCCCAAAGGCGTCAGGGTCAACACAGTCAGCCCCGGCGTCACCGTAAGTCATTCTACACCACACCTACATTTTGCAAAATATGGTAAATAGCTACCTATTGCAATAAAGTATTTCAGTGATGACGACAAAACAGATAAAAATATCTAATCTACCTACTGTCATAATTAAATCTTCAAATCGTTCTCTTAAACGAATTCATTATTATCTTATCATTATTATTAAAAGCAGCTCTAAAGACAACACACTGGAGCTATATGTACCTATCTGCGTATTTGTAATAAGTTTTGGCTATTTAAAAAAATCATCAGCCGACTGAGTTACTTGCCGGATCTTATCATTTGAGGTCGTGTTTCGATCCGGTAGTAGTATATTTTTACTATTCAGGCCATAGTCCACCACGCTGCCAGGTGCGAGTTGGCAGACTTCACACATCTATCGAGAACTAGTCAAGTTCCCTCAGACGTGCAGGTTTCCTCACGATGTTTTCCTTCACGGTTTCATAGCAAGTGATAATCTCGGATGAAAATTAGATTCGCACATAAATCCCGGAGGTGCGAGCCGGGGTTTGAACCTGCACACTTTGATTGCAAGGCGACCACTCGGCTACCACTGCTTCTGCTTTTCGGCTACCACTGCTTTTCTAGTAGTATATAAGAAAAAAAATGTAGCCGATTTCCCTTTTTTAAATTCTCAGGTGAGCAAATTAGTCCAGCGTCTCACAGGCTACACAGACGAGGTATACAGCGCGTGGCTGAAGAGCGTCGGGGGGATGATACCGATGGGGCAGGTGTGCGATGGACAGGACGTTGCGAATATTATCGTGTTCCTCTCCAGTGAGAACTGCCGCCTCGTCACAGGCACCACGGTGGAGGTTGACGGGGGTATCCGCTTCGGGGGATTCGGAAGTATGCTTAAGGATCAAATTAAAAAATAAATTAGAGGTTGTAACCTACTTATCTACGTTTTTAGAAGTTTCGTTGAGGTTTCTGCGTTATCTAATTATCTACATGATACGGTACAAGGACACTGTTATAGAAATAAAATTTTGTAACGAGTCTTAATTATTATTAAGAGTCTACAACGTCCCATTGCTGTGCAAAGACCTCCCTCCCCTTTCTCCATTCTTCTATATTTTGAGCTAAGATGGCCCACTCTTTTCGATGGGAGTCCAGTTCATCCCGATATCTCCTTCTGAGCCTGCCGCGATGTCGGGGATCCACTCTGTGGTCATTTTTGCCGTGTTGTACTGACATGCGGCAGATGTGTCAGCCTAGTTCCATATTAGCTTGGCAGCTTTTTGAGCTACGTCACTAATTTGTGTCTGGGAGCGATCAGTAATCTTGACTCCGAGGATACTGCGCCTCATTACTCGCTGGCATACCGTGAGCGCGGACTTCTGGACTGCTGTCAAAGACCAAACTTGTGCGCCGTAGGTGAGGATGGGGAGAATGTCCACGACTTTTTTGTTTCAATGTGAGAGGGAGGCTTCCCTTTAAAGCTCTTTCATGGACCAGTAGCTCCTCCAGGCATATTGTTTCAATACATGCGACCAAATCATAAAGAATTTGAGGTATGTACAAGAGTACTTACTTATTAAAGTTCCCTATCATGGTTTTAACCTAATTTAGCTACGTATATAGGTAATTGCACTTAATTTCGCGATTGGAAGGTTTTCATCTTTAATACCAGTATCATACCAGTACAATGGTACTTGTGAATGTACAAATACTTGAGAATGCTGAACGGCAGTAAAGACAACAAAATAAAACACAAATAGAAAACGATAAACAACTTATCTATTTATACAAGAGCACATATAGAACATATTAGATCACTTAATCTGACTCTTGAGGATCTCGCTGTTGCCGGAGCCGGCGAACTGCAGAGCGCCGTCGACGGGCACGATGGCCCCGGACACGACGCGACTGTACTCGCTGGCCAGCTGCACGATCATGTGCGCGCAGTCCTCGCCCGTGGTGGCCGTGCCCATCGGGATGGTGGACTCCGCGGTCCGCAGCCACGCGCGGTACTCCTCGTCACTGTACCCCGTCAGGCGCTGGACGAACGTACTCACCTGAGGGAACACCATTCATAGTTACTTAGCGTCGCGGTGCAATACTTGCAGATCCCGCAGCGCCCTCTTGCTAGGTCAAGGATGGAACTGCGTGGGTTTTTAGTGGGTATACGGCACTCTAACGGGAGTCCCACATGCGTTATGCATTTTCTCTCGAAAAAAATTAAGGATTCATACTTTGTCTCATATAAAAAGGTAGGGTATAGACCAGGAAGCCGGACCGGTCCAATGAAATATGTGCCCATGCAATCAAAAGTAAAGTTCTTCCTCATCGTCCCAGTAACTCAGATGTCCGTTTTCTCGCTCGCTTCAACATATGTTTCATATTTAGGCATCACGTTGAGACATTCACGCTGCACAGCTAAGTACCAGCATCCTGTGTCAAAAACATAGACACTGGCATCTCGCAATCTGGCAGACCTAAAAGCTGACTGACCCATACTACTCTACAAGCTCTCATCCTTCTCGCTCGTGTTACTTCAGGAAATAATATGAAGTGCTTCGATAAACTTACTGTAATGCCTGGGCTGACGACATTGACGCGTACTCCCAAAGGAGCCAGCTCGTACGCAATCAGACGACTGAAGTGATCCAAAGCAGCCTGCGGAAAACACATGGAAAACATCATACAAGGCAATGCGAATGGGATATGTACCTTCAAATTCGTTTCGGTCACCATATTAATTGTGAAATACACCAAATTAAGATCTTTAGTTAATGATATAAGAAAAGTAGACTGAGTGGTATGTCTTGTCCAGATTGGCAGCGATAGATAGATATTGTACACAAAATAAAGAAAATAACAACATTCTTAAGTACAGTAGCTATGTACAATTGAGCGGTCATAGCGCTAAAAGCAATTTCTTCTAGACAACCGGTTTGCGATACCCACCTTTCTACGTATTCCCCAATGTTTCACGGCCCGGACATTCTACCAAATTCTACCTCATCGTATCACGTGTTTAACAAGTGGGAAGTAACAGCAAGATCCTTACTTTCGAAAGGCTGTAGGGCAGGTTACCAGTAGTGACCATGGAAGCCATGATGCTGGAGACATTGACGATGTTCCCCTTGGACTCGATGAGCGCCGGCACCAGCAGCCTGGTGAGATTGTAGACGCCCCTGATGTTCACGTTGAACACATTGTCGAAGGTTTCCATGTCTGCGCGCTGGATGGTCGTCCTGGCGCCTACGGCTGCGTTGTTCACTAACACATCTAACCTTGAACCGAGAACGAAGGGAGTTTAAAATATCGAACAGTATTCCAACAGTCCAGATCTCTATTCCTGGTAATTTAATCTTGAACAACAGTAATATATCTACATCAGTGCAAGCCTAGTTGGTAGAACGGCGCTTTGAACGTAAGGGGCGCATGTTCATAGCTCGCGCCCGCACCTCTGCGAATGATATTTTCAGTAACGTGTTCCACTTGCTGAATAGAAAGGCGCGTGAAGTCCACCCACCCGCACTGGGCCAGGGTGGTGGACCATGGCCCAAATCCGCCTCGCATTGAGGGGGATTGTGCCTGGCATAACGGCCATATGTTCGCTCCCTATTACATTGGGAGGGACTAAAATACATCGGCGAAGTGTGGATGCAACGCAGTTCACCTCTGTCTACCCCTTTGGAGAATACAGGCGTGATGGTGTTTTAATTTCATCTACAAGATAATAACAAGATCTTATTCGGCGTGGAGGCATCTTTTAGTGTAGGCAACTACCAACTATCAAGTCATCTTATCTATCATCACATTTACTGAAATCGACGTTTATAATAAATCCATAACTAAAGGCAAATAGGTTAGGTAGGTACTCGTCTGTCTGTAACATTCATACATGCAGGGAACCAGTGCATCACGTGAAGAAATAGAAAGTTAATTACTGTATCTAGTAATTAACTTTCTAAAGTTAATTACTAGATACCTACGTCGTAAAAGATGAACTAGTGCTCATTCCTTTTATTATTGTGCGATACAAATCCACAGGGGCTCTATTTATAAGCAGATTAGAATAATTTAATCAATGTTTAATGTCAAGGCTGTAATATTATATTAGAAAATGATAATTAATAAAAACAAGATTCATGTAATGGCCAGACCATACGGGCTTAATAAAAAAAACACGTTCTTGTAATAATATGTAGGAATCTAATAAGCAACTTAGGTGCGAATTACCTAGCTATTTAGAAGGTTGTACCAATAACGGATCATGCAGTATTTCCATTAACAAAAATGTTTAATGCTTGTAACTCAATTATTAGTAACAAGTACCTAGTACGTGATCACGCCTGTACTCCTCAAGGGGTAGACAGAGGTGCCCAATAAAGCATTCACACTTCGCCGATGTAAGTATTTTGTTGCCAATGTAGGGAATGTACAATACGAGGGATACTACTCATGGCTCACTAAGGGTTGGTGGACTCCACACGACTTTTTATAGACAGTACAGCAAGTTATAATCATTAAAATTATTATACCGAATCCTCTATGATTTTAAAAACGAACAAGAGGTATGTAGCTATTCCGATTATTTTTTTGGTTTTCCATCAGCATCAGGTCCTGCCTGTTCTATAACCAACACCACAAGCCGTAGGATAAGCAAGCATGACTAGACTTCTGTCACGGATTTGCTCGTTCGTTCTCTCTCTTATTTCTTATGAGAGAAAGAGACTCAATCATCATATTCAATGACATACATTTTGTCTTGGCTCACATGCTACAGTAACAGGATTCGTTGTAATCTTCGCATGTGAGTTTACTAACAGCTTATTGACCAAAACTCACTTTCCAAAATGATCCAGCGTGTCCCTCGCGATCTTCTCGCAGCCCTCATCAGTGCCGATATCGGCGACGATGGGCAGAGCCTTCACTCCTTTTTCCTTCTCGCACCTGGCCGCCACGTCCTTCAGGTTCTTCTCGTTCCTGCCCACGAGGGCCAGCTTGGCGCCGTACTTGGCGAACAAAAGGGCTGTGGACTCCCCGACGCCAGCACTCGCCCCCGTTACTAACACCACTTTGTTTGTGAAGTCCATTGTTAACTCCAATTATAATTAAGTGTGGGCTCCTGAGAATGTCACTGCGAAGTGAGCGAGTTATACCGATGCCGATATTCAAATATCATAGCGTAATGTATGCAAATAAATAAGTGATCGAACTGGTTCGAAGGATGCCAGAATTAGACAAAATCTCCTTGGTAATCGGTTGTTGTCTCTCCTATGGAAGATGCAATTGGTAGAGTGACTCGTAGCGACATAATTCGTGACATATGTATTGCCCTGACGCACTCGCCGTTGGTTTAGGTAGACCGTACGTATAGCGGACTATATTTTTGCTAATACTAAAACGAAATCTGCTTTGATATACATATAGATTGAATTTCTGTGGTAAACGCCGCGTGACCACGTGTATAAATTCCCTCGCGCTGTCAATGACTTTTTGTTGAAGTATGAGCTTTGACTATAAGTCAATACAGTTCTTTATAGTATTAGCATTAATAAGGACGCGCACGGACGTGCCGGGGGAGGGGAGGCTTGTAGATTCAATCATACTATTATCATTTCCAGTATTAGGAATAAGATAGTCAGATCATCAACATAATAATTTGACATTGGCATGGCTTATGCTTCTGGTATGAGTACTGCGTATCAAAATGGTAAAGTATCTACTTTACAATTATAATTGAAATTGAAATAACTGCGAGGTATCTTAATATCGTTATTATTTCTGAACAGTGGGTTTAATTCTTAAGGATTGTAATTTTTTTGTTGTTTTATTGTACAACACATCAAACAAAAATACCTAGAATTTAATTCTTATACTAGCAAGGATTGCCATAACTTCTAGGAACCAACACGGGACGTATTCTTTTCGAATGCCCAAAGCTAATAACACATTCAACGCCGACAAGCTTTTCGATTAAACCATACATAGCGCATGTGTACATAGTGAGAGACAAACAATGTGTTTTTAGATACCCTCTGATCTCAACCGTAGGGGCTATCAAAAGTATAAAATAAATAAAATAGTTATATAATACATCATAATTAGTTAATTAAATCTTATGTATTATACAAACGCAATAAATTATAGCGTCAGTAGCTCTACCATGAGATTACGCTCGCTAGTCGCAAGCGTCTACGTAAAATTTAAAGCGCCCTTGTCGGCACCTGTCTAATTAACAAGTTACTGTACAAATATTTGCCGAAGATTCTAGTGACACCTATCGAACACAATTACAGCTAGTATATGAAAATGTAGCACACTTACGTCAAATTAACGTTACAAGCGACGTTATATACAGCCCAAAACGTTTGTAATTATTAAGTGTTTTCTATACACAATTTTGGAAAATAGTAACTTTTAGTACTTAATAATAACGTATTGCTACAATATTTTAGTTCCCTACTATTCAGTAACAGATGTCGCGTTTATATTAGTAAGTATTTCTTGTTCCTAGATGACGCTAGTTGTTTCAATTTAGTTGCTTTCCAATATATGTGCTTATTAACGATATTTTATTTTAGTTAACAAGTTCTTAAGCATTGTGTAAAGGTCGTAAGGTATCGTGAAAATGAATTCGGACACCCAAATAAATTTTACGAGTTCTACCTTACATATTTAAATTTATTAAGTTTTTATGGTTAAATATACCTACCTCTACAAATATTACGTAGTTCCATTGTTTTCTGCTCCATATATCGTGCCTTTTTGGTGAATAAGTGTTTCCATACTCTGTGAATTTTGAAGGAACTTCAATTTGTCCTTTTCAACAATATATTCGTCAACAGCACCTTGCACTCACAGCTAGAACGGATTTTTATTTTATTTAAGTGTAACATTCAAAGGGAACAATAGTCACAATACGAAATGTCAGCAAGTCAATGAGATTATTCCGCGTCAATGAGTTTGTCCAAATGTTGCTTAGAACTTTGCAAGTCGAAATCGTGGGAATGAAGAAGGTACAATTCCGTAAGTGTCAAGTGTTGGACTTAAAAGGTGTCGAAAATGTTCGGTCCAGTGATTTAATATAGCATTGATTTTTAGAATTCACTCAGCATTACAAAGTAGGTACATTTTTTAATTTTAAAATAATCATAATGTTAAAAGTTTTATAGAGATTCAATACAGTCAAATATAGTTTTATAAAGTTATCATTTTTAATATAGGTAGATTTGAAACAAAACTATTATAAATTACAATACATAATTGCCTATTTCAATAAAATAATGTCAAACAGTATGTTAAGAAAGTATCGCCACTCGCCGCTAGATGTCACTACTAGTATTCCGCGTGCCACAATAATCGATTCTTAAACTTTTTTCTAGCGTAAATAACCTAGAAAGTAATTTTAATATTTTTTTAAAAAGCTCCTCGTTTCAAGCTCCTTGAAGCTTGCGTCGCGTCTTCCCTGACAGCGAGGCTGTAACTCTATATCGTTCCAAAAGTGGCCTACTGTTTTAAAAACTGTTTTTTGTGCGTTGTATCTCATGTTGTAATAACACTGTGTGTGTTTCTGTGTAAACGGAAAGTTAAACGTATCAATTACAGTTGATACAAGTGGCTTTTTCAACTTAAAACACCTACTAATAATTTCGTTTTCTTCGTAAGTTTTGAGCGATGACGTCGAGCGTATTGAATAAACATACTTACCTACTCAAATAATGACACGGGAGAGGGTAGGTACCTGCCTATCTATGGGAATATTTTACATTGTACGTATGAGAAATTCACAGTTCTCCGCATAAGTAGGTAACTATCTAATTCACGGTTTAGGTGCAGGCTATTGCTTTACTTCGTTGAAGAATAACCTTTTTCTATTAGTAAATACAGTTAGTTTTGGTGGTAGCAAAAATATTGTAGCTCGCCTCCGGACGCCCCAGTAGTGTGCCCCGGGTTTTACGATTAAACATCCCTAAACAAAACGTAATTGGATTGACGAACACTGGTTTGAAAGAAATTAAATACATATCGAGTGGTGAAGGCTATTTGACTGAAGCGACACTGTTGGGCGATATTGACTTATATACCCACATATTTGGAATTAGATAATTTCTTTGCGTCGAATGAGTATGCTCTCCTGTAAAAAATTGCCGCTTAAGTCAAACAGCTTTTCATATTTAATAAAACAAATATCTTTTGTCATTAATGTAAACCTTAACTACGTACTATTAACACTTATAGAACTCTACCATCCATTTGGAATGCATTTCCTATGGAAAAAATGCGCAAGAAACTCCATGGTCACTCTTGTTCAAACGAATTAAACAAGTTTACAAGTGTGAGTGTGTACGACTCTGTACGAGACTAAGAGGACATGAGCTCCCATTGTACCTACTTCAATAGTTACCCAGTATCGACAATGCAAAGAAAGAATAACAAATAAGGAAATATTTAAGGTAGGTAGGTAGGAAAAATGAATTATTTTGCATTAATTTTTACAAGTCATTTATATGTACATATACGTCTGTGTGGTTTGCCTCTTTTATTGGATTAGGTGTTTAATTTTTAAATGTGCAAGTCACTACTTACATATGTCGGAAGACTACTATTTACAGAAGTCACTACTTACAGAAGTCCGAAATAATATTTTATCAAATAAGGTAGCTGATACGTAGATGTTGAGTGAAGGTACACAATATATAACTATCATAGTTTTTTAATTTACAGATCTTTGACTATTTGTCGTGATACTCGCTGTCTTAGGGCACTCCCATAACCCTATTTAACAGTGTAAGCTTCATTAAAGAGAGGCGGCTATTAAGAAAATTTGGCATGGGACTGTAAAGTCTTGTTATACCTCGATATAACAAGATTTTACGGTAAACGGTAAAGTATTACTTCGGACTTCTGATACACCCTGTATTACCTACTACTTATGTGAAATCGCTTATTGACAAGGTGCAAACATTTACAGTCTGCTTGCAATGCGGGTACAACAGAGTCAACAATATACTACCTATTGATAGCATTTGTTGGATAATAAATTGGCACAACTAAAAATATTGCTGTCTCGCTCATCATACGACCTTGCATGTTTAATAAATATCACGCCTATAATCCCCGAAGGAGTAGACAGAAGTGTACTGCAGTGCTTGCTGACCTCACCGTTGAATTTTTGGTTTTATGTAACAGGAGCGAGCCTATTGCCATTATACCGGGTACGCTCAATACATGGGGGAATAGGGCCATTGTCCACCAAACTTCAAATTTTGAACTTCACACGCCTTTCTGTAGGCGAGCAGATTGCCCCTTTATGTTTCCCTTCACCGTTCAACAAATTCAGTTACCTTTATTGAAAATGGCATTTGCACATGAAGTCCGAAAATCCCAGCGGTGCGAGACTGGGGTTTGAACATGCATCCCTTGCATTCAAAGTGGGCGTCCTACCAAATAGGCAACCACTGCTTCTTGTGTAAATGCATCAGATACATAAATAAATAATAATAATAATACATCATCACGCCTGTATTCCCCGAAGGGGTAGGCAGAGGTGCACTGCAGTGCGCCCACACTTCGCCGATGTATTTTGGTCCCAATGTAATAGGGGGCGAGCCTATTGCCATTATACCGGGCACACAGGTTTCCTCACGATGTTTTCCGTCACCGTTTCTTAGCAAGTGATAATCTCAGATGAAAATGAGATTCGCACATGGAACCCAGAGGTGCGAGCCGGGGATAGAACCTGCGCACTTTGATTGCAAAGCGTGCGTTCGACCACTCGGCTACCACTGCTATTACACATAAATAAATACATTTTATTTCTTGCATTACATTTCAATTAAACTAAATTAAATGTTTTTTTATTTTGTATAAAAAAAAATAGATACATACACATTATATAATTTCATGACTGAACAATTGTGTCAAAAAAACATGGTCTACAAGATATTTATTCATTTGGTGTTTAGTGGTATATAACATTTTGTTGTTAAATACTTCGCATAGATGTATAAATGTTCCTTTTTTCAGCCATCAAAGACAAGCGTGAATATATTTTTCACGATAGAGTCGACCCGTTGCTAATGAATATAGTCGGAATGATGGTCCGTTGTGACAGGTGCGTAGAGACGGCAGCTCTATTAATCATTAACTTAATTTCCAACTTTATAATCTAATTAAGTAAGGTGTGCTGTAGGGTTAAAACAAGTAGGTATCTATGTAGAGTCAGACAACTTTCAGTCATTATATTCTTGTCTAAAGGCAAAGTAAAATAAACACATCAATTACAATCTTAATCTATACATACAAATAAATAAAATTGGAGTGTCTGTTTGTAATATCAAAATAACACTTTTTTACCAAATGCGTATGAAAGTATATACGATACCTATAATGAAAACGCAATTTTATTTTTTTTTGTCTGTCTGTCTGTCTGTCTGGTAAACTTCTAAACGGCTGAACCGATTTCAATGAGACTTTCACTGACAGATAGCTGACGTTCCAAGGTGTAACTTAGGGTACTTTAATTTTATTAATACCCATATTTCCGGGTAATCTCCCTAAAGTCCACGCGGGCGAAGTCGCGGGCACAGCTAGTAGCATATAAAAAAGCTAATGTTTTAAACAAAATCACTTGTTACCGACTTCAAAAAAGGAGGTTCTGAATTCAAACTATGCGTAACTTTTCTCTTAATTAATGAAATCTAACAAATCAATCATGAATATTGGCTCTACTTACCATAACGTCAATGAGTAGAGTCGGCAAGAAACTTAATGATTTGGGTAAAGCTATAAGTACTTACTTACCTCGTCTCATTTCATTATGATATTACATCATTTCATTGATTTAGAAAGACATCGACTATACTATTTAGATAGAGAGGAATAGGAAACTAAACTAAACTAACTAAAAAAATACATCATCATCATCACGCCTGTATTCCCCGAAGGGGTAGGCAGATGCATTTTTTGGTCCCAATTTAATAGGGGGCGAGCCTATTGCCATTATACCGGGCACATTCTCCCTCAATAGTCCACCACGCTGGACCAGTGCGGGTTAGTGAACTTCACACACCTCTATAGACGTGCAGGTTTCCTCACGATGTTTTCCTTCACCGTTTCAAAGCAAGTGGTAATCTCAAATGAAAAAGAGATTCGCACATAAACCCAGGGTGCGAGCCGGGGTTTGAACCTGCACACTTTGATTTGCAAGGCGTGCGTTCGACCACTCGGCTACCACTGCTGTTAAATCTTTATTGAAAAATAGTAAAATAATTAAATCTTTATTGGCTCAAAAATCAAGAATTGCATAATTGTTTAACTATACTTTTTCTATACTTGCCACGAGGTCACGTTTATGTAAAGGTTTACAGCAGACAGATACTTATAATGATGTCAGTTTAGGAGTTTGGGACGGAGTTAGGCCCACTGAACCCGATGGTTGCGTTTTAAATTCCCGTCGGGGGCTCTCGTAGCGCTTCAATCATTTACTTGTAATGGGTAGTACCTACGTACGTACAATGTCATACGCGTTATGTTGAACCTGTTATAATTAATCCAGTGATGGACCGTTTGTCCTCGTCGCCAGTGGAAGGGTTGTCGGTGTGTGTGCAGAGAGCGCGGTGGGCGTGGCCCCGCGGCGGCGTCTTTGATCGCGCGCTAACCCCCCGCCTACGCGCGGATACGAAAGATCGGATTACGCACTTCCTTTCGAACGGGTTATTGTGTGTTTTGTATTCTGCGATGTGTTGGATTGTATTGTGTTTTAGATAATTGATGTGCGGAGTTGAAGATTGGGCATGAAGGAATTAATGATAACTTGATATTTAGTAGGTACTTAGTTACTCGTATGTCAATAGTTCTATATTTTCCTTTCCAAGTTACATCCGTTACATTACACGCCTGACTGAGGGAGACAGAGCTTTATGAAAATATATTTTACATTATATTATGGTCAGATCGTGTCAATTGTAGTTAGGTATAGGTTATATATAGTTACGTAATTGAATATTATTCAATCATATAAAAGAATCAACTATCTGATGTAAGGTTGTACATAGGTTACTTATATAGATACTATATTTACCCCTCTTTTATAAAAATATGTAAACCATAGACAATGGGTAACAAACATACTCATATTCTTTGTCTCTGAAAAGTGCCACTGTAAAGTTTAGCTGATAGATTTATCTGAATTATATATTATTTAAAAAAACAATTAGTAACCATCAAAACCGCAAATCAACTCAATTTACAAACTAACGTCCATTATCACATTTTTAAACATTACTTTTCATATTTAAAAATAAACATTTCGCGGTCGACAAATAAATTGCGCGCGCAACATGGTGGCGGGAGTTATTTATGCGATTTGCAATCATCCCGGCTCTACGTAAGCCTTATTACACCATCCATTCAATAATGAACCTTCTGCAACGATGATTACCTGTTAAATTCCTGTGATAAGATCCATTTTATTAGCCTTTGCAGGTACGCCATTTGATTTTAGATTGTATTCGATTCACTTGTGGTTTTATTTCGTTTGTTAAAAGGCTATAGGGGACGTTGAGCATCTTGACTCAAAATAAATTGTCCCCAATATATTTCCGAGCCTATTTCACGAAGCATTTACACCTCGGTAGGGTTAACGGATACTTGAATGAATTAAGTTATTTATAGGGTGTGATGAAGGGTTAAAATGGATATTAAGTGTGGAATATGACTTAACAGTGTAAAGAGGTCCTGGTATTATAAAGATCAATTTACCGATATACCAAATAAGTACTTACAAACAATTGTTTAAGTGCGATACTAAATAAAGATAGTAGGTAAGTCTATTACAAATTGGTAGTGTTCATAAAAAAAGTCATGTAGAGTATACTTCAGATGGACAATGCTGTGTGATAAATGAATAAAACATCTTTATTTTGTTCCAATATAATAGGAACCTTAAGGAACAAATCATATACAGTTTTATAATATATTGTCTGTAATATATTGACTCTATTGTTAGGTAGAGACGTCTCTGCCTAGTGATAAAGTCAATTACCTCCATATTGCACACTATTTTCTGCACTTTGATTCATTGTGCGTTCACCTTTAAACGTCGAGAGTCGGCGTATCAAAAGGAACTATCGGTAAGCCGTAAATATGGCCGCCGAGATTATTACAATTCTTATTAGATTATTATAATTAAAATAATAATGACGTCGCCGCGCGCCGCCTGCCAATGACATCGCACTAATAGATTTATTTGGTTTCATTCAACAAAATTGTTGATTGTAAAGAAGCCATACTTCCTTATGTTAGTTGAATAAAAACTTTTTTTTTGTGGATAATAAACCTACTAACAGTAGCTTATTGTAGATGTATTTACGTTACTAAAACGACAGAGCCCATATAGAGGTTTAATTATGGGTTTAAATTAAGTGTTATGTATTGTTTTGCAACTTATATATTTATTGGCCCATTAGATGGCTATCGGTGCTTTAGGCACCGGCCGATATAAATCGATTCATTTCGATCGACCATCGATATTTTTCTTAATATCGATCGCTAAAGATTGTAAAGTAGTATGATAGCTATTGTCCTTTTGTTCAGGAACTCTGAATTTGGAGTGTATGTTGTAATTTATTTTGATAATATTTATTATTTTAATAATACACT
Organism: Ptilodon capucinus; assembly: GCA_914767695.1. Lineage (NCBI taxonomy): Eukaryota > Metazoa > Arthropoda > Insecta > Lepidoptera > Notodontidae > Ptilodon > Ptilodon capucinus. Next base: position 12,862,261 of record OU611814.1, on the reverse strand, counting down.
TGGTAAGTAGGTTACGCCGAAATAACGTTACAAAACACAAACCAGCTGTTTTTATTTCTGAAATGCAATAAAAACTAAATATTGGCATATCCAATACTGACGCAACTATTGTTATGTTACAAGGGTACCTAATAATTAAAAAATAAACAGTCATAAGGAGGGAATTGAGCGAAACAGTCTTTATTTCGGTCCGAATTACATGATAGTACTTTGTCAATACGTCAATTATTAGTACTAGGTATATACTCTGACGGAGGTCCCTACTACTACGATATCGTAGTAGTAGGGACCTCCTACTACGATCCCTACTACTACTACGATATCGTAGTAGTAGGGACCTCCGTCAGACTAATTCTTCTTCTTTTTTACGAAATGAATGAACTGATATTTAATGGAATAAGATAAGGAATGGCTCCACCTGCGTTTAGCGGGTATTTCAGCCAATGTTATGTAATTAATAGCAAGAACTAATTTGCCGTCAGATTAATTGCAAGTCAATCAATCAATAAAAACTTTTTAACAAAAAATTAAACCGCCGAAAATTTTAAAAAGCAAAAAATAATATACCTTTTTTATTTAACCTTAATAACAAAGTTCTTAAACTAATGTAAGTATACCTAAGTCATTTTGAGTCAGCGCCAAACAAGCAAATTAATTAATTTAGTAAAGTGTGATGTACGGCGGCGGCGCGGCGGCGGCGCGGCGCGACACGCACCTTCGCTGGAAAATGCCGAGCGTTCACGAAGTTAACGTCAGCGAGACAGCAATACACAGCGAGATAGCGATACACAATGTGTGCGAGTGGTCGTACGGAGAGCACATTTTTTGGAATGTTAATGTTTGTCGCTGAAGATTTCACGTTGCATTGTTAATTTCATTTGGTTATTTCTTTAAATTTATTGTTCATTAACTGTTTGGCGCCGACTCAAAATGACTTAGGTATACTTACATTAGTTTAAGAACTTTGTTATTAAGGTTAAATAAAAAAGGTATATTATTTTTTGCTTTTTAAAATTTTCGGCGGTTTAATTTTTTGTTAAAAAGTTTTTATATTATATTTTTTTGTGGCTAAAATCTACTACTTAATCTGAATCTACTGTTTGTTTTTTTGTAATACACAACTCAGCATTAAAATTTGAGAATTAACAATAAATCTCTCCTTTTTCCCACCTTTCGGGTAGGATTTTTGTTCCTAATTTATATAGGACCAACTTCGAAGTTATACCCTAACCAATACGTGTCGAAACGTGAACCTCTTCTGTTTTCTTCGTTGGTTAAAAATGGGTATAATTCCAAATAAAGTCCACGTGGGCGTAGGTATATCATGGTTTAGGTGCCAATCTATATCAGACTAGGCAAATACACACATGAATTGGCACCGACTACAAATGTAATGAATTATAAGGTTATTTGTAACTTTTTAGTGTACCTAGGTTTTTGAAGGCGAATTTAGTATCTATTTTATGAAAAGATGCATGTATTAGCACCTTATAACAGCCCAAAAAAGGAATTCACCCCCCTCCACCCTTTCCATCCCATCGTTTCGATATTTGTTAAATATCCGTATTAAACAAAAAAAGATTTTTCGAAATCGGCTCACTAACGCCGAAGATATGCTATAGTCCAGAATGCAAACTTTATCAACCCATTTTACCCCCTAAATATTTTTTTTTCAAATTTCCTAAAACACGTGTTTCTTTATTTTGTATGTAAAATACATATACAAAGTTTCAGGTTGATCAAAAAATATTTTTGAAATTGTGTGACCTTCAACCCCCCATTTCACCCCTAAGGGGGTTGATTTATGATAATGTTTTGAAAATGGGACCACCCTCGAAGAATTCCTTAGCAAACGTCATAGAAAAAATCGAAATCGGTTTAGTGACGCCGGAGATATGCGTGATCATACATAAAAAAGAATGCAAACTTTATCACCCCATTTCACACCCTATACATTTTTTTTTTCAAAATTCCTAAAACACGTATTTCTTTATTTTATATGTCAAACACATATACAAAGTTTCAAGTCGATCAAAAAATATTTTTTTAATTATGTGACCTTCAACCCCTCATTTCACCCCCAAGGGGGTTAATTTCTGATAATATTTTGAAAATGGGACCACCCTCGAAGAATTCCTTAGCAAACGTCATAAAATAATTCGAAATCGGTTTAGTGACGCCGGAGATATGCGTGATCATACATAAAAAAAAATAAAAATAAAATAACCTCCTCCTTTTTTTTTTCGTCGGTTAAAAATGAATCACGATACGTCAGAATTGGCGCGCTTTTGTCTGACGTATGTCCGCGCCACGTCCGCCATGTTTAGGATGCGTTCGACTCTTCGAGTTTGAAAGGACTATGTCGCGTTCAGTTCACGCTGCGTTCGCTGTACACCAGCTCCGGTGGGTGGTTTATTGTTTTACGAGTCGCATTACACGCTCCTTCCCGCTTTGTCACCGATTTACGACGCACAATGACGGGACAAATCGCAGGAATTCAACTCTGTTGTCAGATCAATTGATAGACTACGGCAATCTCTCTTCCTGTCACATATTTTTGTTTCGATGATAACATTAATAAACTATTGTCTGGGAAAGGGTATGCGTTTGATTGGACGAGATCTCGAATGTTCTTGTTGGAGCGATTATTACCCTTGATTGTCCAGCCTTAAACGAATAGACAGACGACAAAGGTTGGTAACTACCTAAGGCTTTATTTCGAATAATATGGTACGGACCCAGAAAAGTTTAATCTAACATTATCGAATGTCATTGAAATGGAATGTCAATGTGTAGATACTAACTACAGCCCTTTTAACGTCCCACTGCTGGGCACGGGCCTCCCCTCAATGCGAGGGGGATTCAGGCCATAGTCCACCACGCTGGCCCAGTGCGGGTTGGCAGACTTCACACATCGAGAACTAGTCAAGTTCCCTCAGACGTGCAGGTTTCCTCACGATGTTTTCCTTCACCGTTTCGTAGCAAGTGGTAATCTCGGATGTAAATGAGATTCGCACATGAAACCCAGAGGTGCGAGCCGGGGTTTGAACCTGCACACTTTGATTTGCAAGGCGTGCGTTCGACCACTCGGCTACCACTGCTGATGTGTACATACATTCTTCGGTTTTCAAAGTTGATAGTTCTACTTAAACGAGTTATTATATCAACAAAGAGGGAGCCTTTGCTAACATTTAGCAATCAGATGTTCTATTTATGTCTTTATTCAAGTTAGACGGTCGTGGCACCGAGGAGACCAATGTCGGTTCAATTGTTTTGGTACGTCCTTTAAAACATTAAGGTATCTTCAAATAAATATCATTGTTCTAATTATTCTTTCTTTTTTTACGAAATGAGTGTAATGATGAAATTTAATGGAATAAGATGAGGAATAGCTCCACCTGCAACTAGAGCGGGTATTTCGCCAATGCCAAGTAATTAATAGCAAGGACAAATTGAATAAATACACATTACAAACAAAAATGGTTAATGAAAGTGATAAAGATGGCAGATCGTTCAAAACTTTTCGATCTAGGTACTTATTCGTTTCCTCTAATAAATAAATACATTCAGAGTTCTAATCCTTCACGTTCATTTTTAATCTATCATCTTAATATTGAAATGTTGCAGAATAATAATACATCATCACGCCTGTATTCCCCGAAGGGGTAGGCAGAGGTGCACTGCAGTGCGCCCACACTTCGCCGATGTTTTTTGGTCCCAATGTAATAGGGGGCGAGCCTATTGCCATTATACCGGGCACACAGGTTTCCTCACGATGTTTTCCGTCACCGTTTCTTAGCAAGTGATAATCTCAGATGAAAATGAGATTCGCACATGGAACCCAGAGGTGCGAGCCGGGGATAGAACCTGCGCACTTTGATTGCAAAGCGTGCGTTCGACCACTCGGCTACCACTGCTTTTTGCAGAATATAAATAATAATTCTGTAATAATGAATACATTATGATAAATAATGAATAAAATATATAAAAGGAGACGGATACGCTTTCATACATTCTTGGGCCCAGTTGTAAAAATATGAGAGTGGTGTCAAATAAGAGCTTGTATATTATCAAACCATCTCCGAAAATTTAGCTGATCTTGGCAATCTGAGAGCAGAATTATAAGAAATTTAGTAAAAGTGCGGTTATTCAACAAAGTGACAACAACCTAGATACTAAACAGCTGATTTTTTGACTGTGATTGTTATTTTATTTTATATACAGTTTTGGTGTTAATTCAAACACTTTAGTGTATATTAATATATTAAAATGAATAAAATTATGTGCTTAATCATTAAGAACACAATTTGTTTTTTAGCTACCGAACGTGCTCACTCTGTCTGGGGCGCGCGGGCGTTCGGAAAGTCGTCCGTCGACATTTTGTGGAGCGTTCGGAAACGCGCACGCCACACAGTTATTGACTATATTAATTGTAGTTTTTTATTGTTAATTACTACAATGTATTTATTCATTTTGATTGAATCAATCAAGTAAGTTTGTTAAATTGTTTAAATCATTCACAGCAATCGATTATTGTAATCGATACTCTATTTCTTCAGTGAAATAAACTTATTTTTATGATTTCTCGTCTCCCAGTTTGTGAATTGAGCTATTTTTTTTATATTTTGAAACAGAAAAAAATACCGCTTTTTTATACCATAACTCAACTTATTACAATTGGGCCCAGAGATCCCCGTCTCCTTTAATGAATACATTAAAAATAAATATTTCCCGATAAATCACAAGAGATTTAATTCAAGTTTGTGTTATTAAATATCATTAATAGACAATTATGAGTTTTTTTCTAAATGATTCAGACGTTAGAAATGACACACGACCCAAACATAATTAACGAAATGAGTTTCGTTGTACAAATTATTAACAAGTTTTGGTTTCGTTGCGTGGGAGTGACAAATTGTTATTTTTGCAACACATCCTTTTAAATATTTTATTTCGATACAATTTTAACTGATTGTTGTTAGGTATATAGTGTAGGCGGGCCACGTATTGTGGTTTAAAATCACCGAAAAATTAGGACACCTATTGCTATTTACCTGCTAAAAGTTATGATTTGACAGACATTAGCCTAAATAAATAGAGTAAATGTTTTTTTATGCCGTCAATATACTTAGATACCTCTATCTACTTAGAAGAAATCTTATCCAGAATAGAAAAGAGTAGATACTCATTTTCTTACTGCAACTGTCTTTCTACTTTAAAATATATGTCATTAATTATTTCTTAAAAAAAGGAATTCTTCTACAACTGGCAAACTCTAATGACGTTCCATTTTCAAAACATCAACAACGTTAAAGTTGCGCAGTGACATAAATAACGAAACGCATTATATTATGAAACAGTGAGTTTCCTTGAATTCGAGATTTTGTGTAAATGTTTAGTTACAATTGTGAATAGTGTTTAGCCGCCCGCTGGGTGTCGCGGGGGTGCGATTGTTGAGTAGTGTGTCCGCGGGTAGGCGCTCCGGCAGGCTCGTGGGTGCTACTGCGCGGTTTCCAGCCTCGGCCTTGGGTTTGGGTGCCGAGTCAGTTATTTGTAATTTTTTTACGCTTGATTTTTTTTTTTTTAAATTTATATTTATTTTAAAGTGTCGTATAATGGATTTAGGAACTTCGTAAGTACTTATGTAGGTATGTGCCTACATTTTAGGTGGTATTGCAGTCAGTACCTATGTATCTTATAAAAAAAAATGTTCAGTATACTACTACTACTACAGCCCTTTTAACGTCCCACTGCTGGGTACGGGCCTCCCCTCAATGCGAGGTTCAGTATAGCAACGAAAAAACTTAAACCAATTTATACAACTTACCATATAAATGTACTAAAATGTACCATATAAATAATTTATAGAGAAATTTGTGCATGATCCAATAAGCAAATTCTCCGTCTTTCAAGAATAAATTTCGTACAGAGCTTTTGAGCTCTGAAAACGTTCTCAACTATGAAGAAATAACAGCTCCAACCTGTGTTATTCTTATCAAACAAATGGTAAAATAATGATTTCTATTGAACAGTGTGTCGCGGTGGTATTATCCGCACAGTGGCTGTGAATGGCTCTAATGCCCATTGTTTAGTCAGCGGGACGGACTCCTGCGCCGAGATGCGCGTGCGCACTGCGCGTTCCACGAATGAAAGTTGACGGATTGGAGTTGGAATTATTGATCGATCTAGCAGAAAAAAGTAGATAACAATAATAAAGAGTTTGGCAAGAAAATCACGTAGAATATAATGTTAGGCGCTTTCATACCGACCGGCGACATTTTAAATGTTTACATCTTCCATAGCTTACCTTGACTAACCAAACATTAAGTCATGTTTATGAATATAAAAATACATAAAAATAAACTTCATGTGTCACTGAGTGTCACTGAAAAAACCGCCCGTCACACACTGTAGCCTGTGGCCAATACAAAAAAAAAATCTAAAAAAGTCTGTGATATTTTGTTGAAAAATGAGCCTTTTCTATGTGTCAATACAGTTAGTATTAGTTTAGTATTGGCAATCATTTAGACGCCTGTGTTTTTACACCACAGTGTGTCCGGGGCCTCGAGCTATTACTGGAACTAAAATTGGTAGGTACGAGATGTATCAGACTTATTTAATAATGTCTACACACTATAGAATCAATCCTCTTGAACAACTAATTGAATGAAATCATCAACTATTAATTTAGTATAGCTCGGATGTATGTATTTATTAGATAAAAAAAAACTTTATTTACACATAAAATTGTAGTTTTGTCCCATCCCTGATTTATGTCGTTGTAAACCGTGGCTTAGATTTCAACGTTTTATTGCTGTATTCAACTAAACTTTACGATTCCGGACTTAAACTTGTATCGGTCGGTGTCGACGTGACACTATTTTAAATTTTTTATTTTATTTTTTTTTGATCAGAATAGTCATGGTTTTTTTTAAGTATTAATGACTAGTGCTCATAAAAACATTATTTCAATTAACTTGAGTGACTAAATTTGTTAGACAATCTTCTTTTAGTAGTTAAGGAATGTACCTAACATGAAAAGGTGACATTGGGCCTGATTGAATAGAGGCTCTGATTAAAAGGGGCCATTAAACAGAAATATGAAAACAGTTTCTGTTCCATAGCGCATTTTACGAAGAGCATTTTCAACAAAACCAAACGAAAAGTGCTCTATTTATGTATGGCGTGTAGAGTTAGGTGAAATAGAGCCATTTACCAACCGTAACCATCCAAGAACTGTTTCTATCCACGTACGAAACATTTGGAACACTATACAATTTCACAAATATCCCGTGGATACGTAACAAAAGTGTGATATTAAGTAACAAGTAATTTAAACAATGCCCCGATTTCAAACAACCAAAACAAATTAGAGGGTTATTGTGTGAAATAACCATTGTCCAGTTTGACCGTTCAGGGGCTCCATAAAACTACGGGGTGGAAGAAAACACACAGTTTAATATACGACAGTTGTAAAGTTTCAACAATAATATCGAGAGAATGTTCAATGTATTGTTCACGGGGTGACTTCGTTTCAGGGGTCCGCTGTCTAATCATCGGGACCATGAACCGATATTTCGTATTTCGTAGAGTGACAAGCGTAGCCTTAAAATAAAGATAAAAATGCTTCTTGTAAATAATACGTTTTATACAGATATAGATCTTCTATATAGATCTACTAATAGGTATCTTCTGATGATATCGTATTGTTTAGATAGTATTAAAACCAAATCTCTGAGCAAAGTAACGTATTACTTATCTATATATAACCGACTTAAAATAAGGAGGTTCTCAATTCAAGTTGCATGTTTTTTCCAGGTTTATAGTTCGTTGTTTTAGTCATTGTATTTCTCATGTCAAGCACCGCCATAAATACACATCACCAGACAGCACATACTCGTCGTATGATTTCAAACTAAGCAAAACTTGTACTATAGGTATAAATGGACTGGGGGCGATCCTAGTAACAGGCCAGTAATGACCAGTTATAATTACACTGTCTTGTATTTTTTAATTTAAAAAAAGTGAACAAAATATATACGGAACTCATCATAAATATCGAGGAAAACGCTATTTTTTGTAATGGAACGAAGTGGCAGTGAGTGGTCTAGTTTGGGCCAGAGACTGCAGTAAAAGTCATGAACCAAAGCCCATTGCTTCGCTCGAAACAATACAACGTCATTGTTTGACACAAATTGTAATGTAAACAATTGTAAAATATAATTTACAGCGGCCTGTATCGCATTATTTACGACACAATAAAAGTTTTTAAAGAGTTAAGAAATTTGAATGTTTGTTAATATTTTGTGTGAATTAATTTATTTTCACAAATATTTTAATTGTGAGTAACGCGTGGTATATGTTGCGTGCCACGTGATTATGTAACTTTGATTGCAAATGAAATCGATTGAAACTATAAAACATGGCAACAACAACTAAAAAAAATCCCAACCAAAACAACTCGATAATTATGTCTTTAATTTCGTCCGCGTTCATAAATAATATTATTTTATACAAGCATTATTACATTCGCGTTCGGTGTGATTTATGCGGCGGGCTGAGCCGAAAAGTACTGACCGGTCGCGGCAATAGATCGTGATTAGGCGCGCGCGCAGCGTGGTCACACACCCGCCTATAGGGCTGGCGGATGACGTACGCAAAGTTAGAGCTATTATCGTTTCTATGCTCTGACAGCTAGATCTAGAATTTTACTCCCGACAAGTAGGGTTACGCAACATTACAATACTACAATACTTTTAAATATTGAGACTATGTATTAACTATAAGACAATACTAGGTAGGTACAATACAAATTTGTGAATAAGCAAACGTCAAATACCTTAGAAAGTAAAAAAGGATCCTCAAGGTGATTATCATTTTTAAAAATTATTTACATACATATTTCGATTATAAGAATCAAGTACAATGAAAGAAGTTAGAAATAATCAATTTTATCTTGAGTCTTTAATTATTGTACTGCATGATTTTTATTACAAAGTTACCTATATGTATCATGTTGACGTTGGCAACCCTACGAGCAACAACAAATTGAGATGTCTGTAATTATTTACCCGGACATCATTAGCCGGTTAAAACGGATATAATTCTCCGTTATTGATTTATATTCGCTGTCAGACATGCACCGCCATTATGCCATCGACTTATATCATCAACCGCGCTATTAGGACACATTATCATTTACAATATTGATAGAAGAGAAAGTTGTATCATCATAATTAATTATGAATAGTAATAATACAATGATCAAGGGATCGCGTGCCGACTAGGAACCAATCCGTTTGATACAACTTTCCTTTAGTCGCTTTTTCAGAATCAGAAATTTTTTATTCATATAAACCAATACAGGCACCTATGAATCGTCAATAAATAATAATAGTAGCATCTCTTCCACCCATTCGGAATGCATTTCCTATGGAGAAGAATATGCAAGATACTCCATGGTTGCTTTTTTCCAATAAGGATTGTCATTTTTGTGTTTTTCTTAATTAACAACTATACAATACAAAGTTAATGAGGCTATACATTCTCAAAACACAATTAAATCACTACACAAGCTACGTGTTGTACAAGATTTAAAGGTAGGAAGGAGAAGGAAAACGGGTCAATAGCGAAAATCCCGTAGATGAGTTCCTTTAAAGCCGGACCAGCGCCGGCCTTACCATTGCGAGGCTCCGGGTGGCAGGTCTTTGCGAGGATCTTTGACCTACTTTGTCGTGATCGTTTTTATTAACCCCCCCTGAGGGACCCACCCTCCCTCAGAGAGAGCGAGCGGATACTTGAAACTAGAGATGAAATGGATATCCGGTAACTTTCCGATATCCGGCCTTGTTTTCACTATCCGGCCGGTTACGAATAGTGATTCAGTATTCGGCTGGATACTGGATAGTGATTCAGTATCCGGCCGGATACCGGATAGTAATTCAGTATCCGGCCGGATACCGGATAGTAATGCAGAATCCAGCCGGATACCGGATAGTAATTAAGTATCCGGCCAGATACCGGATAGTGATTCTGTATCCGGCCAGATACCGGATAGTGATTCAGTATCTGGCCGGATACCGGAAAGTTACTCAGTATCCAGCCGGATACCGGATAGTGAATCAGTATCCGACCGGATACCGGATAGGAATTAAGTATCCGGCCGGATACCGGATAGTGATTCAGTATCCGGCCGGATACGGGATAGTGATTCAGTATCCGGCCGGATACCGGATAGTGATTCAGTATCCGGCCGGATACCGGATAGTGATTCAGTATCCGGCCGTATGCCGGATACTAAAATTAAAAAAAAAATCTCATTATTCTGCACAAGGCAAATTATACCACAATAGGTTATGGACATTATTTTTATAATCGCACGTCAAAAGTACATATACCAGACGAGCTTCTGAAAATAGCCTTTTGCTGTATACGCTACTGCCAGGTGCTGAAAGGTAAGTTTAACTGTCCTGAAGTTTAAATGAACCTTAATAAATAATTAAGAATTAAAATCAAAAGTTTTAAATAAAAAAAAAGTTAAAAACAGATGTATTTTTTTAAAATTTGCTTTACGCGAGGCCCCGGGCGATTGCCCTGTTCGCCACCCCCTAAGGCCGCCGCTGCTGTTAAGACCCGCGCATTTAGATCGCTGGACGATTATGGATCGTGGGCGATTGTGTTGTTCTATTGGCTATACAAATAGTTTACGTCGACGCTCGCGATGGTAGAGCTACTAAATTCAGATGTTCCCCCTTAACACTGTTTTTAATATTACCTACTTTCAGTTGATGCCAATTAACTCAGAACAAAATCTGTCAAAAATGGTCAGTTACTATTGACATAACAATACTTTTAGAGGTGGTGGTAACTTCCCGTGAGTATCATTAATTATAAAGTACCTTAATAGTGACGCAAACATAATTTCACCGTTGACGTATTTTAATACCGCGACGAATCGGAACCCTCGCGCGCCGCCCGGGCCCTAATGACCCCGATACCTATCTCTACACTAACAAACACGTTACAATTGTTAACGAATGTATATTTTCGTAATAAAGACTTCATACAAATCACATACATACACTATACAGACGAACCGACCTTTATTTTAGTAGTAATAAGGTTGAGAGTTATGTTTTATGGGTGTATTTGTGTGGCAAGTGTTAACGGGCGCCCCGCGGAGAGGGCCGCGAGCCTTTTGTACCGGTAATTCCATGCCTGCCTACCCCTCCGCTGCAGCACGGCATTGTAAGTCATTAGATATTGTAGTCGTTAGTTTAGAAGTGGGTAATTGGTTTAAGTTTTTTATTAATGTATAGAGCATTTTGTTGGCGGTTTTGTGTGGAGTAATTGTGTGAAAATGTTGTATTGGTGGCAGGCAAATTGAGCTCAATCTTTCTGAAAGCAAAAAGTAAGTAAATTGCGATTCATACTTTATTTTAATCCGCTACATCAGCGGCATCTATCTCGCCACATACGAACTAAATCCTGCATCGCGATATTAAAGTGATCCGAGCGATTGCACATATATATGTACAAGAATCCGACAACAACCGTTGGGCAGTAGTCCACCAGACAAAACACCCGTCTGGTTGGAGGATCCTCCCTTTTCAATGGTGGATGAGGAACTTTACACCCTGTTCCTCACACTCCCTAAAAATATATTAATAGCTGTACAGTGCTGTTATGAAATGGCAAATTTAACAGAGTCCTCTTAAAAAATAGTTCAATGTTTTTCAGCTTTTTAAACACATATTATTACCAAATATGAATCTGCTGATGAAGTGAAACAACATGTGTTTGGTGGTTCAAAAAATTACTGAATTGCTACATTTCTGTTAAAATGGCAAATAACTCTTTAAAAGAGGAATTACCCCCGAAGCAACAAAACTGAATTTGTGAAGTTACCTACTTATCTTTTTTTTTTCTATAAGACGTTCTTTTATCTTTTTAATAATTTGTTAAGTAATAGGTACAGCATAGTGCTTTTAAAACGAATTAAGTTAAATTACATCTAAGTATAATATCTGTCTAATAAAGCAATATTCTGATTTGAACAACATCCCGTCATTAATATCTGCATGCTATGTGATTTTACGACCCAAAGTGGCCAATATAGTAGGTAATAAAAACACAACATTAAGGAAAATATTTTGGCGCAGAGATATTGATCTCAGTCGTAAACATAATTGTAAATATTCATAATGAGAAAACACAAAATAACCCCAAAATATAGTTATGAGTCATATACTTTACAAAAAATGTATAATGAAAAAGACCGTTGCAGTTGTTTTGTAGACGGATAGAAATTTTAAAAATGAAATGGGGTTAGATGCCCTTAGTTCATGATTTTTAACCGACTTCAAAAAGGCCTGGAGTGTCTCAATTCGACCAGTATGTTTATTTTCAGCTTATCAGCTCATCACACGTGGCCTTTCATCGTGTCTTCTTAACCTTCGACGCATAGCATCTTCAAGTCAAGTATTCAAATCTGAAATAAAAAAAGAGACTTAATGAAGATCATTAATAAATTAGCTACGACGAGCTAGTTTAATCGTGGCTTGTAAATTACCATATTTTTATTATAACTGGGTCTACCTATAACCATATAAAGCCTTAATTCTACTATTATTCAATAGCAATGCTACTCTTCCGCCTCTAAGAATGCAGCTATTCTCATTCTGAAGAGTTTGTTAGTTGGCTTACGCGAGGTTACACTAATTAAAAAAACATGCCTCCCACTAATCTGACTAATTATAAAACCACAAGCCCCCGATACTGGCGCGATATAGATATCATGTTTTTTGTTTATTAAGGCAGGTGTAAGCTTGTATTATTATGTTATAATATTTATTAATGTTTTATTTTGGCAAGCGGGGACGCGCCCTGCGGTATGTGGCTCTAATTGCGTGGCGCAAGCGATGGGGGAATGGAGGAGGAAATAAAATATATTTTGGAAAATAAAAACTATAATATTTTCTCTCTTCATATATAAGGTCATTTAAATCTTTGCGGGACAAACGTGGTCTGAAATGACTCAGGATAGAGATCGTTAACGGGAGACAGGGAAGGCTTTTGTCCGGGAATGGGACATCAACTAGGCTAAAAAAGAGAGTAAAGACACCTATAATAAATATATAAATACCTAAAATAAATCACTTCGTGACATTCCCCTTTTGTTTCTGACTCTGATATACTCATACAAAGGTCGACGCACAAAACCTCCTACCTCGACGTCCGGATACAGCGCAGAGCGCAGCACCGCCTTCATAAAACAATTGCACAAATATTTATATTTTAATGAGGTTTGCTCTGATTATTGGATAAATAACAGCATACTGCTGGTAAAGTGTACGATCTACCACCTGGGGCCTTACCACCACTTATTATTATTTTACGAAGTGAATGAAGTGATGAGATGAGGAGTGGCTCCACCTGCGATTAGTGGGTATCTGAGCCAGTGTCAAGTAATTAATAGCAAGAGCAAATTAAATAAATATACATTATAAATAAATGCATAATGAACGTGATAAACATTGCCGATTAATCTACGCCACCTCTTAAACTTTTGTTGTTTCAATAATAACTGTAAATTTTTGGCAGTCAGTACAAACTAACTTAAATGTCAAAATTAAAAGTAAGATAAAAAATGTTGGAAAAATAAACTTTTGGTGTCAATTTTGTCAGTGTTTTGTAGGTAGTTTTTCTATCAACATATCGCTACGTCTCATGCCCGAATACACACATTTAAGCCGAGCCCTGACCCTGCGCTGCCGACGGGGGTCCATAAGGCCCGTGCTCATCAATTATGCTCGCTTCCACCCCACTCCTCAACCCCCCCGGGGAACACGTCAACAGGTGCCACCGGTGCCGTACAGCATCATTTTAAAACTTAACGGTAATTTGCCTTTAGGCTGTAGAGCATTTAACATTAATAAGGAATCTGGGAGCAATAGAACATGAAAGGGTCGGAATTTTAAACCCCCTTAATACTGATAGTTCCTGCATCAATTTTCACCAAAGGAACTCAGGATCTGTCGGCTACGAGGGCGGCTCGCCTTGTTCAAGTAACTGTGTTCTACTCATCGTTGACCCCTCGTTAAAACTAAATTAATTTTTGACAGCTTAAATGTCTTTTTTTTGCGAAAATCTTTGTTGTGCCTTGCAATATAATTTGAAATTTAAGAAAATCCCAAACGCCAAAGCTATTTAATAAGAATACTACCTATTATTATTATTGTGAACTCGGCATGATTTTACAACATGCTTATGACATATGTCAGTTGTAACCCTCTACTGCCGGCGGGGGTCCTCCGGAGTGGCTCGGCGCTGTCTGTACCGTGTACTGCTCTCTGCCGGTGTCAACAGGTGCCCGATAGGGATGTCATACTTTCTGACCAAAGGCGTCAATAGCATATTGGTTAGAGGGGCCGCTCTATAAGGCATCGCGACTGTAACTCTAAGACGTCGCGACGCTGTCAATAAGGCGTCGCGACGCCAAATATAAAGCGCCGCGAAGCTGACAATGAGGCGTCGCGTCACTAACTTTGGGCCTTCACGTCGCTGTCAAAAAGAAGTCGCGACGCTGACGATAAATCTTCGCGACGCCAACTATAAATCGTTGCGAAGGTAACTTTTAGACGTTGCAACGGAAACAATAAGACGTCGCGACTCTGACTATAAGGATGATTCTCGACGCTGACAATAAGGAGTCTCAACGCTGACAATAAGACGTCGCGACGATGTACAAATATCGAGGGTAGTGTCAGGAATGTCGAGGGGAGTGTCAGGAGTGTCAAGACGAGTGTCAGGAGTTTCGAGACGAGTGTCAGGAGTTTCGCTACGCGTGTCAGGAGTGTCGAGACACGTGTCAGGAGTGTCGAGACGCGTGTCAGGAGTGTCGAGACGCGTGTCAGGAGTGTCGAGACGCGTGTCAGGAGTGTCGAGACGCGTGTCAGGAGTGTCGAGACGCGTGTTAAAACTCACAACGCTAACTATGAGGCATCGCCACTCTAACTATAAGGATGATTCACGACGCTGACAATAAGTCGTCGCGACGCTAACTACGGCGTCATGTCGCTGACAATAAGGCGTCGTGAGGCATTGTAGTTGGCGTCACAACGAGTTATGGTCAGCGTCGCGACGCCTTGTCGTGATTGTCGTAACGTTGCTTACAGTACAGCACGTATCAAATAATCCGTATTAGATGATATTCAGTTCAGGTGTGTACATTGTTTGAAGCGTAATGTGGTGGAGAGCGAGAGTCGTTAACGCAACGTGGTTCCGCTCTATATCAATTTAACTACACGTACAATGATGTAGGATTACAGGTACTGGTGTAATTATCAAAATTACATTCGGTAGTTAGGTTAGTTCACTGATTACTAGTTTTTTATTAGTGATCGAAGGGTTAGGTACATTGAGGTGCATTGATTACAATGTATTTATTATGTAGTAATGCCCCTAATCTAGAGGATGGTTATATAAAAAGCTAAAATTTAACTTTTTTTATGATTAGCAGTGTTCAATCATTTCCATCCGAACCGGTGGTAGAATCTGACTATGTGTAAGTGCTTTTTGACCTACACGAAATAAAAAAAATGATTTTGATTTTGATCGCTGTCAATCAGTCAGCAAAATTGTTATAACTGTTACCTATAAGTTGGTTGTAAATATTTCGTACGTATTTGTGTTTATACCAAAATGAGTAGCGGAATAAAATAAGCGGACTAGCACCATAGTTGGTTCGTACATCACTATCGAAAACCGAGTTGAAATCGTAACAATATTAGGCAAACACGATTATAGTCTCTATTGCACAGACATAAGGAGCAGTGGTGTGACCATCAACAGCTGTAAATGTCAAAAATTAAAAGCGACCACTAAAACTAGAGAGACAGTACATAATTGATAGCGGCCATAACAATTTTTAATGGGAATATACAAGTTTCAAAACGTAAAGTTCCCACTGTTTTCCGAAAACTTTTTATTTACACTAGAAAGCTTTGTTTGGTTGAAATTTTATTGTGTTTTTAAACGTAATAAAGTTTTTAGTGCTGGTTATCGGAGGTGACTATCGCGTCGTAAATTATGTTGCAATTTTAAGTGTACCTTGATGCCGAATGTTCAGCTCGCTACTCAAGGGGATCGTTAATATCAAATCGTAAGATATATACTTATTTATTGGTTTTGAATCTGGTCAATTAACGTGTCGAGTAGAAACAATTTAGGTGATTATATTGCCTCTATAAGGTTAAATATTTTGTTAGTATTAAGAGTACCTTACGTATGTACTGCTAGTAGGTACCAACTACTCAAAATATATGAGAGAGGTACTATGCGATTCAAATAAGAATAGGAATGTCAATAACCTATTTCTGTCAAATGGCACTTGAAAAGTATGGTTTGCAAAAAAACTTGATTGAATATTAATAATAATAGTCTTAGGTATAATGAATTTAAATAAAAAAGTTAAATTAGTAGTAAATTGCTTTAATATACCTAATATTTAATTATTTAAAGGCATAATTCGTTTTTTTTAAACCATACCATAACCTTTTTTATTTTCATTTTTGGCGCAAAGGCCCAGAAGCCATGCCAAAACTATTAAAGAAAAGAAAATAAGGACGCCTGTCGCCATTTTTTCGATGTTAGTATCTTCGTTGTGCGACTGAGTGCATTTTTCACCTTTGCAAATAAATTTTAAAAAGTATTTGGTTTTGCTCACCCTACCTAACTGGTTAGAATTGACAACTATGACGTCACAATATGGCGCAAAGTCGATCCTATTCTCATTTGAATCGCATAGTAAGCTTCCATCAAGATCCGGACACAATGGCACCATGATATGGCACAATGATATACCAATATACATAAAGATTTAATTTCTGTGGTAAGCCACTGCAGAATTCGCTCGCTTCATCTAAGCAATTTGTAGAAGAATCACCTTTTTTAGCTTTTCGTAAGGCGGTAGGCCTATTGTAACATAATTTTGTGACATTATTACCAGTTTAATAGTTTAAATAAGCATTGATAATTTGAGATTCAGAATAATTATTATTTTCAGCAATATTAATCCACAAGAATAATTGGGAGCGGTGGCGAGGCGTTGAGGTCCTGCTGGCAAGCCGAGAAACATATAGTCACCCTTCAATAATGAGTTGTGGTGTAACAAGCCTCTCCTTGAGCGCTCATAAACCCTAATTGTTTTAGAAGCTGTCCAACTATCTACAATGGACACATAACCCTGGTTTATGGTCAATAAATATTTTATTCCCTTATGTTTATCGCGGAGTAATTTTAATTGTAGCCCACCGGGTGTTTTATGCGTGTTTTATTGCTGTCTCTACTATTTTTTGGATCAAATATAATGTTATACGCGTTTTAGTTCGTGAAGAGGTGAAATGTAACTTAAAACTCATAATTGGGGGGACATTTTTCTGTAATGGTGATATTTTATAATATAACAAACTAGGACTATACTAAATTGAACAGCACTAAAAGAATTACTACTTCGGTTATACATTACCGCCTTTAGAAGGCAGAATAGAGCGTTTAAAAGGGCTACTGATCAATTTCCTCTTAGACAAATTAAATTCCTGAATTATTTGCGAAACTTGCAAGTTACTCGCAGATTTATTTCACCAGTGAATTAATATTCGGTATCACAATTGAATAATAAAAAAAAGCATGATATGTCAGCAAATAACGAAAGGAGTATTTTCGAAATTCGGGATTCGATAATTTAACTATCACATGCAGTGATCCAAGGGTTATACTGAAATATTTAGACCGAGCTGTCATCATAAATAGCAGGAAAGTCTTATACTAAAAATATCAATAATCATCATGTTTTCTTCTTATTCAGTGGTACATGCATTAGCCATGATACAAATCGGTCAACAATTAGTGATCTCATCAGTAAAAACGTGACAAATACAAAATAATTAAGGAACTCAGCGCAGCGTCGCCCGCGCAGCTGCCGCCGCCGGCCGGCGCGTGCGCAGCCACTTCCTCTGATCTTTGACTCAGGCAATTGCACGCATCTGTCGTCTTCACAATCCCTCCATGACATAAGATGTTTAAATTAAACCAATCACTCTTCCGAGCACCGGCACTCCTCAGCCGGGGAAGGCGGACCACGTTACACTGGACTTGGTCCTTTAATAGGCACAAATTTATTTTTGCAGTCCTCGATGACATTATTCCCAAGCAGTTTAGATCAAATTTGAATAAATAACATGTATTGTTTAAGTTTGTAAGGAATGTTATTCAATCCTTTATTGTCATGAGGATATGAATTGAAGTGGTTCGCGATCAACTAGATGTTTCCGCTCCATCTCAGCTGTTCCTACACGATCTCTCAAGATAGCATACTGTTTGGACACAGTTTTTAAGTGAGCAAACTCTTTGTCCCACAAACTCTTTGAAAAAATGATTGACGTTTAAAGAAGATGGTTACGTAAATAAATTCAAGTCAGAACAAAACCAAATATGACACATAAGCAGATTAAATTCAATAACAACAGGCCACGACGCGCGAAGCTGACCATGGAGGATTATGGCTACGAATACCGGAGACCTACACTTGAAAGTTTTGACGGTTCGAACAGAATGGCGGTACAGAGTTCGAGAGCTAGGTTATTCAGCCAGCTGGCCGGCCAGCCGGACGAGTATCCCAGAGAATTCTCCTCGTACTTCCACGGACCATCTAGAAACACCGACCCAACTTACTCAGCGATATCCCACACCGAACAGTACTCCAAGAAGAAATTACCAGTGATCCCTACCTACCCTTCAATAGTGCACGCTCTTCGATGGTGTCCGTATGTAGAGACCTCTGATGACGATATTAAGGTAGCTGAAGAGACAAGCACCAAGTGCAAATGTGCCAACTGTGCGATGAAGAATTGCTATAACAAAGTGTATCAAAAAGCCGTCGGCTTCAGAGACAATATAATGACTTTTACTGACCAGTGCACGATGACTCCAAAACTGAGGGACGCATCCTGCAGCTGTGCTCAAAAAGCATCAACGACTTCTGAAGTCTCCATTTGCGTCTCAGACATGGCCGTGAAAGACACTCAGATACCTTTCAGACCTCTGTATGCTACACAGAAATGCTCCCCTATACCTATTTTAAAGAAGTCTTGCAAGGACTTCGGTATCAATTATGCTTGCCGTCAAGATAGAGACGATTATCAGGAAGAAGTTGTGAGAGATGTCGATATGAAGCCTAAAAAAGTTAGGTCGATAAAGTCTTTCTTGAAACTGCGGCCAAAGGATTATGGATCTTCGAGACACGACATGTGTCCCAGGGTGAACATATACAACGAGGGTATCAGCGACTCAGTAGCTAACCGTCTTCCACTCACTCCTAAAACGGTCCCACCGCCAATTAACGTCAAAAATGAACGCAGCAAGGTCGTATTGAAGGCTCCATCGTTCACGGACACAGAGGTTTTCATTCCGTACTCCCACAGGTTCGATTCCAAATACCATGACAGTTGCAAGAAGGCTGAATTCCGGGATAACCATGAAACGGATTCTGGAGAAGACATCAGAACTCCCATGGCAGGCCCGATATTGGTCAGAAAGGGCTGGAAACCCATCAAGGTGCACAGGCCACCCCCGCAGTGTATTAGACTCCCCAAAAAAGTTCTGACATCGGAAAGAAATATAGAAACTTATATAAGTAAAGCGAAACCGAAATTGCCTTCGAAAAACAGATAGGTGATGCAGTTTGTATGAATTGCACCTTGTTTTGATTGAAATAAACCAAATACCTCAACACGTTACATACTGTTTCAATTCCTGGATACCCAAGTCTGCCGTAACTGGATACAATAAAAATTGTTTTTAGTTCGCAATGTTGCACGACTGAATTTTCTTAAGTAGTAGCCAGAGATGCAGTGCAGTTGCATTTCGTCGAAGGTCCTTAAAATCCAATGTAATAAGAAGCTTATCTATTGCCATTATAAGCACACCTTTTCAAAGACAAAAATGTCTTCATCATGAGCGGGATTCAAGTCATAGCCCAGTGTACACTATAGATTTATCCACATTATTTCCTTTCGCCATTAATTAATATGAACAGGCATCAAACCTATAAGTGCCTATTTTCTCGAATACTACACACTTCACAGTTCATCTGTTTCTATATACAGTCATAAAGAATGCGCAACTCACAGGCGCAACTGCGTTTTTATTAAAGGAAGAGTTAAGTGGATGATGTTGATGCTATATGCAAGTACAGCTGTTGTGTTAATACCCAGCCTGCTGCGGGGGCTAAGAGGGTCAGCAGATGCAGTGAAAGCATTCTTGATTGAATAATCTGTGCGCTACGCCGCCGATGCGCTGGACGCGGTCGACAACATTCTCAACGATTGTTAGTACCAACCAACGTTTTGCTTAATGTACCTTCTTTTTTTGGACTACTTGGACCGGACATCTATATAGTTCATATTATAATAGTATATTATTTAAAACAAGTATGAGTCGTAGTGCGCAATATAAGCTTACGCACAAATATATTTCAGAGTCAGTTTTTAACGTAACATTATTAGTAATTGTTCAGGATTAAACGCTTATTTAAAGGATTATCTGTAGCGAGAAAAATAAACAGTTTTAAAATCCTTCGTAGATAAATGGACTAAATCCAAAAGGATTCTTTTAAATTCTTTATTTTATTTAATAAGGTTACGTAAACTTACTGATTTATATTTAAATCATCTATCAATGTGCTACAAGATACGGCCCTAGAACATCTCTGCTTGAGGCTCGATTTGAGTCTCGATCCGTCTGATTTATGATTACCGTTCTGGAATAGGAACGATGCTCAAGCACTGATTCTATACATAAACAGGGATCGACTGATTGAGGATCAAACTGAACTTGAGTTACGTTCTGTAATACGGACCTAAGTAGTTGATACTGTTTGCAAAATGTTGGTGATATCTGCGGCGCGGGACGGCCGCGCCCGCGCCGCCCGCCGCCGCCCGCGCCGGCACGCGTCGCTTGCGCATCGCAATCTGCAGACCCGATAGCTACTTTGTTTATTCAACTTCATCCTGTCTCCCTTACAACGCAATTTGTTTTTATTAACTGCGATGAACAATACATTCCCTGATCTGAAATGGGGAGTCCACGAACTCGTGGTTGCCATTTTCAATATATTGTTAATTGCAAAGTCTAGTCAAGTTATCCCCAAAATTTGATAGTGACATTGTAATATTGTACTGTTATGACACTGTAGATGGTTTGTCGATAAAGTGTATGTATACAGCCCTTTTAACGTCACACTGCTGGGCCTCCCCTCAATGTGAGGATTTCAGGCCATAGTCCACCACGCTGTCCCAGTGCGGGTTGGCAGACTTCACTCATCTATCGAGAACTAGTCAAGTTCCCTCAGACGTGCAGGTTTTCTCACGATGTTTTCCTTTACCGTTTCATAGCAAGTGATAATCTCGGATGAAAATGAGATTCGCACATAAATCCCAGAGGTGCGAGCCGGGGTTTGAACCTGACCTGCACACTTTGGTCTGCACAGCGTGCGTTCGACCACTCGGCTACCAATGCTTAAAAAAAGTGTATGATTGTCTTATATTAAGCAACGTGCCCCCTTACTTGTCTTTCAGCAATGTTTTTGTAAGTTAACTCAGTATAAAATCAGTAAAAACCGGCCAAGTGCGAGTCGGACTCGCGCACGAAGGGTTCCGTACCATTATCTATAAAAACGGCAAAAAAATCACGTGTATTGTATGGGAGCCCCCTTAAATATTTATTTTATTCTGTTTTTTAGTATTTGTTGTTATAGCGGCAACAGAAATACATCATCTGTGAAAATTTCAAGTCTCTAGCTATCACGGTTCATAAGATACAGCCTGGTGACAGACGGACGGACGGACGGACAATGAAGTCTCAGTAATAGAGTTCCCGTTTTACCCTTTGGGTACGGAACCCTAAAAATTTACTATTACTATTGAAACAACAATACTTTAAGATTAAGGCGGTAAGGCCCATGTATTATTATTTAATGATGATATGATATGCAAAAGTAAGATCTAAATCATTATGTAATGATGTATATAGAAAATATATATACATTATTAGGTACATTAGAGCGGCCGTCACCGTTCTAAACAGAGCGATAATAACAATCAGATATGAAATTAATTGAAGCACGCTAATAATTATTTGAAGGCGTGAATGTAATTTTTAAACTAATTCGATCTAACATAGATAGGTATGAGCAGCGGTCGCGTGAGGGTCGCAGCGAGGGGAGGCTATCTGTTCACCCATCGGTATATGTTCAGCTATTATATTTCCCACCCCTCACTTCCGTCAACAGCTCCTTGTACCAAGACTGCTCAAGATCCTTCGAAGAAATTTGTATTTATGCTTGTAATAGAGAAACGTCAACGATACCAAGTAACTCATTTTAACTAGGCATTTTATTATTATTGCACGAATTCGTAGCGTTTGTCAGATGACGACGTAGTACGCGTGCTAGTTGCCAAACTAATAGAAATACAATTTGCTCTTATAAGTAGTATAACTCTTGGCGTACTAGGTGCTGCTAAAGTAGCAGTGGCAGTTACTTTGCTAGTAAAATTTATAGTTGAGCTTGTTGCCGTGATAGTTGTGGTGTTAGTAAAAGTGCTGAGTGCCATGCCAAATGCGGTGCTGAGTGCCGTGCTGGGTGCAGTGTTTATTGCAGTAGTAGTTCCTGTGCTATTTGCATTGCTGACCACCGTGCTAAGTGCAGTGCAAATTGCCATGCTAAGTTCAGTGCTTATTGCAGTAGTAGTTCCTTTCCACTGCGCAGTGCTGCGCTGACCACCGCGCTAGGTACAGTGCTAATTGCTGTGCAGTCACAGTGCGAATTCTATGGCTAATTGCCACAATAATTGCAGTGTTAGTAATAGTGCTAGACGTTGTGCTGATATACTTGTTCTTGTGCTGTATGCCGTGCTGGTTCCTGTGCTTAATGCTGTCGTAGTTGTATTGCGTGTTATCTGATTACAATTTATAAAATGTTAAGCGTAGCGCACAGTTGTGAAGCGTGGTGGTGCGGGCCGTTTGTTAATTATCGTCTAACCGCTTGTTTTAATTGTAACTACATTAGCGACACGCCCGGGGCAAGCATTTGAATAAATTGGTAACTATTATAAACGGACGGCGATTCATCTGAATTAACTATTAGTTATAAATGAAACTATATGACTACTAAGTACTTCATTTATAGTTTATGACAGTTACCATTGTAACAACAATACGAGTACTTTAAGCGGTGCGGTAAGACCAGCGACTATGTATCGAAAAAGATGAAATAAATAAGATCACCGCTCTTATAAAAAGTCATCTTGAAACGTCTGCTCGTTTGTCTCCCTATCTCATGAAAAAAAAAGAAAAAAAGAACATATGGACCATCCAGGACCAACTACATGCACAATTCAAAAATAGCAGCTATAAAGCAATAGGCCGCACAAAAGCTACTTAAACAGCTTCTGTGTTACAATGGCTCTCTATACCGCTAAAGTACCTACTCATCTATTGGTATGTATTTAGATATAGAACAGTCAAGAACTATGACGAGGCAAATACCGATAGTTTGAAAAGCACGAAGCCATCCGATAGACGTTTATTTCCTACACGCTGGTATGCGGCGCGGCCGGGGAATCGAACCGACTGCCCGTCAGCAACCGTTACCCAACAACCGTTTATTTTGTTCAATAATAATTAAGTCATTTTATATAGTGTACGTATAATATGTTTGTGCATATGTTTGTTTGGGACTTTCGAACTGAGGTTTTAACCACACGACGTAAAGGGAGTAGTTTGAGTTTGACGCGTCTGTATGTATGCTACGTTATACCTCTAAAACAAATGAAGCCATTTCAATGTGATAAGATGGCTGATCTCAGAGAGATAGTTATTTATTTAGCTACCGGCTGCGCTCTGTGACTCCCATACTCTATGACCCTACAGCTTTCTTTTGGCGTAAGCGATTTCAGAATTGAATCTGTAGTTTCATAGGTTATAAAGTTACTTCTTTGTAATATTGTTTGTGAGATATTTTTATTTAACAACACATACATATTCATCGTATGATCCCAAACTAAGAAAAGCTTATACTATGGGTACGAGACAATGGATTGGAAGCGATCCCAGTTATACCCAGACGAGGGCTAAGTCCGTAAGGGTCATTCCTGAAATTTGCCGCTGTCGGGTATATAAGCCTCCACCTGGAGCAGTGAGCCGAGCGGCTTCTAGCCACAAGACTTTAACAAACATTTTACAATGTTTTAGGTTCAGTACATTCAAAATCTATATGAGCAAACCCATATCACGTAACTAGCACACAATAATTTTGTTATTATTTGTCGGTAGATATCAAAAGATGTCAAAACGCTGACGGATCGGAGCGCGTTTGAAGTCGCCGCGACAGGGGCGCGCAACACTCGGCCATTTGCATAACACTCATTGTAATAATTAACTTTATTGTTATTATTAAAGTTTTATTGAGTTAGTCGACGTGTTAATTACAGGCAGTAATAAAGTATTAATGTTAATGAGTGTTTCATTAGATTGGTCATGGTGGAATGGAAAATCTGCACGTTTACAGAAAAACGTGCTAAGTTCACCAACTCGCACTGGGGAGTAGCGTGGTTGACTCTGGCCCAAATCTCACGCATATTGATGGGGAATATGTCTGGTATAATGGCAATAGACTCGCCCCCTATTACATTAGGAAGAAAATACATCGGCGAAGAGTGTGTCCACTGCAGAGCACCTAACGGTATACGGCACGGCACTTTTGGTAATAAAGGCACGATAGTGTATAAGTTAGTAATTATGTTAAAGACTTAAAACGTATTTCTAGTCGGCAGAATATGCTCTTAAAATAATGCACCATTGATTCGTGTCCCCTACCAAGGAGCTGTGCCCAATCAATCACGCGCGTCATCGATCGCCCGACGACGTCGTTAGCGGCAAAAACTCGATCGGATATCCAACTAATAAGCGGACTGCATCGATAAATAAACATTGAGCGGGCGCCGGACGAATTGCGATCGAAATTACAGTGGTTTTTCTACATATCATAGTAGTTAGGGACAGTCAAAAGAACTACCAAATATAAATAATATATCAATTGACTTTTGCATGTCTTCTCAATAGAAGTCATCGTCGTGGTTGCGTTAAAATTGTAAGTAGTAGTTAAGCAAAATGGATCCAATTCACAAAATTGACAAAAAATTGTTGTATACTGTTGTTTAGTCTGAAACCCAAAATACAGGCGACGCCTAGTTTGGGTTTCACAGTAACTAGGTAGTTTTTGTAAATATTTTGGTGATTATATTTTTTTTTATACGGTTTTAACAGGAGGCCAGTTACAATAAATAAATTAAAAGAGGAGGCATATATCCGAATTCCTTTGCACTCTTCTTGCGTTAAGAAGGGGTAGGTATACAATGTAATAGGGTAATAGTAACGCGGAAGAGATGAGGGTGTAACGATCTACCGACCACTTCCGGAAATACAGGCGCGATAATTGCTATCTACGCGGCATGTAACCGAATCACTCGTTTCAAGTCATTTTACAAGTAGTGATTTGTAAATAATGCAAAGATGTACCTACGAGCAGAAGAGGGGGTGCCTCGACCTCGCCGGCGAGGTCGGTGTCGGTTTGAGTACGATACTTGTGATAAATGTTCAAACGCCTGTAACTCAGAAACTATAATAATTAGGCACACTGCCTTGACTATGCATCTACACATCAGCTTGTATCAAAAATATTATTTCGGGCCTCTGATACTTCCTGTTGTAATTAATATCGATAAATACGGTAATCTTATTACAATACCCAGGAATGAGGTCGCGTTTAGCAACCGGCGCAACGCCAGATTGCAATTAAGATATTATGAATGTATGATAATTTAGCAACAGTGGTAGCCCTACCAACAGTTCAATACGTTTGATAGGAGTCGCTATTCGCTAGCGTGCACGTAAAATAATTACAATTGTATTTTTATTATAAAGATACTTTCTTGGGTGACCGATAGAGGCGCTGTGAACGCGTTACGCCCTGAACATACTCAGGCGAGTGAATTCACTTGAAAATTAACTCAGTGCGAATACACATCAAGATTGAATGTCTCTGACAAAAGTTACGGGTCTAAATTAGGTTGTGTCATTGATGACAGTTTTGGTGTAAAATTAATCTTTTCTATTAGATGATAGAGTCTCTCTTGGTATTGGCAAATTGTTGCGCCTATTTGAACAGGGCTTCAATCTCATGGTAGAATTACTGCTTGTTTCTGTTCATTGAGAAAGGGGTACTTTTTAAGTCACAATGATAGGTAGGTATAGGTAGAATTAAAATTATATTATTTAGTATCTACCTACCTGTCTGCAATAAGATAGTCTTATTTTTAAACAGCTGCTTTCTAATTAAAAGAACATTTTCTCCAAAATGGCCGTCGTTTTAAATTGCACACACATTTCCGCGGCCAACTCCCGTAGGTACCTACTTGTGCATCGAATTATTTTTAACTCTGCCACGATGTCCACTAAACAAAAAAAGTTATATTTTTTTATTCTTTGCACTCTGTGGTCCGTGTCGCTGTCACATGATTGGTTTTACCGGGCCATCCGACAGATGCCGCTTTGGCTTTGATCTCACCGCCCACAATTCAAAATAACAACCGCATTTGAACTCTATCTGGCTATTGGAAGAGTGCGTTTTCATGTGGCAATAATTTCAAAACGGCATTTAATATCTTTATTAATGTGGCAGAGTCCAGATGATCAATGATAACTAATTATTAGAAACATTTGTTGACCGTGCGACCCTGTATCCAGAATGACAACACAACTTTAAACTTTATCTTAATGGCAATAAGATTAATATTAGGTTAGCAGTTATTAGCGAAAGATAATCGTCAGTTATTGTATTTAGTTATCGATGAAATGCTTACCTGTGTAGAGTTAAGAAGGGATTAGAGTTACAGTGTTATTGTTGTTTATAAAATATTTAAAAAGTAATTAAATTATTAACAATATCAAATCCTTTACAATGTGATCAAGCGACACACTATTTTCTTCCATTGTGTATAATGAGAGTTCAAATACCATACTCACCTTACGTAAATTGGCATACCAACTTTAGTTATTGACATTGAACATAATTTTAAAAATTATATTCAGTACTCGATACTTGACATAAGTATACGTATATATACGTGCCAAAGTACCTTACAATTGAAGCTATAAGTACTTAAAGCATCATAACTAATAAGATCCTATAATATTGTGCTGTTATTTTATACGATTTCTAGCCGGCCATCTTGTCCAACAACGCTGTTTCTCGATCTGTGGCCTTAAGATATAATCATTGGTGTATTTGTCCAGCTGGTAAATGCTGATCTCACTGTGTCGCTGGCCAAGTCACGGCGAGCCACAGACGGCGGTCAGACAATGCAGTAATAGTCGCTAATGGAATCATCTTTGTTTGCCATGAAGTATGTCTGTCAAGGCACGGTGCTTAGGCCGTTCGCTTATGGGTATGCGAATCAAAACTCGTTGCAAACAGCCAATACAAAACATCATCACTCGAACATCATTCGAAGTGATAGGCAGAGGTGTGGTGTAATGCATCGCTTCTTTGCCGATTATAAATCCTAATGTAATAGGGTGCGAGTTTCTTTCTATTCTTATATCTTCATCTTTGTTAAATTTCATTTATTCATGTATCTGTTTCAAAATATGAATTATGTTTTATAGATGTAATTCCTAAAGGTATTTTATATGTTAGATCTTCAGCGAAGCCATTTCTTAAGACGTGTGATGTTTTATTATTTATCATTTTAGGGGTCAGTGTTTGGAATACCAAATGGTTGAGAAATCATTTACTTAGAGAATCTTAACAGAATATGAGTCAGATAAATTGCATTAATAATACGGATGCAGGCGAGGGATCAGTTTAATCAAATTGTGATGAGTCTACCCATGTGTCGGAGAGATTAACCGCGCGCGGCGCCCTCTGCCATCAGCCACTAAAACAGTTTCCATGTCAACTCACGCGCAACTAACGCTTGCTGGATTGATTAATGTACACATGAACGACTATGCTGCGATACTATGAAAACTTTACATGCTCCTGCTAGACCGCGGACCTGTGTAAAATGCGTAAATGGTAGTCAATGCAGCTAAATCAAGCAATGACTATGCCATGTTAAGTTATTAATGTAATATTTTGAAACAGCATATTCTCGGATAGAGTTGGATAGTTTAAACGCCCATGAGTAATTTCCACGGAATATCTGTTCTGTGATTTCGGCGGTGTTTCCGGTGCGGTTCCAATAACTCTAGATAACAGCTTAATACCCGTCTGCTCCAACTTCAAGTACCTAGGTTCGTTACTCCAGCATGATGGAGATGTAAATCGGGATATAAAGCGGCGAATCAATGCAGGATGGCAGAAGTGGAGACAAGTTACCAGCACTACTTGCGACCTCAAAATGCCGTTAAAGGTAAAAGGAAAAATTTACAAATCAGTCATCAGACCAGTAATTATGTACGGCTCGGAATGCTGGGCGGCTAAAGTGCGTGAAGAGAAACGTCTCCACTCTGCCGAGATGCGAATGTTGAGATGGATGTGTGGAGTGACGCGAATGGATAAGGTGAGGAATGTACATATTAGAGGTAGTATAAAAGTAGCGCCCATAACAGAGAAAGTGAGAAGTAAGAGACTAGAATGGTTTGGGCATGTGATGAGAAGAGATGAGAAGCATGTGACTAAAAGAGTGATGAGTATGAATGTTGATGGATACAGAGCGAGAGGAAGACCAAAGAAAAGATGGATGGAGTGTGTAAAAAGTGACATGATTGAGATCGGAGTCGATGTTGGTATGACGGAAAAGCGAGACGAATGGAAGAAAAGGACATACTGCGCCGACCCCAAATAATGGGACAAGGTAAGGCAAATGATGAAATGATGATGATCCGGCCGGATAGTGAAAACGAGGCCGGATAGGCCGGATACCGGATAGTTACCGGATATCCGTTTCATCTCTATTTACTGTGGCATTGTAGAACAATTTGGAATAAAAAAATAGTTACACATGATTTATGAAGTGATTGGAATTCCTTTCTTAAAAAATGATCAGCCCACTGAGTTTCTTGCCGGATCTTCTCAGTTGAGGTCGCGTTTCGATCCGGTGGTAGAATAGTAGAATATAAGAAAAAAAATGTAAACTTGACAATTTGTAAGTGCCCCCATAGGCCTATACAGACTAAATAATTTGACTTTGACTTTAAGTTTGCGGAAAATAATGCAAAGAACTATCTCTACCCTATGGCAGGGTTATTTCGAAAATATTCATCTATGATGGTGAAAAGTGTTAGTACCTATATCTGGAACAGGTATGCTGCTATCACAGACTATCAGGTTCAGTTAGAAAAAGATAGATTAACAACATTCGATTCAAACAACGCACTTTAAACAGTCGATTGAACATTAAATGACGTGTCACGTTGACATGTCAATAGAGACTCCTGCGCAGCGGTGCGCGATGATCGCCACGACTGCGCCCGCGCCGCCCAGCCGACAGACCCTTGAGGACAAAGGTATTGAGATAACAGTCTGATGATCTTATTAATGGTTGACTTATGTGAGAACTGTTAAGAGTCAAGGGACTGTAAAGTATACTAATGTGTTGCCAATAAACATCTGAAATTCGGTATTAAAAATATATTTAATTGTTCCAATTCAACGTTATCTTACATGTTTCCGCCACTCTACACATAGGTACAATCATATCGAGCAAGCAGAAGCCGCCTACATATGTAGGTACCTGTAAAACGCATTCCGTTCTTATTGAACACTAAACTTGTACAACGCTGTAAGCTAATACGCGCGCTCTTTAGTCAGATTTGAAGGAGGCTTTGTGAGCTGTCGGCGTCGGGTTACGCCGTCTACAATTTCGCGATACAACCGTTGGATTAAATATTGCATCGGAGGTGTTAACTGCTGGAACCCGATACGGGGTTATTTGCATCGCCGGACGGCGTTCGGCGGGTTACATGGACGCTATAGTGTTTTACAAACGAGCGATTTATCTCGCTCATGATTGCTCAAATTACTCAATAGACAAGTTGCCCGACTCTTGGCTTCAAATATTGACCCTACTGATCACTCCCGAAGATCGTGTGAACAACATCTCAGCAGTCTCTACGCATATGATATGACGCGATCCGATTTAGTCATTTACAAAGCTATTCGAAAAAAAGTAGAACCTGGAGAGCAGTGGTAGACTACCTACTGTTGGTAAAACGCTCGCTTTGAACGCTTGTGGTAAACGTTCAAAGAGTTTGCAACCCTGACTTTTCAAATTTCATACGCGACTTTGAATGGGAAGATCCGGTAATACAATCGAAGGATTTGTTTTCTTGATAATAGTTCTTTCGTTAAAGTTAGTTAATTGATCTCAATAAACTTATTCGTTTTTAAAATACTTAGTCCGTTAGAATTCTACATCAATAGACAAAACCCCTTAAATCAAATTAAAAAAAAAAGGTTATTTAACTTTATCGGCGCGGCATAAACCTTCAAAGCCAAAATACTTAACTAAACCCGATCTTAGTCTATTCTTATCAATTTGCGGATTAACCATTGTGCTTCACATATCGCGTTACCAAGATATAACATGTCAAAAAGACCGAAAGCACACAGTCGCTGTGAGAAATCTTAAACAGGTGGGAACGGGTAAAATTGTGTTTTTTTTAATAAAAAAATTGGCAAACGCAACATTGTCGGCGCTCGGTCTTTTGGACCGATATGCGGGTGGTTTAAGGTTACTTAAAGTTTATTGGCTGTCTGTCGCGTTGCTAATAGATCCTGACGAGAATCTCTTGTTACCTTTTTTGCGATATCAAATTATTACTATGAATATTGTCTGCTGAATAGAAATTGGTTTTAATACATCATGTTACTTAACGAGTTTCTCTTCTTGTGGGAAGATGCGTCAATGTCAAACACATGTTGCCGCTGTTTGCAGACTTCGGTGCCTTGGAAACAATTTTTGAAGTCTTTGCCGTGCCAATGGATCTTAGGCTTGACATTATTATTTAAAAATTAATGTTAAAAAAAACTTTATGAAAACAAGCTTTTATTTAATTGCCCTTAGTTTTCGTGTTCTACTCAGCAAGCCCCTTCATTTGATACCCATACTGTGGTAGTGCAGAAAAAATAACTATTCCGCCATCTTGGATGATCCGCCATATCGGAATTAGAAAGACGTCACATAGCTAAGCATGTATTGTCATACAAAGTAAGCGTGTTTACCAAATTTCAGCTCAATTGGTTAAAGATAACGGATTTAAAATTCAGTTGCAAGATTCCACCCGGACATACCTACATACGTTGCGAGCTAATATAAAGCTTGTAATAATAACGAACTGTATTGACTCAATGAAAAAGCTCATTCGTCAACGAAATGTGTAGTAATCTCTGGGCACACTGGGGCGTGTTAAGTCTCGCGTCCATTTTTATGACAATACCAAAACGTACTCTGGGTCAATATACATAAAGATTGAATTTCTTTGGTAACAGCCACGCCCCACGCGTCGATATTCGCACGCGGTGTCAATGTCACATGTGTTCATTGAAGAATAAACTTTTTCTCTAAATCAATACAGTTCATTTTGGGATTGGCGAAACTTTTGACGAGTGCATGACGCCTCAGTAGAGCTTGGAATATAATCATGAAGCAGGGCACAAAACGTCAAATTGGTCGTATTTTTACGTTTGTTTTTCTGCATATCTCGAATAGAGATGATGTCTATCAAACTAAAATCGGGCCCCAGTCCTCCGTCATCACATTTATCACCCATTTTATGTTTCGTGTACATTTATTTAATTTTTTAACGCTGTTTATTACTTATTATTGGCAAAATGGCTCTTAATTGCGGGTTATTCTATATTATTTCATTTGGTAAAAGATAAGTGTTTTAATAACTAACTTTTCCCCTTTGTATGTAGTACTTTTTTTATCAAACACGTATATTTATCTTAATAACTTTTTACAATACTACATCACACATAGCCGACGTAAGATTTTTTTTTCAAAAACAAACCGCACCTTTTATCGATGTTCGCCCGCAAAAAACGAACACAATCCATCAAGTATTTCAAACAACATAATCTAGTTTGGCCACCATTAATCAAAATCGCATCGATTCCCATACAACATCGAGCGGTATTTTTTTTATTAATAATATGACAGGTAAATGCTCGGCATTTAGGCTTTTTCTCTTTTTAACAAATTACTTTCGTATTTGCTGATACATAAATCCGTAACGACTCTTGTCATCGAGAACATAGGGTGTACATTTGAGTAATATTTTCTTTCTCATGAGCATAAGTAAGTTGGTATATGTTATTATCTTTTGTGCCGGCTCGACTCAATTAGAAGCGGCGTATCGATATTTCATATCGATCTCTCGATTCGGTACTCGATTTATTAATTAATCGATATACAAACAACGGGCCGTCATCGTCGCGATATCGTGTTTGAGATAGATCGTCTGCGGGCTCGACACGGCGCGGGCGCGGCTTTTAACGTACGTCTTAAGTGTTATTTTGTATTCGCTTTTTATTTAATCCAGTTAATGTACATCTGTGGTTACTATTTTATTATTAAACATGTCTATTTCACTGTCACAAGTATCCTTAATCACACTGGGGCGTCAAAAGTCTCGCGTCAATATTTTTGCCGATAACAAAACGACGAAACGAACCCAGCACCCCTAGCATGGCCGTATAGACATAAGTTTTATCTGTTTCATCTGTAAGATTTGTCGAGAAAATTACGTCACTCCGAACTTTTTGTACTGGACATGGCTCGGTGTGACGTCATTTTGTCGACGAATCTGACAGTTGAAAGACAGTTGAAAGATAAAACTTATATCTACGCGGTCATACTACAGGGCCTCAAAAAATATACATGAAGATTGAATTTCTGTCCTTAAAGCCGCGCCTCCACGCATCTAAATTTGCTCGCGTTGTCAGCGTCATTACGTTGAAGAATGAACTTATTCTATATGTCAATACAGTTCGTTTCGGTATTGGCAAACATTTTAAAGCTCGAGCCTCGACGCCCCAGTGTGTGGAGGCGGCTTATACACTTATTAGATAAATGATCGATAGGGATGTGGTGTTCATAGTCTCGCACTCTTTCCAATACTGGATATTTAAAAAGGATTCAGAACCTTTCTCCAACCTTATCCTGATGGAAACAAAAGATAACTTTTTAACCGTTTTCCCGTAAAAAACCGTACAAAAAGTAACCTCTTACGAAAATCCGATTACCGACAACATTTTGCATTATTCCTTACAAGACTAATGTACCGAAAGATCGGTAAGCGTAACCATTTTTTAAACCTACCTAACCTTTTCACAGAAAATGAGTATTAAATATTGTTTAACAAAAAAAAGATACAATATTTTAGTCTTAACAAAGTATATTTTTTAATCTTTAATAATCATAAGTAGTTTAAGAGGGTAGGTGCCTGCCTTGCCTACTAAAGGGTGGTATTGTCTGATGAGTAGCTACTTACCTACCGAGAGGGTTGCGGTTAATAGTGCGAGAGCGGATGGCGTATGTTGGTCGGCTTGTAGCCTGTATCATATGTTGCAATAATACAGGGTGTACATATTATCATAATAATTTTACGGACTTCACAAATTGAAATAATTATTACGACCTCAAGGTAACTACAATAATGTTGTTTCATTAATTTTAGTTTATTCGGCTTAAATGTCGTCTATATAGTAAGAAATCTTTAAGACGCCCTAATGGTAAGGCTAATAGTGTAAAAAATATTAAGATATGAGCTAGTATGCAAAACAGAAAATGGAATGTGTTAGACAAATATAACGTTAATATTAATTATTCTAAATGATTTTTAATTAAAATAAATATACGATTTTAAATGAAAATAGTCCAATTAAATTATCATAAACAACCATAGTTTAAAAATACGGCATTATCTCTGATATTAACATTTTGTGGTGACCCTGAACCACTCGAGCAGGATTCGTCCGCGCCGTTGCCTCCTTTTGCACTTATTAAACATATCTTATATCAATAATAAATCTGCTTAAATTCCGCGTAAACCAAACTCCTTAGTAAGTTTAAAATACGGTTCAAAATGCTGTGAAATATCATGAATTTCTTAGGAGTATTGGATGCGCGAGCGCAGATGTGTTACGTCTTTGTTGTATAATTTGCGCTTTCCGGTTTAGTGGTTGCGTCGAGTGGGATCACTTGCGTGGGTATGTAGGTTCGAGCGGTTAGGGTTGAGGGTTATTAGATTACGGCATGTTCACAAGTGAAGGGTTAGGTGATAAGGGAGCCTGGAATAATTAATCGACAGACAAAACTTACTCATCGTATGATCCCAAATCGAGAATTGTAATATAGGTACCACTGGGAGTAATCCCAGTTACACCTGAACTGGGGCAAAGTTTGAAAACGCCATTTTTGAAATATTCCACTAACAGGAATCGAACTTGCAACCACCGTGTGGTGAGCCGAGCAGCCTGCTATCGAACTACTACACCCAGCCGCTGTAATAGTGTTTATATAAATTTGAAAAATTATTGGCTTAGGTTTGTACCAATATTGTAATGATGTCAAATACCTAACCTTTTTGAAGAGACACACACATTTTAAAGTCCGATTTGTACCCACCACTGTACAAAGGGGCTTGTATTGATGCAAATACATAACATCAATCATGAACTGTCGATTTGAAGTCTTGTTTTCCTGAAAATAAAACCCCTGCGTTCATTGTAATGGACTCGCCTTATTGGTGAGGCAATATAAATTGGTGCACCTCTACTTACCGTCTCGTGGATTATTAACGTCGTGATGATGTAAATTTCAAATATCGCGGATGCTCTAAGCAACTATTTATTACATGACAATGTTACAACCACACGTCATTCAAAGTAACTATTTTTTTTGTCACACAAAGACCACATATTAGGACGCTACAAAAATACATCCGCGCTACGAGAACAATGGACTTATACCCTACTTTCTTACAAAACACCTTAACACCGTAGTACACTGGCAACGGAATATAAACCTTATTTGGTGCACGATAGAGCTAAATTCTTTACGTGCGTGTTCGATAGGGTAAAGGGTACAATTATTGTCATCATCACATTAACCCTGTCAACGCTTATCCCTGATTTATATGAAGCAATTATTCTTTACCGATATTTAAAACGAACCGTCTCTTTACATGTGTTATGTTGTTATACAAACATGCTATACATGCAGGTGAGGTGTTATTCTGGGTAGGAAGAACGAAGAAAAACAGTTCGAATTGAAAAACTATTTTAGATTTTTATTCAAACTTATTTTATTGAATACGAAATTCTAACTGTGAATGCATTTTAAAGTGCGAAGACACTATTTAACAATGCTAGTGTATTTATTTGAATGTATTTTAATGTCATACTAGTAACAACAGTCAAACCCTACAAAAAACCGGTCGGTAATCAATTACGTACATTAATCGAGTATTTTCTAAACAATCCTTTATTTTAGTAAAAACAATTTGAATTATTATCTTTGTTGCAATTTAAATTGCTGAATTAAAATTATCAACTGAACGAAATGTCATTTTGGCAACGAAAAATATATATAAAAAAACTCGTTTTATTTATCAAAATAGTCCACACCTGAAATTCCATCGATTTACTAACACAAAGCACACAGAATACGCCTGTACGTGGGAGTGGAGCGGCGCGGGCGCAGCAAAGCCTGCGATTGAGACATCCGACACGCCATCAAACGCGCCGCCTTTCTATAGCCCTTTACGTATCAACAACTGAACCTCGTACCTTAAAAATGACGTCATTCGGCACCATGATCTTTGACACTCTGTTATAAAGTTGATTTTCGTAGCGATTCGATTTAATCACCTGTATTTCTATGTTGGTAACTCTTTATCCATTTAACCCTTATATCATTCTTTGTTGTCTGAAATTTGTCAGATGCGTGATGCGTAGGACATCTTTTGATGTCTTTTTTATGTTTTTCTTCATTCATTGTTGGTGCATTAGGCGTTATCTGATCTGTGGAGTGCTAATGTGGCAACGCATTATGTGTTAAGGCAGTATTGTTGTGTCAACTATCAATGTTGGGGAGGCTAATATTTTATTTGTTGTCAGTGTGGAGAGTCATTTTGAAAACTCCATAACCATGAGACGGAGTAAAAAATATTTTTTCTTGATGCAACTTATAAATGCATATGAGATTTGTTTTCCTAAGCCTGTGTCCTAACCGTTAGTGTCCCACCGTTGGGTAAACGTCTCCCTTATCTCTTCCCATTCCTCCCAGAAGTTCGTTAAATGTACACTGACAATTCAAATAGAGAGTAATAAAAAGTTAGGTACTTCTAATTCAATCTACTGTATTTTAATCGAGAAATGTCTCGAGCCGCCCGCACACTGGTGCGTCGACACTCGCGCGTCAAAAGAATTGCCAATACCAAAACAAACCCTGTGTCCAATATGTAAAAAGATTTAATTTCTGTGTTAAAAGCCATCACTCGTCAATACTCGTTCGCGCCGTCAATGAAAATTCTTTGAAGAATTAGCATTAATTCTTTAGTATTGGCAAAAAAAAAATCCGTGTCTTGACGCCTTAGTGTGCCCGAGGCCAACAATATAATATATTATTTTATTCTATAAAACATTATATGGACTCGGGAAAGACCACTTTTACCCAACAAGTTGGGAGGCTGTGAAAATGTGTCTACACCATACAGTGGTGACATCATCAACAGATTTTCTTACTGAAGCACGATAAAAAGATAATCGTCATGAATCACACGCCACTGCCTCGGTAATTGAACGCAGCGCGCGCGCATCGGCGTTAATTAGATTGTCCGGCGCGTGCGTCGGTCGCGACCCCGCGGGTCGACTCGCTACCTAGAGTAGTCGACCAACCAGTCGAGGCGGCGTACCTACCAGTGCAGAGACGAATTCATGATTATATATTGTTGTGACCTTTTCTTTGGGACTTTTCAGGACGCCCCGAACGCCTCCATCGTGACCTAACGACCGCAATAACTAGGATCGACTAAACGTGCTGTCCGAAGCGTGTACGAAATCGTCCAATTATAAATGCCAAAATCATTTTTATTTTATTTGTGTAAGCCAAAAACACTTATAGATAGTCAGATTCTACCACCGATTCGCAATGCTGCTTCCACTGAGAAGAGCCGATTAGAAACTTAACGGTTACTCTTTTCAAGATAATGAAAATACAAGTGGTCATCTATCTAGGTATTTATCACGACCAGCGCATCTGATTTCTGGGCAAATGGTTTGCGCGCATATAACATTTCGATCAAGAAAATATTTGTGCATGCTTGCTTGTAAAATTTAGTCTTTTTCCAAGTAGAAATAGACATGTACTAGTATCGAAAACGTATATTACGATACGTCTGCGTTACTATTATGTGATTTGGAATTAAATTTATTTAAATGATTGCCTTTGCATGTACCTGTATCATAAGTTAGTGCGAAATATATACTGGTATGTACATTCTAAAAGTAGGTAGGTACGGATGTTGGAACGGGGATAATATTCATAATATTTTTATTTCCGTTATACTATTTTAGCTTACTATTTTATTATCTTTAATCCGGCCCTGCCTGCGTTCGATAATTGTTTCAATTCCACTCTGAATGAAGTTTGATTAGCGTTTTATTGTTATTGTTATAAGGTGTGAATTATAACCGTTAGCAATAACTTGATGTAATTGCGCCTGCGCCGTTTTAAAACTTTTAATTTATTTGATGGACGGTAAAGCGATGTAATCTGTAGATATGAAAATCATTTTTGTGATTGGGTTATTTTTGCCCAATGCAGTAGAAGTTATTTGGTAGTTAAAACCAGAATCAGAATCAGAATATTTTTTATTTATATAAACCAATACAGGCACTTATGAATCGTCAATAAATAGTAAAAATAGTAGCTCTACCAGAAATATATGAGGAAATTTGATGACTGCTTGGTGTAGTGGTTGGAGCGTAGGCAGCTCGGCTCACGGCACCAGGTGGTCGCGGGTTCAATTCCCGACAACGATAAATTTTCGGAATTTGCCCCGGTCTAGGTGTAACTGGGGTCGCTTGCAGTCCATTGTACGTACAACCCATACTATAAGCGTTGCTTAGTTTGGTATCATACGATGAGTATGTGTCGTTTGGAGATATTTATTATCCTTGGTAAGTTGTAAAACTGTCGTCACAAACACATAACCGATTGTGGGATGGCTACGTGTTAAAAAACTAAGTTCAAATTCGTAAATGAGCATATCCTATTAAATATTGTTTGTACTTGGTAATTTGAGTAACTACCTAGTCCGTTCACCCCCAAGATACTTTGGCGACAAGTGGATAAACGAGAAGATGAGGCAAGCAGTGAGCGTGGCGCGGCCCCCTTAACTGGCGCACACACCCTGATAAGGAAGTTTGTGTATTACTCAATTGTACGGACAATAGACCGTCACGCCATGTGTAGGGTCGTATGCACTGTTACGGTATCATTGGTGACAAGAACAGTTTGAACTGCGTCTTAGTTTTTACGAAATGATTAAATTTTAATGGAATAAAATGAGGAATAGCTGCACCTGCTATTATCGGGGATTCTAACAGTGTAAAGTAATTAATAGCAAGGACAAATTCAATAAATCGTAATCGTAAAGCAGTGAAGGGGGCAATAATGGTGGATGCTTAGTTCAAATTTTGAACTCAATGGGTAAAATAATTTTGTACACCAACAGTCATAACTTAAATAAACTTGAAGATTGAAAGATCATGTAATCGCAAGTGTTTATCTTAAGACAGGTACCAACCAATTTTTCATGGAAGAGCAGCCAAATAATAACAATAATAGCATATAAAATTTGCTCCTACGGGAATCGTACCTAAACCATACTTTGCTGAGTGTGTGAAGTGTGTCGAAACAAATCAAACAATACGACAAATTTGTCGTTTTGTTTCGACATAATATCTCGATCATGCGAGAATTGGGCCCCTGGGCTCAAACCGTCAGACGCAGTTGCAGTTAGATGTGATATTAGTTAAGTAATATTGGGTACAAGTGTATATGATCTATAAGCTAATCGCAGCATCCCTGCTCGGCGCTGCGCGGGCGCACGGAGACGCGGAACATGATTGTTGTCACATACCTTCGAGTTTATTGCGCAAGGGTGCTCAAACTTTTCACACGCGAGATGTCGTGTCACAGGGGTCCAATTCTCGCACGAACGACATCATATCGAATTCGACATATGTCGAAAAAAACGTCAAATTTGTCTTCTTTATGTTTTATTTCGACAAAATGTCGAATTAGAGATAATATCGATCTTTCGCGACTCGCCTCCCTGGGGCCTTACCCCCTTAAAGTATTGTTATGTCAATAGTAACTGTCAATTTTTGACAGATTTTGTACTGAGCTAACTGTCAAGAACTGAAAGTAATATTTAAAACATTGCAGCAAGGTGGGGGTAAGGGGGCTGGCCTCCCGTATACCAACAGATCGTGTGAACGCTTCTGCACATATTCCCGTCCGATCCGTTAATATAGGGTAGCCGGCTTTACCTTGTGAATACAGCCTTAAGTGAAATAATTGTAATTTAAATTTGATTCAACCTTCAGATACTTAATTTGTATTGTAAATAAGTGGTACCAATAGTTAGGTAATGTGACCCCTGATACGATAAACATAATATGCATCAGTTAGTATAAATTAATAAAAAAACCGGCCAAGTGCGAGTCGGACTCGAGCACGAAGGGTTCCGTACCATTATCTATAAAAACGGTAAAAAAGTCTCGTTTATTGTATGGGAGCCCCCCTTAAATATACATCATCACCACGCCTGTATTTCCCGAACGGGTAGGCAGAGGTGCACTGCAGTGCGCCCACACTTCGCCGATGTATTTTGGTCCTAATGTAATAGGGGGTGAAATATTAATTTAGTTCGGTTTAAAGAATTTATTTTCTCAAAAAAGAACTTACATAGTTCACTTAAGATATGAGAAACTTAAAAATATATATACATTTTCATTAGTAGGTAGGTATAGTTTGACTTGCCGGATACACTTCAGAAACATAATGAAGTAGGCTTATAATGTTTAATCATGAAGCAGGCCAATTTGTTTGTATTACTTGTTTATAAATACCTTACATTAGTCTTGTTTACTTAATAGGTACATCTTCAGTTTATTCTTAAACATAGTAGTCGAAGTAGATTCTTTGACAGTTTTAGGTAACATATTATATAGCTGAGCTCCTTCATACTGTATGTTTTTCTTGCCATAGTTTAGGGTTCTGATCATTGGTAGTTCTAAGTTATCTTTATTTCTAGTGCGATACCGGTGGGTTTTATATTTAAATGTAATTTGTGTGTGCGTAGTTTTGGTAAGTATTTTTTTAATTAGCATGCACGTATTAAAAACATATAACTTTCTTATATTTAGTAGTTTAGTTTCATTGTAAATATATTTGGTTGACGTTAAGTAATCAAAACTGAATAGGACTTTTATTAATTTGTTTTGTGTTATTTGTAAGTCATGTAAATTTGTGTTCGCGGCTTGTCCCCAAACTTGAATCAGATACTCAAGATGCGGTTTAACTAATGTGTTGTATATATTATATCGTAGCTTGTACGGTACACATTTCGCTATACTCCGTAAGGCACCGGTAAGTGGTATTAACTTCGATCTTATGTAGTCTATGTGTGCCCTGAAAGTTAATCTACTATCCAGAACCAAACCGAGATATTTTTCTTGGTTCGTCCGATTTAGTTGCTTTGAGTCTATAGTAAGTGGGGGGAAATCCGAAATCTTTTTATTTTTGGCATTAGTTTAATTATTTATTTTTAAAGTGAATAGATATATTAACTAAATATTTATTTTATTCTGTTTTTTAGTATTTGTTGTTGAGTGGTAACAGAAATCCATCATCTGTGAAAATTTCAACTGTTTAACGGTTCATGAGAGCCTGGTGACAGACGGACAGAGAGACAGACAGACGGACGGACAGCGGAGTCTTAGTATAGTGTCCCATTTTACCCTTTGGGTACGGAACCCTAACAAATAGCTAACGATTGAATTTTAAATTGATGTGAATGAGGAAAACTGCAAAATCTGACCTGACTATCAAATTACTTACTTAGAACACACTTCAGTAAAATTGTATGCATCGTCATATACTTAACGTAGTTGATAGTGACTAAATCGCGTTACAAGCGAATAATAATTGCAAATATTGATACATAGTTGGCATGAAATACCTTATTTTCCAGAAAACTTCAAAATACTGGAATCAATGCACTCGGTGGTCACTTTCTTAGTCAGAATCAGATTCTTTCCCTTCAAGTAAACCACTATAAAGGCAGGTACTTATAAATCATCAAACAACAACAAATATTGTATTCTAACAACCATTATTAATTATGGAGAGAAAATCCTTGGCTACTCTTTTTTTACAAGATTTTTCAATGTCTATCCCTAACACTGTATTAATAGAAATACCACACCACCAGAAAATATCACATTTCCAAGCTGAACAAACACTTAAGTAATATAAAATAATGTAGAATTATGTACAAATGGTAAATAAATAAAATTAGATAAACCACTCCAATAGTTAAATCCCAATAGCTATCTACGTATATATACATATACATACCTGAGTCCAATACTTCGCTGAATGACCGTTACCCCTAACTCAAGAACTCGCACTGTAGGCTGTTCACTAAACAATACACTGAACAATATTGTCTCAGTATTTATATACTTATCGATGGAGCCT
Organism: Ptilodon capucinus; assembly: GCA_914767695.1. Lineage (NCBI taxonomy): Eukaryota > Metazoa > Arthropoda > Insecta > Lepidoptera > Notodontidae > Ptilodon > Ptilodon capucinus. The sequence goes on along the minus strand of OU611814.1, from coordinate 12,820,358 downwards.
ATCACGTCTATCACGGCCTTCATGTACGCGTATTGTCGGCTTCTTCGGCACGTGTAAGCCTCTTCAAACAGTCTGTTACGAGCAGACACGCCGAGGGGTGATTATTGCATCGAGACGTTTTACGATGATGAGCAGGTACTTGTATGGCCAATAATGAATTGTAAGGTTATTTGTAGCTTTTTAGTGCACCTAGGTTTTTAAAGTCGGTTTTTGTTTTTTGTTAAAAATATTATTTTTTTCACGAATTTTTGTGTCAATAATCGTTGAAAAGTTGCGAATATTATCACCTTATAACAGCCCTAAAAAATTTACAGCCAAAAAAACATCCCCCCCCACCCCCTTGTCACCCCTTTGGGGGTGGGTTTCGATTTTTGTTAACAATCCGTATTAAACAATTTTTTGTTTTTTTTGTTTTTCAATTAAAGATTTTTCGAAATCGGTTCACTAACGCCGGAGATATGCTGTAGTCCGGATTGGACCCCCATTTCAACCCCTACATATTTTTTTTTCAAAATTCCTGTAAAACGTATTTCTTTATTTTGTATGTAAAATACATATACAAAGTTTCAAGTCGATCAAAAAATATTTTTGACTCAGCATGAATGTTCCAAAATTGGCGACTAATATCCTTATAACGGCTTCATAAAAGATTTCGTATTGTAACTACTAGGTTAGATTTGTTCAGTAGAGTGTTTTATATATCATGTTTGTTTACCAAGATAATCGTTAAATTATCGTCATAACTAATCTGAAACATTATCATTATAATCAAACTGTATGTATTGATTCTACACACATTCGAGATATGTTGTACTTGTCTAACTGCTAACTCATCCCTTGCGATATCCAAGACGTAGATAAAGTTTGAGCACCGCCCTCTCAGCCCGCGAAGGATGCTGCGAAGGAGCGAGGCGCACAATTGCGTGGCAAGTGAACACATCCTCATCAGCCGCTCACCGCTCTACAGACTCTTCCTATTTCATAACACTTGTTTGTACATGCTCTATCGTTGTAGCTCCAACGGACTCTAACATGTTGACTAACTGTTGTGGCACAATTGGAAAATTGTGGTCACTTCTTATTTGGTATAACAATATGACAATGCAGTATCTTCATATTAAGTGACAAAAGGAGGGTTTGGTTGTAGCAGTTTAGTTAATTGGACAATTTGGTAGCCTAGTGGGTAGAACGCTCGCCTTGACTCAAAGGGAGCAGGTTCCTCCAGGATCTTCGGATTTCATATGCCAATGTCATTTGCAATCATGATTACCACTTGCTGAACGGTAATGGCAAACCTGCACGTCTATAAAAGACGTGTGAAGTTCGCCAACCCCCACTGGCCCAGCGTAGTGGACTATGGCCCAAATCTGCCTCGTATCGAACGTGCCCACTATTATGGCAATAGGTTCAGGCAATAGGTATTACAGTGCACATCTGCCTACACCTTCGGAGAGTAAAGGCATGATGTTGATGATGATGACGTGTGTTTCTGAGGCGAGCGAGTTCACTTGACTGTATTTGAAATGTGCTCTGTGTATGTGTTAGTATATGATATACGTGCAGGTTGAATCAGTGTGACAATAATTACCCGCGTCATTACCCGTTGATATTTTGTTGAAAATGTGCTCTATCGATGAATAAATACAGTTCGGTTTGGTAATGGCAAAAAATATGACGGGCGCGTATTTGCGCAGGCCTCAAATATTTGCTTTACATAGTGTTTACAAGAAAACTGAAAGGAATTGTATAGACCAGTATATGAATAATTAAATGAGTGCAAACAACGAAAGTCACATGATGCAGAGGCGGGAACAACCTTGTTCGCACGATGCGAGCCCGGCACGTGTAATCTATAAAGCACACACATCACACTTACAACTAGAGATGGAACGGATAGTGGTTTGGCCGGATACCGGATACTGGATATTCGGCAAGCTACCTTGATATTCGGCCCTTTATCGCGTTACATGAAGACATCTCAAATCAATTGCTATCACGACCCATAGGTACCTACTATGGTCAGTTCATTTGCATCAGTACCCGCAGTTGTCAAGGTTTGCTAGAATTTATGTTTCAGCACCTGGCAGTGGCGTTTACTTTGGTATTAATTTTGTATTCATTCACCACAATTTGCCAATTGTAATAGAACTAAACTAATTAATAAGTAAAACAAATATTTTTGACGAGCGATGAAACGGTGAATAAACGGTGTCCATAACCTATTGTAGTATGATTTGCCTTGTGCAAAATAATAAACATTTTTTGAATGTTAATATCCGGAACACTACACGGAATAATACTAATAATACCGGAATAATACACGATACTGAATTACTATCCGGTATCCGGTCGGATAATGAAAACAAGGCCGGATACCGAATAGTTACCGGACATCCGTTTCATCTATTACAACACAGTTTTGGGGCTAGTTTCGCAGTTGACGTTTACGAGTATCATTCCACCAATTCCAGCCTATCTAAGCCCTGCGTACCGGCCGCGTCTAAACTTAAAACGTAGTTTTCTAACAAAACGAACGGAATTACTAATAGGCTCATTTGAGCTTCGGCCACACTGGGTATCAAAGCGCACGTAAAAAAAATTACCAACACCAAAACGATCTTTGGATGGTAAATATTGAGTTTCTTTGGTAAAAGCTAAGCGACAACACGTGACAATTCACTCGTGCTGTCAGTGATATTTCGTTGAAGAATTAACTGTTGCTATAAGTCAATACAGTTTGTTTTTGTATTGGCAAAATGTGTGATGAACGCGTCCAGACGTCACAGTGCGCGAATCACACAGGCTTTATCGACGAAGGTCATCAACGACATGAGGTCGCGCGTGACCTTTGGGCCGTTCAAATATTACGTAAGGAGATTTATTACAATTATTTACTCCTATCCCCCTTGTCAGCAAAAGTAAGCAAAGCTCTTACCCCCTCCCCCATGCTTACGTAAACATTGTTCAATTAAAAATGTATTTTTTTACAATTATAATAATAATTTTATCCCCGAAAATGCGTTTCGTTTTCAAGCATAGACAATGTGAGGGTTGCCGTATTCGTGTAAAAAAGTAAATAACTACCGATGACGTAATCATAATCTAGACTACCATGTCATCCAAAATAAGCAAAACAAAGACCCCCCCACCCCCCATAGTGCTTACGCAATACTTGAACGGCCCCTTTACAACAGATATTCAGTCTTTTTGACGACGGCTTTGTCTAATATTTGGAGCGTAGGCCGCTCGGCTGGTGGTTGCAGGTTCGATTCCCGCCAGACGCAAATTTCAAAAATGGCCGCTTCGGAATTAACCCTGGTCCGGTTGTAACTGGTAACGCCCCCAGTCCGTTATATGGTACCCATAGTACAAGCTTTGCTTAGTTTGAGATCATACGATGAGTACGTGTTGTCTGGCGACATTAATGGACAGAGTACATATTCAAATAAACTCATGTTAATTCGCTTGCTCCAGTGGATGGAGGGCGTTAAGACTCCATGTAACACATACAGTTACTTTTTTTTTTTTAATGGACTACGCTGTGGCCGCGAGGTGGCCGTTACAGCTTTACCGGAGGAGCATACAATTGGTGAAAGGCTTCATGCAAAAAAAAAAAAATTGTTTTCGTCTCTTGTGCAGAGTGGTGACAATATCGTAACGCAATATGTCATTTAGAAACAATTAGATCTGAACACCTGTCATTAGTGTGACATGCCACGTTACATGTGTTATGCAGTAGTATAATAACATATAACTCTATAGTCTCTAATATAGTGTTACAGACTAACCTATAGTTTAAAGCCTTGGCCCACAGGGACGTCAAGATATGCGCGTCAAATTTTATATTAATATACATAAAGATTGAATTTCTTTGATAAAAGCCACACGACCAACAGTCCAAATTTTAGACAATTGCTTCGTCGACTCCATTCTTGGTAATAGGAATAGTCACATTAATGTTAGGGCGCTAGAACAGAGAAGATAGGCAATTTTATCCTTAGTAAGGCAAACGCACAGATAAGGTTTCCACTGTTAGGCATATAGCTTCTTCTTTCTAGAGTTGAAATACTGCTGAATACCTGTCCAGTCCACTAATGAGAAGCAGCGTACGTGACTCCCGGCACGGCTTCGAATGGCATAATCAAAACAAACGATTTACTTTATAGGTATGCCAATTAATTAGCGATTAACGCGCCCCTGTTGACTAACATAGAGACACAACAAGATTCCGGTCTAAGTGTAAACGTCAAGGCCTGGTAACTTAAATGTTTAGTTAGCGATAGCTTAAGCCACTTCTTGAAATGCTTCTATCATAAGATAAAAAGTATCATTTCGAAACAAATCGGACGTCCACATCCAAATGTATTGAAATTTTTCATTCATCTACAAATCATCCACAATAGCGTTGTATAGTGCAACGGTGCTGTAATGCCTCTATAGTTGTATTATATCTTTCTGTCCATTTGGAACCCAGAAACATAATGTATTTTATGCGCTTCTATAAATATTGTTCAGTCTTAATGATATAAAAATAAATAAATACAAAATAAAAGAATAAAAAAGCCTGTATTTCCGTATCCTTAAATTACATTTCAAATGCTGGTATTTGTTTGTTAGTGTTTGGTTAGTTTTGAATGTTTTGCTTATTGTCTAAATGTTAGTAAGAGTTAGTTTTTGCTTTTGGATATGGACCCCTCCTCGGGTGAAGGCCTCCTCCAGTCCTTTCCACTTATCTCTATCCTTGCCGATAGTTTGCCAGTCCTTTCCTATTAATGCGGTTATATCGGTTATATCGTCAGCCCATCGTCTTTTCGGTCTCCCTACCCTTCTTTTGCCAATTGGCCCTTTCCACCTTGTGGTATTTTGGTATTTTTGATACACTCTACAAATTTCGCAAACTGATCTTGTCATCGTTGGTGCGTCAATGATAGCCTTCTAGTCACTCATCACATTTAATTTAATTTTTATCATCGCATTCTTTTTTCTTTTTTTTAACCTATATTGTCCCACTGCTGGGCAAAGGTGTCCCCCATTCTCCTCCAAACATCTCTATCTTCTGTCATATCACTCCATCCCTCCAGATAACGGTCTAGGTCATCGCACCACCTTTTCCTCCGTCGACCACGGCGGCGGTGTCCGTTATCTGGGATCCATTCGGTACAAATTTTGGCCCACCGGATGAGATCCATTCTTTTTACATGACCCGCCCACTTCAGCAGAGCGGACTTTTCACCCACGTCTGTAATGCGAGTCATGGAGCGCAGTAAAGTGTTTCTCACACGGTCGATCCGCTTGAAACCCAAAATACTGCGCTCTATGGCTCGTTGGCAAATCTTGAGTTTGGACTTTTGAGATTCGGTCAGTGACCATGTCTGAGCGCCATAAGTAAGTACGGGCAAGATGCACATGTCGATGAGTCTGCGTTTAAGTGACAAAGGAAGGTCACCCTTCATAAGCCCCATTAGTCGCATTCTTATTTTTCATTTATTACCAATGTTCCTTTTATGTTATTCCTCTTACTTATGCATGTTGTGGCACCTTTGTTAACTGTGCATTTAGTTTTCCCTTATTTGTATTTTATATGAATGTGTTATTAATGCTACAGTTTTTGGATGCCCTGTTAAATAAATAAATAAGTCTTCTTACTGCTCGAAATTACTGAAATGTTATATAATTATATTTTCACATACCCTAACGAGAACGATGGATGGTCAAAGTAAATGTAAATATCTATATGCTATGCGTTCAAAATACTTCTTTATTTTTATTTTTGGGCTACCATCAGGTACTATGACAATAAGCTCGGCCCATTGGAACCGAAACGAACAGAAAATGTAGGTGCCCTTTAGTACACTTCTACTTCCCTCTCCATACAATCAAAGCGCGAAGATACTGATGATGTTACCTACAATATAAATAAACACAATTAATTACATACCATTAATTAATCAAATCTTTGTTTAATTGCCGCAAACCACTAAAAACAAGAGTCCATTATTGCAAGTCACATAGACACTGACGGTGTTTCTATAGATACCAAACTAAACTAATCTAAACTATCACTTGTTCTCACCACGATTCATAAGTACCTACCTGTATTGGTTTACACGAAAAAACAATCCTGATTCTGATTCTACAATAGAATTAGCACCAGTGTCGCGTAACATATTAATTAGGTACCTACAGTATCGACTTAACTGATCAGAGATTATCATTATCTTTCTCAATTAAGTCACTTTCAAAGATACCTATAAGGAATACGTATTTCCCATTTATTATGGGGTACCGACAGTCGTCCCTCGAGGCCGATTGGTCATGATGCCCCCAAGGAGACGTCTCCAGGGTGGCCAGGGTCGCCACAATACAGTTTGCTATGCCTGTCTTGAATTCACACATGTATGATTTATGCTTTATAGATGAGGATTTTGGGATTTTTTTGGAAAAAAATAAAATGTGTATATTTAAATCAAAAGACCGCAGTCCATTCGTACTCTCAGACCTAACAAGCGGGACTATTAGTTAATACTTACTTATAGCCTTTTGTTTCATATTTAATATCTGTTTCATAAGCATTGTCAATAACGATACGTTTTAATTATAACCCAGCACAAAGTCCTGCGTCCACAGGCGCGTCGAGACGCGCGCGACAGTTGTTTTACCAATACCAAAACTAACTGTATCAACTCGTAGAAAAAGCTCATTTTCCAACGAAATGTCATCGATGACGCAAGTGAAACTTGACGTGTAGTCGCATGGCTTTTAATACGGAAACTCAATCTTCATGATATTGTTACAGAGTACATTTTCAAATGAAGTCACGTGGATTCGAACGCTACAGTGCGCAAAGAAGTATTGTAAAACAGTGTGTTTGTTTCCAAGGTTCAACTAACATACTTATGCCAGTAAGGAGGGCTAGACAAGTTGCCATCAGCAAGAGAGCGGCGGTCGCGGGACATGGCACGCCACTTGATAGCAAAAACACTGGCACAATGGATATTTGCAGCGTGCTAACGTTCATGCCACTGCCATCTATCACTTGGTCGCAGGTGGGGTAAGACACGAGCGACCAGCGGGAAGGCGACCATGTAGTTACACAATTTTGTTTTCAATATTTTTTGCGTTTTTTCTTCTGTGTCTTCTGAGACATACAACACAAACAAAACAAATATAATTCGCTAGCCGTTCTAGCGTCGATTTACTGCACCTGGTGGTTGCAGGTTAGATTCCCGCCAGCTACAAATTTTTGAAATGGCCTCGTTCTGGTTTTAATTGGGATCACCCCCACACCATTGTACCACACCATTGTAGCTTTGCTTAGTTTGAGATCATTACGACGTGTAGATGTTGACTGGCAACTATTCTTGACAGAATTTACGGTGTCGTATATTGAGACAAAAAAAGAGCTTTCTTTATACTTAACAAGCTGTTATTTTGACATAAAAAAAATTAATGATAAAAAAAAACTTTTAATAACAAGCTTTTATTTAATTGCCATCACATTTCATGTTCTCCTCAGCAAGTCCTTTCATTTGATACCCATACTGTGGTAGTGCAGAAAAAATAACTATACCGCCATCTTGGATGATCCGCTATATTGGAATTAGAATGACGTGACATAGCTAAGCATGTATTGTCATCAGAAATAATCGTGTATACCAAATTTCAGCTCAATCGGTTAAAGATAACTGATTTAAAATTCAGTTGCAAGATTCCACCCGGACATACATTGCAATTTAATATAAAGCTTGTAATAATAAAATAATATGTCTAGTTTATAAAGCCCGCTATAGTGTTATACCTCAGATAACCGGTCGTAAGTTCCGTACCTGCACATTTGAATACAATCAGACAAACAAACAGCGGATCATGGCGCTGTCAGTAGGAGCTCGTCGTTAATCATCCATCATCCGATGTAGAGACCCTGGCTCCACTGCACTGCCGCACTGCCACCGATTCTGAGAACTATTGTTAATATCTGAGTAAATACTCTACCTACGAGTAAAACACCTTCGCTTTGACCAATTTACTGTATGAAAAGTTTGATAGCGAACTAAACATGACGGTAGAGTCGCAACTTATATACGTATATTTACCTATCACAAATCATATGTGTACCTATGTATAAAACAGAAAAATGGTTTCTACCTAGATAAGTGCGTTATAGACTTTGAAACTATCCAACCGATGTTCCCCAAACCGGTTTCATTAGAAAGGCAATAATCCGAAGATGGTTTTAAAGCACTAAATAAACAAATTCTATTTTTTTTTTTTCGTAGAAGCACACGCCGAGTATTCGTTAGTATGAATTAAAAATAATATTTATTTTGTCATTTAATTCATACACGTAAAATATTTTTTTTCAACATTTCTAATACTTTGTTAAAGGTTCTTACGGAAAAAAGTTGGATTCCTAAATCGTGAAATCGTGCGCTCGCTGATAATACAATATCTATACTATATTATATTATTATTAATATTATAAAGCTAAAGAGTTTGTTTGTTTGTTTGGTTGAACGCGCTAATCTCAGAAACTACTAGTCCGAATTGAATAATTATTTTTGTGTTAAATAGTTCATTTATCGAGGAAGGTTATAAGCTATATATCATCACGCTACGGCCAATAGGAGCGGAGCAGCAACGAATAATGTGGCAAAAACGGGAATATTCCCGAACATGAATCGGGTATTATAGACTTATATAATCAATAGACTTTATAACATCACTCTACGCCAAAGTAACTGTTAGCGCGGGTGAAACCGCGCGCACAGCTAGTTTAAGATAAAAAGACATTTAAAAGTCAGTATATGCAGCATAATCTTGTTGGTCTAACCTAGGTTCCTATCTTTTAATTATTTTCGTGTACAACATACAAAGTTTAATCTGGTTGAATAAAAGCGAATGTTACCATATTAACACATGCTTTGAAATGTAAATGTTTAAATAAATACTTGGCTCCCTGAACGTATGTATGTATACATATTATGTCACCTATTTAGGTATTATCGAGTGGCGCGTGTATGTTACAATTAACATTAGCAATGTTGTAATTTATTTAAATATTTGCTTTGATGTAGGTACATATACCTTAATGTATCTACTTACTTTAATAGGTAAAATTGTTAGACTACAATCGTAGGAAGTTTGTATGGCTGTACTACGTACTTACCTACCTATAAATATTGATAAATAGGTAGGTAATATAGTTATTACTACCTTGAATAGATTGTTTCGACAAATTCTGATGAGCAAAGCGAAGTTACTAGAAAATACAGAAAGCAATATGCTATTACATATATCTGATATGTAGATGTAAAAAAAAAACATTTAACTGTAAAATCAATTGCTGTTCGTTAGTCCCGCTAAAACTCGAGAACGGCTGGGCCGATTTGGCTGATTTTGGTTTTAAAATGTTTGTCGTAGTCCAGGGAAGGTTTAGACGGGAACGTTGAGAAAATATGGAGTAATTATTATTTATTAATATCTAATCATTGACATTAGAGAAAAAAAACAGAAAATGACATCATTTTGAGGAGTAGTTTAATTTAAGTACTATACGTTTTTAAAATTAGCGGTTGTATCTATGAATAGTTATGTTCGAATTACGATTACTTTCTTATACTCAAGCATTATCTATGTAAATGTGTGATTTCAGACTTCTGCACCACACCGTCTTAACATTTATATAAATGGAAAATAGTAAATAATTTTAAACAAATATTTTATTTTTATTTACATATATAATACTAAAAGTAGTAACAATTACAATTAAAACACAATAATAAAAATAAATAATAAGTATATACAAAGGAATGCCTCCACATTGTTGTCAACGACGTCTGAAGCGGTGAACATAAATATGTATGAATTACAAAATATATAACAGAAGGGAACGAAAAATAAATTTACGCAGCAGAGTGAAACTATCGGTTGTATTTTATTATAAAGTTAACTTTGCACCTTAAACGCGACATCAACGTTAAAACTGCCGTCCGATGGCAAAAAAGCCATTAAGTGACATTTTGGCTAATTTGAATTACATTTATTATAATTACGCTAAACGTTTTCTGTATCGGTCAGTCTTGGTTTTATTTTTCTAACATTTACAGTTATCAAGATACATGGAGACAAATCTAGATCCCTTCACAATTTCAGAAGATATCACTTTATTCATATTTGCTTGTATCTTAAAATTGGGTTTGCTCACATACATTCTTCTTCGGGTTGGTTTACTTACATAAAAGCTTCTTAATCGACGAAAAACGAAACGTTTTCTGTATCGGCCAGCCTTGGTCTTATTTTCTAACATTTATAGTTATTAAGATAAATGGAAATAAATCTGTGGGTCATCATAATTTCTATGGTACACCGTCGGTTTTTAGTGGGTATACGGCCTTCTGCCGGGACTCCCACATAACCCTGTTACTGTCACTTCCCCCAAGGTGGCAAGGTATCCATAAAGGATTTTCCGAATTTTTGCTTGTAGCTCAAAATTGTGTTTGTTCACTTTACGGTCTTTTCCCCATCGGACGGGAGAAGAGCACACGAGTCAAATCAAATCAGGCATGGTAACATGTTCACAAGCTGTCATTGGTCGTATGTTTGGCATGCTTACCTACCCACCATAATAGCCGATAGCCCCGTGATGGATGACCCGCGGTACAAAGCTGCTGATTGCCTCTGACGGCTGCCTCGTTGTGATCGCAGCTTATTGTGCTAATAATTTGTTTACTTGTAAAACCAACAGACATTACAGGTTAACTACTGAAGTGGTTTTTATGTATGTAGGTAGGCAGTGATGAATTTGTTTGATATTATAATTTGCTGCTCAAACACTATTCAAATATGTTTTAAACGTTTGAAAAATATTAAAATGTACATAGGTACCTCGCGCTCTCTATACAGTCCCACTGTTGTATACTAAGTTGGACTATTTAATGGTGTACTGTTACTTATTCCACTTAAATGGCAATCTACAAAACATTGTAAATAAAATAAGGCATTTTTATCTTTTCATTGTTTGTTGTAACAATATATTTAAAATAACCGATTGAGTCAATATACGGCGGACGATTAGTATTATCAAATCTCCTTACAAGACACAACTGTAAGCTCAGTTTAAGAAGATTACAGAGAAAACTGTGGATTACATAAACCTCTTCTAAGTATCTGACCACTGGTTGGTATCGAGGTCTGAGGGTTAGCCGCTCGGCTCACTACCCCGACTGGTTGTGGTTTTGATTGCCGCCAGCGGCAAATTTTGTAAGTGTTCTTTTCGGACTTTGCCCTAGCCTGGATGTAGGGGTCGCGCCTAGTCTAGTATTCATAGTACAAGATTTCCTTAGTTTGGGATCATACGACCAGTATGTGTTGACTGACGATATTTATTTTATATTTATCCAGTATTTAGGTGCATTTATATGATTATCTACATTGTATTAGATAATAAAAAGAATAACCATGGAGTTTCTTGCCCATATTTCTCCAAAGTTCTGGTGGGACTTTGAGTTTGACGATTCATAAGTAGGTACCTACATGTTAAAATAGTTTATATGAACTAAAAACTCTGCAATCTGATTGTTGTATAAGTGCGCACATAGATATAAAGTTATTGTTTCAATTAATATGATTGATAAACTTCTATTGATTATCTAGATAACAGTTTTGATCGATATCTCATTATTAAATTAAGATACCATTCAATGTTTTTATAAAACACTTCGGATGTCCAAGTTCATTCATTTAGGCCTAAGTGGTTATCTAATTCTAAAGTTATTAGGTATTTATTGTTGGTGTTTCGGTTAAATAGTGTTTTTTAAAATGATCTTATTACATGGGTAACAATAAAATGTTGTATGATATCTTTATAAGTAATAATAAGTAAGTCCCTAGTATTCATTTGTGAATGACCTGTCGATGTGGTGTTGTTCCTGATAGGGCCTTCTAAATTCTCTCCTGACTTTTGTATTGGTAAAAAACGCAGGAAGTTATGTAGACGTCTGCTTAATAATAATTAAATACATAATTATATCGCCGCCAGACAACACATACCTACTCATCCTATGCTCCAAAACTAAGCAAAACTTATACTATAGTCCACTGTGACTGGGGGCGATCCCAGATACACCCAGACTGGGGCAAATTCTAAAAAGGCCGTTTCCGAAATTTGCCTCTAATGGGAATCGAACCCGCAACCCCCAGCGGCGTACGCTCAACCCACTAGACCAAGCAGTCGCTAAAATTCTTCTTCTTAATTAAAACAACTAGTAATTAAGATGTTAGTCGTATGATCTTGTATTACGTGAATCAATGGACTTTTATTTATACATAAATATACATACTCACGCCTGTATCCCATGGGGGAAAGCAGAGACTACCGTTTGTCACATGCTACGATCCTGACATACCTCTTTCGCTTCATCCACAGTCATACATCTTTCATGCACTTCCGTCGGTTGAGGTTGCTACGGAATTGACCTTTCTGGAAGATATTTATTTATAGTAAATAGGTATAAACAAACAAACGGAAAGTTACCTGTAGGTTTTCTACTGTTATTTATTTGTTTGACACAACAAATCCAAAATGGCAATTCCGTTGGTTGGGGTTACCTAAAAAAGCGACAGTTATGAAATTATAACCTATCCGTGTAATGTCGAAATATTAATTGGCTGCCTACTTACTGTAGCTTGTTTATTGATATGAATTGGAAAAAATCCCAAAACTATATAGGTAGATTGTTACTAACTTATCTATTTACATTATAGATTACTTTATGTATTGAAGCCCCCTTGCATTGAGGGGAGGCCCGTGCCCAGCAGTGGGACGTTAAAAGGGCTGTAGTAGTAGTATCTAGTATAGGAATATAATTTATTTAATGACATCATTCGTCGGGCTCTGACCACTGCTAACGTTGCGGCTGTAGAGCCGAATGGCCTTTCACGTAGTGATGGTAAGAGACCCGACGGCATGACGCTAATGCCATTGAAGATGGGACGGCCTCTGGCCTCTATTTAAACTAATTTAACTGTAACTTTACTTAGATAGTTAGGTACCTACTTATATTTTCAGCGGCTAGCGTTGGCCACCAAGCAATTGATGACAATTCCACAGATCATTCAATAAGTCTTGGGATTAACACTAAATATATTTGCTTAAGTTCCCTTACAGCGATTTCTTTATTTAATCCCTGATTACCTTAATCTCGTATTTGTCCGGAACGCCGTTCGTTTCCCGGAATAGCCGTGGGTCCGTGTAAATAAAATCAAGTTTTAAATGTGAACAATAGTCTAATTTTATTATAACTTCTTTATCTTAAACCTATAATCTATTCAATAAATATACAACTTTGGAAGTATTTACATAGAGATACAATCGAGGAATGATAGAGTGAGGTACGGAGTGCGTGATATTGCGTGCGCGTGCGCTCTACCTCTGTCACTGGTCCATTGGCTACACTACAACTAAATCACAGATATAACTGAAGTCTATTTGGTATGAGATTGCTGGAGTCAGTGCCGCGTCAGTACCGTGACCGGCTTGTAGATGTGCGGCGTGAGGGGATGGTGCGAGGGCGAGGGCAGCTCGGGGCTGGACGACCCCGAGTTCGTAGGAGAGTGCATCATCGGCGGCGAGGGCGGCAGCAGCGGCGACGTCTGCGCCAACATGGCGGACGTCTGGGCCAAAGGTGAGTTCTGCAGTAAATGAGACTGTCCCAGGAACTGCGCCGAAGGTAACCTCTCGTATAGAGCCGGAGAGTAAGGCAAGCTGGCGTAGCCCATCGATTCCGGACGGAATGCAGGATGCACTGCGCTCGGAGCGACTGGAGGTGTTTTCATCTGCATCGGCGCGTACCGTTGGTACAGTAATTGGGAGTACAGACCAACCAGCTGGGAGTAGGTGGCCGGAGGGTACGCACCGGGGAGCGGCGCTCCGGGGAACAGTGGCCTCTTGAAGCAGGCGAGCCGCGAGCGGCCGTTGAGCGCCGACCGCCGGCGGAGCTTGCCCGTGGTGCCGCCGATGAACACGTCCTCGGCCGACGCGTCCAACATCCAATAGTTGCCCTTCCCGGGGTCGTCGTAATGCCGCGGCACTTTCACAAAGCACTTGTTTAAACTCAGGTTGTGGCGGATGGAGTTCTGCCAGCCCTGGCGGTTCTCCCTGTAGTAGGGGAAGTTTGTCATGATGTATTCGTAGATGCCGTTCAGCGTCAGGCGTTTTTCGGGGCTGTTGCGGATCGCCATCATGATGAGGGCGTTGTAGCTGTACGCCGGTTTTTCGTGCTTCTTGTCTTTCTTCTCGTCGTCGTCTTTCGGCTTGGTGCAGTCGACGGGCTCGGTCCCCGTCACGTCCAGTTCGGAGTCGCTCAGGTCCGCCTCGGAGGGCGAAGCGCCCGTCGACGAGGCGTCCGGCGACGGCGGCGGCGCCGGCTTGCTCATCAATATAGAGTTAATACTAAAGTCTCCTTCGAACTTCACCATTTTGGATACACTTGTGTACACTGTGACGTGCTGCGCGTGCGTAGACACTGCGAGCGGCGAGTGAACTGGCGGGCGCGGAGGCGGGCGCCGCTATTTATACGGCGCGCCGGCGGCACCGCCCATGCAGCTTTGCGAGGCCACCGCGGCCAATGGGAATCAGAGCTTTCGGTACATAAGCCACGCCTCCACCCCGTAAGCTCTCCCCCGCGCCCCATCTCCGTTCAACTCACTGTAGTTTTATTTTACTTGCGCGCGCGCGCAGCCGACGAGTTTATTTATTATCTTGTATATCTTTTATTGGTAGTATAGGCACGATTATAAATCGATTGAGGTTTTCTACGTGATTAATGGGCATCGTAATTTTTTTTCAAAGTTCACACAATGTTTTATATCACACGATTTTTGTTACGGTTAAATTCAGGTACCCATCGCGTCATTCATTGCTATCAGTAATTATAACGGATCAGCCTATATCTATTAACGATTAGTATGGAGTAATCGCTGGTTATCTATTTCCGGTAAACATAGTATTGTAGCCTGCTTCTATCTAAGATTTATAGATTTTTGTGTTTATTTTATTGCTCTTTACTTATAATTTTTACAACTATTCGCGGCAATAGTGTTGCTAACAGTAGGTCTACTTGTAACGCCCTTTAAGTTCATATCACACGCGATTGTAGGTATTCCACTATAAATACTATATAAAGTAACTACTTTTTAAAATATTTATCTAAGTAATACACATGTGTAATTAACTTCTAATTTAAATTCGCAGGAATTCGCGTTTAACCAACTGTGTTCTTGCTGTAAGAAACTAAATCGTAGAATAAACCCGTTTATAAAGTGTCTGTTCTTATCTATTCCGTGATAATCATTGATAAAGCCGCATGACAATTTAATCCGCGAACAATTGGTGCGATGACCGTGATCGGAGCCGTGTGACTATAATGATCACATCACCGGTCATGCTCACTTGATCATCGCGGCGGTGATCAGCCGGCTTGTGTGCCGCAGACATCAATCCGACGCCTTTGTGTCTTCTCTTGCTTCTATCGTAGATGGACAATTGTGTCGTTGGAATGGATATGGCATTTTTGATGTTATGTTTCGGCGATTTTATGAAGTTATGTCACTGCGTAACTATTTAACTTAGATTTGTTGTGTAAGTAAAAGTAATTTAAATAGATATAATACTCTTTATTGCACCAAATAAAGAGAGAGAACAAAATATGACACGAAATAACAAACAAACAAAAACATAACATTCTTAGGTCTAAATTGCTATGTTTAATGAGGTTAAAGAGTATTTTAAAATAAATGTTAACTTGCAGTATAAGTAACAGTACAATAAAATAATTATGACACCAATTTTTTTACTAACAAGTTAAGTAACAAAAAAATATCATATCTCCGTAACCGAGCGACCGCTTTTGATGGGACATTGGCCGCAGGATAGCTGTAAGAGTAACCTAGGCAACTTTTATTATAGAAAACGGTTAGGATTTCTAAGTTCTATGCGGAATAATTCGCGGTTACAGCTAGATTTAAATAAATGTTTACTTAAGTATAGTACTTATTATACTACTGCTATTTTGTTGCATAATTACCTAATTGCGAAGGTTGGCTGATAGAGATTACTTTTATAATGATGAGGCCGCCCATTATAACATTTTAAATTTACATCGTATTAGTACTTTGAACAATAAAGCGTTATTTAACTATCTATTTACGAGAAAAACGATTAATAAAAATTTTGGTGTCTGTACGGGGTGGTAGCCGTACAGTAATTTACGTATGGTTTGGTTATTACGTAAAAGCCAAGTTAAGTCAAAAATGGTTTATTTTATCTCAACTTATGGCCTAATGGTTTAATGGTTATGGTTTGGTGAGCTCGCGAACCGCGTTTGGTGGCTGAACGTGTACTGGTTATACATTTGGTTGCATTAGCGCGTGGTGGCGTAAACGCTGATATGGCGCTATAGGGTGTACGTTGCTAGCACCGTACAGTGTCTATTGCTTCAAAAATTTGCTTTAGACATGCTGAGGTTTTACGCATAATATCTACCTAATCCAAGCATACTATCTATAAAACGCTGCGTTTCTTTAAAATATTTAGGTTCACATATTGTTTTCTTATATTTACGCGAATACTATACATTGAAATTAAACTATTTTACGGATTTTATCGCGTTTATTTACTATTTTATTTTCCCGACGTTTCGGCTGCTTTACAGCAACCATGGTCACGGGGGGACTGAGGTGTTAGACGTCCTGATGTCATAGTTAATAACTGGGTACCCTCATATTTAGTTGTTGTTTGCGGTCCGATCCACGCAGAAAGTGCTTACGGTGTCCTGAGGTCTTGCAATGGTACACTTGGTTTTGGATTTAATCATATTGATTACTGGATCCCAAGTTGGTGGTAGCACCCAGCCATCTTCCCTATTGAAATTAGGATGTTTTTTAATTTCAATGGCCTCACGTATCATCCTTGGTCGGAGTCGGTGTTCTTTTGCGAGGATATGCGGTTTATCAAATCTGATATAATGGCGGGTGCGGTCCTGTACATGTTCACAGATTGCAGACTTCGTGGAGCGGCGGTGTTTCACGTCAGCTATATGTTCTTTTACGCGGGTTTTAATTGATCTTTTAGTTTGTCCTATGTAAGAGAGCCCACATTCACAATCGAGTTTGTATACCCCTGCATCTTGTAGAGGAATGTGACACTTGACAGGTGGTAAAAACTGACTAATCTTCTTCGGTGGCTTGAAGTAAGTTTTAATTGAAGCCCGTTTCAAGATGTAGCCAATCTTGTCTGTGACACCTCTTATGTATGGTAGTACAGCAGGTAGACGCTCAACTGTGGCTGGTTTCACTCGGTCACTGTGATGACGGCGTGGGACCCGAAGCTTGTTGTCATGCAATACTTGCTTGACGTGGTGGATCTCGGCAGCCAGGTGTTGCTCATCACAGATCCCTTGTGCTCTCTGAAACAAAGATTTACCCACGGTAGCTAACTGTGTTGGATGGTGGTGAGATTCACCGTTTAAGTACCTATCGGTATGGGTCTTTTTCCTATACACGGTGTGGCCTAAGGTGTTATCAGGATTACGGATCACTAAAACATCTAAGAAAGCTAGAGTATTGTTGGCCTCTAACTCCATTGTAAATTTGATTTTAGAGTGTATGGAGTTAAGATGGTTTAGAAATGCTGTTATTTTGTCAGATGGTAATATTGTGAAAGTATCGTCTACGTACCGCTTGTAGAATCTTGGGGTCACAGGTGAAGTGCGAAGGGCTGTCTCCTCGAAGTCTTCCATGAATATATCGGCGACAACGGGAGAAACAGGAGAGCCCATCGCTACACCATCTACTTGCTTGTAGAACTGTTCATTCCACAACAGATACCCGGATGTGAGGCAATGTCTTAAGAGTTCAGCATATTCCTCAGGCATGTTATTCTCTGCTAGCTTCTTTGATACTATTTCGATGCAGTCTACTACAGGTAGAAGGTAAACAAGGACTGAACATCAAAACTGACCATAGTTTCATTGTCCGCAAGATGTAGATGTTTAATCTCACTGACAAAATGGTATGAATCCTTTGTATGTGCTCTTGTGTGTCCTCTTAGTAGTGAGAGCACCTTCGCTACGTGCTGAGCCAGACTGTATGTTGGTGTGTCAATCTGGCTTACAATGGGGCGCAGCGGGGCCTCGGGCTTGTGTATTTTAGGTAACCCATACAACTTAGGTGGTTTTGCGCACGAAGGTATCAATGATTTGACGTCTAGATTCAATGCGTCGGAGTGTTTCTTTATTAGATCGGTAGTTGTTTTTAACACGTTTGTAGTTGGGTCTGTTTTGACCTTTTTGTATGTCGTTTCATCCGATAGAAGTTCTAAAATTTTTGCATTGTAATCTGACGTATCCATTATTACCGTCGCATTTCCCTTATCCGCGCGGAGAATAGTAAATAGTATATTTAGGTTACCAAGAATTTTCCACATAAAGGGATGCCATCTTTATTATAAGAAAGTTAGTTATAATGTGCCTTTGTGATATGCGTTGGGGCCGTCCCCATTTTTTTTATATAGGTACCCCTGGCTGTATATTGTATTCTATATTTTTGCAAATACCAAAACAGCTTCTGCTTATTGAAGCAAAAGTTGTATATTGATACATAAAGATTGAATTTTTGTGGTAATAGTAACGCATCACGACTACTCGTGCTAATTCGCTCGCGATGTCAATGACATTCCGTTGAAGAATGAACTTTTTCTATGAGTCAATAGGTACACTTCATTTTGTCAGTGCAGTCTCCAATTAGCCCGGGGCTTAGACGTCTTTTCTATCTTCTTCAATATGCCTCATCTATTCATGATCTGTCGGGCATGCCGTTCGCAGCATGACTGTGCCCTCTGTCCCCACACCGGTACAGGTGTATCGATTCATTGTGCGGCTAATTCGATTACCAATCGATATAATCGCCAACGCCGCGCTACAATCGATTCAAAGAATTCCATATAATTATGACTCATTTTATAGGCATTAAGTTCTCAGTAATGATTATGAAGTTGTAAGTTAAGTTTGTGACACGATTGGGTATCTACCTACATTCTTTACTGTTCGAATATTAGGTACATTATGTTTGAACTCTAGCGATGTAGAGATGGAGAAGACTAGAGCAACCGACTCTATATTTAGTTTTCATACCTATTGTTGTGTAATAAGTACCATAGCAAGTGAGACACCTCATATATTGTCGCGAAAATCAGATATTTAGTCAACATTTCTGATTTGGAGTGAATTTTAAACAGAGACAAGACACAGGTAATATATATTTTGTGGAATTGCAAAGTATGACCGAGGCGAGTATGACCTTTGAGGGTTCCGATAGCGTCAAATTAGCTCTACACATTATTATATAGGTATGATAGTATGATTCATGTCCATATCAATGGCGGCCGCACTTGACACTTGACTCCTCAAGTATGTCAAAAAAATCAAGAACTTAGTAAATTACATAATATCGTTATCTCTCTCCCACATCACAGATAGAGATCAAAGGGCGGCGGCCGCTGTCCGGCGACGTCACACGCGCGGCCGCGCGCCGTTGCCGCCAGATAAGCTAAGTGACTACGGGTGTAGCCAATAGTCTCGGATTTGTTATGCACGGGTGCCTTTGTCAGGGGTTTGAGGTTTGATTAAGGTGCACAGGATTAAGCCCTGCGCACACAAGCGCGTCAATACGCGAGCGGACAATACGAACACGACCAGACGCACATTATTCAATGAAATGTCATCTAAGAAATTTACCACAGATTACCACAGAAATTCAATCTTCACGTATTTCACACAGTACCATTTCCATAAAAGTCTGGTGAATTCGGTCGCTTCAGTGTGTTCAGGGTGTAAGGCCGCAAAAGATTCAACTAGTATTATTACTAATGTACTAATATTAAATCTCTTTCAGAGGTCATAATCCAAGAACATCGCACTATAAATTTGCGGCATTCGTTGAAACCGTAGTCGGTTGCTGGAAATCGTTCTTGAATAGGCAGGGTTGTGTTTGTACTTTCGCAAGATCTTCTTAGTTAAATATCTACTCTTAAATCAGAACCGACCTCCATGGTTACTCTTTGTACTAAGATATATAGTAGAAGGTCGATGGAAGAACTTTGCACCAAGATCAAAGGGTGCACCACTACATACCTATACCCAACTTTCAGAGCGGCCATTACGAATAGCTAGCAATGTCACCCTACTATGATTTACATATATATTTTACACTCATTCATTATTACAGATGCAAGTAATAGGTACGTTTCGTAGAGACTACTTATGATTTCTAAAAATGTATTAGGGATACTGCATAGAGTAAGCACAGGTACAGAAAATCCTAGAGCCACCAGAAATCATGTTGAGAACACAATTCGCATCGAAAGCGTAGATTATACCTGCAAGACCATACGCTGGGCCCCGCCACCGTGTATTTTCACAGGATAACAATACAATGAGGTAGATACATTACTACTACTACTTCAGCCCTTTTAACGTCCCACTGCTGGGCACGGGCCTCCCCCCAATGCGAGGGGTATTCAGGCCATAGTCCACCACGCTGACCCAGTGTGGATTGGCGGGTTCCCTCAGACATGCAGGTTTCCTCACGATGTTTTTCTTCACCGTTTTATAGCAAGTGATAATCTCGGATGAAAATGAGATTCGTACATAAATCCCAGAGGTGCGAGCCGGGGTTTGAACCTGCACACTTTGATTTGCAAGGCGTGCGTTCGACCACTCGGCTACCACTGCAAATATACATTACGTCATGACAAATTGTAACGACCTTAAACACGTCTTACATGACACGTGTAGTTGGCGAGTCAGTGCCCGCTCCCGCTGCTGTGTTTGCTTAACAGTTTGGAAACACGCATTGCTTTACAAACACTTGTATTAAAACGTGGCTTTGCTTAAGGAAGATGCATGATGTATTCACTAAAATTTAAAGTGATACTATTACATTGGGACCAAAGTATATCAGTAAAGTGTGGGTGCACTGCAGTGCTGCTCTGCCTAACGCTTCATCTTAAAGATTTTCAGATTCATTTTCAGATTTCAGAATATTCATATGACTTGCTAAACGGTGTGAGACGTCATGAGGAAACCTGCACTGCCTTCCTAAAGAAGTTTACAATTCCAGACTGAATTAGCGTGGTGAACAATGTCCCGATTTCCACTCACATGGAGCGTGATTTGGATCGCCCCCAACTACATAATAATATTATCTGGCGAAATGTATTTACTGCAACATTACATATGTGTCCTAGACCACGTAGAACCTAATAAACTCGCCCCCTAACATATTCATATTTGGAGAGGCGAGTAGGTCCGAGACTCGTCTCTGTGTACAATTCTAAAGAATACAATATCTCATATGTTGCTATTGCTAATTGATGGTAGGTATAATAGGAGTTTGCATGGCTTCATACGTCTGGGAGACAGTCAGGGTTGTACCAGGCCGTCTCTCCTCAGCGCTGAAGACCCATCAGTTGCTGGGTTACTCGCTGGTGCGTCGCGGTGCATGCTAGAGCGATCTCACGGCGCCCTGATACAAGCGGAGGATGGTACACCGTCGATTTTTAGTGGGCATATGGCCTTTTGCCGGAACTCCCACATAACATAACCCTGCTACTTCCCCTGAAGTAGTGTATCCATAAAGGATTTTCAAAAGTAGAAAAAATATATTATTAATAAGACTACTAACAAAACATTTCTTTTTTATATGGTTGTGATAAAAACATTTTTGCAAAATCATTGCGTCAATCCTGAATGCGGACCACCTGCACATACAATAAAATATTTATACATAACACTGTAAACTTGAAATACATAATATTATATGGCCATATAATCGTTCTATTTCAAAGCTGAATCAACATTGCCATTGTTAGTGGAAAAAACGTGTCCATACTATAATGATGTACCTATTGCGCTGGTATAAGTAAACATTTATAAGGTACGTACTATTCTGCCCTAATGTGGGTTCGCAGGATTACTTTTTAAAAGTAATATGATAAGTGTAGAAGCCCACTGAGATTCTTGCCGGATCCTACCGTGTAGGTAGGTCGCGTTTCAACTGAGAAAAGAAAAGGTTATCACAGAAATCACATGTTCTGTGTAATTTATTTAAAAAAATACATGACAGTTAACTTTGTAAAAAAAAAGTTAATTTAAAATAACACTGCTGATAGGTTTGGCGGTAAGGGTTCTATAGGCTCAGTATGACCGCGTAGACATAAATTATATCCCTTCTAACTGTCTATCTTGTCCAGCAATTGGCGTCGCAACGAGGTTTGTCTACTAGGTAGACATAGCTCAATGTGACGTCATTTGCTCGACAAGTCTGAAAGTTGTAAGAGATAAAATGTAGACGGTCATCTGCCCTCTTCATCACATTTATTACCCATTTTTAACCGACTTTCAAAACAAGGAGGTTTTATTAAATTTGTCCTTGCTATTTACTTGACATTAGCATAAATACACACTAATAACAGGTGCACCATTGCTCATTTTAGTCCATTAAAATTTAATCACTTCATAAAAAAATAAGAAGATAAAATGTAGGTCTGTCTATAAAGTCACGACGAGCCTGCCGTCTCGCTCATATCTCTTGCACGCTTAGCATGACTCTCTACCGACTATACGTCTAGCCACGACTTAAACCCTGTCGTATTTACCGAATTTATGGGTACCTTTAGCATGATATGAATAATGTGCTGATGCTGAGGCCGGTAGATAAAGCTTGATGTGAAGTCATTTACTCGATAAATCTGACAGTTATAAATATAATATAATAAATATATATATATATATATATATATAATATAATAAAACTTTTTTCTACAAGGTCATGCTAAGCCCGTTGGACATACAAAGGTATGCAAACATTTGTCCGTATGTTTGTGAGGTTCAGACGCTGATTGAGTCACGGCTGAGATCGCGACCCTCGTCCCTCCCGCAATTGGTGGGGGCCGGCGTAATGTTTGTGACCCGCACCTTAAGTAAGGTTAAATAATTGATGCCGACACTCGGTTGCTCAATGATGACCATAGTGATGTGACAGGTTGCTGTACTTACTAAAAAAACCCTAGTAATTATTAGGTATTTTTCTAACTCAGCTAGTTATAACTCGATTTTACAAAGTTGCACAAGTACGAGCGAACTGGATATTTAAGTGTTTCAGCCGCACAGTGGCATTTATTAGCAATTATTTTTAGTAAAAAAATGTTACTAACATTGAGAGTTATCACATTACTAGTAGTCCCGTTAGCCGCTCTGATTAAGCCGTATGCTTGTGCTAGGAGTAGACTCACGTCAATAGCCTAATGGCTAGTGTGGGAAACCTCTCAGTTACGTGTGAGGTCTGTCTAACGACTAGGCTATGACCACTTTAGAACATAGTTTGATTAGAAGCTACAATTTGAACAGAATAAGCATTAATTCAGTAGTAGACACCAGAACACATGAGATTATCAAAATAATCAGATTCTACCACCGGTTCGGAATGCTGCTTCTACTGAGAAGAGCTGGTAAGAAACTCAATGGTTACTCTTTTCAAAACAATAATTAAACAATGTTGTATTATTTCTCAGTTAACCAGAGTTTTAAAGTTGTCCCATCTCTAGAGTAATGAGTGATGCGCATGTATGTAGTGTATGAAATTAAATTATAAGTGGTGGGTCGAGTGTGGGCGTCTCTCCGTGACACCAGCCCGGTCCCGTCGACCTACCACGGTACTGCGATGGACCTACATAAACATCTGCAATAAATATCGCCAGACGTATGACTAGAACTAAAAGAAGCTTGTACTATGGGTATCACTCTGGGGGCAATCCTATTTACCCCCAGACCAGGACAAATTTCGAAAAGGCCATTTTTAAAACTTGTCGCTGGTAGGAATCAAACCCGTATCCAGCTGGTACAGTTATTCAAGCTCTCTACCCTTAAACTACCAGACCAAGCCGTCGTCCAATCCATCTACAACCTACCTAGAGGGATATTATGCAGCACAAAAATGTTTTTCAATCCTGTTGTATAATGGATCTTAACTTTTTATTATTTTGGGGACAAAGTATTGATTGTTTCAACCTATACAAGCTACTTAATATATTTTATATTATTATATTATTATTCCGTTTTCCTGACATTGTAAATATCAATCGAAAGCGGATGTTTCGAAAATCTCGATACATTCAAAGTTAGTTCAAGTGACTTCACGTCGAGGGCAACATCGAGTTCCCGTCAAGTTTGTTAACGTTGGTAGCCCTGTTCTGATTGAATTAATTACACGGTGACATCTCCGCGCCGGTATCAAGGAACCGGTCAAGATATTGTCTGTTTCCTCATTCACCCTAATTGGGTGACGCTCAACACGCGACAATCATAACTATCCGGGGAATTTTAAATAAAATAAAATTGAATAACATTTAACTGCACTAGGGATGTTAAGGATATGAAATTTCGGATCTGAATACGATAACATTATACCTTTCGGATACACTTATGGATATGACATTGTTTTAGATTATCCGCTAGTTTCGTCTAGTTTCGGTTACGGATACTAGATTTTCAAAGGATTATAAAACTGAAATACTGACTTTATTTCTAGATTATCATTTGGTTATATAATAAGTTATATGTATAAGTAATTATTATAGCTACTTCGAGGGTTATCCAGGTACTCACGAATACAAAAACAATACATAAATCTCATAACATGTATCATTTAGACTCCGCCCCTCTCTGAAATTATTCCAAACTTTATATCGGTTACGGTTACAGCACTACATAACATCCCTGATACACACACATACATACTGATGCCTGTATCCTGCGGGGGTAGGCAGAGGCTACTGATTCCCACATGCGATCCTGACATACCTCTTTCGTATTCCTCGTATAATATTCCTGTTTTTCAAGTGACTGAGATAGTTGGGCCCGTATTCCGCGGGCGAAGTCTGGATACCTGCAACGAATTGCGGCACCCTACTGGCAGCAACGCCTTCTGACACTTAATAAGTGCACACAACTTAATTTTAATCTATACAAAGATTTATTTTAAACCTTAGCGAGTTAACATTATAGGGTTTTGAAAACATGTATATTAGTTTAGTCAATGTTAGAAGGAGTTACGTGCAGTAGTGATATGATTTAATAGAAAGTATTTATCTACTATGTTAGGTTACATTGCGTTTAGTTTAACAAATACAATTAGCTTTTTTCTAACATTAACTAATTAGTAAACATTTCAAGGTCCAATTAACCTGTACTATAATATCCACAGATTAAGAATTTTTTTTTTCCGAGTACGGTGGAAACATAATTTATTTAAATTAAAAACGACTATAAATGAAACTAACTATGTAATATTATTGAGTGAACACAAAGTATTTAAAACAAAACAACTTTGTCTGTGGAAGTTACCGACTATGTTTTTTTACCTACGAGACTAATGAAACTCGTTGTTGATATTTACACATTTTTTGGAAACCTTGAGTCAACCCGCGCCTTCAAAAACATTTCGTTAAAGAATGGGCTTTTTTTATGTGTTAATATAGTTTCTTTGAGTATTGGCAAAAAATTTGCAGTGCGCGCCTTGAAGCCCCAGTGCGTCGGGAACTTAATTTGATTAAAGGTTTCAGTACAAATGTGTTCTATAATTCCACTGTATAATCAAATCATATCTTTCTATAAATTTAGGGAGAAGGAATATTTAACAAACGCAATATGAATCACTACTACTATTACAGCCCTTTTAACGTCCTACTGCTGGGCACGGGCCTCCCCTCAATGTGAGGAGGATTTCAGGCCATAGCCCACCACGCTGGCCTAGTGCGGCTTGGCAGACTTCACATATCTATCGAGAACTCTAGACAGACATGTTGTAGACATGTTCTCTCAGACGTGCAGGTTTCCTCACGATGTTTTCCTTCACCGTTTCATAGCAAGTGATAATCTCGGATGAAAATGAGATTCGCACATAAATCCCAGAGGTGCGAGCCGGGGTTTGAACCTGCACACTTTGATTTGCTAAGCGTGCGTTCGACCACTCGGCTACCACTGAATATGAATCAAGGTATAATTAAAAAGTGTGAAGCGCTCGGTGTACAGCGTGCACCCCAGTGGGCCGACGCTAAAGGTTTCAGGCTAAAATAATTTTATGCATGGATGTGTCGGCGCGGGCGCAGCGCGTGACAGCCGCGGCGATATATAGCCGACCGCTTATTAACTTTATAATAACAGAATATCGTGAAGAGGTGTGAAGATTTTGCACAAAAACATAACATTTCTTGTGAGAGGAAACATTATCGCACCGTGTTTAGGCGGCGTATAACGATGCTTTCACTTCTGATTTGTTTTGAGTTTACAAATAAAGATGAATTATTTTAGCTATGCCCGCGACTCCATTCGTGGAATTCAAATGAAACAAAAGTAGAAGACAGACAAAAATTTAAAATTGTTATTTTGACATAAGTCTCGTATATACTCTCACATGCATTAAATATTACAAAAACAAACAGACACTTCAATTTTATTTATTTGTTACCCTTAGGGAGCCGGTTAGCAATAACTTAAGACTTTATAATCAAAATTATCTAATTAAAATAATACTGATTTAAAAGTTATCATAAAATATTATTTTTTAATTTACGACTCTCAAATAGAACGGTAAAAGCGACATTATTCCATTGTACTCATTTATGTATCAAAATATTACTCCAAACATGGTTTACTTGGATTACATATTAAAAGAAAACATTCCTCACTGACTTCACACCTTTATAACTTCTTGTTACTTAAAAAGACGAAACAAAAATGATAAAACTAATTTCTGTAGTAACATGTTAATTGTCCGGGCACAGTGGTCCTAACGACGCACTCCCCAGGCAATGTTTTACCAACTGTGACATTTAATTTTGTACACACTGAGTGGACAAATTAAAATTGTCAAAAGGACTCCTTACTACCATTCAATATACGAGTTTATGAGCCTAAAGCCAGCATTACCAATATTCAACCTTATACTTTACGTACCACGGTTTGAATTAAGTTGCGCGTTGTGTACCATTATTATTGAGTGTAGTGGGAAGGAGCTTACAACAAATTATTGAAGTTACTCAATACATGGAAATGCAAAAGCAGAGGGGTGCAGGTTCAAACCCGGGCTCACACTTATCTGACTGTCGGAATACGTGCGAATATCTATTTCATGATTACTGCTTACTGAACGGTGAATGCAAACATCGGGAGGAAACCTGAACCTCTATAGAAAGGCGAGTGAAGTTCTCCAATGCGCACTAGGCCAGCATTGTGGAGTATGGCCTAAATCTCGCTCGTATTGAGAGGGAATATGCCCGGTGGCTGGCAATAGCCTCGTACCTATTACATTGGTTTCAAAATAAATCGGCGAAGTGTGTGTGCACGACAATGCACCTCTGCCTACCCCTTTAGGTAATACAGATGTGCTGATGTATTTCTTTATAAATGAATTAGTCGCATGTTAAACATGGTTTTTATGATCATAATGAAATGTACATACATTTCTACGCTCGCTCACAGCAGAAAAATAAATCAATAAACACGTCAAATAAGCACACCTACTTAATACGAAAGTCACGTTTATTCAAATCAATCTAACATGTTAGTAAACTATCCCAAAAAATATTTAACACAGAAAAAAACATAAATACCTATCATTTGACACATCTGTAACACAAATTTCTATACAAACATGCGTGATACATCCTTTTAAACGATTTAGTAGACGAAAATATACCGTAGCAGCTTAAAAATAGAGTTGAATGATGGTATAGTATAACGGCGGCGGCACAGTGCTTCAGTGATACAAGATAGGCGTCACAAAGATGGACAGATGGACACGTAAGTCACGTGATGGTCAATTGAGATTAATATTGTAATAATATCAGACGTTTTTTTGTCCACAATGAACGTTACATTTGACCACTGTGCGAGATACGAACTCAGTCATTCTATATTCTTTTGAAAAGATAGATCCTGACGACTATTTGAGCGTACCGGTGCACCCGGGTGTTCCGTACCAGGTTTGATCCCCGTTCCAACATTGAGACCAAAATACATAGTTGAAATGTGGGTCCAATTCAGTGCACCTCTACCTATATTTCAGAGAATATAGGTATGATGTTGATAAACATTATTTCATTATTCATCCGGGTAAACGGTTCGTAACTTATAAAAAAATTATACATCATCACGCCTGTATTCCTCGAAAGGGTAGGCAGAGGTGCACTGCAGTGCGCCATATTTCGCCGATGTATTTTGATCCCAATGTAATAGGGGGCGAGCCTACTGCCTTTATACCGGGCACATTCTCCCTCAATACGAGGGAGATTTTTGGGCTATAGTCCACCACGCTGGCCCAGTGCGGGTTGGTGAACTTCACACGCCTTTCTATATACGTGCAGTTTTCCTCACGATGTTTTCCTTCACTTTTTCATAGCAAGTGGTAATCTCGGATGAAATTGAGATTCGCACATGAATCCCAGAGGTGCGAGCCGGGGTTTGAACCTGCACACTTTGCAAGGCGTGCGTTCGACCACTCGGCTACCACTGCTAAATACATAACAACTATAAATAAATAACAAGTAGTTATTTAGTTAGGTAGATAATTTGATATATAGTCAGTCATCATAATAAGTGATTGAAAGTACGTAGGAACGTACAATATTATCAAATGTTTAATGTGGTTCTATAAACCAGTGGTTGATCGGTGCTGCATTATTGAGGAGGGAGGGTGGTTGGCGTGGGAGCAGCCACCTGGCCTCCACCACGCGATGGGGGGAGCGGGGGAGCCTTGGGGATTTCAAGGCACTATAGTGGTTCCAATCTGAGTATCGACAGACTAAACACACCAACCAGTTAAACTAAGAAGTATTTGAGTGAGTTAGCATACTATATTTTATTTAATTATAAACAAAATATAGAATTTAGCTTATCTGGATTCGAACTCGCAATCAAACCAAGCTGCCTACGCCAGACCTAGCATGCATTGACAGACGCGCATATACAATTTTTCGGCAGTACCAAAATAAATGTTAAATACATAAAGATTGAAATTTTGTGGCTCAATTCGCATTCGTCATCGATGACATTTTGTTGAAATATGAGCTTTTTCACCAAGATAATACAGTTTGTTTTGGTATCAGCAAAAAAAATACTCAGAAAATTGTGCCATAGTTTGATTTATTTTATTATTATTATCTCAGCTCATTTTGAAATCATATAGAGTTCTTGTTAAAATTATTTCGTAAGCGTTCACGGGTACTTTAACATTATAGTGTCTCCACTGGCAGGGGGTCGGCAGATATTCCCAGACTTCACTCGACGCGGTTCGTTACACTACACTAGCTGTACTGAGTAACTCCTGTAGTGAGTATTGTTGTGATAATTTGTGATTTCTTAAGATGAATCCAAGATGGGAATTTCTATGAGAAAATATTATTCTAACATATAAATTATGATTGCAGATTGATATATAGGTATTGCGACTAATCTTTGATTCATATATTCGAAAAACATCTCGTTTTACTAACGGTCAGTTGCATTCTTAACGAAACGTTACCAAAAACTGTTCCTATAAAACAGTTTTCTTAGTTATGCTACCTATGTCTCCTACAGCTGTATTTCCTCGTTTTAATCTGAACCGAGCAAAACTTCAAAAATAACTTTTTTTTTAAATACTTACGACTTACCTACGTAGTCACTATATTAATAGAGTTCGCAAGTGGGTACGACACACGGAACCCGATGAGTAAGTAGAGTCGGCTTAATAATGAACGTGCGCGTCCCCAACAAGGCTTAATAACAGTTTTGTACAGTCGGCCACGAAATTACCGCACGCCATAAACGGCGGCGGAACGTTTAATCGTTTGCATATTGTATTCGGTCACTTATTGGAGAAACAACTGCCCCAGCTATTGTTGTGATTGATTTACATTGCGTTTTCACAATCATATTTAATTCCACATATCGATTTAAGCGCCATTTTGGTATCTTTGCACGAAATCCAGCTCAAAAGACGAAGAACATTTCGCTGATTTCAACAATATATATCGCAATATCGCCCAGTATTATATCTCCGAATACCAATATTGTTTAGTTTAATATTAATTACATAAATATTTGTACTTATGATAAGTAGCAAACCTGCATACTGTATACTCTTTAGAAAAACCATATAGACAGATTGTGTTATCTGTGCGGATTCTGATTCTTATGTATGTGTTTCGAATAATGAAATATATATTCTTGAAAATGTGAAGTATTGATTAATTACTTGGATCAGGGAGCTGATACAACACCCAGAATGGCGCTTAAGTCGTTTCGCCTTTTACCCGTCGATATAAATAAGCGAGGTGGTAAAAACTTATCAAAGAGACGCCATCCTTTACGCGTTCTTGTTAAGTGACATTCGATATTTTAATGGCAAATCTAAACTACCTTAATCAAAGCGAATTAAATTTTGAATATACTGAATGAAATGAAGGTAATCAAATTAATAGTACCTACTGCCGTAAGCCCCGCCACTGAAAATAGACACTTATGATACTGGGCTGCCTTTAATAGTTTAGGCATGGGACTCAAACCCAGATCGTCGTTAATGAAGAAATACTCTCTCAACACCACGCTAAAGATTACCAAACTTGACTACAGAATCTTTGACCAGTATTTGATTTATTTTACCGATATTTGTGATCGAAAGTCACAGCCATCAATGTATACGCAACAGAATAGAATTCATTGACCAAGGCGACACAGACCCTGGGAAGTCCAGCAGGTGTGGAGCGCCGGTGACGCCCTGTTTTGTCGTGGTCAGCAGTTCACTTCATTATCTTAGTTAGTTATGTGCGCCCGATACCGGGGACCCAATTTACTTAATTATAGTTTAGATACACTTGTAAGTATCTTTTTTGGTTGACTGTACTTATAGTTTTAAAATGATTGCTATTAAAATGTATAATATTGTGTATTAAATTAAATGCCGAGTGGTAGCCGAGTGGTCGAACGCACGTCTTGCAAATCAAAGTGTTCAAGTTCAAACCCCGGCTCGCACCTCTGGGTTCATGTGCGAATCTCATTTTCATCCGAGATTACCACTTGCTTTGAAACGGTGAAGGAAAACATCGTGAGGAAACCTGCACGTCTATAGAAAGGCGTGTGAAGTTCACCAACCCGCACTGGGCCAGCGTGGTGGACTATAGCCCAAAAATCTCCCTCGTAATGAGGGAGAATGTGCCCGGTATAATGGCAATAGGCTCGCCCCCTATTACATGGGGACCAAAAATACATCGGCGAAGTGTGGGCGCACTACAGTGCACCTCTGCCTACCCCTTCGGGGAATACAGGCGTGATGATTTATTATTATTATTATTAAATTAAATGCGGGTAATCATTTATTTACCTTTGTATAGTAAGCCGTAAATACTTAACTTAGTTCTTAACAAGGTTGTAATCTTGTATATACATAGCGTCGTTGAAAAATACAAAGCTTGGTAATGCAGTTTAGGTGAAATGTAAAAAATAATTCTATTTTTATTACAATAATGTTAAAAATATAAATGCTTTCTTGTTTTAATTCTTTCATGGTGATAATTGGGATACCAATTTTTAAAACAGAAATCTAAAAGTTGTTTAATATCTATACTGTTTATAAAGTACCTACCTATCTCAGGAAAACCGAGCATAGGTAAGCGTAGCCTTCTCTACCTAGAGGAGTAGGTTGGTATTCGACGGACAAAGACATGGCCGCGGGCAATAGTTAGATCCTGAATATTACATAAGCTCGGGGAGGGAATGTTCAGTAATTCCCCATATTACATGGCGTATCACAATATTTCCCGCGCAGACATTCTAATGTATTCAAATACCGTTATGTTACATGTTAAGGCGACTATTCGCCTGAAGCAGGATTGTATCAAATTAGCATCCGCATTGATGCATGCAAATGTTTTAATGGTGACGCCACCTTCATAATCGAGAGGTTCCGGTTCAATCTTCACCGTGGACATTACACTATCGACATGAGTTCTCTACTTTTTTTTACCGTTGGGAAATCCTCATGGTCTCTCGTACGCCCCGAGGAATACCTGGAGGTACTGGACTCTTATCAGCTAATACTCTACGGTGGACTTTCTTCCCGGGCCTCTACCGGTGGCTGTCCACACGAGCGGACTCTACGTAGATGCCGTCTCGCCACGGTGGCGTAGGCGGTATCATTACTAATAGCATTTATTTGGAGTATCGAGGTATATAATAACCTCACATTGCTAGTAATAGTTTTGAATAAAATATTTTATTTTCGAATCCCTTCTCCTTTACAACATTAATCAATATTTCACAGCACATATCGACAATATAGCCGGCTTGAAGCCCTGAACATATCGGGTTAAGCGAATATACTTGACTATTTTTTTTTAATGTACTCTCAGACATTGAACATAAGGGTTAAATGTCTGTGGCAAAAGCAATGCGAGTACGCGACTAAATTTGCTCGCATCATTGATGACATTTTAGGTATAATTTGGAAGCGAGCGTCTATAACCTCAGTGGCGCCACGTCTGCGTCGACGTCATTGCTGCACTGCTGCTGCGTGAGTGTCGCTGTGCTCGAATGATGTTCCCTAGAATTTCATACATTTGCATAGAACATCTATCAGTCGCGGCGTCGCAGACGCGGCGCCACTGACGCTATGGACGCTCGCTTCCAAAGTCTACCTTTAGTTGAAAAATGTTCTCATTCCATGAGGTATTACAGTTCGTTTTAGTATTGGTAAAGGTCGCGAGTGTTTGACGCGTCTATTTGCGATTGACTTCAAGCTGCTGTTGCTCGACTCCCGACTTAATATTAACCGGCTAAACATCGGGTGGCAACCGATCACGGGCCTATTACGTGCCGTCTGTAATTACGTATAATTAGAGTCAAATTTAATTGCTGCTTCGTTATTCCACGTATATTCAGAGTTAGGTTATCCTTGCTATGCGCATACGTCTATATAAATGCTATCAAGAGTTACAGTTAAAACCTACTCATCGTGTGATCCCAAATTAGGCAACGCTAGTACTCTTGGTACCGTACGTAGTGGGGGCGATCCGAGTTACACCCAGCTCAGGGGCCCTACCACTAGGTAGGTAAGGCCCTTGATCTTGAATAGAGGTGGACTAAAGAATTGTTTTTTCAATAGTAACTATCAATTGTTTTTAGATGTTGTACTGAGGTAGCTGTCAAACTGTGAAAGTAATATTAAAACATCACTGCAAGACAAGTATCATGATGCCAGATTAGATATAAAAAAAATAAAAAATATCGCCGCTTACTGTTACTTTTGCTTGGTTACTGTGTCCCTTTATGATTAGGTAATATTGTGTTTATATAATTTAGCCTTAAGTAGTTTACCCATTGTTATTTATACATGCTGTGATTTCCTATTGACTATTGACAGGGCACTTAGCTTAAAACCTATGCATTTTACCTTGTTATTTCACATGGTGCACTTGTTGTTGGAAATAATAAAAAAAAACAAAGATGCTCAAAGTTTTGACAGTTGACCTAGGGTAACAATTACTCCAGTAATTATATAATACATCATCACGCCTGTTTTTCCCGAATAGGTAGGCAGAGGTGCACTGCAGTGCGCCCACACTTCGGGGGCGAACCTATTGCCATTATACCGGGCACATTCTCCCTCAATACGAAGGAGATTTTTGGGCTATAGTTCCACCACGCTAGCCCAGTGCTGGTTGGTGAACTTCACACGCCTTTCTATAGACGTGCAGGTTCCCTCACGATGTTTTCCTTCACCGTTTCATAGCAAGTGGTAATCTCGGATGAAAATGAGTTTCGCACATGCAACCCAGAGGTGCGGCACGGGGTTTAAACTTGCACACTTTGATTGCAAGGCGTGCGTTCGACCACTCGGCTACCACTGCTATTACTCCAGTAATTCACAGTATAAAATAAATACTAATAGCGTTGTCCGATATAGGTAATTCAACAAGCGGAATAAAACAATTAATCTTCAAATATCTTTATTTAAAAACAGCTGAGAATAGGCAAATGTGCAAAAAAGTATGTAAGTCATTAATCCTGACTATAAGGATTTCCTAGTAAATTTATTTATAAGAAGATATGGAAACGAACACAAAATCAGATAATGGAAATGTATTGCGGCTTGCACTTAAATTATACTATCAGCAAATAAATTACTTCTCTGAGAATTTAATATCTGGTCATTTTTAAAATTTATGAAATTGTGACAGTTTGTTATACTGTTCAATTGCCAGGAGTTATCTCACATTGTCTCAAACCATACGCACCTTAGCTTTGGCCTCCTACCGCTTCGCGGCGAATCAAAAATAGGCTCACACCTGACCGCAAACAAATAATTAACAACTTAATGGCGATATTGCCGTAAATACATAATACAGTAAAACTAGTTGTCAAGTCGTCGTCGAGATTGTAAGCATATAGTAGAGTGGTAGAGACACATCCACGTGATCAAACACGACAGAACGTGAACACAGCCAAATTGGCATCGGAAAATGCGATGTTGAGTTCAATTTTGATAACATTGGTAACAGGTGTCGGCGGCAGGCTAGGCGGCTAGGCTGAAATCGGCTTGGTTTTTCGTAAGATAGCTGGTATAATATACATTCTCTGCTTTATTCAATCGATATAGCGTGGTAAATATTTATTTCTATGGGTAAAATATAATTAGATTAGATAAAATTATATTTCAAAATGCCTATGTAGATAAATTTCATTTTTGAAAGTAATGGTTTAATCTTTGGCGATGTGCAAATAAGCCACAAGGCCGTGTGCTGTTTATAATCTTATCAAAACTTACCTCGGATTATTTTGCATAATGTGGTGTAACATTAACTTTGGGTTCTCCATTGGAGTTACCATAGCTAATACGAAGCTCTGGCGGTTTTGGACTATACATCAGCACGACTGTATTCCTCGAAGGAGTACGCAGAAGTAAACAGCATTACAATTACAGTGTTCCAACACTTTGCCGATAAATTTATGTACTAATGTAATAGAGAATAGTATAGCTAGCTCTAATACTGTACATCTAATATGTACAGAACTCTACTACTAAATAGTAACGTCATCAATCCGCCAGCATATAGGTTCGTTCGGATATAACCCAAAGTTAATGTTACACAACATTATGCAAAATAATCCGAGGTAAGTTTTGATAAGATTATAAACAGCACACGGCCTTGTGGCTTATTTGCACATCGCCAAAGATTAAACCATTACTTTCAAAAATAAAATTTAATCTACATAGGCATTTTGAAATATAATTTTATCTAATCTAATTATATTTTACCCATAGAAATAAATATTTACCACGCTATATCGATTGAAATAAAGCAGAGAATGTATAGTATACCAGCTATCTTACGAAAAACCAAGCCGATATTACCCGCTTAGCCTGACGCTTACACCTGTTCCCAATGTTATTGGTTATCAAAATTGAACTCTACATCGCATTTTCCGATGGCAATTTGGCTGTGTTCACGTTCTGTCATGTTTAATCACGTAGATGTGTCTCTACCTCTCTACTATATGCTTACAATCTCTCTACAATCTAAGCCAAGTGTCAAGGCCAAAACATGAAACTTTACACCAAACAGAACGGGCGCATACCAAAACAAACTATGATTGGCAGGCCGGTGCGCGGGCGCAGCGGCTCGGAGCAGTAGCCGAAGGCGCGTGAACTGTCAAAATGATCTAGACGACTTGACAGCTAGTTTTACTGTATTATGATTTTACGGCAATATCGCCCTTAAGTTGGAAGCATTTAGAGGTGTTTTGTGGTGATATTCGTATGTGATTTTTTGTTTGCGGTCAGGTGTAAGTCTACTTTTGATTCGCCGCGAAGCAGTAGGAGGCCAAAGCTAAGGTGCGTATGGTTTGAGACAATGTGGGATAAGTCCTGGCTATTCAACAGTATAACAAACTATCTAAATTTCAAAATATAAAAAAATACCAGCCGTTGAATTCTTATACAAGCAATTTATTTGTTGATATTATAATTTAAGTGCATACTGTATTACACAGACACATTCCATTATCTGATATCGTTTTCATTCGTTTTCATATCTTACATCTTATAAATAAATTGACGTAGATGCTTATAGATATATTAGGAAATGCGTATAGTCAGGTTTATGACTTACATACGAGTGTTGGCCTATTCCCAGCTGTTTTTAAATAAAAATATTTGACGATTCATTGTTTTATTCCAATTGTTGCATTGCCTATATTTGACAGCGCTATTAATATTTATTTTATACTATGAATCACTGAGTTAATGTTACCCTAGTTCAACTGTCAAAACTTTGAGCATCTGACATCATAATACCAAAGTGAGTGCCTGCGGAGCGCGCCTGTCTCACTGGCACCTCACCGGTACCTAACCTTAACGAATGATACAATGTTTAAGTACTTCTTCAATTTTTATTACTCACATTCTCATTAAATATAGGACAACGTAGTCAATATATTAAAGGTACATTTAATAGATAGTTTGTTTTCGGATGGGTAACCGAAATATAACAGCCGATGTCCTCCATATCTCACAGTCGGCTGTTGTTCGAACAACGTGAATAGCGAATCCTGCGAATATCCAAGATGATTGAATTAGTTGCCACTGGATTTAGTCGCGTGTACGCGTGGCACAGCAATTCAAACTATATTTAAATTGACACAGAGTACATTTAAAAAAAAAAACAGTGAGTTCGCTCGCCCCAGTGTGTTCAGGGCTTAATACGATAGACTATAAACTGACCCCAATATAAATGGTGTGAGAAAGCTGATAATTATCAAGACTCTTATGGCTTAAAGTACACTATTCCTGAGAGCTCCGTACGCAGACAAGAACAACACAAAAAGGTCATATCTAATGTTCTCCACCGATGGTGTACAGCTGTTTATCTGTTTGACATGTCTCTGACCGACCTTGCGGTGCTTCGACCGTGATGTTATGTTGTATAAACAACACACAATACACGTGTAATTACAATCACCTTATTCGCCACGATATTGTTGTTACGCACAAACACCGCGCACTACAAAACATATTTACTTATTAATACATAATTTATGCATGTATGCAGGTGCACATGTAAACAGAGCTATAGCGACAAATAAATTACAATTATTTACAATGGAATCGTGAAAACAATAAGTAGTAGTAGGGTTGAGTAAACATTACGCCGGGCGAGCGTATTAGTATTTCTTCTTTTTAAATGCACGCTATTACATACATACATCACCAATATATACATCATCACGCCTGTATCTGGAGCAGGAGCCGCAGCAGGCACAGGTGCACTGCAGTGCGCCCACACTTCGTTGATATATTATTTTCTGAATGTAATAGGGAGCGATCCTATTGTCATTATACAGGGCATATTCCCCTACAATACCAGTGATATTTCTGCCATAGTCCACCACGCTGGCCCAGTTTCGGTTGGCGAACTTCACACGCCTTTTTATACACGTGCAGGTTTCCTATGCAGAACTATGTATCACTTTCTAATATTGTAGTTTCAACACTTCCGTGCGTGTTCGACCACTACACATCCGTTCACATAAGACTTGTTATTAACGGGCAGCCGGCTTTACCGTGAGATTCTATCACTACTTCATAGTATGTATTTGTAATCTATTCTTAATAATAAGCACATAAATAATAATAAGTAACACTGATTATTTATATAAAAACTTTAACATTTTAAACACATACAATGTGGACACATACACCATTAGGATCCCGTAATATGACACCGCGACGCGAACAGTAGCGACACAAAGACAGATAGTGATCAAAAACATATTATTTTTCACTCAACTAAACTGCAGGCCGCGCATTGTGTGCCGATCGTATCTTCAGTTTGTGCAACTTATTGTCGTGAGATTGTGCATTAAAATACTTTATGGGGTTCCTTAAATAGATAGCGTAAGTAGACACCATATTATAGGTTTATTATGCACGACAACCGCTCGGCTTGAGATATTTATCACCTTGAACTAGAGACTTGAATAACTCACTAACTGCCTGAGATTAAAGTGGATTCACTATGTTACAGCACCTTTGTTAAATAAGAAAAGGCATCTAGTAATAAACTTTCTAAGTCAGATCATAGCTCCAAGACTACCTACTAACACTAAGGCACATTGGCAATGAAACTGCGTATTGAAACTATTGCTGTGATGTCTAGAATATGACCACTGTAGACATTGTCACTTTGAAGCCATCAAACAAGTCATATTCTACCATTGATAAAATATGTTGGATTCATCCGCCAGCTTTATCGCGTTCGTCAACCATTTTTATATTGACTGTGTGAATTTGCTCCTGCTAATAATTACATGACACTTGCTGAAATACCCGCTAATCGCAGGTGGAGCCATTTCTCATCATATTCCATATAATTTAATAATTTCCCTCATTTCGTAAAATAAGAAGAAAATAAAATATCTTGATTTCATGCAAATACTCATATTGAAATGATTAAGTTAGGACCAAAGAATTATTAGGTATATTAAAGATATATTTGTTTCATTCTTGCAAAATATTAAATAATTCTCAAAAAAAAACATAATTACATCCGGATTTAATTATTGTTGTTTTGTTAACTTCACGCTTATCCACAAATGTTATCACTGCAAACAGACCGGTAATTAAGTGATTAAAATAATTTGCGAGCGACTGACAACAAAGTGTCATAAAAAAGATAGCATTTTTAACCGACTTCAACAAAGAGGATATCAAACTGTCCATATTAATTCATAGCAAGCTTGTGAACTAATTTCGATAATTATTTTTAAATTTTATAGAAAATCCATCA
Source organism: Ptilodon capucinus (assembly GCA_914767695.1). Taxonomy (NCBI): domain Eukaryota; kingdom Metazoa; phylum Arthropoda; class Insecta; order Lepidoptera; family Notodontidae; genus Ptilodon; species Ptilodon capucinus. The sequence continues at coordinate 12,781,423 of OU611814.1, read as the reverse complement.
TGTTAATTAAACCCTTTCTGAACATTTTGAAAACATTTCTAGAAGTCAACCTTTCAATGGGTAAATTTGATAGTACCTACAACCTGCATTTAATAATTGAACACAATTTAATATAATTCAGATTTTTGGTGAGTAATACAAGAAAATTATTTGCAATATGGAAGTAATCATAATATAGCGAGTTGAACTTGAACAAGAGAGACTAGCCCATACTAGATGGGATCGAGAGGAGTTAAGGGAGGCCTTTGCCCAGCAGTGGGATGACAGACTGATAACAAAAAAACAGTGCAATGACGACCCTAGGCTATGCGACACTGGATGGAATATTCTACCGTCGCTATTTTATACAGATTATGTACCCACAATACGAAAAACACAATATCTAATTTCACAATAGGAAATCCTCATTTTTCTGACACAAAATAACGATTCCGGTCTCGTATAACGCCGGACATAACCACAAGGATGACGGCGAGACATCCGAGACATCACATTTCCCAAACATCCGAGATTATCAATTATTTGGTCACCCCACTTAGATTGTATCTACGTGAAAAGAAATATGATAGGTTTATTATAACGATATTTGCTAGTTTTCGGCTTAGGCCCTTTGTTGGGCCAGCAGGAGATGTGGGCCGATAAAACGGGCCATTGTTGGACTAATAGGGACGAAATATTGTGTTTCAGCCCGGTTTGTTTTCGATTTTAGAGATATGTAACTGTCGTTTTATTCAAATTGTATTTGGGGCGGGTAATAATACAAATATATCCTTTTTTAGTTTATACTTTCCGTCCACCGCTAGCCTTATGCTTCTTTTAAATGAGGACCAAAATGCATCAGCAAAGTGTGGTTGCAGTGCAGTATACATCTGCCTACCAATTTGGGAAATACAGGCATGATGATAATGCTGAAAATGTATCATTAATACTAGCTTCGTTTATGCACCATCTGTCAGTCAAACCACGTATAACAAGTATAATGCTCTTACTTTTATACATAAGGCCTTGCAATCAAAGTGTGCAGGTTCAAACCCCGGCTCACACCTCTGGGATTTATGTGTGAATCTTATTTTCATCCAAGATTATCACTTGCTATGAAACATCGTGAAGGAAAACATCGTGAGGAAACCTGCACGTCTGAGGGAACTTGACTAGTTCTCGATAGATGTGTGAAGTCTGCCAACCCGCACTGGGCCAGCGTGGTGGACTATGGTCTGAATCCCCCTCGCATTGAGGGGAGGCCCGTGCCCAGCAGTGGGACATTCAAAGGGCTGTAGTAGTAGTAGTAGTAGTTTTTGCCTACACTAGGACACACCTTATTGCGATGCCTGAATATGAAGCAGTTGCCGGTCGCTGTGTATATTTAAGCATAAGGTGTAGACGTCTCCTAGTGCCCTGATGGTACATAGAGAGTATGCTAAATGAAAAATTGCATACAAGCGTCGACATTTTACTACTTACGGTCAAATCTATTCGTTGCTTACGTCACGCGCACATTGCGACTGTCTGTAGTTGAAATCGCGGACCATTATCACTAATTTATAACATAATCCTTTAGTTTGTATACAGTACATTACTAAACAATATATTTATCAAACACGATATGACACTATCGGAGTGACTGTACCGAATAATATTATATTTTGCGTAAATATTGTGATAATTTACTGATTATGATATAAATCCGATATCAACAATGATAACAGTTGCTTCATTGTATAATTCATGTCCTTGTAAAATTTAACAATATACACTTAATATCAACTGGAAACTCTACCTAAAGTATTAGACGTTAGGGTAGCATTTGTACTGTTATCATTTGTAATTATAATTGATTGTTGTTTATCACCCGTCACGATGGTATAATCGATAATTAAATACAGGTATTACCCAGTTATATTTTGTCTCATCACCGTGAAGATTGCACCTTGCGTTTGCCTTCAGGGGCTTGACGTAATCAAACAATATATAGCAAGTCAAACAAAAATAGCATCAAATGTAACTTTTATACAATGAGATTTAAAATGGGTATACGGACCCTTAAAAAATAGGTTCTTTAGCTTATTCTAAACGAATAAGTGAAATAAAAAAAAATATTTTAAATTCATTTTTAACACTTTTGACGAAATCAGATGAAATCAGCGTTTATGTTTGAAATCTTTTCGATCTTACAGCAGCAGACACAAGCGACCTAAGATAGGTTAACCCTATTATACAGTGTAAACTACATCTTCAAGGGGTTCGGTAGTAACCGGTAGTAATTCACTAAACAGAATATGAACATTTCACATAGATTTTAAATATGTGAAATTGAAAAATTATATTCGAATTTCTATTAAACTTATATACCACTAAGTTAAATATCCAATATTGCTGCAAACGTTGTTTTAAAAAATATATTTTAGACTTCGGAAACCCTGTTTACATAATTAAATAACTGTGCAAGATTTTAATATTGTTCTTCTTTCTATCTAGTGCCAACAAACCAGATGGGCGCAAGTATGACTTACGACTAGTAGCTTTTGTACTGGTTGGGGCTGCAAGCTGCAGGCTACCAACGGGGTCCACAGGTGGTGGATAGTGGAACGACCATCAGATATGGTGGTCAGCTCTGATTATATTGAATATGGAGTCCCCAACCAAGCAGCGGCACCGTTATCAGGGTGTATTGGTAATCTTGGTAGGACAAAGAAATCTATAATAAATAAATATTTGTATGCACTTACTTTTACTTCTGATTTATTTATTCTTATTTTTACTGTACGCTTTTACTTTTCAAATTTTGTTACTATATGCTTATTTTTTATTTAAATTATGTACTTGCATTGTAAAGTTTCTGTGAAAACAGTAGGCTTATGTTGCATATCACAATTGTAACCACCGATGTACCTAAAAGCTGTTGTTTTTCCAAACTCAAATAAATAAATAAATATATAATATAATAAAAAGCAACAAAAATGCTATGACGACGCTGTGATATGGCGAGGAAATACCGCAATTAAATAGACATTCCTCTGATACGAGGCAGCAGTCGTATCAGTACAGCAGAAGGCCGAAGAATTGTTTTCTCAGAGGGTTTCGGCCGGAACAACGGGAAGCGGTACGCCGGTTCTCGAACTGCGGTGGAGAAAGCAAAGGGCAACTGCTGCACAATTTTCCCGAATTTAAATGCATCAATAGAAATGTCCAATAATAGAAGACCGCGATTATGCTACATGAGTCAAATAAAAGATAAGTTTGGTGTCATGTCCTATGTGGATGTGAAGAAGGCTGTACTGGATCGGACCAGATGGCGGGGACTTCGCCACATTTACCGACAAAGGTCGAGCCCTAAAATGAGAAGAAGAAGCTTTTGTAACGCACTGTAGGTACTTACGTAGTTTTATTTCTTTTTATTATGTCGTGATTGGTACATCGGTGTGTGTAAGCAAATATAGCCGCCATTGTAGGCAGAATGACTCGATACAAGCATTGTGAGGGAGCGCCATTAACGTGATTGTTTGCTATGTTCGCGTGCAATAACATACGAGTAATTTTAATAAAGAATATCGTTCTATTAGAATAGATAGGATATCTGTGCTCTATTTATAAAACTAAAAGACATTATTTTATGTTTATATCAGTAGAACTGGATCAGTCAAACAGTTACGTATGTTATGAGACACCATTCGGTTGGATACCAACTAGTGAGGTTCTCTTGACGATTTTGATTACCAGTTGTCCCATCATAGGTTTTGTTTTCCGTTCTTAATTTATTGAAATTATCAACATAAGGCGAGCATTGAGATAAATCTCTAGATTTTTCGGTGCAGTGGTATAGACGCACCTAGACACTCAAAAACGGCTAATTAAAGAAATTTCTGAATAAATAACCTATAAATAGCTTAAAGAATCAGAATTAGATGTCTTCTGTTCCTGTAAAGCATCACAGTACTTATGAATCGTAGTAGACTCTACTATCCATTCTGTACGCATTTCTTATATAGAAAAATGGGCAAGAAACTCCATGGTTACTCTTTTCCAAATGTACAAGACTAATTTTCTTTCTGAAATATGTACACATAAAAAGCTGGGAACAAAAGCTATAGTAGAGTGGAGTGTTCCGTGAGTCCGCAGCCGCTCCCCGCCACACATAGCCGTCTATTTACGCCCAACCTCCATCCAAACAATGAACACGTCAGGCACCTGTTCTGCTGACGCTACAGTAATTGGGGCGTTAATAGCGCGCATAATAAGCGTGACTTGCGCGCCCGAGCGGCTTTCTTTGCCGACGCTCCGCGCTCCCTGTGATTTGGCTACCGACTACAATACTTACATGCAATGAGACGTATATTTTGTCTATTATTAGCAGTTTGGGATAGACAATGCTTGACACCAAATTATAGTAAAATAAATATAATGTTATGTGAATAGATGTGGACGGGTATTTGCAGTAATATATTATAATACATCATCATACAGCGTCATCACGCCCGTATTCCCCGATGGGAGAGACAGAGGTGCAAACTTCTTTGATGTATTTTATTCCCAATGTTATAGGGGGCGAACCTATTGCCATTATACCGGGCACATTCCACCTCGATACGGGGCATTGTCCACCACGCAGGTTTCGTCACGATGTTTTCCTTCACCGCTCAGCAAGTAGTAATAATGATTGAAAAAAACATTTTGCACATGAAAATCTCAGAGGTGCGGGATTTGAACTTGCACCCTTACGTTCAAGCCGGGCGTTATACCAACTAGGCTACCACTGCTCATTAATTATTTACTATTAATCTTAACTTATACGACATTGCGAGCATAATTCTGTCTTATCATTTACCTATCAGTGACTAGTAGCATCTTACAAGTGGAATGCAAAAGGAAGCTCCATTAACCACTTAAAAACAATAACAACGACTTTTACTTAATCACCTGTTATTAGGCGATTTGTACCCAAACGAGCGGAGCTGGCCCAATAAAGATGCTGGGTCGAGTTGTGTCTCAATGTGTCGTGTCGCTGGCGTAGTAATGGGCTGCTCCGCCGGCTACCAAATATATTCGGTACATTATTGGTGACGATAAAACGTTTCCATTGTTAAATACGTTGCCTTTTTTACTATTAAGTACCTATCTAAGTATGTTTTGATTGCAACTAGACTTATTAAAGTTCAAGCAATAATTATATTAGAACTTCAATGCGACACGTTTATTTAAGGATTTTTTTATTATGTCACTACATTGTCAAAGGAAAGAACATTCTAACCTTATGCAGACTTTTAGCAGCATAAGGAATTTTTAAATTTACCTATTTCCTACCTGAAAGTATTAAAAACTATAAAATTAATAACATTTGACATTTTATTGTACAACTAATTTTCTTGTACCTACATGAGATAATTAGATGATGCTTATATCTTAGAATGTTGCACGTTCATATGATATAGGTACCTATAGTCCAGTGGTGGTGTGCAATGGAAAAGCGCGCTCCTTATAGTGTACGGTTTACGGCGGCTAATAGCCGGCTCCCGGGGCCGCTCCGATACTCGTATTAATATTCAAATTAATATGTATTTGAGACGTTACACTAAATACTAACATTCCCCATTTCGTACCGAGTCGAACAGCCTCGGATATAGACACAGGCCCGACATTTGAGTTAAAGCATTCGCTTTACTATTACACAAGAAAATAGCGATACCTTACAAAAAAAAACTGGAGATACAGGTAGGTACAACAAGTCTACAATATTTTTTTCAAATGAAAAACTAACTTGTTCAAGTTGTTTAATTTTGGTAGAGATTCGTATAAGTTTGCAGGCGTGTCGATAATCCCCCAACGCATTAACGCTACAAGAAATTAAAAATATACAAGAAATCCGTATCGGGCTGTTTCCCAACGGCAAAATATTTACGATATAGTTTGTTAACGAACTGTTAATACGCGATACATGCAAATTAAATGCGTTTGTTTTCAAATAGAAATGCTTAGATAACGCTCTTGAGGTGACCCAAGAACTAAAACGCTGGAGATTTTTATTTGTGTATACAATTTGACCCAAAGTTGCTGAACTAACTTAATGTAAGTCCTTTACCCAATTGTCAACAATTATAAAATCTAAATTAATAATAATACATCATCACGCCTGTATTCCCCGAAGGGGTAGGCAGAGGTGCACTGTAGTGCGCCCACACTTCGCCGTTGTATTTTTGGTCCCAATGTAATAGGGGGCGAGCCTATTGCCATTATACCGGGCACATTCTCCCTCAATACGAGGGAGATTTATGGGCTATAGTCCACCATGCTGGCCCAGTGCGGGTTGGTGAACTTCACACGCCTTTCTATAGACGTGCAGGTTTCGTCACGATGTTTTCCTTCACCGTTTCATAGCAAGTGGTAATCTCGGATGAAAATGAGATTCGCACATAAACCCAGAGGTGCGAGCCGGGGTTTGAACCTACACACTTTACAAAAAGCAGTGGTAGCCGAGTGATCGAACGCACGCCTTGCAAATCAAAGTGTGCAGGTTCTAAATTCTAAATTCTGACTAAACAATGTTCTTAACGAAGGCTTGTACTGGTAGACTTGATATAGGCACTATGAATCAGATTGTATATATCAGATGAGATCTAATAAGCGTTTCAGTTAGCTTTTAATACATAGATCTGCTTTTATTACAAAACAAGAAGTGAACGGTGGCTACACTGTGTCATATATATGTATTGACCTTTTGAAATTGAATTTTAAACTGAGATAAAGGTAATGTTTTTTCTGTTATATTTTTTATTGTAATGGACCATGCAGACGGTATCTAATAATGTGTCTATCAATCGTAGATAAGGTACACCCAGAGTGTTGGAGAACTTCTTCTTTTTCACGAAAGGGTTAAATTAGGAAATTTAATGGAATAAGATGAGCAATGGCTTCACCAGCGATTAGCGGGTAATTATGCCAGTGTCAAGTAATTAATAAGAAGGATAAATTCAATAAATACCCATTTTAAAATAAAAAATGAATGATGATAGTGATAAAGGTTTGTAAACCAGTTTCAATCGCCTTCAAAGCATCTGTCAAAAACATCACATTTTTTTGCAAAACGGCGAGTTTATTTGCAGTTCTGATATCGTCAAAAAGAGATGAAATATTTCAACCGCTACCTCCTTCAACTTTCACCGCATTCCAGAACCAAAACAGTCATCAGTTTGAACGCATTATATCGATAATAGTATCGATTTAGATACAGGCCGAGTGACGGCGCATCACTAGTCACTCCGGACTATCGCACCACTACGGTAACGAGTAATTATCATGGAAATGATATGATTATGGACCGGAATCCCGTGTTTTAGTTTGTCTCACGAGATTATTAATGAGAGGTAAACAAGAGTCGTTTTAGCGGTCACGGTAGCAACTCGTTTTTATGATCATAAACGAGAAATTAACTTGATAGAAACCATTTAAGAAAAGAGTTTTTAAACCACTTTGTAATTCAGCTTCATTTATTATTTTGTAATAATTGTAAGCAGCTTTAATTATACTGCACTTAATAAAAGTAGGAAGACGCGTCAGAAGTGAAGCAACGTGTTGGCATACTTAATACTTAACTACTACTGGCCTTACTAAGAAGTTAGTGTGTGCGTGTTAGACGTATACTTACAAATAAGCTGACTTACTATGAATAGAATAGAATAGAAACTTTTTATTTAAGTAACTAAGACTCATACATGGGTTAGTAGACTTGAATGAAGACATGAAGACTAACGTTAGTATTACCTATTTATTCTAAATAACCCCTAGGGGTCCATTCCGTGTGCGATAACACAGCAGCGACTTACAATTACACAGTCTAACCTACTGGCTGGCTAGCTACTGGCTGGCTGCTTCACTTATTTAGCGAGACAAAGACTTTGTAGAATTTTAATAATTCTTGTACCTATATTTATTCGTGTTTTGTCAATCTCTAATTTATTTAACATCATCTCTAATTCGATATAATATGTCGAAAACAAACGAAATAATACGACCAATATGAAGTTTTGTTTCGATATATGACGAATTAGATATTATGCCGATCTTGCGTGGATTAGGTCCCTGTTCATAGAATGATGATCTATAAAAACACATTTTCTAACATTACACATATCATCGATAACAAAGACGCAATAAATTGTAACTAATTTGTACTCCCATTGTAGAACATTCAATAGAACAGAACATGGTATGGGAAACCATTTTGGCGCTTCCGACAACCATAAATAACATACGACAAACTTAATGATACATACTTGGTGTACACTAATGGCTGTTAAGGAATGATTTAATGTAAATTGTATTGGAAAACTTCAATGTATATTCAATAGGGTGAAATAACGCCTACGGAAATACGGTTGATTACATAATGGGGTATCTTTATTTATCTTGACGAAATAAAAATGGAAGATTAATTCAATGTATCTAACCATAAGCTCCCTCGCACATAGGGGCGTTAACACTCGCGTGTATTTTTTTTGTCGTAGCAAAACGAACTGTATTAACATACCGAAAAAGTTAATTTTATAACGAAACGACACTGACAGCGCGAGCGAATTTAGCTATACGACTGAAATTTTATCTTTATGCATATTGAGACAGAGTTGGGTTTGGTTTTGGTAAACATTTTGACGGCTTAAAGCCTCCGATACACAAGTTCTTCAAAATCAATTTTGTTCATACCAAAACGAACTGATAAGTCTTGAACAAAGTTTATTCTTCAACGCAATGCCATTGATGACTCGAGATAATTTTGACACGTAGTCGATATATTTCCACAGAAATTCAATCTTTATGTATATTGACACAGGGTCCTTTATAGTATTGGTAAAAAGTTTGACGCGTATGTCTTGACGCCCCTGTGGACTCAGGGCTTTATTTGATTAAAAATCATAATAAAGTTACTTACTAATTGCAGTCTGTAATACTAATTTGGTAGAGTCTAGACCATCTTAGATTAATATCTTAGATTCCGATTAATATCGGAAAAATATACCTGTATAGTGTAAATATCTGTTTATAAGGACGTTAAGTACTGAAGGATCAAGAGTTAAGCCGCTATATACTTTTCATCAAATCTCTTCACATATTGAATCTGGGGCCCAATTCTCGCAAGACTCGACATTATCTCTAATTTGACATATGTCGCAACAAAACGTCAAATTGAAAGTAATTTTTCGTATTGTTTCAACGTATGTCGAATTACAGATGATGTCGATTTTGCGAAAATTGGGTCCCTGCGTAGAGATTTGATTACCACCGTTACATAGGAAGCGTTATGTATCAACATATAGCCATTGTCCCAAACGGACAATACGGCCAAATTGAGAGCTCACATTCGCCACGCCGCGGGTTCGATTCCGCCATAAACTGTGGGAGCGACGACAAAAACCCATAATAGTAGACAAATAAAGTCAAATACCGCAACCAAAATAACATAGCACACCCGTAAAGTTATATTAAACCTTATACCGAAGACATAAAGCCGATATTACTTCTAAGTAACCGTATAAAAGTGCATGGGTTTTATAGAACCATAAATCATTCGGTTCTGTACAAGGGTTGCCGACAATACCTGGCCGCTTTCAGATAATAAATTATGTTTTATGTTTATAATAACATGATGTGTATATTAAAGATTTGTTTGGGGTTTTTTGTCAAATGCGCCGGCGGCGGCACCGGGGACATGAAGGGATGTTTTTCTGATGCGGAAAGGTGTACGGGATTCTAATTTGCAGTGTACCAACCTCAATATTTTCTGTATCACTTTTCGGTGTAACTGTATCCGGTAAGTATGTATTTGGTGAAAAAAAAAACATGTCTGATTGATGATAGAGTCAAAGAAATTGAGTGGTGAGTTAAACAGATTCTCTATGTTTAGACCTAAATTTGTCTCAAAAAGCTCTACAAGCCTACTCTTCGTTATAAATAAGATGTGAATGCATTTTTTCAAACATTACTAACCCTAACAAGATCCCTACAAGTAGGAAATATAAAAGTTAAAAACGCATTTACACTTGAATGTGTGAAACATCTTAACAACACCGTTTACTACCAACGACTTGACATTCCGCGTCTAAATCACCACAGATCCGATCTAATCCATGGATTTAGAAAATTAGTATGTTTTAAATAGACAGAATCAACAAACGGAGACAAAAATACTGATTTTGAAAAGCTTCGAACGGTCCGTTACCTATTTAGTAAGAGCTGTTTGTTTGTTGATAATTTTAATATAATGATTTTATTGTTGTTTTCTGTATAATTAAAATGACGTGATATCGAGACAGATGACGTGATAAACTAAAATCACTAGCATGATACCCTGGTAATTCCTACGTGTATATAATAGTTTAGTATAGCACTTGTAACTTGATAGTAAGTAAGAAACCTTAACTTCTACAAAAAAGTAAAATTTGAATAGTAACCATGGTTTTCCTTGCATGTTCTTCGCCATAGGAAAGGCGTTCCGTATGGAAGGTACCTACGTTCCTGAAATTGATTGACGATTCATATGGTTTACTAAAAATATACGGTCGAATTGAGAACCCTCGTGTGATTAAAAATAATCTCTGTTTCAGTTCATATTTTATTTGTATAAATCCTCTTTTGAGTGAATTATTGGCCTACTATCTACAAATGAGCGATAATTCGATCGTTTCTCGCACACACGCGGTGGTTCGTCACGCTGGTAATGTCATCCAACATGGCTGCCCCACACTAGAGCCACCCCATCCAGTTACACTTTGAATTATTTTATTAATAACAAAAGATTTCACCCGTTTCGTAACATGATTTGTTTGAACCGCCATTTTGATACCCACACATGCCTGCGTGTACACACACATGCCTGCGTGTACACACGCATGGAAGTTATATTTTTTGTTTAAATGTGACCGTGACTGAATCATCAAAAAATATGGTTCGCGGTGTTTTTGTGTGGATTTTATTGTGAGCAGCACCGCGCTCCGTGACCAATCAATAAATGTAGGAATGTTTTCTTTTTATTAAACAAAATGTTTTGACATGTAATGCGTCTGCATTTAGACTTTAGGTAGGTAATACTTATATAAATTACCCTTATTTAAATTAAAATACCCAGATGAACTGACATCTTCGATAAATTACACTTTTCAACTATAACGATGTGTTAAACCGCTATGTGAACACTTCATAATGTTCATCATCATCATCATCAGCCGGTGTCAGTCCACTGCTGGACGTAGGCCTCTCCCAAGATGCGCCACTGAGCCCGATCTTCGGCTCTTCTTTTCCAGTCACTGCCCACCGCTTTGCGTATGTCGTCGCTCCACCTAATCACAGGACGTCCTACACTACGTTTGCCGATTCGCTGTCTCCACTCTAGGACGAGTCTACCCCAACAACGGTTGTCAGTCCTGCGGCAGATATGACCGGCCCACTGCTACTTCAGTTTGCTAATCCGTTGAGCTATGTCGATAACTTTAGTTCTCTGGCGAATTACTTCGTTCCGGATTCGATTACATCATAATGTTGATGCGAGGATTTTAATAATAACTTTTGCATACGGAAATTAAATCTACCCTGTATACGCCAACTTACTATCTGCAGACATAAGAAAAACGTAGTAGTGTATCACAGACGATACAAATAGTTTAAGAAGGCTATTAATTTTATAGTGTACCCATGAAATCGTTAGTGGGCGAGAGCGAACGGCTTCGATAGGCTCTAAAAATATATTTCCCAATTTTATCGAAGTCTTGTTAATTTGATATGTATCTCATTAAATCAATTAATAGAATGGATCAATAATAGTTTCTTATTCCACGATTAATAACTAGATTTTAAAATGTGGCGAGCTGTTTGGAAATTATGTAGTTTCTTCAAGTCCACGATGGAGTGTCATAATTTTTAAAATAATAGGAATTTTCAAGCCCGTAGATTTTCAAGTCATTTTAGTAGTACCTATGTATGTTCCAATTTAACTGGCTAGGTACGACCCTAGCCAGTTTAATTGGAGCAAAAAGCGATGGTGAAATTTAATCGTCATAACTCTTATTATTTAACGTGGTACACAATTTTCAAACCTCTTTTTATATCAGCCGTATTGTACAACAAAATACAATGGCAAAAATTATATCAATTGTAACGGGACATAAATTACGGCATTAGGCCATGCGCGGTGTTCCCTACAGTGCGCTGCGCGTACGCACCCCGCGCTAACTGAGATGTCTGCCCACCCCCTGCCACAATGGCGCCGGCAAATATTTATAAATGTTTTATTTGAATGCGCCGGATCATGTCGCAGGGATGTAGAGATGAGTAAGACACGAGAGGTAGCGATTTGCGAGATACGACTAATTAAAATAAATGATAAATAAATGATACGTCTAATTTTAACACCAAAATATACAGCCGCGTTTCTACGTACTGGGTACAGTACCTATAGTCAGTCAAATATTTACAAGAGAAGGTAGCTGAGCTGAATTCCTTATACGGTGATATTTTCCAGGTTATTATAGACTGTAGCCAGTACCAAAATACCTTTTATGATCTTGAATCCAATAAATAAGATATCTTTTGTATTATTCTCTAAAGATCCTCAATATTGACTAAGCAGATACGGTGATACAGACAGCACTAAAACATATTTGTTTCCTTAATCATTACGTTCATGAGAAGGACGGCAATATGGGTTTGTTGTCATTAAAATCCACTTGAATTGATACCTTAAAGTATCTGGTATAATTTCATTGGTTGTTTCATGGCACAAAATTTTACCGCTTTAAAATATAATACTAACAGTTACCGCTCCCGCGTTTACCTTGTATATCCCCAATTAGCCCTATTGTGTTGTCACCCTAACATCGCGCGCAGCACAGAGCCTCTAGTTCTACGAATGTAGATCGAATTATGTTTGCACACATGCTTAGCTGGCATAGTGGAGACATGAACTGATTTAATAGCGTGGAAAAGAGTTAAATGGCGTTTTAAAAGTTTGTATCAAAATTTTAATCTCATAACCCGGTGATACGCGTGACATAACTGAGCGACAGGACTTGCACGTGCATCAAGGATTTACTTAAATGTCTGATTTTGTCGCACCGAGTCACTGTCTTATTTCATACTAGCGGCCCGTCCCAGCTTCGCACGGGTTTCTAATATAGCCTATGTTACTCAGTGATAATGTAGCTTTCTAACGGTAAAATAATATAAAAATACAAATATTTCTTCTTTATAATATCAGTATAGATGAGAGAGAGACAAATTGTCTTGTCACAATCGTCTGTCCGTCGTGTTTACATGTTTGAGATACTCCAAATCGAATATGGGTCGAAATGGTTGTGTAAGAATATAATAAGTTAGCTTTGGCTGTCCTTTGGCTAGCAATCAAAGGGTTATACCCCTTTCAGTAATACTCTCTCCCACACTATTTCCCATAAAAAGTGGCTATGCCATCAGAATAATGCAGATATTCTTGATCAAAAAATATTCACGACACTCGCGCGCATTGTGCCCGTGACATGCGCAGTGACACGTCGCCGGGACACCCGTCACGTGACAATGGGACGACATCAATGACATCTAATTTCTTACGGTGCACCGCTTCTATACAATTATTACCTACATAATAAAAATCTCAGACACCCTGTATAGAGATTTAGCGAAAACTCAAAATGAACTCTTCCACTTGAGGTTACGGTTGAGGTTTCTTTGATGAGGAAATCGGATAGGGTGACAACGGTTTTGACTTCCGCACGGACTAATTTACCCACACATTAGCGGTGTGGTGGATATTCTGAACGGGATTTTAATGCATTATGTTGAGTGAGAGTTTATCGTTTGATAAGGGTCGGATTGCTTTAAAAGTGTTATTTCTGATTTATCGCGCCATTGTGGACAACTCAGATGAATATTTTATGTGTTTAGACGTCACTTATCTGTTCATGCGTTCATAAATTAATTTTAGGTTCATATATTAAATAAAATTGTGAAAATATTCTACAATATGCAATTTTGTTTCTACAAAACTAAAGAGTTCCCTATTTTCTATACTTCGAGTTAGGCGCGTACCATATAATAATAGAAAAACAATTATTTAAATCATGCAAAGTTATGTACCAACATAAAACACAATTACAATGCAAAATTGTAGGTACTCTTAGAGATTTATTTTTTTACCGGTAACTATAATTTTAATATTATACCGGTAAATCAGGTTTGGGAGTTACCGCTTACCGATTAATAACTTGACGTATTTACATACGTGGTAACTTAAAAAAATAAAATTACATAATTTCATAACACAACCTACGATAACGACAAGTTTGAAACAGGTCATTATCTGTCAGATAGGTAGACAGACCGGTAGTACCTAGGTCAGTATTAAAACATAATTAATTAAAAATACAAAAATGTCACTGCCACATGACCTAATTACTTACAGGCAATAAAATAAATATCAGGCGCGATTAAATAATGTTATCTATGCCTACCTATTAATAATCAAAAGGAGGTCAATAAATTGAATTGAATCTAATTTTATGTAAATAACTTTATGTAGTTATTTACATAAAATTGGTTTTAATATACATAATATCATTGTACAAACTAAGCATACTGTAAGCACTAGGAGCACGCGCGCGTCAATAATTTCGCCAATACTAATATGAACTGTATTGACTCATTAAAAAAGCTTAATCTTCAACGAACATTGACAGTGTGAGCGAATTTTGTCACGGAGTTTTACAACAGATATTCAGTCTTTATGTACATTTTCACAGAGTTCATTTTTGTGTTGGCAAAATTTTAATCGAGGTTTTGCTCGAGCCAGTTTGCTCGAGGTTTTAGTACTAAAATACCTATATGTTAGCAAAGCCCCTTCTCAAGCAATGACTGAGAATAAAAATTACTTCTTTACAAGTAGGTAGGTACCTAAATAAGTAAATTATTTTACCTTTCATTTCTATTTTTCACCGACTCCAAAAAAGGATGAAATTCTCAATTCAACCCGCTTCTTTAGTCGTTGTCTTGATGTGTACAATGCGTAACTTATTACTTACCAAATAGAGCCCGAAGTGACAATTATACATGTGACAAATATTATCTATACATTTAATTTAAATAAACACACATTTTATTATGTTAATTATTATTAATTATAATAATTACCAGCTGACACACTGGCAATGGCTTAGGTATTGGTATACGAACTGAACATACATGGGCTAGCGAATTGACTAGACTTATTGTGAAAATGGACTCTGTGTACATAAAGATGGAATATCTACGGCAAAAGTCATCGATGATGTTTTGTTGGAAAATATACTTCTTCTATAAGATAATACAGACCGTTTTGGTATAAGTTGATTCGCGCGTGTCTTGACGCATCTATTTGCGGAGGGCTTCATTGACAGTAATACGGTCACGGTTGTAATGTAAATTGTATAAAAAATAATTGGTGGGAATATATTTTTTGTAATCGAGGCCTAAATTATAAGTATTTAAATATTATGCGCATTAATTTGTACATTGATCTAGACACTATCTGATAACGACCTGTTGACAGATAACAAAAAATCTTTTTAAAAACAAGCTTTTATTTAATTGCCCTTATTATCGTGTCCTCCTAAGCAAGCCCTTTCATTTGATACCCATACTGTGGGAGTGCAGAAAAATAACTATTCCGCCATCTTGGATGATGGATGATATTAGAATTAGAATGACGGCACATAGCTGAGCATGTATTGTCATCCAAAATAAGCGTGTGTACCAAATTTCAGCTCAATCAGTTTATGATAACTGATTTAAAATTCAGTTGCAAGATTCCACCCGGACATACATTGCAAGTTAATATAAAGCTTGTAATAAAAATAAAATAGAACGTAACTTGATGCTAGAGAAGTGGTAGCCTAACTTGTAGACCGCACGCCTTGAACGTAAGAGGTGCAGGCCCGAATCCCACCCTCGCAGCTTTTCAGAGGTTTTCAGATTTGAAATGCGAATCTCAATTTCAATAATGATTACCTCTTGTTGAACGGTGAAGACAAACATCGTAAGGAAACCTGCACGTCTATAATGGCGTGCGAAGTACACCAGCCCGCAATGGACCAGCGTGCAATATGTCCCAATAGTCGCTCATATTGAGGGGGAATGTGCCCGGTATAATGGCAATTGGCTCGTCCCCTATTACATCAGTGAAGTGAGAGTGCACCTCTACCTACTCCTTCGGGGAATGCAGACGTGATGATGAATGTGACCGTCATTCAAGTTATGTCATAATATTAGTATCGTGAGCTAGTCGTTACTCAAATAGCTCAAAACACACTTTGTAATCACCAAATACATCTTAAATGATTGTTGTTTCAATAGTTACTGTCATTTTTGTTACAGATTTTTAATAATATACATCATCACGCCTGTATTCCCTGAAGGGGTTGGCAGAGCACCTGCATTGCGCCCATACTTCGCCGATGTATTTTTGTCCCAATTTAATAGGGGGTGAGCCTATTGCCATTATACCGGGCACATTCTCCCTCAATACGAAGGAGATTTTTGGTCTATAGTCCACCACGCTGGCCCAGTGCGGGTTGGTGAACTTCACACTTTCTATAGATTATCTTTCTATAGACGTGCAGGTTTCCACACGATGTTTTCCTTCACCGTTCATAGCAAGTGATAATTCCAGATGAAAATGAGATTCGCACATGAAACCCAGAGGTGCGAGCCGGGGTTTGAACCTGCACACTTTGATTGCAAGGCGTGCGTTCGACCACTCGGCTACCACTGCTATAGATTTTATACTGAGTAAACTGTCAAAAACAGTAAGTAATATCAATAAAACTGGTGCAAGGCCGTAAGGGGGCTGAATAGATGACACGTGGGTTAATAACACGATTCCAAATTATAGTTATTCTTATTTCATGGTGATCGTTTTGATAATCAGTCCTATCTAGCGATAAGTAGACTCCTCCAGAAGTTAACCAATAATAGCCAATAACACTTCTAAACTCTAAACCTTAATTATATTTTCATCCATAATTTTCTTACGCAACTTAAAAAGCTTAATCCACTAACTACCGACACATTAGAACGAAATATTACTAAACGAATCTTAATAACCCAGCTCAATGCTTTGTAGAAAAATAATAACCGCAAAACAAAACACAACAAACGACTAAACTCACGAAAAACTAATTAAAATTTGAACTTTATATTACAGCGCATGAAGTATTATTTAGATTGGTTTGGGAGTTCTGGTTGATCGGTTATTGTATGTTAAGTCTGGTCACGGTAGAAACCCGTCGCCCATACATTAAGTAGGTAGGCGCATAATCCGAGCTGCGCGGTATAATACGTACAGTGTGGCACATTAGAACATCTTAATTTCAATCTCGATAAAATGCATAAAGAACAGTTTTATAAAAGCGTCATGGATACTTAAGGCCGGCTGTTCACGGGCAGACAATGAGACCGAAAACGAATACCATGCCATTTTTGTGAGTAAACTAAACTAGGTATATCTGAAGAGGGCTTGATCTACATCTTGATCAACACTACTGTTGTAGTGCTTTGATAACAGTTCGCGGAAAATTTCGGGCATAGCCTATACTGAATTTGCTACGGTGTAGCCAGGTGTAGCTGGGACTACCCCCAGTCCATTGTACGGTACCCATAGTACTACAAGCATTTCTTAGTTTAGTATTACATAGTACCAATAGTCTGGCGACATATATCACATACGACATAGTCCACCACGCTGGCCCAGTGCGGGTTGGTGAACTTCACACGCCTTTCTACAGACGTGCTGGTTTCCTCACGATGTTTTCCTTCACCGTTCAGCAAGTGATAAGCATTGTTGAAAATGACATTCGCACATGAAAATTATCTTAGAGGTGCGGGCCTGGGATTTGAACTTGCACCCCTTACGTTCAAGGCTACCACACCTTCCCCTTCTTGCCCGCGAGGCTACCACAAATATTTATAAAAATTGTTATAGTCCATTAACAGGAGCATTGCAGAACACTTTTATAAAAAAATCGTCCATGGATTGAGTGTTTGATAATTTTTGTCCCGATGAAGTGACGGCGCTAAAGGCAAATACGCTAGATTTATTCCCTCTTATTTCGTTGTATAGCTCTGTCCCTCACCAGATCAGGCGTTGTGTGGCGGGTGTTAGCTCAATTTATATAAAACGACATTAAGTGCCGACGACAGCGCTCGGCGCGTTTATCGTAATCATGTTGTGTCGCGTCGCGCCGCCCGAGCCTTTGACGCACCGCCCTGCTGTGACCACGCTGCGGGGACTACACCAGACATTGCATATTCTGACTCAGTTAATGAAAAAACACTTTCGGTAGAATTTTTTCTGATACAAGAAGTAGAGGTACGATTGTCTTCTTATTTTTTACGTAATGAATTTTATTTCATGGAATAAGATGAGGAATGGCTCACCTTGCTGTTAGCGGGTATTTCAGCCAGCGTCAAGTAATTCATAGCAAGACCAAATTCAATAAATATATTATAAATTAAAATGGGTGATGAAGGTGATAAAGATGGTAGGCATATCTGTCCGATTTTCTTTTCAATTTCTTAAACGGCATTGGAAAAGTCAACTCAAAATTGACATACCCAAACATATAAACACATTGGTTTAAGTCTCGAAGAGTTGCATTCATAATTACTTACAAACGTCACCAATCAATCTACGTAGGAGAGCCAGAGACGGGCGGCGCAATGTATGCCCTCGTAGAGAGAACTATCTACAAATGAAGATTAATTTTGTTGCACAAATATGCCTTACTTGTACATTATTTGTAATGCTTGTTTTTGTCCCTAAGATAACATAACAACGATAAGTTAAAGCGTCAAGAGACCTTGCTAGTAAATATGAGTGTTACTCACAATCTTCCTCAATTAAATTGATATAGGTACAACAAAATGTGATTCCCAAATCTGTCAGTAGTAATGGTGTTCGCAGCGCGCGCCCAGCACCCAGCGCCCAGCGCCCACCAGATTACCATCTCACCTTACATTTGACAAGAAAAATTAATATGTTATTGTGCTTATTATTAAAATTTAAACGCGACCCAACACTCTTTCCCAATTAAAGCGTGGACCATTTAAATAATTTATTTAGTATTTATATAGAAATCATTTTCGGTTTTGAAACTCCGAATCGCCTTCTCAGCGACTAATGATAGACATTTACTTTCAACACCTCGCGATATACAAGGTGTTTAGAATTTTATCTATGATAATGTAGAGATCCGGTGATATTTTTTAAACTCAGCCATATCTAATATCTAATATGGCTGAGTTAAAAAAATATATCGTATTTGCTTTAGAAATAAGTTAGAGACAATAAAAATCAGTAGAGGGGCCTAAGAACTTGTAAAAATCTTATTAAGTCGTGTCTACTTCAAAGATATAAGGGATATTTCTAAGCGCATATGCGTACGTAAGTGTACGGATGACCTTCTGAAAATCAATGCATCTTTCTGTCATACTGAAACATCATAATTAGGAAATTCTTGAATGACGACAATAAGGCATTATGTAAAAGACAGCTGAAACCTTCGACAGATGATATTTAAACCCAAAAGCGTCTTAACCATGGTGGTCTCCTCCACAAGTGCTTATTCACAAAACCATTCAACAAATAAACCATCCAATCGGCGTGAACAATTTGCGTTATAGTAATTATAAAAGTTTAGCGAAACGAGATCATCCGGACTCCAAAATGGACACAAAATAAGGTCTTAGAGTCCCCGTGTTTGCCGACTTTGTCCTTTTCATGCCCAAATAATCCCCCAGACTTAATCTGCTATGAATAAATAACTGGCATCAGTCGCTTTGTCGTATCGGACGTATATTGACAAGTTTTTGCTAAAGTGAACCGTTGAAAACACTTGCCTGTGTGAGATCCGTGCGAATATCATCCTTGGTGCTTTTGCAACTGGGAAAACCTTATTTTTTGGGACCGCAAATAAATTTTGCCGGCGTTTTCGTCCATAACTCGGGAATATCAACTTTGTTCGCTGGTGACAAGGACTGAACTCGTCCGTGGTGTACGGTGAATACGAAATTCGTACTCCTTAATCCGTCGGCGATTAGTTTTGATGTTTTCAAGGATAGGTTTTTTGGCAACGTTCACTTTCCAGACAGATGTGTCCGTGTTGATGAGCGTTGCCGTGGGTGGGCCGGCCTCCTATTTGCCATTATTTCTCTATTATTCTCCATAATAAAGCCTTTTGTACCCGTTGTCAACGCTGTTTTCACTTTCTTTAAATCCTTTAAGTTAATACGTAAACAGATATCGATATGTTTGATGGTGGACCCTGAGTGGCTTAAAAATGTTTTGTTGTAATAATGGAAAGTAAACTGTAAGTATGAAAGCTTTTACGGCGGTCGGCGGACAGGCACGTACGTCTCAGTACGTTCATAAATTAATGATAAAAAAACTGAACAGTAACACATCACTTAAACCATAATGACTTTCGTTTTATTTGATATCTGAATGAATACTTACTATCTACAGCAAAGTCGAGTATCAGCACTGAGACAGTTTAGCTTCAAACATTTCCATCTGTTGTTACAACAAATTTCAATTGGATTTCTATAGTTTCTTACAACTATTTATAGAAATAATACATCATAAAATTCCTACTAATTATGTTGGGACTAACTAAAGTTGTTCTGTACAAAAAATCTGTCCGAATCGTGTTCATAATATAACACGATAATAACAAAAAATATAATTTTCATGACGTCAAAATTAATTTTGTCACTATTTGTGGAAATTTCGAAATTTATAATTGTTATCGAATATCAATATAGAAGTATATTTCCTTTCTAGTTCTAATTAAATAGTCCAACAGCTACCTCATACTAAAATCCGTGAAGTCATCGCGCTCCAATATTAATATCCGCGGCGCTATCGCAACAAAAACGCTATTGTTTTGTGTCCATTGTGCGGTGCGGGCTCCGTGTGAAGTTGATATGTGTATTACAAGACGGCGGGCGTGGGGCGTGGCTCGGAGAGGTAATGACAGCCTTATGGTGAACTGTGGTTAGGTAAATGTGGAGAAGAAGTGGGTTTTATACCCAAGCAGCTGAAGCCGCTGAGAGGAATGAATAACCCAAGAATATTGATAAAGTTTAATGAAGTCCCAGCCAAGTCTTGCCTCTGAGATGACAAAATATAGTCCTTAATAAGATACACAACGGGGAACCGTAATAAGAATTTTTTTATTCATGTAAACCAATACAGGCACTTATGAATCCTCAGTAAAAAAATAATAATATTAATAGTATCTCTACCACCCATTCGGAATGCATTTCCTATAGAGAAAAATGGGCAAGAAACTCCATGATTGTTTTTTTCCAATAATGATTTACATGTTATTTGCATTACAATGTGTTTTTCGTAATTAAACAATCGAACCTCTAGGTCAGCATTGGTAGCGTAGCAAATTAAAATATGAGATATATAGAATAACGAAAGAGAACGAGTCTGTGTGACATGATGCTTGAGATATTTCATATTCTGGCACACATGTTAGCTGTCCAAGCTGTCCTAAGTAGGTACGTGCTTGTTTTATACACAATAATTAACACAAGTATGTAATTATCTACCTAACAAATCACGTAAAAACCCCTAAACTGCCTATAATCAAAATATTCAGCATGCGTCACAAATTCGCATGATTTATCAATAAATTATCAAGTTTGGTCTGTAAATTATATTTTATTTGAGTCGTATTAAAGTTTACATTGGAATATTGTCTCCATTGGGATAACATTGTGGTAAAGTCCAATGCTAAAAATTGGACAGCAATCAATCAAGACTAAATCTAGCGCGTCATGGTGTCACAACGGACTCTGTGTTAATATTGTAAAGATTATATTATATAATAAAGATTGGATTTTTGTGGTAGAACGTGGCTTCTACGCGTCAAAATTCGTTCGCGCCGTCGCGTCAGTGACATTTAGTTGAAGAATGAACTTTTTCTATGAGTCAATACAGTTTGTTTTGGTATGGCAAAACATATGACGCGCAAGCGTTGACGCCCCATTATGCAGGATGCCTTATCATATTTAGTCATCGCTATCATTTAAGCCTAAAATAAAGATTTAATTATTATACAAATACGATCACTCGTATTGATGTCATACTCGCGTGCGGGTCTTGTAGCGATTGAAGTATCCGTTTATTGTTTTATAGAGTCATCTCTTCCAATCGTTTTTGGCGAGAAATGTTAATGTTTTGATTTTAATTTTTTTTCTCGTTATTTTGGTGTTTGTTCAAACAATATACTGTTTTTAACTTGTAGATGTATACATAAATATTGCCAAATATAGACAAAGTTTGTACAGTTCTAAATTGTTTTTAAATATAATAATAAAAGTAACCCAATATATAATTTCATGCCTTCTTGATTTTCTAATTTCACTTCAAAAAACATTAAACTCTGATAATTATTCGGAAATATGTTCAAAATTAGGAAGTTTTATTACTCATCAAAATACTAGAGACATCTTAGGTATCCCCGGGTCTTCTCCATCTCTACATCCAAATATTAGAGACTGAGGTAGAGTTCCGAATGTTCAAACTTAAACCGTATTTCATATTAGGTACAAAACATACTGCAACTCTATCACCTCTACATCTTACTCTACCGTGATAGCTGGGAGCTCGTCATGGTCGCTAATAAGCCGCGCTGCGCCGGGTAATTGCGTAACAGAGCGATAATTGTCGATGTTTCACAGCGGACCAATTTGCGGCGTCCTATTACAAGGCGGTGCTCTGTAGGCACGGCATTCGCACCTGCGGTCTATTGTTACGCCAGCTATTTCAATGCCGCCAGCCTTAATATTTCATAGTTTATTATTCTATCAAAAGAACGACAGTCTGATGCTCTATACTCACGGCAAGGTCGGCTACCCGATGATTGTACGATGACTTCGTGTTGTGGTCTGAGCATAGAGTAGCGACTCACAGCACGGTTGCGGGTACGGATATCGGATTTTCGAATTACGGAAATTACGTGTTCGGAATTTGCCCTGTTCTGGGTGTAACAGAGATCGCCCCCAGTCCATAATTCAAGCTTTGGTTGAATACAATGAATATGTGCTATTTGGCGAGTTTTTTTTGTAAAATAACGGATTTAACGGAACGGATGGACAGTATGGAAGCGTTCGCATGAGCTGTCAGGTTACAGGATATCCCTAAACATACATAAATTTCTGCAACACTATACTCCATTTGTTATAGCATTAGAAAGAAGTTAAAAAAGGTTATTTTTAATGTACACTTTGTAACAAAAGTAACAATTAACAAACAAATGGAGTATACATTTTGTCTTCGTTAAATCCGTTATGTTTGAGCAGCCGGCTTTACCATGTGAATAAAGCTCGTGAGCGATAAAATTCTACAAACAATTGTGGCGATACTTACCTACTAATATTAAAAGATTAGTACGGAAAATAATATTTTATTAACAATATTAGGCAACGTAAAACAAAATTATTATGACTGTGAGGTTTAACAAGAATGAGAAAGCTAGTGTTGCCAGCATAACATCATATATTTTTTACGAGAGTAAAAATATGAATGTTTGTATATTAAACAACGTGTATGTGACTCTGTGTTTAGTTTAGGGTGTTTATTATTAAATAAAATAAGATAAATAATGTGGCAGCAGGATAATTAAGCCGCGTCCACACCGGCGGATAATCCGCGTTCGATTGGCGTGCATAATCGCATGTCTGCCTTGAGAGGCTTTATACTTTTTAATGGCGAAGGAATCTTAATGAAGTTGTATTTATTTATATACGCATCGACTTTAAAAACAATATTCAATGGGGTATTAATTGTTGAGGTAAAAGGATTTGTAGAGACAGATTATACGTAACTATCAAAGGTTCTGAGTTACAGGCCTTTGAACATTTGAGGCAACTTTTGTGTTAACGGCCTAGAACACATCCAAAGGCTAATGAAACAGTGTAAACTGTAGTAAAGAGATGCAGCAACCAATATTCAATTAATAGTACATTACATTTTCGCATAAGGCTCGAGTTATGACATGATTTAAAAATGAAAATATTAATAAAACATATCCTCAAATAAACATAGCCACACGACACATACTCTTCTTTTGATCCCTAATTAAAGCTTGTAATAAAAGTATCATACAATGGACTGAGACCTATCCCAGTTGCACCCAGACCAGGGCAAATTCTGTAAAGGCCAATTCCAATATTTGCCACTGGGAGGGAATTGAACCCACAACTATCCGGTGCATTTGTGATTTGTTACATTGGCCTTCTGAAATACTCTATACCAAAACAAACAAATAACAAATCACAGCCCTTTTTGTTAACGTCCCACTGCTGGGCACGGGCCTCCACTCAATTCGAGGGGGATTCAGGCCATAGTGCACCACGCTAGCCCGGTGCGGGTTGGCAGACTTCACACATCTATCGAGAACTAGTCAAATTCCCTCAGACGTGCAGGTTTCCTCACGATGTTTTCCTTTACCGTTTCATAGCAAGTGATAATCTCGGATAAAAAAGAGGTTTGCACATAAATCCCAGAGGTGCGAGCCGGGGTTTGAACCTGCACACTTTGATTGCAAGGCGTACGTTCGACCACTCGGCTACCACTGCTATATTTACAGAAAAAGATCATTAGTTAGAATTACGGTCACATCAACATATAAGTTTGTATGAGTACCTACAAAGTGCCGCATATCCGCAGATCAGCATCTGCATGCACTCGGCCGTCAGCTAAGCGGAACAGTTTTGAGATACTTTGACAATATTTTGGTTCTAGTATAGTAATTTGGTAAAGTTCTTGCGCAGGAGTATTTATTGTTTCCTTAATGTGATGCGGAGATTGGTGGTATGTCAGTGTCAGGGAGGTCTGCAAAAACACGGTAAATGCGATTTGGAGGTAATAGTTACTTAGTAAATTAGAGACGAGAACGAAGTGTATAATATATATTTTTTTTTTATTTTCTGTAAAATATCGGTATGTAGAAGGACAGTGTTATTATAACATTATGGAGCATATACTCATGAGGTATACAACAACCTTCCAAAAATACATTCATTTTATTTTGTTAAAAACATCAACGACAATTTCATCCTTGAAATCACATTTAAATATTATAACAAGACTCCCGACACTCAAATAGGCCCAATTGAACCGACACCTGAGACTCTCTTCACCGAGTTCGCGAGGGTAGGAATAGCTATTATAAGCATTATTCCTTCTTGGGACACCCTTGCCCTCGAATAGGAGTATCAACCGGTCTCAAGTTAATTCAGACGATTGTAGTTTAGTTTACAATTAAACGCAAAGCAAACGATATTATTTTAGTGGTAGATAGATAGATAAATCTTTATTGCTCCACCTCTTAATGAAATACAAACTATAGATATACCACTACAGCCCTTTTAACGTCCCACTGCTGGACACGTGACAATCTCGGATGAAAATGAGATTCGCACATGAAACCCAGAGGTGCGGCCCGGGATTTGAACCTGCGCACTTTGATTGCAAAGCGTGCTTTCAACCACTCGGCTACCACTGGTATTCCGAACTGAGATAAAAAGATAAAAAATATAAGAGTGTACCTGACTTGTCGATGCTATATTTTGATTAAACTCGTGTGCAGCATTCAGTTCATATTGAACGAACTATTATCGTATATGTTTTTATCAACTAAATCCACTTTATACATCATATTATCAAGTCGATGAGTGATTGTTAAAACGCGGATGCGAGCAAAACAAATATAAACTGAAGATAAAAAGGTAGATATTACATGTAGATAGACATAATATCTCAGAGTTGTTTGAGGTCCATTCGAGAGTGAAAACGGACACTATCCCTAATAATACCTTTCTTTGCGAGACAAAAGGACACGCGAGCCGGTAATAGTGGACGGGACGGCGCATTTAACATTGTTTATCCTGTACCTTTTGGTACATTCTCGAGTTGGATACACCAAAACATTTATTTAACGATCCAGACGGATATTCCAATGAAACATTACTTTAAAATAAACTTAAATTGTATGTCTTAGTATTGGTACCTACCTAACTACAGAATTATTGAAACATGTTAACTTAGTAATACAATAAAGATCACTAATAATCGAATTATATAGAAATAATTATTAATTAGAAAAAAAAATCATTAAGAGATATAATAAAAAATAAACCATGTAGGTAATTGATATTTTTTTTAAAAACACAAATGTAGGTATTTCTTTAGTAAATAAATTGTAACTTTTTATACATTTAATTTATAAGGTTAAAATCTGACTTAAAAATATATTAGGATAAAAATGTTTTTAACCAGTAATATTATAAAACAAACTTAATTGATAAGTAAGATAACTGAAATGTATTTACCCTAAAGTTTACGTAACAAAACTTAAAGCTCCACTTCAGCAGACGAAATGGCAGGTCACTACATACAACCCCTATCACCTATCCACTTAAACAAGCACCCGTCTTTGCTCATTAACCCCCGCCGCCCACGACCTTATGACAGGACATGTTTAATCACTCAACGGATGGATTGTCAACAACCTTGTATCTTAACCATTCGACCATTGAAATGTGCCTTTAACAAGAATCTGGTATGTGAACAAGAACGATGAAATATAGGGATGTTTTATTGTACAGGGTTTTGCTGATCGTGTCATGTGTTACTCAAGCTGGTTTGGCACCCATTTGGCATCTTAAATTTAAACCCATTTTGCAAAAGTCTCTACCCACTTGTATATGTCTCAGTCGCTCCTTAAAAAGGGACGAGTTATTGTACGTGAGTACGACTCCCAAATTTGCAGAAATTGTAAACCACCTACAAATCACTTGCGAAAAATATAAGTAGTATAATACCGTTATACTACCTATAGCTAGTATAATACCGTTATATTTTAACTTTAAAAGTAACTGAAAATTTATATAAAAATGTAGGATGGGTCTTTTTATCGATGAGTGGGCCGGAACTAGCTTAAAGCATGTTTAAATTCAGTTCCAATTAAAATAGTTTGACTACAAATTGAATCGTCAAATACCTACTATAAGGCACGTAGTGTGAAGTCCGGGCGCGCATTCCCGCCCGCCCACGAGCCGGCGCGGCGGCGGCTCCTCTCATCCCTAATGACCATTAATCGCAACCCCGACAGCTCTGTGACAACGGAACGCTTTACAGTATTTCGACGAGATTCGGTTCGCGTTCACAATCCTAGTATATAAACTATTGATGACATCAAATTTAGCCGCCTGACTTTTGCCATGGGCATTCCATCTTTATTTATTTTCGCGTACAGTACATTTTTTTTAAACCAGAAGCATTCGCTCGCCCCATTATATTCCGGGCAATATTAAGTAATAAGCCCAATAGTAAGTATACCAAAAATATGATGAACATTACTTTTCCAAAATGATTATCATCTCACGATAAGTTTGCAGAACAAGCTTATAATTCTACCGGTTCTACCCCATTTATTAGGTAATTACAATTACAATTTCAGACTTTCCCACCTAGGTTTGAGCCCCTGCCACGCCGTGCGACGTCCTGCCACATTCCTGGCGTGGTTGGCACCTCGCTAATTAGTCGGTGAACGCTTGGCTGCCTGGCTGGCATCACCATATAGACCACCTGAATGCTGGCTGCAAGAAACAGCTTCGGCAGCGTAACATATGAAAAAATGGAATATCTACCCATCAATAATAATGCAAGCATTTTTTTAAGATTACATAATACATGATAAAGATTTGCGATATAATGTTGTCAGGTAGATGAGTCGTAAGATTATTAACCAGAAGAGGAAGAAACAGTTGTTGTGTATTAGAGATAAATAGATAATACTTATTGTGTGTGTCGCGCGAATCCAAGGTTTTAGTACTTACACTGTTTATTTTGTCAATACCGAAACGGACTGTATTAAAGATAAGGTCATTTTTTCATCGAAATGTCATCTAAGTCACGAGCGAATTTGACGGCATAGTCGTATGGCTAATTCAATCTTTATTTATATTAACACAGAGTTCTCTTTGGTATTGATAAAAATGTGCAGTGCGCGTCTTGCCGCCCAGTGTGCCTGACGCTTATTGTATCTATTTTTTTTTGTAGGTATTTGTTTCCTCACTGCTAAAATTGTATAAATGTCAATCCACATATATATAAACGACATTGGTATTTCAAATACAAAACTTGACTTTAAATTGATCATAACTCACTATAAATTTAATGACATTTCCTAAAAATATCCCTATACAGTGAAGTACACTATGTTAAAGATAATTAAAATTCCTGAGATATAATTTTTCATAAGCAGCTCGTGAGGTGGGACGCCATTCCTCTGCGCGCGCAGCGCGACACCTATACGACCAATTAGCGGGGAGAACCAGCCGTGACTCGAGGCAGCTGGCCGGGATGGCAACGGAGTTCTTGATTTAAAAAATTGTAAGACATAAAGCCTACACACAGAGGCGTCTCCACTTACGCGTCAAAATGTTTGTCAATACCATAAGGAACTCTTTAACTATGCATACAGAAAGAATTTCTGTGGTAAAACCCCCACGCGTCAGAATTCGCTCGTGTGTGTGGTCAGTGTCATTCGTTGTAGAATGAACTGTTTCTAGTTGTCAATACAGTTCGTGGTTAAATCTTGAACGATACATAAATGTCCCATAACCAAAGAGCTGTGGGGCTCGAATGGTGTAAATTCTATCAATACAAAAAAAAACATTCGGATCGACTTGAGAACCTCCTCCTTTTTGTAGACGGTAAAAAATATTGTAAAACATACTGATTCTCTACGTCTTACGTATATTATATTAGGTTCCTTATTAACATCGGACAAAAGACAGATTTCAAATCATTTCGCAATAATTCAATAAAGCAATTTTCACCCATTCATTGACAAACCGTATCACACATCGAGATATAGATAGACAGTATCACATATAAAAAATATGAAACACATCAATCCTCAGAATAATTCATATGACAAATAATCCCACATTTCAACCACACCAATTAGCACCTAACGAGGATGTTAGGCGGCGAACTGTGAACTGAAAAGGAGGATCGGTTTCCCCGCGATGTGGGAAGTGGGAACCGGGAGGTGGGAGGTCCGTGATCAAAGCGCGCGCGCACCGGGCCGATGGGACGTGACAAATTATAGGAAAATATTAACACGTGTCGCGTCTATTAACTGCATGTGTTTTTGATATTTTTGGTGTGTTCACAATGATTTCGACATTTTATTCTAGATAGTTATGAATAAAAGATGACAGATAATAATGTCGACTATAATCTTTGATATCCTCGATAATACCGCTCTTGGATCTACTGATACCGTTCTGATAAATGATATCATCTTATATTTCCTTAAATTATGGATGACAGTGCAAATAAATAGTGACAGTGGTCTTCATTCTGTTCGCACGATACTAAACTGAACTAAACTAAGCGTATTGGTGTCCTTCATACGGTCGTAATAAGTCGAGCTGGCTACCCGCAAACCACTAAACCAAGCGTTATTTAGTTAAAACATCAAAGACCCACCATTTGGCACAACTAATTAAACAAACAAGGTCGTATCTAGCTAATGATCGGTTGATTTACGACAAAACACTCGTTCCCCGAGCCACCCAGCTAGTCGAGTGCAGATAACCAGCGCCGGGGCATTTCGCTAAGTGCCCACACTTTTAGACGCGTCTTGCATCGTTTCGGAGTTCCCTTGAGAAGTATGAGAAAATATAATACTGTTCTTGATTGGAAGCAGAGGCATGGGCTATCTCAATTTCAACAAATAGGTATTTGGAATAAAAAAAAATATTAGGTATCAATACAAGTAGATCACGTGACTAATGCCAGTCGCCATTATAACCTATCGGTCTTTTTGCTGGGCCACATATTCCCACCACTTTTACTCTTACAAGCGAAGATCTTCAACATAACAAAACCTAAGTGGTATCAAACGTACCTATCCTGATGATACTTAACCCTCTTAGATCATCTTAGCTCGAGAGGCTGGTTAGATTTCCAATGCCTTTCAGATGATGCCAAAAAACGACTTAGTCCTAACTAAGGAAACTGAATCTTCTCTACGTCCTTTTAGTGGAAAGTTAATATTACAATCTTGGTATTTTGTTTATAAAAATACTGCCATGATCAGAAGGTTTCAGGGTAAGGCTGCCGCATTTATACACATGCACAAGATGTCTGATAAAAGTATATTTTAAAGTATACGGAACCACATATGATTTTCACGTCCTCAAGAATATTTTTTACCACTGGGCGCTCGCGTGGGTGGCGAGCCCATTTTTTAACATTTTGCCGTTTTTACCAAAACACGGCGCCTATCAGCGCCCAATGTTTGCCCTTATCTGTGTCGGTTAATTGGAGTTTCACCCTAAATTGATGGCCAGTTTTTATAATTTTAAAGGTTCAAGGTTTTGCGTAAGGTGGTAGCTCGGGGCGGCATCGACAGCCTAGTTTGTCAGTTTGAAATATTATAATTGTTTTAAGATTCTCCAATTTGCTTTCAAGACCGTTATTCGAGTTATTAAAAAGTAATTTTCTATTATCACATCCTAATTTTCCTTAAAAAACTAATTTAGTTTACAGTTTTTAATAAAAAAATCTGAAAAAATACTAACAAGATTCCCTCAATAAATATCAATAATACCCTAAATAACCTGAAAAAGTAAAAACAAAATCTCTAATTAGTAACTATACTTAAAATATAACGTGACTGATCTCATCTCCGTTTATCTAACGTCGGCACCACAAACGCACTTTGAAGCCGCCGATTATTGTGAATGCATCCACTCTCCACGAGCGAGGAGAACTAAACGTCCCGAAATCCGCTGTTTTACTTGAACATTTGACTACGAACAGCTCTCGGGTGGCCTTCAGTGGATGCTTCAGCGCACAATTTGTGAAAACAGATACACAATGGTACGGCGCCTTTAACTTAAAGGTGCGGGTGTTTTTGAAGGTAAAAATTATATAAAATACGGTTTAAGTTATATTATTGGACGCAACGAGATGAAGTGATGCTAAATGGATAATGATAAAAGATTTTTATTTAAAAAAATAATAAACCTGGTATAAATGTCCAGAAAATACATGCTATCACGGGATTGTCTATTTATATAATATAAGCGATATTTTAATGAATAATGCTCATAAATAAGTCTTTTTAATTCTATTGGGTATTTAAAAAAAGACAGTAGGTTATCTCGCTTCCTCCTGCTTTACAGATAAACTTATTTTCAAGTTTGTTCTAAGCTAAAGCATCAAGTTACTCGATAGTTACAAAAATTCATATAAAACGGATGTTCACGAAACCAGGATATTATTTTTTCTGTTTCTACTCTCGCACACCCTATGTGCAGATGTTTATTGACACTGCCCTACATAGTGAGCAGTCCCTGGCTGTGTTGTAACAATATTATCTATAAATATTAGGCACGATTGTGTCCAATGAGGGTTGCCTATTGTTTGACCCACTGTGCGGTTCACGAACCAACTTATACTATACCACCAGCTTTTATATTTCAAACTCTACGTTCATAGAGATAAGGTTGCACATTTATTCATGTTTAGTATTAAATATGTAATGTTATAGTGACGTGTAAAACAGCGTGATCATGTTTGCAACTCAAAGGACATGTGGGAATGGGGTTTTACAATTTAATCGAGAATTATGCGATGTTGGCGACACTGTGATTTGAAATTTTACAGTTATTTTTTTTAACAGGAACTCCCCTAACCTTGGTTTGTGATAGGAAATGAAAAAAGTATTATTATTTTATTATGATTACCTTAAACGACATAATAAAGTAATAAAAAAAGATACTTAATTGTAGAATTTAAAAAAATTGAAATTATCCTGCGCTTATTTGTGTTAAATTTACATTTACATAGCTGTGCCGACAATTGACTTTTTTATATAAGTCATAAAACATTCAATTTCCAACAAAAAGAACGGACTAACAATTTAACAACGCCAACCTCTCAATCGAGAAAAAGATCTCCATATTTAATACCAAACAATGTCTAATGCATTCCGTTTTACGATTCACACAAAACCGAGCCGGCCCACACTCGAGTAAGTTTTAAAAAAGCAACTAAATGTGCGTGTACGCAGGCCGCACAGTGCGCCGACGCGACCCGCGCCCGAACAAAAACGCACCGTTAATGACTCGAGCGAATATCGACAATTTGCTACGTACGATTGAACAACATCAATGCGATTTATACACCCCTAGTTCTATTTCTAACGGCTACAGCCCAGGACTTTATAAATTGAATTTTGAGTACACGATATAGAGTGTAAATTTGTGTGCACGAGTTCCTTGCAAAAATGAAGACATAAGCGTCACATATCGAGGGCGAATGCCATAAAATATAATCATTTATCACACGGATGTGTTTGTTATTGCAATAGCGGTTATTGTGGTAAACGTCGGCGTTGCCATTATTAATAATCAGGAGATGACATCTGCGTTGCAGATACTTATTGTTTGGATCAGATCGTAAATCTTCGGGGGAAAAAATTGGAACATGTGCGTGAAATAAGCTATGTAGATTGAAGGTAGGGCCTCGCCAGCTCAGGTAAGTCAAGTACATAGACCAACATCTTCGTAAAATGAATAGATAAATGCAATTATTACCAAAAAAGTTACAAATGGTACTTTTGATCCTTGAACTAAACTCGTAGGTTTGTCTCGCAAAAACCTGTTACATGTAACGAACTATCACAATAAAGCTATTATTGTAACGCAGCAGATAAAATAATCTAGAGAAAATGTTAACATACATTTCTACTGCGCTAATCTATCATTCCCAACAATTGATTTGGACACACATCCCGTCCACAGTTAGCTCAACCGAGGCGCGCGCACGCAGCTTTCGCCAAATGGCCGCGATAATGTCGCTAAATATTTATTTAAACAGGGGACTCGTGTTTATAGTTATTATTAAGTTGTGAGGGATTTAGATGTGACTTCCGCGCATTCATCACGCGATGCAAAGCGGATTGAACGCCCAAAGCGTGCCGAATCTATTCACCGTGTTGCGCTTTTTTGTCCAAGTCTCGGTTCCCGTCCAGCCGGCCCACGGTCCATGATGGTTTTATTGCGGGTGCATTTTACAAATTATTAGCCTCTCTTTCTTCGGCGACGATGTTATATGGCCGCTGTAAAACAATAAATATGTCGATTGTTTACAGTTTTCGTGGTTTCGGCGTTTTGTCCGGACCCCATACGATGCGTTTAGTCACACTTCGGCCACAATGCGCTTGTAAACCCATGATGGTGTATTAAAGACATTGAACCCTCGGCTTGGATGCGATGACGAGCTTTTATTCATTTACGAGTAATGTCTTTAGAGTAAATGAAAGAAGTTCCTTGTAGCCGGTCGGGACGCACAGTGGGGCGTTTGTGGTGTGATCAGTGGCCAAAGAAATTTGGAAAAAGCTAATTATTAGCGTAACGTTGTAGTTTTTATAGCTTTTAAAGCGTATTCTGAACTGCATGACCACAGATAATTTACTACTAATGTTGTGGTTCTTAAGTTCAAAAAAGGTTTTTAGACAATTTGGTGTGTATATTAACTAGTAGGTTACTTTTCTGCGCGATAGAAAGCACTTGAAAATTTAATATAAGGAAAAACCCTATTTTTTTGAGTAAATGTAGGGTTTTTCTTAAAATATCACAAAAAATTATAAAAAAAAGTGCGTAAAATAACGTGGTTATGAAATACTTATTCACGTGATGTGTACTGTATTTAAAAGAAAATGTAAGTAAAAATACAATCTTTAATAAATATTAACGGTCACTAATATATTTTTTTAAACTCAAACCAGATTTACAAGATCTATAAAGAACAGACTAATAAAGTTTTCTTTTTTAACATTTTTGAGGTCTCGTAAATTTAACAAAAAAAAATTATTAATAAACGGAAAAAATCGGGGTTTAAAAGGTAAAATCGATTGAAGTCGGAAAATGTTACTCGGGTCATGATAACGAATCCATTGACACCTTATTCATCAAAAACGGATGACTAGTTTAGAAGCTACGGAGGTATCGTTATAGACTGCTTAAATCATAACACTTCCTTTTGGACTCGCCTAGTCGGGTAAAAATGAAATGACACAGCAATTTTGAAACAGACTATTTTAAACATGATGACAAATAACAAACAGCCTCCGGGGAGATAACTGTATTGTTATCTATTGCACTAAATCCCAGTAGAGTTACTACTGGTAATGTTTATTTCATTAGTTTGCGTTTTGGTTACACAGCTTCTGGGATTCGGTATCCCATGAGTTTTAAGTCTTTTGATTTTTCAAACTTACTTAAATTAAAAAAACTTTTGTAATGTGTACCTTTGTTTAAATTTACAAAACAATCTCATTAAAATGGTTAGACGTTGTTTACTAATGTGATCTCTGTGTGTAGGTACCTAATTAGTAAACTCACAACTCACTTACAAACCTCGGGCACAGCTAGTCGTTTCATATGCATACGAAAACGCGAAAAAAATGATGGCTACAAGTCTCAACTTTTTTTATATCTGTGACCTTCAAAAATCACTTCCAATACAACGTTTCGGTCAGAAATTATACCAACAGCTATCAAAACCATAATACGCCGCCGATCATAATCTATTCAAAGCCAAAATTTATGTGACTCAATCATGGAAGTCAACAGCGTCGGCTTGCACAAAACCGACGGATCACTCGCCGACACTCCAGCTTTGTCGTCAACACGCATCAAACCCGAGATTCAAAACGATACAAGGCGGAAATAATCCAAAATAAACCTCTCTCCCCCACTAATAAGATAGATTTTATATTACACCACCGAAAAGTCGGTGTCCTTTTCCTAAAGGGATAAATGAGACGTCGGTACCACACTGTGCAAAGCGGCCGATACAAAAAACACTACAAAAGCACAAAGTTTTGGACACAAAGCGACATAGGGAAATAAATTATTTCATCTGTTCAGTCCTTTCACTATAATATTGGCAAATGTTTCCATTTGGGACGGGCCACGCCCTTGCTTCAATCCAACAGGAAAAAAAAATAACGCTCCAACCCACAAGTCAAATGAAACCTTATTGCTACATGTCACAGTGTAATTTCTATCTCGTATACAGCCCAGTGGTACGCGGCACGTCACAAAGTAGACAAAGTCAACATCTCTTTTACATTTTTTTTATTAACGCTAACATATATTTTGACTGTGATGTTTTTATTATTTTTGTCCGTGATTCAGTTCACCGTGCATGGCTAACTATCGGCAGATTTTTTATTAAAGGCGGCGTCCGCGCATGTCTAATGTTCAGCTCACGCAGCGCCCTCTACATCTGAAATGCGTTCTCGGAAAAGCCGACAAAGTGTGACCAGTAATTATATAATGGTTGCGATGTTGACTTTTTGAAGTATTTTGGCTTCCGTTCATGGGGTTTCGTCATTAATCAATGATAAAATAGATGCGGCCGGTATGTAGACAATGCTTACGTGAGATAATGCCACTGACTATTTAGGAATCCTTTGAAATGTACAACTAAGCGGTAATGAAAATGAGCTTTTAGATAATGATGAACTGATGACTGAATAATCACTACATTAAATACCAAACAGTGTCATAATAACGAAGCCTACGTGCCAAGTGCCTTCAAGAGACTGAGATGTAATGAAAACATATATAAAATTTAATTACACTTATAATCATGGAGTATTGTAACACCATACTCAGATGATATGCGATGGACTATTGCCGTATTGACATATGTATCAATAAAGCAATAATATTTAAAGGGATACAACTCAATTCAATACACATACTTGCGCACTCAAAGCAGCTGCTGTCTAGCCCACTCCATTTTCTTACCCAAACACAATTTTATTTGTTTTCAAGAAAAATCAGCACACGAAAGCTGCGTCTATCAATCAGCACTTAGGACCC
Organism: Ptilodon capucinus; assembly: GCA_914767695.1. Taxonomy (NCBI): domain Eukaryota; kingdom Metazoa; phylum Arthropoda; class Insecta; order Lepidoptera; family Notodontidae; genus Ptilodon; species Ptilodon capucinus. The sequence goes on along the minus strand of OU611814.1, from coordinate 12,745,420 downwards.
GTCAAGTGGAACAATGAGCGCATGCGCACTGTCCCGCTTCCACGAACGTGCGGACAAAGTGTCCGGAAACAGTAGTTGCGCGGGCGCATGATTGTAATGCACGCTTGCACAATGGGCCGAGCGGTCGCTATTAGCTTGGACGCGGGGGGTGACATAAATCAACCTTACGGTGCCAACGCAACAAATCGCAATGAAACTTTTTGCTACTTTTTATGATATTCTCACATCTGCATCTAAATTGGAAAAGGTATTAAATTAGGTATCCAGTTTACATATTTTCCTACGTCCCTACTTTAAACAATGAGGAGCTGTAGTTTGACCCTTAAAGGGCTTAAGGACGTCAAAGTTGGTTTCATTGTTACTTTTATAGAATCCAAATTCGTAACTTCACCAGTAACGTAAACTATAATATTGGGTGAACTGTCTTACTTTATGTAGAAACATTTATAGGTTTACAATACAACAGAATATAGATAATTCAGTCATCTCCTGGAGACGGCGCGCATATTGAGGAAGTTTCTCTCTCTGGAGCCCTAACCACTGGTAACTCAGACCCTGTCCTGCCGGTAGGGAACTGGTTGGTAGATATACAATTTTTTTTGTTAACCTATATTTTCTCACTGCTGGGCAAAGGTCTCCCCCATTCTCCCCCACACATCTCTATCTCTTATCAGATCACTCCATCCCTCCAGATAACGGTCCAGGTCATCGCACCACTATTATTATTCTTTATTTTTTGCTGACGATTCATAAGTACATGTATTGGTTTACATGAATAAAACAATTCTGATTCTGATATTTTGAAATGTATTTATGTTTAAATATATGTATATCTATTTAAAAATGTAATCATCAAGAGCAATAAGCTAAAACATGACGAAGAAAGAAATGTGAATATTGTTGACTTAGTAATGGAGGTATTTACATGCAATATGAGACAATAAGAAGCTATCTACCACCCGTCGGCTGCACAGGAGTCACAGATCATACAAGTTTAAACCCCACAGTGCACTGATACGCGCATCTCCATGCTAATTATACATTCAGGCTGAATACAACAGTAGTCGCACAATGGGCCGTGACGCTAACACATTCAGGCAAAAATTTTGTACAAAAAGTGTCTGAATACGGGGTGTTAGCAGCGTGAAATTCATTAAGACTGCAAGACACCCAAGTAGTAGCATGACTAATTACGGGAATGTGTTCAAACGAGAAAATTAACGACATATTTAACGAACGATTTTAACGACAGGAATGCTGACAGATTTATGGGAATCATGAGTTCCGAAATATTGGAATATGACAAAGTTACATTATGGTATATTAACTTCATATATTATAAACCACCTAAGCCCAAGAACGTAATTTGTGGCAATCTATGGATCTATGGGGGAGGCCTATGTCCAGCAGTGGACGTCTCTGGCTGATAGATAGATAGATATTATAAACCTAATCTGAAAGGATAGTTTGCAATGACATGACATTGCACAGGTATTACCATTAAGTAGGTACTTTAATTCATCTGTTTTATTTTTCGTTCAAATACAAAAAGTTACTTATTAAAATCTGCCCCTAAATTTATGATCCATGTACAGTGACATTGTAAAGCACTTTACTATTATATTTACAAATGTCCTGAAAAGGTTTGTAGTCTAGTGTTATCTGATTAATAAATATTTCAACACATTCACGTCGTCTCCGTTAACAAGCGTACAAGAACAAAAGCGCACAGTGGGACAAAGTGAGCTGTCGTTGGGACAAAAAAATATCGTCAGCATTAAATCAAATGCATTCGCGACGCGCCATTTAGCGTAGTGTCTTTAGCGTTGCGTCTCTATAGCGTAGCGGTCGCTCCTGTGTCGCAGACGAGTGCATGCCGAAAGAAACGACACGGGCGGTCTTTCGTCAATAGATGGCATTAATCGTTGTTACAGTAGGAATTACTGCAATTGTTTTATTTACGTACAAGTGCACATGGTACTATAAGTTCATCTTACCATGTGTTATGCAATTGTAATATTATAAAAATATGATGGTTGCTTACATAACTAAAAAACTGGCCAAGTGTGAGTTGGACTCGCGCACGAAGGGTTCCCTACCATTGTCTATAAAAACGGCAAAAAATCACGTTTGTTGTTTGGGAGTCCCCTTAAATATTTATTTTATTCTGTTTTTTAGTATTTGTTGTTATAGCGGCAACAGAAATACATCATCTGTGAAAATTTCAACTGTCTAACTATCACGGTTCAAGAGATATAGCCTGGTGACAGGCGGACGGACGGACGGACAGCCAGACTGACGGACTGACGGACGGACAGCGAGGTCTTAGTAATAGGGTTCCCGTTTTACCCTTTGAGTACGGAACCCTAACAAAAGAAACCCCTTACTTCTTAGGTGTTTGATCCCATTTTATATTACACGTCCTAGTCCACTAGGCTGGCTCAGTGTGGGATGGCACACTTCACACGTATTTTTATAGACCTGCAGTTTTTTAAAATATTCTATTACGCAATTCGATTTAGCTACTACAAATACAACCTCAAATTATTTAAATTGCAATGTTAATAATGCTTAAGACGGAATAGTATTGCTCAGCAAATTTGGAGTATAGAAAAGTTGGACCATCTTCTTTTAAAAGATCATTCAAGATTAATATCCCACGATCAGACACTGTTCATATGAACAGCGGACGACCACATTAATTACCGAAAACACTGTGCGATCAGGCTGGTTCGCAATCAGCGAGCCGCTCGTACGTCAGCGGGTAATGAGTCGCCGCGTGTGACCGGGCCCTTATTTACTGTCGCGAGATTTGTGGGCGCGCGACACGACACCTCACGAGATACGATAAGGATCATTGACGCAGAAGATCCAATAATAAATGACACATTATTCTTATGAGCAAGGTCTGGATAATTTGCTATAATATTATAAGGCAGATCCAATTAAATATCGCCAAACAGACAAAACCTACACACCAACATTCATATACCAGACTTATTATACCACCTCACCTTTTATAGGCTCTTTTTTGGTTTTCAAATGTCAAATAAAACAATTTTCAAGTGTGATTTTGTGGAACATACCTAGTATTACCCTCACCTAACAGTACAATTATAAATACTAGTTAGTTTAAAGCCATCGCTACATACGTTAGGTACGTAATTAATGCAGTATTTCCGAAAGTATGATACAACTTTCTTCTTATTCTAAATTGTCATATCATTGAAACTTCTGATATATTTACATCGTCCTACAAGAGGAAGCACGGTAACTTGCCATTCAAAAATCACTATTCTAACAATTATAGCCCTTACTCACTGAAAATAAGAACGTTAATCTTGGATATGGAATACAAAATAACTTTGTCAAATAAGTAATATGTTGCAGAACCTCTATTGGCTGCGAATAAAGCTGTGAATTGATTACTTGTAATGTTTTATTAAAATGCATGTAAAGTGCGCGCGCGCCGCACGATATTGCTTTTTGTTTTTAAACAAAATTTATGTTTTAATTGAATGTGTAGGTGCGATGTTACTCATATTAAGCGATAAAGTTATTTTAAAATTAGTTGTAAACGCCAGCGGACTTAGCATTATAGTTTAAATCATACAAAAACATAAAACAACATAAAATGCGCCATACTCGACATCTTTCATATTTAAAAGTTATTAGGAGTAGTAGGGCAGTGTAAACGTATCTCATGCCTACCAAGATATCTCTAAACATAAATGTAACACTGATAATTACCTAGATTAGGTCAGACTGGAATCTTAGCCCTTGAGTTGAGGATGTGAGGAAGACAAATGTAATAACGAATATTAACATTATTACGTTAATATTTAAGTAACTATGTGTGAGCTGGAACGCGCCGCCCGGTGGAACGTACCGTATTTGGTCAGAAACAAAAACATCTAACCGTATTAACTGAGTATTGACATTCAAATCAGTAGCTCAGCTCATTTATTTTGAATTCCGAACGTGTTATAGACAAAAGTAGAACAATATGGCCGTTGGAGCAACAGCGAACGCGACAGTGGCGCCGTGGAAGCGCGCGCTCATCTGTCAAAATTAGACGCCATATTTATTAGGCAGAGACAATGGGAGCGACGTCGCGTTCGAAATTTAAATATTGAAGTGACTTATAATAAGTAACACGATAGTTTATTATGCGTGTTTTGGAGCTATTCAAGTTTTAGTTATGTAACTACTGTTACACAAATAAGTCTTAAGTCCTTAGAATATTTCCCAACATTTTTTATATTTTACGATTACTTTGTACATCCGTTTCTTTTTAAATATGGAAAAAACTGCCCCTGAAATTCTACGAAATCTACCTACCTCTTACTTATAATAATACACTTAGTTTGCAACTCATGAAAAATAAATAATTTAAGTTTTATTAAACTAAACTGCATACATTTATTTTTATTTCTAGACTTACGTAAACTTACAACTTACTACAAAAAATAACATAATTGAGACTAAAACATAAAATTTGTCATATTTATGTATTGCTGCCTAAGAAACTATACATCGTCATAAGGCAATCAACCAAAGCGATTAAACAGCAGGCCCCGAACCCAAAAAAAAAAACAAAAATATAATTATTGTAACAAAAATAATAACGAAACATTTTCGAAATAATAACAAATTCGTAAACCACACAAGCCACTTACACATAAATTAGGTCGTTACTCATCTCATTCATATACATACAAAAATCATATACGTTTCGTAACACACAAACGGACAGTTTTGTCACTGCCCAGTGTTCCGAAATGACGTGCGGACGTAATATTTAAAAGTCAAGTAAAACAAAAAGTGATACATTTTTGTCCTTTAAGTATTGTGTTTGACACAATGGGCGATTTTAACATGCCGAGTTTTTGGAGCATAATGATAAATAGGAACGCAAATGAGTAGCATCACGCCTGTAGCTTCTAATACGATAGGCAGAGATACCTCTCATGATAATACTTATAAACGGAACTTTGGCACTAACGACCTTCTGATCGATCACTTAACAAAGCAAAACAAAAATAAGAAAATTATATATTGTTTTTAATTTAATATTTTATCTTTAGTGCAAATAAAGATTAAACTTAAAGTTTACATTTCATGGAATAGATTGATTATTATAAGTGGTTTGTTCTGACAGTTAACAGCTGTTGTGACGTCATGTGTGGGGCTCCCGTGGACATCGCGGAGGCTCGGCCAGTCTCCCTCGACAGCGAAATCTATACGTCATCTAGATAAACATCTCCAAACCACCGATTCATCAAAAACTACGTTTCTGGGAACCAAGTTACGTTTGCACGTATTTATAAATAATTTAGACTCTATTACGTAAGCATAAGGGAGTAACTGCGAGTACAGTGAGATGGTCAATTTGACAAGCGTGTTAAAAATTTGTCTTTCAACGTCATTGTTTATCGGAATCACTTTATTAATAATTTATTAAAATTGTAGATAAGTTTAAATATAAGAAAATAATATTTTTTGTCCTAACTTTGTGATAATATCGGCAGACAGCACACACCAATCGTATGGTCCCAACCTAAGGATTTCTTGCTTAATAGGTGCTAAATAAACAAAAAGATTGGGGGCCATGCCAGCATCATTTCCAAAGTTTATCTGCAGCTCTACAATTATTTGATATTCCCTCTGAACCAACCCCTTCTATAAACCCTTCTCGGCAGCGACCGTGTGGCCTAATGGATAAGGCGTCGGACTTCGGATCCGAAGACTGCAGGTTCGAGTCCTGTCACGGTCGAAGCGACTTATTTTGATACAATTTTTAAACGAAACAGACTTTGAATAATAATAAGTATTTTTTTTCAATTGCAATAAGATAAAATAAATCATAAAATATTTTTTGCAATATTTATAGTTAGATATTAATTAATCTTTTGTACTGCTATATAACGTTATGATAACTGAATTATTTTGTTTTATAACTGTTTGAAAATGTTTCTAGAATATTTCAATTGTTTTATGTAAACAATTCACGGACCTTTGGAACCGTTGTTTGAAACTGTGAGGACTTTGAACTCGTAAAATCGTATCCAAATGAGTAAGTACTTCTAGGTAATTTCCTTACGTGTTATGAACAAAAAATCAATATGTTCAAGGTTAGTAATTTGTAATTAAAATTAAACGTATTTTCAAGTGAAATCATGATTGGTATAAATATAATAAAAGTATGTTTTAAACGATCCAAGCCAAGTAAACATATTAAACAGAAGAAATAGTATTTTTCTGAAAGGTAACTGATGGATTTTTTTTGAAGAGTACATCTCTATTTGCTGAAATTCATGAAGCGATTGAGTTATATTTCAGGATCGCATTATTGCTGTTGAAACAGTATGTTGTGTACTTAAATAATTATGTTTAATCGATTTGACTATCATATCCGACCTTTCAAATCAAACATCGTAATTTATATAATTCGTGACGAACAAACCACCTTTAGACTATATGTAATGAAATAAAATATGTTTTGGTTTGCGTTAATAACGCGGGGCCACCTCTGTACTCTTGCAATATTACTGAAGGCTTAACGTAAATATCACTGAACTTTGAACGATGACAGCAGGTTTACTGAAATATTTTTAGTTAAATTACCAACTTACGTTGTAATAACTCTACTTTGGACATTACATTTTTTGAAGGACTACGATGTGGGCCCTTAGGTGGCCTTTACAGCTTTACTGGAGCAGGGCTTTAGCTTCACCGCTTTATCCATTTAAAATTTGGACTCTACAATTTATATCTGAATGGTAGAGTCATTGGGACATGTCGTTTCTTTGGTACAACATACTTAAGTAAAATAGTTTGTATTCACCCACCAATGTCATCACCTTCGTCACCAATTGTTATTTATGTATATATATATATATTGCAATTCTAATGAATTTAACATTTAATAAAAATAAGAAGGGGTACAATTACGATACGTGTTTACAGAAAAAAGTTTCATATAACGATTGAAATAAAACTATTTTACGGATTTTATCGCGTTTATTTACTATTTTATTTTCCCGACGTTTCGGCTGCTTTACAGCAACCATGGTCACGGGGGGACTGAGGACTGACTGGGGACTGGGACTGACCGCCATTATATCATATTTGATATACCGCATATCCTCGCAAAAGAACACCGACTCCAACCAAGGATGATACGTGAGGCTATTGAAAATAAAAAACATCGTAATTTCAATAGGGAAGATGGCTGGGTGCTACCACCAACTTGGGATCCAGTAATTAATATGATTAAATCCAAAACCAAGCGTACCATTGCAATACCTCAAGACACTGTGAGCACTTTCTGCGTGGATCGGACCGCAAACAACAACTAAATATGAGGGTACCCAGTTATTAACCATGACATCAGGACGTCTAACACCTCAGTCCCCCCGTGACCATGGTTGCTGTAAAGCAGCTGAAACGTCGGGAAAATAAGATAGTAAATAAACGCGATAAAATCCGTAAATAGTTTAATTTCAATGTATAGTATTCGCGTAAATATAAGAAAACAATATTTCATATAACGATTAAAGATTGCATTGAAGAACAAATGTTTGGCTACTAAGCACCGTGCCTATTTCCAATACATCAGAAAACTCATGATAATAATCATGCGATGCTGAGAGATGAAGTACATACAAATTCACCAGAGAACTTATAAAGACTTACAATAAACAAGAAAACGGGTACAGTAAATGTAGCCACACTGAAATAATATAACTTAATATAATATTATTTCGTTATAAAACATTTCTATAATACGTAAATGTTTGTTAACATATCTCGAAAAACAATCAGAATTCCACAAAAAACAAATTTCTCATAGAACATAACGAAAATATTGATAAACAGTGAGATTAGGCCAGTCCGGGAAGCGAACCGGCGGCCGATCCATCACGCCGACAGGAAAATATTTGTATGTAGCGCAATAACGGAGTACTTCCGACCTGATATCGCGACATCTACTAAACGATACACTAATAACCTCCCATTGTTGGCAGCGGTGGCATTTCTACCATCCAGGCCGGTATGCGATCTGATTCGAGGAATAAGGCCCCCGCACACTGGGGAGTCGACAATCGCGCGTCAAAATTCGCTCGCGCTGTCAGTGTCATTTCGTTGAAGAATGAACTTTGTCTATGTGCTAAAACAGCTCGTTATTGCACCCGTAGCATGACCGTGTAGACACGAGTTATATCTCTTTCAACTGTCAGATTTGTCGAGAAAATTACGCCACTTCGAGCTATTTGTACTGGACATGGCTCGGTGTGACGTAATTTTCTCGACAAATGTGACAGTTGAAAGAGATAAAACTTTTGTCTACGCGCTCATGCTACGGGCCTGGTCGTGAAAGGTCCTTCTCGAGCGCCCTCTTTCTACACTAACACTCACGTTCGCCTGGTATATTCCTTTCACAATTTCAAATATTCAAAATGTTGGATTAAATAACAGATCTCAAATAGTTCCGTATATATGTTTAGATCGATTACCGCCGCCGGACGATCGGCTAGGTACCCTCGTCAGCTCGCCGCGCATGCATGTCAGGAGCGGCGCGCGCGCACCCGCGCGGAAGCATGTGTGACAGACCGAACCCGGCACCGTGATGGACACATTTTGATAAATTTGTATAAAAATATTTAATGCTGAGATGACGGCATGATTCTATATGTCTGAATGGTTGAACTAGAAATATAATTATCTTTTTATTCTTTCGGCCACTGGTTAGAAGAAGACTGACCTAGATCAATTTGAATTCGTTTATTCGTACCTACTAGCAAAAAATGTATATTAAAATACAATAAATTATTTACCTTTACGGATAGAGTGTATGCATTTGTACTGTGCCACTCTTGATTCAGTCGGTTTACACTCAGGGCTTTATTTTAAATATGATATTTACTCTATGATAGAGTTAATATTTAGTCTATAATATCACAAGGTAGAGTTTAGGGTTACGCTCAATAGAACGTAAACTATAAGATGACACTTTTTGAATTACAATAGTTTTCTTTTTAAATTTTGTTTAAAAGAGGACTCTACAAATGTTCACAAATAACCTTACGCTTATTACCTATCAAAAGTAAGCGATATAAAAAGTACATCTTAAGTAAAACAAGTGGGGTCTGGATCAAACGGCGCTCTATCAAAGGCGGTAGAGCTGTAAACATCGGTGCAACTTCCTGCTCTCTCGGTTTAATTACACCTGCGCACTGTAAGCAACAGTTTCCGGTATTAATATTTTGGTAGAGTTGGATTATTTGTGGTTGTTAATACAATATTATATAGTAGAGATATTAACACCATGAAATAACTTATGCTGTTTGTTTTTTGGTAACTTTATAATTTTAGTAGATGCAGAGATTTTTCTAATTCCTATATTAAAACATATGAACGTTAATTTTCTTACTCTATATCTATTTTTAAAGGTTATACTTTATATAAATATGTTAAAGAATGTAAATAATAGATCCATTTCAGGTTTTGCAATAAATTTATGACGAATGTACTATTTTCCTTAACAGTTGGCAAAATAACAACAATATTCTTATGCTAGCCACGTCTGTACCTTGAAGCCGTGCAGGGCATATAAACGAAGCCTTTAAATAGACGAAGTCTAAGTACTCACAAAACATTTAATTTATAGTATTCTTTAAAAAATGTAGCTTCTATAACATTGTGATGGTACCAAATTATATCGCCCGCCCATTCCCCACAGGTATATACCTACATAAATAAATACATCATCACGCCTGTATTCCCCGAAGGGGTAGGCAGAGGTGTACTGCAGTGTGACCACATTTCGCCGATGTAATTTGGTCCCAATGTAATAGGGGGCGAACCTATTGCCATTATACCGGACACATTCTACCTCAATATGAGGGAGATTTTTGGGCCATAGTCCAACACGCTGGCCCAGTGCGGGTTGGTGAACTTCACACGCCTTTCTATAGACGTGCAGGTTTCCTAACGATGTTTTCCTTCATCGTTTCATTGCAAGTTGTGCGCCGGAGCACTCGGCTAACACTAATACCATAGGTACTCTGTGATAATAACATTTCAGCCAACAAAGACATCTTGAAAAGTATAAACATAGTAGAGCTACTTCTAGGGAAATATCCGAATTCTTTGCCTATGTAAAAAACATGTTCCCGTATCGGCTGTAGGCACACACGGCGACCGCGTGACCGCCAATCAAAGGAGATACTATATATTGGAACTACGCCACGACATTCTACTTTGTAATTTGAATTAAACAAGATTTTTGATTATTCCCCCCATTAACCCTCCTATCATCAATTCTATAGAAGTATCGTTTTAAGATTTATAATCGTGAATTGTAAAACAATTTTAAAAATCCAAGTAATATTGAAATTAAACTGCAATAATAGTTGGTAGTATATTTTACGTGTCTTGTTGCTTATAAGCCACGACTTTTACTAACATTTGACAGTTCCACACGTCTAATTTGGTGAGAAACTTTGACGTCTTTGTACGTCAAAATGTCAACGTCAAGACGTATAAGACTACCCGTCTCATCAAAGAGACTAATCTCGGTCCATATTTTTGGATGTCTTTCTGACATACTTACGTTTTATCCTTTTTAATATCATTACTTATATGTATAGAAGTGATGGAAGTAAAAAAACTGAGCCGTCGCGGGACGCCTGGCAGATGTGAAACATAAATGTCGTAGCGGCGACAGAGCGGAGTCAGCCGGTGGACGGAGTCTAAGTGGCGGAAAGAACCGAGGAGCCACGAAGCTGCTTTTGGTAAAACGGGATCGCGGACAATAATAGTCGCTGTCACTCGCCAAGTGCGCCATTAGATGTTACACAGTAAAATTACAAACATAAAAAAGCATACAGGCCCAATTGAGAACATCCTCAATTTTTTAAGGTCAAATGGAAATATATATTTTGACAAGATGTACCTAGCAAGTATGACACAACATATGCTGAGGATGTCTGGCATCGAGCGTTTGATTGGGTATCGGTGGCGGTGCGCGCGCGCATCCGGCGGCCGCGCTTTGATCCCGCTGGAAACATCCATCATTGCACACTGAATTTCAGCCCTGTATTGACAGATTTACGATACAGGCGCGTGCACATTAGAAAAAATATTAATTTAAATACAGATTATTATGTTTTTCAGATTTTACAAACATTTTTGATTTATGTGATAACTTTAATATTTTCTTTGATCGTTTGGGTAGTTAAACGCAATATTTCAGGATACATGTGCACTATGCCTTATGATGGTTATAATACCTACTCCATTCCTGCCATCACGCACGGCTATGTTTTCAGAAGGGGAAGGCAGAGGCGCACTGCGGTGAATTAAAACAACAGTGTTCACAATCTCTTATTGACAGATTTTCTGTATTCATTAGACGACACATAAACATACTTGAGGGATACACAAAGTTTCGGGGATTTGAGTGAAGTTTCATTGCTCTGTATCACGAAGGTGACGACTGTCAAATATTTCAAATTTTGGACGTAACAAAGATAATTTGAGTTTGGACGGTTGTGACTGACACTCAAATGATTCTAGACTTTGGTTCTAGGCAACTGCCTAATATTGAGGCAGAATTAGAATCAGAATTTTTTTATTCATGTATACTAATACAGGCACTTATGAATCGTCAATAAATAATAATAATAGTATCTATCTCTACCACCCGCTCGGAATGCATTTCCTATTGAAAATTATGGGCAAGAAACTCCATGGTTGCTTTTATCCAATAAGGATTTAAATTTGTGTGTGTGCTTTGTTTACAGGCATCCCATTTAGGCGTATCTTAGTGTTAGAGAGAAAAGGAATTAAAGCAACGTATTATTTCCTACATTTGCATTGGATTTCCTCTAGGTTTAGTCACCAGAGCCTTGCATATAAAGTATACAGCCCTGGACACACTGGGGCGACAAGACACGCGCGTCAAAATGTTTGCTAATATTAAAACATACAACATTCTTCAACAAAATGTCATTGAAAGCGCGAGCGAATTTTTACAAGTCAACGCGTAGCATTTACCACAGAAATTCAATCTTAATATCAACGACAGAAAACGGGCATGTCGTATCTAGAAAATTAGCCTTAATGACTCATTCAATATAGAATTGATCAGAAAAATAGCCGCGTCGAATGGTCCATGTCTTGTCCTCCTACACGAAGAATAATAATAATACATCATTGAATTATGTCTAGTTTTGTTAAGGAGATGTTAATTTTTTAATTAGTTTTTCAACATTTCCGCTTTCTGGCGTCGATATATATTACCACGGAGTACGTTTTGGTATTTGCAAGCAGATTATCGCGCGTCTGGACGCCCCAGTGTGCGCGGGCCTTTAATCCTATTATATTCCCGATTGTAGAGTTATAAGACTTCATCGATATTAATGCAATATTCTTTGTTATTCTTATACAGCTCTACTCAGGCGTCTCATCGGAAGTCTTATATATTAGCGTAAGCTCCTTAGTGATTGAATTAGTGTTTTATAAGTGCACTTAGGACTGAAACCTTTACAGGTACAATGTGATGCATCCGGTGAATTAGTATCATATTATCCAAAAACTCGCGCTAGTAATAACTGCCGTTGCTTCTTCTTGGCCTTCCTCATCTTTTTCCACTAAACTTTTATTATTTCGTAAAAAAGAAAACTCAGCTGTCAAAAACTGAAGGTAATATTATAAAACATTCCTGCAAGAGATCTTACCATGCCATCTGAAGTACGCAATTAGTCAATTATAACCGATCCTATAATTTATTTCAATACATAACTGATAATTAGCTAACCGTTAGTACCTTTAAGATAGAAATGTTAGTAGTCATCAAAATAATAATGGGACGATTGATCTGTCAGCCCTGTCCTTGGTGAAAGGTAAACTCACATGAATATTGGGACACAAGGATAGAGAAGACAGACAATTTAGCCTTTGCAAATCCACAGGCTAGACATAATTTAGTTTCCGCTGTTAGATTTCAACTTATAATAAGTGTACTCGGGGGAATAAAGCAATGATGTATGTTTTGCAACTGCGGACACAGTTCATAGTAGTTGGAGATGATGTTCTGGGCCACCGCCGATGAAAATATACAAACACTGCGTAAATAACCTGAAAGCACTTCAAAGTGGAGTGCGGCGTGCCGACGTGGCGCGAGACACGAGCGACCAGCGACTTGAAAACCGTACACCACTCCATATTATGTAACTAAGTGTTGGCTGGGGGACTGTATGATACATTCGTCGGCCGATGGGCTTAACTAATAAGGCAGTCGTTACAAATAGAGTACGCAGGTTTATTGCCACACAACAGAATTTATATTAACATCACTTTTACAAACCATGCCTTATTGTTATACATTCGCATTCAACCACAGAGCTTCACTAGTGATAAGCTATCGTGTCGCTAGGGATGTTTTGTGGGTTGCCAACATTAAGGCCTAAAAATGTAAAAGATTTAATACATGCAACCTCTTTTAAAAATCATTTATGTGAGAAAACTTAGTAATATATATTATTGTTCGTAAGCGAACCGAAGTAGTCTTGCGGTCTGTATCGTGGTGATATGTGATGGATTACTGTTTGGTTGTCTTGTAAAGATAAAACATCAAAAATCGTAGATCACACGAGCAATGATCATGTTGGTAATTAATTAAGCTAGATGTTTCAAAATGTGATTCAGAATTTTACTTCAATTGTTAGAAATAGTTACTATACGCACTAGATTTAGCGATAATAAATTGAGGACAGATTATTTGCGTCCATCGATCACAGGCCACTCGGCCAGTCCACCAGAAGGTTTCAAATTAAGGATAGGTATCAACTTTGAATATGTCTCGGTCCGGGCGTAAGATTCAAATTCATCACCATCAATGAGTCATTTCAAATAACATTTACTTGCCTAGAAATGAGTGGTAGTTTTTTTTTGTATGATAAGGGGAAATATCTTATTATGTTAATAAGTACGAGTTTCTCCGCTGGTCGCTAGTCCTCGCGCCGGGCGCCGCGTGGAAGCCGAAGCGCTTTGTTTACACACAATATCGCTCATTGGGCCAAACCGAACGAATGTTCTAATAAACACCACACGCCAGCACACCAGCGGCCAACACGCCAAGGTTTGATTAAACCACATCTATCTCGTAAAACGTACTCTAAAATTGGAATACTTTGCCGAATATATTTATGGTAGGCATTGGTGCAAAAAATACCCTTTAAGGACCAGAAAGTCATAATCGTTAACCTTATTTAATTTGGTTACCTTTAATCAATCCCCAAATTTAGAGGAAGTTATATTTTGGTAAACATTGCCTAAAATAATCTTCATTCTAATAAATTACATATCCTAAGCTATTAGAAGTCAAATTCAAATAATTGAGGGCTACCTACTCTATTGGAAAATAAGAAAAGAGTCACTATTTAGACTCTAGATTTGTTTGATTATTTGGAACGTGTGATTGTTGGTAGTTGGCATTGGTGGGACTATTGGCGTGTTGGCCACGACGAGTTAGTTTGTTTAATAGCAAACACAGACGCTGCGCGCGCGTAAACAGCGGCCACATCAAAGCGATGCCGTATACATGCGCACGCGACTATACTTGATACTCAATAGTAGATTGATTTAACGATTTAATCCTATTCCTACTATCCGAATGATGGAAAAATGTCCCTGCAATTTTCTCCGTTAGTTAACAATCATTCAGGTATAACACTCGAGAAATAAAACGATTTTTATTTTTGGAAACATGTTTGCATTTTGTTGAAAATTTTATACCATACCATTCGGCATCCTATGCTGATATATAAACGTGGAAGTATTATTACGGACTTTTGAAACACCTGTATATTCTGAGCACCTGGGACTCTACCTTGAGTTTTTTGACCTTGAATTTTAGGAGTTAAACCTTACTCTACTGGGCATTAATTATATCGCTACATATATTGAAGCTCTACAAAATGTAGAGGCGAATCGATCAAGACTATTCGTATCCGCTTCGATTACGCATCGGCGGATTGATCAAAACCTCTTTGATCTCGCAGATCACGCGCCCTTTACTTATATTACTTACATTTTTACTATAATTAACACGTACCAAAACATTTTACCAACACACCAAATCCAACCTTAATTATATTACAGTAAAATCGATACTCAATCAACTTTAATTTGGATGTAACACATTCAAATATGGAATCATTTGTAACGAACTAATAAGTATTACGTCATTAATCCTCACTATTATTCAACCAAAACTCAACTCTTAAATATGATCGCTACAGTTGTATTTTCTTTGAAGCACGTTGTGTCGGTTGTTCCGTTTGAAAATGGATGAGTGTGCGTGTGATGTGTCAAACCGGTGATGAGGAGCAGGCGCGCGGTGTAAACATTTACACGTGGTGGGCCACTCGGCGCGATTACCTAGAAGTGGTCGGTTTGACCTGAAAAATGGCTAATTGGACAACACGACTCATGGTACTCCTGGGAATCTCTCGATTACAAACAGTTTACTACGTAATACACCTTATAAACCTTAAAATAACATAAATCTTTTTACACAGATATATTAAGTGTTCATTAATACAGTAATTGTTTGCCAATGCCAAAACAAACTTTATTAATTTATAGAAGAAGCACATTCTACAATGAAATCTCATCAATGACATGAATAAATTTTGATGTCCAATCGCTAGACCTTTGCCACAGAAATTAAATCTATGTATATTGTCTCAGAGTACATTTTCAAAAACTTGCACTAGCATATAGCTGATGTTACAAGGAGTAACTTAATATTGGGAAAATAATTAGGGTGCCTAAATTCCGCGCGTATGTATTCCCGGGCTCAGCTAATCCATCCTAAAATTGTACGTCTGGAAATATCAAATTAATATAAAATGCACTGTCACTGTGCTTATACAGTCTTAACTATCTTTTATCGTGCTTACATGGAATGCTCCCAGACACACGGATCTCCAAATCCTCGAGCCCGCGCCCGGGTCGCGGCCGGTGGCCCTCCCGGTGTAGTATTACTTCCAGCATTGGGCCACTTACCCTAATTATACCAATTAGGCGACACAATACTAATTTCCTTGTTAACTGCCGTTATCAAGGAAATGTGATTAGGTGGGAAGCATTTTAACTAAGTTAATAAAACGGTGGGCTGTGGGGTAAGCAGAGGAACACCAGTCATATCACATAATCATGTGTTACTTAAGCTTGTATAATCGCAAAAGTTTTTAATAAGTTACTGTTCTTTTGACTTGGTGACTAGTCATGACTGTTTCTCCACCTCTATAGTCTATCATGTACGTAAGGAAAAATTTACATCTGTTTCGAAAAGTAGGTGATGGCCATCGTTTTAACACTAGAAATAAAGATAAATTAGACCAACCACACTTTCGACTGGCGAAAATTCACACATCTTTCATGGGGTACTGTGTCAAATTTTATAATAAAATTCCCCCTAACGTCATTAACCTAAATGAAACTAAATTTAAAACTTGCATTAGACATACACTATGCAGGCGCGCATACTACACAATAGGTGATTATTTAGAGGATAAACACGCTTGGTCAGGCGCTGGTCCGGCTCCACAGGAACTAGTTTAAGGGATTTTAGCTATTTGTCCCGTTTTCCTCCTCCTTCCTACCTTTAAATCTTGTCCAACATGTAGATTGTTTAGTGATTTAATTGTGTTTTGAGAATGTATAGCCTCATTAACTTTATATTGTATAATTGTTAATTAAGAAAAACACAAAAATGTAAATCCTTATTTGAAAAAAGCAACCATGGAGTTTCTTGCCCATTCTTCTCCATAGGAAATGCATTCCGAATGGGTGGTAGAGATACTACTATTATTATTTATTGACGATTCATAAGTGCCTGTATTGGTTTATATGAATAAAAAATATTCTGATTCTGATTCTGATATCCTAGTCTACTTATGACCGTCTACGGGAGCTGGCGTTTGCGCCAAATAGAAAATTAACCGTATTGAGTCAAATAAAAAGTTCATTCTTCAACGAACTAACATTGACAGCTCCAGCGAATTTTGACTCTTACTACTGAAATTCAATATTTATGCATATTTTCACCGAGTTAGTTTAGTTATTGGCAAAAATGCTGACGCGCGATTTAAGACGCCTAGGTTTGCGCGGGGCTTTACGCGAGCATCATTAATACCCCGAGCGAAATATAATATATTTTTTGACAATTCGCCGTTATCTTGGACATGTCTGGCAGTGGTTATCAAAAATAATTTGGAAAAGAAGACGCTAGAACCAGTAACTCCTACTGTGAACACCATGGTGGAAGCGGGATTGCAGGACTGCCGTAAAACAACAGCTCGTATGAACGCTTTCATACAAATTATCTGCACATCCATCTCCGTGAAAACCCTTTGGAATATTTCCCACATCATCATTGAAAATATTTACTATTGACCAAAATAACTTCGTATCGAGTAAATTGTAGACAAATATCCCGTATAATAAAGGGAATCAGCTCGTCTGTCCGTCACCCATTATAATTGTGTAAAAATGTTACTAAACCGGGAATCGAGCGACCATTTGTAACAATCCCACTGAACCGCGAGCCGGGTCAATAGATTTTATTACATTAGGAATGGTTCACATGTAATCATGTGCATATAATTTATTAAAAACTACATGACTTAATTAACTTGGTGTCACCTACAATTTATTTAAATTTTGTTTTCATTTCCCTATTTTTTATTATAAACCACTCCCGTATTAGAGCGAAGAAAACATTCAAATCAGTCAAGCCGTTTTTGAGTTTTAATTAATGTTATATCCGACTGCTTAGTGGTTTTATTATGTGTTAGTGTTAATATGTCCTCATTCTGCAAAAAAACTTGATAAAGCAACTGTGTTATTCTGCAATATCTAAAATACTCGCTAAGTGATTATGTTATATTAGGTATATTTGAATGCTCTAAAAATGTCTTCTGGAAACCTATTTTAACTTAGATTTTTTCAAGTTAATGACAGTCGAACTAAAAACTCTGTGCTCAATAATGTAAATTTTTCATCAAATTGTTAGGTGAATATTCTTGAGCATAAATAGAGCCATGTAAACGGAGCTTTACAGTTACAACAATAACAATAAAAGCATCTTCCAGATTCCGGTAAAGAGAGAATGCGGGAGGAGTGAGGGCCAAGAAACGGAGGGGCGGCGGTGATTAATACAAATTGTATTTACTGTTGTCGACATATGATACATTATGCAATTATATCGATAAAAAATTTGTTTTTTAGAATTTTTACTAAGCGCATTTTATGTCATCCAACTGTCGAAAAAATTACGTCACATTGAGCTATGTTTAGTGAACACAGCTAGATGTCACAATTGCTAGACAAGTCTAACAGCTGGAAAAGACAAAGTTTATATAGGCGCGGTCATGCCAAACTTGCAGGACAAAAACTCCGCAAATCGAATGTCCATACATCATGACATTTGTCGCTTCTAATCATGACGGCAAAGATCCAGCTCTACGTAAACTCTTTGGCTCAATATATTGTTTATTTATCAATACTACTACTACAGCCCTTTTAACGTCCCACTGTTGGGCACGGGCCTCCCCTCAATGCGAGGGGGATTCAGGCCATAGTCCACCACCCTGACCCAGTGCGGGTTGGCAGACTTTACACATCTACCGAGAACTAGTCAAGTTCCCTCAGACGTGCAGGTTTCCTCACGATGTTTTCCTTCACCGTTTCATAGCAAGTGATAATCTCGGATGAAAATGAGATTCGCACATAAATCCCAGAGGTGCAAGCCGGGGTTTGAACTTGCACACTTTGATTGCTAGACGTGCGTTCGACCACTCAGCTACCACTGCTATTATATATATAATACTACGAGGAAATATTAAACTATAGTCAGGATTATCGTTGAAAACAATTTGATTACTCGTCTGCCCGGGCCCATACGGGCTTATTGGGCTTCAATTGGCGTCCAGAACACCACAATGCGACCATTACTGCTCATTGTGTACACAATATTGTACCTTTGTGTACAAATTGTGGCATTGTACGTTGATACGTACAGTATCAGTGTGTGGATGCCGACATCCTCCTTGCATTACCATTGTGCCGAGGAGAATGAGATGCTTACGGCCGTGACCTGAGGTTATCACATACTAACAAGATTAACCCGCATATGTATAGAAAGTTACAATTGGTTTACAATTATATTGCAGTACTCAGAAGAAATATTACGCAACGCTCCATCGTCTAAGCCATCGATAACTCATAAGATATTAAAACAGTGTGGTTTTTTAAAGGTTAATACAAAAAAATCGCCTAAGTTTTGAAAAATGAAGGTATTTTTCTATATACTTAGGTACAATCCTATCGCGAATAAATACCCTTCAACATTGGCTATGGTGCTGAAGGAAGCATAAACAGTCAATTTACAGCAACGGGGTTTAAGAACGCCTGTTCCCAGCTCACTGAACGAGCAGCCACAAGACCAAGCATTTTATCCTGAAATAAGCATGAAAACAAACTAATACTAAAAGTAGTATTGGCCGAGCCAAATCCCACGATAAACAACTAGGAAACTCTTATTTGTGAAGTTACCATCAATGATGACATTTCGGTCTGGAGGTTTGAGCGTAGGCTCAGCTCACTGAACCAGGTGGATGCGGGATCGATTCCCGCCAGTGGAAAATTTCGGGCCTTTTTGGAATTTGCTCTGGATCTAACTGGGACCTTCTCCAGTCGATTGTTCGGTACCCATAGTAGCTTTGCTTAGTTTGGGATCATACAATCGATATTTATGAATGATAGCCCGAGCGACGTAATGACGTTAAACTAATAATTTCAAAAGTAATGTTGATTTATGTGGGCATTGATAGTGATTGTTATTAATTACCGAGTTGGCCGGATCGCCGGGTGACCTGTGCGTCATAAACTATTTAGCTGGATGCTGTGACAATTGACCCTTGAATGCCGATGGGGTAAGTAAAGATGTCGCAAGGTATAAAAGTGAAGAGATCACATGAATATGAATAATGAATATGGTAAATAATACTGCATAATCCAAGTTACATTTTCGTGAATAAACATATGTGGAGTACCAGAAATTGCTGTATAATAATCGGGGACAAACACCACGGATGTATGACTGTAATATTATATTTCAACCAATCCAAACGGGCACTTTAAGATGCAGAGCTCTACTATAAGTTAATCAATAGCATAGAGTCACTGTCGTATACAGTCAACGTCATAGTAAGTACCTACGTAAAATAATTTAAATGGCAATTTTTATTTTCAAGATAGATGAAGCAATGTACAATTTGCCATTCAAATACATACTTTAAGCACCCCAACAATAAGCGATAATATCCACACGAAGACTAGAAGTGGCGAAAACTACGATACAGCGAAAAAACGCTGCGATGTTTTAACTTGCGACACACGATGAAGGGTTCAGTGGCTACGGTTATCCCTTGATGGTGGTTTAAAGCGCTCCGTTCCGGTGGCGATGGACACCGTGACTGATTGTGGATTATAGTAGGGTTACTACAACATAAATAACACTATAAGTATAACGATCAAACGCTGAAAGATAATATAAGCAATAAAAATTCAGTATTGGCGAAAATTAAATGATGAAAATAAGATATTGCAATAAAGCCTTCGGTATTAACTGGATGGCTGAAAAACTCGTCCGCAGAGAACAGTAGGAACTGTAGAATTACTTCGAGATATTTTACAGATTTTTTTACTTGAAACATCTAATTAATATTATAACAATCCTGCTAAAGAGGCGGTGGTAAAAGGGCAGATTGTAACATTAAATTTAAAAGTATAATTGACAACCTATATTTGTTCACAGAATCTTAACTCTGAAAGCAATCTATACAACGATGAAGGCATAAATAAATGATTGGTCTCGCTTCGCTCGACCAATAATTTATCTGTGGTTGAAAGCCTTAGTCTAGTGCAAAAGTAGCGCAGGCCGCTTTACTCGCTACACTGAGTAGTTTTGGGTTCGATTCACGTCAGCAGCAAATATCGAAAATCGCCTTTTCTGAATTTGCCCCATTCTGGGCGTAACTGGGATCGTCCCATAACCCATAGTACAAAAAATCGCTTAGTTTGAGTTCCTACGATGAATAGATGTTGTCTGTCGATGTATTAAGTCATACATAATTATTTAATTTTCAGAGCGTTCTGCGCTCGAATTCCCTAAATTTAAATTGAATTTAAACCCCCATTAACAGCTCTGCTGACCGTCACCAGCTGATCAAGCGGCACCATTAGCAGGGTTGGGGTGCGAGGTCTGTAACGAGGTGGTGTGCGGACGGACGGACAAACGGACAGCGTGCGCAGTTATTATAATTGCTATATTAGACGGAGATATGCGGGCTAGTGGCGGTCAACGAGGGGTCCTCAACATTTGAGAGGACCAGCTCTAAGGAAGCTTTGGTAGCTTAGTCGATATTAACGCCATTCATATGTTAGGTATATCCAATATGGAATATCACTTGCTGAACGATAACTTGAACGTGTATCGAAAAACGTACGAAGCTCGCTAACCTGCACATTGGCCCGGATCCCTCTTGTAATGAAAGGGGGAAAAAATTATCTCGGTATAATGGCAATAGGCTCTCCCCCTATTATATTGCGACGTATGACTGTAGTGTAACTTTACGAAAACAGTCGTGATGGCGCAAATTTTAAATAGCTTTATATTAGTTACTAAAGTGCTCAACCCCTGCGCTCGACAAGTTTTGCTTGAGGGTAACTAATCACTCGGAGTGTTTCAAATCATTCAATTATGAATATTGACGAAAACATTCCAGTTTACGGGCGCGGGGAGTGAACTTCAGCGGAAACGACTCATTGTGACTTGCCCATTCTTTCTAGGATATTGTAAGACTCATTCAATATCTTTCCTTCTTTATATCTACTAATAAAAATATAGTTATTATTCACTACTAGTCTCGTTGACCTCACCGACTCAACTGAAAGTTTATGTTAGGTGTGGCCGTCATGGGGTAACCTGGAACATCTCGGTAATGAAAGCGATCCCTCTTACTACTAGGCTATTGGCGATAACTTTATAATGATCTGATTCTTATTGTCACTTGCTAACTAGCTTAAAGTATACGTAATAAAGTGACCTGGCTAATAGACCAAAAAACTAACCTCAAAGCAAGTCCCTCACATACTGGGGTGTCAAAGCTCGCTGGTAAAAGGTTTGCCAATACCAAAACTAACTCTGTGTGCATAAAGTTTAAATTCACTCGTGCTATCAGTTTCATTTCGTTGTAGAATGAACTTTTTATTTGTGTTAATACAGTTCGTTTTGCTATAACAAAAAATGTTACGCTTAAGAGTTGACACTCCAATGTAAGGAAGGCGTAATGATACAGATTTTGTTGACACTCTACATTTTACTGCTGTCTAATTTAATTTAGTTAGTAAAAATACAACAGAATCGGGGTCAGTGTACTATTTACTATACTATACAATTCTAGTATTCCTAAGCGAGCATTATTAATTTGTAGACACAGGCATCTCCGTGTGTCTCCGTCGTGTCGATGGTAGCCGGCCCCCAGCCCGCGCTACGGCCGCGCCGACCACCACCAATTACCAGAGTTAACCTCCGCTGGGGTCACAATATAATCTAATAACCTCGCATTGTGGCCAACCGTCTGCTCTTGTTGTTTATTACTAGATATATACACATACACAAAGATGCCATATTTCAAAGCTCTATAACAAGTTATAAACGTGTTTTACGCTCGATAATTGTCTACCTAAATATTTTAACGGCAAATCATAACCCAAAGATCAACGTTCTATCAGTTAATTGAGATAAAATACAATTTAAAGTACAAAATATCTTATAAACTCTACGTAAAACTTCTTAAAGAACCACTTACCTACTGAAAATCTGAAATTTTTGTTTTTTTTAATGGACTACGCTGTTGGCCGTGAGTTGGCCTTTACAGCTTCACCGGAGGAGATGATTTTTTTGTTAATACGTGCAAGTTTATACAGGACGTATTTGAGTATTAAAATACATTTTTAAACACGGGACTAAACTGGTATCACCTGCGTGGAGGAATATCTACTTCGTGACGAAGTCTAAAGTTTCAGTATAGTTTCGTTATTGTAGAATATATAGATACATGTGTTTATCTCTGCAGAGTTAGCACGCGTGTTAAAACCCTGTGTCTCTTTAAAACAACGAGTTACTGTCTGTTATTTTAAAAGAGGCAAAGAAACCAACTGGACATATTCCGTGACACGCGTCGTGTCTTGGCACACACTCTAGCTCGACTCAAGGTGTTATAATTGCCATTTTATATCTTTGTGACATATACCACTCTCGTTTGATTCAAAGAAACACTTTCACAAAATAAATATCCCAAATTTCAACATTTTTTTGTGAAACACTAAATACTTTTTTTACGCAACAACCTACGAATTACCTGCCCCTGCCTTCTTATTATCGATAATTACTGCAAACATTAATAAAATATCGTATTACAGGGCAATTGTGTTGTACACAAATATTTTAAAAACACAAGTAACACGATACGTACAACAAGCTGATATAGTAATTACGCCAAACAATGACATTTTATCTGATTCGGAGTGTGTTGGAGCGAGCGAGCCTCATTATTTACAGTCTAGAAGATTTGGAGAAAGAGAGACGCTCGATGGATTTGTGTGTTGTTTTTAAACTACTCAGTTAAGCACAAGCCCGGAGCACACTGTGGCGTCAGGACACGAGCGTCTAATATTTTGTCGATACAAAAACGAACTGTATTGACTTGAAAAAGTTCATTCTTTAACAAAATGTAATTTTAATCCTTGGTCGCATGGCTTTCAACACCGAAATTAAATCTTTATGTATATATTGAGAGAAGTCATTTTGGTATTGTCAAAAATATGACGCGCGCGTTCTGACGCCCCAGTGTGGTCAGGGCTTAATAGTTTCAAGTCGCTGTATCAAGAGTTTGAAATGGGATTTACACTATTCGCTAACGTCTACATAAAATATTTGAGTGGAACAAATTTTACAGCATTAATTGGCCAAGGATAAACAATGAAGAATACAAATAATTTATGTAGAGCTAGCAATTATTGAATGTATAAATACACTAATAGTAGAGTTATCCTCAATTCCGTAGATCGTATCTATTGATAAAAACTTGTGTCGAAATGAGAACCTCCTACTTTCTAAAAGTCGGTTAGAAATACAATAACAGATGGAAAACGCGATTTCCGAACCGAATCAGGAAGCTTTTTCCTTGTTTGATATTACATGAAATTTCATCATTTTCGTTTATATAAGTTAAAATATTCCGAAATATCCTGCCTAGGCTAATACATGCTACTCAGTTTATCATGAAAAAATAGTAAAGATTTATAAGATAAATATCTACTCACTGAATGCTACTACTACCTATTTTGTAATACATTTCTTATGCTATCATTAGATGAATCTGATCTATTAGTCATTAATTATAACAGTAATCGTAGTCGAATATCGATTTCACTTTTCAATCGATAAAATCAGAAATGATTGTGATCATTGATTCGCAAATATCTTAGTTCCGGCTGTGACCCGGCTACAATTCAAAATATTATTAATTAATTAGGATTTAATTTAGAAAGTGGTTCACATAAACAAGTAAGCGTCTTGTATAATGAAACCCAAGTAACGAACTTTAATAAAAAAAAGGCAGATAAATGCCCGTTTTCACGTGTCATCAAACGTTAGTCGGCGACTAAGAATCCTAGAGCCTCCTTAAGTTACGACATCGCGCATCGTGGCGCGTTTAGGTTACTCAATTTTTTTACACAATTTAATGTCGTCTGCTGTTGAAAATAGTCACTTTGTAAAAAAATACATGACTACATACGCCATCTTAATAACCAATACCCATTTTTATTTATAATGTATATTTATTGAATTTGTCCTTGCTATTACTTGATATTAGTTAAATACCAGGTAATTAAAGTTTATTCTTCATATAATTCCATTGAAATTTCATCATTTCGTAAAACAAAAAAAGCATGATGTTACGGGGATTATGCTTAGGAGTCACCACTCTATATCACTCAATTAGGTAACGCTTTGTTTGTCGTTTGAAAATAGGTAGTAGTGTAATTTTTAAAATATACCACAGAAAAAAACACAAAATACACCCAAGTAGAAATTTAGCGCATTGTTAGCAAACTGTACAGTTTATTTCAAATGTTTACGGCGCACAACAATTCTGTGGAACTATTAAAGCTCGGTTTTGTTTGGACGACGTCTTAATCTCATGTGCGCAAGCACAGGTACCCGGAACACTGGTTAAGACGTGCACCCATTGGTGGGAAAACTAGACTAGCGGGTTAAATAGTCTTAACAAATGACAAACTCTTCGCTTAAACAAAAAACTCTTTATAACTGAAAAGCTGGACTGGATTTTCTATAGTACATAAGTGTAGGTATACCTTCACACCTTTACTAGGTAACGTACTCTTTTATATACATATATTGAAATGAATGCCAATTTCCCTTGGTCATACCATAACTTGAGAACAACTTTACCGATTTTATTCACGTTTTTTTTTAAGTTTTCTAATACTTTGCAGAAGGTTTATGCGGAAACAAAAATTAAGATAATTTAAAATAATTAGGGTTCCTAAATTATGGGCCTACGAAGTCATATGCTCAGCTATTTATCATAAATCTATCTATGTATATACCCGAAAAACAAAAATTACTCGTTAGTCTCGCTAAAACATTAAAACGAACGAATTATTTGGTTTGTTTTGTTTTAGTTCGCCGGTGTGGTTTGTAGGTGATACGAGTTTCGCCTGTTCCTCTACTTGTCGAATAAAGTCATCAATTTTTTCGAAGCACACTTAAATATCTATAACATATTAACACTATATACTTACCTACACTTCCCTAAATAAACTTAACAGTAAATTAAACGTTAATACTACACAAAGCTATCTACGAACCATTAGTTACGACTCGCAGCATCTCTAATTGTCCACCAATAACTCGATATCACAAATCGATCAGATCTAACAAATTAATCTTACGAACACAAATAGCGATCTCGACCGTTCGCTACCTACCTTTACCGCGGCGGTCTCTTTCATCTCGGCAATTGTTGCCGTGTGATGTTGCCGCCGTTACTGGTTCGTGTTAACTGTTACCAAAATTACGTTAAACAACCTATGTAGTGTTAATATACTGGGTAGAGTCCACCTAGGTATCTTGTAGATATCACTACACCAGCTACGATAGATTTCGGAGCTTTACAGATGTGTTAAAGTCGATCGCTGTAGGGGGTTTTAATGACCTCCCAACTTGAGAAGTGGATATTTTCCCCCTGTCACCATAAAATGAGATTTGAACATGTCTACGATAAGATGAGTGATGGTTTTTGTATTTCTTACAAGAATAAAAGTACCTATTCTTGATCAACTAAACATGCTTGCATTGACCGTAAGGGAAGACAGATAGAAAGAGATATATTGGTCAAAATGTATAATTTGAACTTTTTTTCCTTTGGATCTCAATCATTATTTTTTGAAATATGAACTAGGTATTCATTTTTCACCCAAATTAGAATCATGAATGCAAATTGAACGATGACCATTACAGCCTACTCCCTCACAACTGCTCTTAAACCGTTTGTTAGTGGAAACTAAAAACAAAAGTTCTAAGAAGACGAGCAACTCTTCGCTAAAATGTTATGAAACACAGTAAGTCCACGCTGCAGAGATTGTTTAATAAACAACACAACATCTAGAGTTCACATAGAGTTATAAAAATGAAAGATAAAAGCACTTTTTGCACCGTCGAAACAAACTTGATAATATTATGTACGGGCATGGGTAGTGTCTGCCAAAATTGTACACATTATTTTCTTATAGTTATTAGCAGTGGTAGGTTCGTCGGTAGAATGCCCGTCTTGAACGTAAGTGGTGCAAGTTTAAATCCTGGGCCCGCACCTCTGAGATTTTCATGTGCGAATGTCATATATTGTTTTCTTATATTTACGCGAATACTATACATTGAAATTAAACTATTTTACGGATTTTATCGCGTTTATTTACTATTTTATTTTCCCGACGTTTCGGCTGCTTTACAGCAACCATGGTCACGGGGGGACTGAGGTGTTAGACGTCCTGGTGTCATAGTTAATAACTGGGTACCCTCATATTTAGTTGTTGTTTGCGGTCCGATCCACGCAGAAAGTGCTTACGGTGTCTTGAGGTCTTGCAATGGTACACTGGGTTTTGGATTTAATCATATTAATTACTGGATCCCAAGTTGGTGGTAGCACCCAGCCATCTTCCCTATTGAAATTAGGATGTTTTTTTAATTTCAATGGCCTCACGTATCATCTTTGGTCGGAGTCGGTGTTCTTTTGCGAGGATATGCGGTTTATCAAATCTGATATAATGGCGGGTGCGGTCCTATACATGTTCACAGATTGCAGACTTCGTGGAGCGTCGGTGTTTCACGTCAGCTATATGTTCTTTTACACGGGTTTTTATTGATCTTTTAGTTTGTCCTATGTAAGAGAGCCCACATTCACAATCGAGTTTGTATACCCCTGCATCTTGTAGAGGAATGTGACACTTGACAGGTGGTAAAAACTGACTAATCTTCTTCGGTGGCTTGAAGTAAGTTTTGATTGAAGCCCGTTTCAAGATGTAGCCAATCTTGTCTGTGACACCTCTTATGTATGGTAGTACAGCAGGTAGACGCTCAACTGTGGCTGGTTTCACTCGGTCACTGTGATGGCGGCGTGGGACCAGGGACACGTCTATAGAAAAGCGTGTGAAGTTCTACTATGGCCTATGGCCTGAATCACCCTCGTATTGAGGGAGAATGTGCCCGCTGTAATGGCAATAGGCTCGCCCCCTATTACATGTGCCTACTCTTCGGAGACTACGTATTGATGTAGGTACCTGTTTATTTTTAATAACAAAACTTTTTTGAGTTTCAATGGTGGGTGGTAGCTAAGTCTTTATGTTATTAATATGGCCTTTGGTACTATAAAGGACTTCTTTCAGCTTTCTCAATGTCATTCATGCGTGTCCAAATAGCAGTGTTTGGTAGGAAATACGTAGAGAAAATGCTGAAAACATTTTTTTTATATCAAAGAGGGAGCTTTTCCTAATATTTGACTGTGTAACATTCACGTCTACTTTTGTCAAATTGGCAGACATATAAGGCAGACGGCCGTGGCAACAATGAGACCAATATCATTCAATTTTTTTGGCGTGAAAGTATAATTCAAAATTCCTCACACAGACTTTAGAAAAGATTATAGTCAATTGAAAAGAGCAAAGCGATTATCCAAATCGATTCAAATGTCCGAAATATCGGACATAATAGACGGCGACAATCGATATTATATTTTTTTAAATAATAATCATACACAAATCCTATTTTAGGGACACAATGTCGCAAGAAAAACATCCGCCTCAAAGGGTAGAAAGGATTTGAGAACAGCAATG
This sequence comes from Ptilodon capucinus, assembly GCA_914767695.1. Lineage (NCBI taxonomy): Eukaryota > Metazoa > Arthropoda > Insecta > Lepidoptera > Notodontidae > Ptilodon > Ptilodon capucinus. Next base: position 12,716,860 of record OU611814.1, on the reverse strand, counting down.
TGTGCAAAACAGATACAAAGCTGAATAAATAAACGTGTACCAACAGTTTTTCAGATTCGTAGTTATCATAATATTTCGGATTCCATTCATAACTTGTCCGAATAAACCCTTTTTAGGGATCCGTATTTATAAGATTATCCGATCACAATGCATACGTTGAATGAAACGTTCCAATTTAAAAAAAAAACATGAATAAGTTCTGTCATGACAATTTGTGTCATACGCGCCATACAAAACGTAATTTAGCTGTGTATATTGCATTTTTCCATTATAATTTATAAAATTAACAATATTGAGAATGATTTAAGATTATTTCGTATTTTTAGTACCTAGAATACACCTATTTGATTATTATAAATTTAATTTACTAACTCAACGACAAATCCTTACATATTTTGACTAATTGTCTTTGCTTGCTTTAATAACTAATTGCCCAAAGCAAACAAAAAACTTCCTAGTTAAGAGTAATGTTAAAAATTTCCAAATATAACAGGCTTATCTATGAAATTGAACTTATCTAGCCTCCCTACCAATTACCTAGAAAAAAATCATATAAGAATTTGAAAAGTATAAACTTCATAATTTATTTTTAATATTTTAACATTTGCCAGTAATAATCCTTCTTAAATCATGTCAACCTGTCATAAATTACACTTTTCACCTGAAAACTATCCTATTTTTGGACTAACAAAAACAATCCGTATTTAGAGCCGATTTCCCAAAACTCCAAGACAACGTTACCATATTTAACTGGAGATTAACACCACCGTTTTGGCGGGAAGTCGTCACTTACCGAACGCAGCCGAACCGTACGCGCCGCATAAAACAGCATAAAACGGGTTAATCTTCGGCCGGTAATCCCTAAACATATGTATCTGTCGTTGCGTTTTGACGTAGATTTACAATTATTTACAAGAAATGCCCGCTGCACGCGGCTTGTGTGCGCTCACTATAATCCGCGGATTAGTTCACGCCTTGTTTATGGTGCGCTGTCACCCGCCTAATTGTCTGTGGTCGGAGAAAAGCGCGGGAACGTTGAAACAAAATGGCCACTCTGATTTATATGGGGTTGGTCGGTTTTCACAATATTTCTAGAAGCAAGATGTTTTGTGTCGAATGAGAGATGTTCCAAGCGGTGGGATTACATCGGTTTCGCGTTTCGTTTCGTGTTTTTGTTGGCACTCGCCGTGAATGCCGCAGACTTTTAGTATCGAAAACAGTTGACTCACAACGCGTAGGTACAATACGCTCGTTTCAGTATTATTCTCTTGAAAATGTTGTGACATTGTTTGGCTACTAAATTTCTACGGTAAAATTGGAAGTAATAAAAATGATTCTTAATTGGTTCGTACTTACATTTAATCAGCAACTGAGCGTCATGTTTTCTCGTTTTAGATGTCCATCACTGATAAGTCACTACACTACACACACCGCACTGAGCACATCAGATAAATAAGGAATATTCATAGAAAGTTACTATCCCTATAACGAGGTATTGCACAAAACTTTTGTAGATTTAAAACATGCCAGTAAAGGCGGTTTGTAGAAATACGTGTATTGATTTTCATCAATAAGGTTGATCATATTACATTTTGTGAAACTACCCTCGAATCTACGCACTGTATTTTCAACCAACGAAACAAATTGTAAAACTAGTTTCAATGTTCATAATTACTTCACAGACAGATTCATTAACAAGTTTAAAAGGTTTGCCTGATTATCTTCTTGAAACAAAATTAACTAAAACATTTGTACGGTATCTCACTGCTACTATCAAACTATCCGATTTAATTACATACGCTTTAATTAACGCCTGTCTGTCACTAACTACTTCAATGACTCTGTGTCGAGCATCATCGGGGTAAAGGGGTAAAGGTTCCAATTATGCCCATGTTTGACATTGACAAGTAAAAGAATTGATTACAAAAATAGAGTAATGAAACGCATTTATAATACAAAAATTTACTTCCAATCGACATGATTACAACATGTTTCTATAACATTAAACACACATCAAAGCAAACAAAGCGGCTCTTCCTCCGTCTCAAACCACACTTCAAGACATTAAAATCATTAAGGAACCACAGTGCCGAACCGAGGAAATGGAAATGACATAATTTACAAACATTTCGTGTTGGAACGGAACCCTGAACGAGCTTCGGCGCCTTTCAACTTGGCACAGATACTGCATTAGTTATGTTTTGTGATCGAAACTAGTTGTAGTCCGGATCTCCATCCGCCAGGATGTCCACACATCCGCCAATCTCTAGGGCTGCATAACCCAAACGCAATTGTTGTATTGATTGTTAAATATTTGCTGGGAAATTGCAATTTTCTTTACTTCTGACGCAAACACGGTGTTTATTATATATTTAACTCCATGCAACCACTAATTAAATAAATACCTACCAAGTAATACCTCAAAGCATGCATTTAATTTGTTTGTCACAAACATCTTTCTTTTTACAAACATGTATAAATAAGACAATCAAACAAATTGGACAATAATTATCAACATTACACAAAGTCTATTTCTTGACAGAAGGCGAAAAAACAAACCTTTTTTATAGACCGTGATATTATAAAGTTAAGGCATTATTCAATAGCAATTAACCGCAGTCGGATTTACATCGTAGCCCACCCGAAGCCCGGCCGGAAACACTGAAAAATACAATTTCTTTCATCTTCACGATTTCCGAAACCACTTGTGCGTGGGTGCAGATGAAAATCAAGCTTCATAATTACATTGTCTTGACCAAAATCGTTTATTACCGTCGTAAACAACGCGCCGGAGTCACCGCAGAAGTCGTTAGCGGGAACGATCAAATATTTAACACGTCCCCGCCAATTCTCGTCGCTATAAATATAAACTAACAAAAACAAACAAAGTATTGTTTTGTTGTTCAATCTTTTTTAATCTCTGCGGAATGTCGTCTTAACGTTAGCTTTTAAAATAGATTCTGTTGCATCTATTACCAGCCTGATAATGACGCGGATATTGTTGATGTCGTTTCTGTCACAGAAAAACTATTAATATTTGGCTATACTAAAAGTGTTACTGTACTTATTACTTATAAAAAAATCTCTATTTAAATTAATTGGTAACCAAGCCAAACTCTCCATGGCGTTTCCACGCATTTTTTAACACAAAATCGTCTCAGCATTGAAAGCCCAATCAATCAGCGGTCTGCCACTAAAAGTCCCATCAAAATCGGTCCAGCCGTTTGGGTTGGCTGTTTCAGTTCGTTCTGTTAGTTTGAGGTAAACACTTTAAAGTAACAGATAGACGGACACACACAACTTTTTAAAATTGTGTGTTCGTTATATGTAGCGTATGCATTAAAAGCTGTTATTTTGATACTACAAACAGACACTTCAATTTAATTTATTAGTATGCCAGAATTACTAAAAAACCTATAGCAACAATTTAATTCGGTGACAGGCCAGTTAATGGTGAATGACTCGAGGCGACAATGCCCGCTTACTCCTAAGACATATTTGTAGTTACCAATACAAGTGGACAACACCAGACGTAATAAACCTGTACTTTACAATTCAAGCGAACGTTAAAATAATAAATAAAATTAATACCATCACGCATGTATTCCCCGTAAGGTGTGGACAGATAGTACTGAAATTTTATCTATTCATTGACTATTCGCAGGTATTGGTATTTTAATTTAAGTATTTTTTTCAGTTTTACGCATCTTTTCTGCTCGTTAATTAGTAGTGTGTACTAGAAATATTTGTATTGCAAATTTTGAGCGCCCTTTACGGCCACCCGAGATACTAATCTTACTAATTCCCACAAATATTATAAACATTAAAGTTCGTGAGGAGGGATGGGTGTTTGTTAGTCTTTGACGCCAGAACTACTGAAGAGATTTTGATGAAACTTATGTATTATTGTTTATACATCAGAATAACATGTAAGCTATAATTTATAACGACATTGAATAATCGAAGTGTGCGCAGACGAAGTTGTGTGTAGAAGCTAGTCTGCTATAAAAAAATATTTGTGAACATACCTACTCATGGTAGAGCTTCATGTTTGTAGAGCGTTATATCACTATGCTATGCTAAGCACACTATGCTAACACTTTACACATTCAGGATGATGTTGAACCTTCCCCGTTTTTGTAGTTCTGTCAGTATGTTTGCTCAGAACCGAACCGACGGCTTCCACGCTGTCGTTCGGAAAAAAGTTGCGTTTGCGTTTAGCAACATCATCCTGAGTACGTTAGCTGTAAGTCGGGATGGTCCCCTGGGTAGGTGCTTTATACGGACGATGGTAGAAGTGAATAATGAAAGTTATTCCTCCGGCTGTCGTCCGCGTGGTGTACCTCTCAGGTACGTGGTGTATTAAATTTTATTATGTTAGTATTATAATTAGTATTAGTTTAGCTTATAGTTACTAACAGTAGTTTTATAAGTAATGCTAGATATTAACCAATGAACCTATGTTGTTCGTAAATAAAGAATTTGAATTTGAATTGAATAGTGTTATAACTTTCTTGAACATAATGTATAAGAGTGTCTTTATGTAGTAAGTGCGTGTAAAAAGTAACTTGAAATAGCGAAACGCAGTGCGTTTGTTTACATATTGTTTGTTAAAGGCTCACCTTTATTTTACCTCTAAGTTTCTTTGCCGTATCTTCTCAGTTGAAGTATCTTTCCAACTGGGTAGTAGTATAATACGATATAAGGACAATAATGTAAACTGACAATTAAGTAAGTGCCCCCGTAGGGAGGCCTATACAAAATACATTATTTTTTGACTTGGATAGTTGGTAGTTGACAGTAGCAAGTTGGAAAATAAAAATACTTTTAGTTATAGGAATTTGTAGGTAGTTTTTAGATGTATCTGTAATTTTAAAAATCACCCGCCTGAACCCGACCTTCAAAATCGTCACACATCGGGAATAGTATATTTTCAGAAAATATATTTTTTATCAAACAAATCGGTACTATTTTAATGTATGGAACATTAAAATAGTACCGATTAAATCACCACAAGTTAAGCCAGTTCTCCATTGTTGCACTAATAGTATCACACGTAAGGATTAGACTACACGTCAGATCAGAGATTAATTATTAATGAGCTACTGTATCCGCCAAACGCTTTCTATTAGACATGACCTACCGTAACGCAGAAGCTTAAATACAGGCTTTAAGTAACTGATTTCACACTTAATCCTGTTAACAAGTGTTGTAATTTTTGTTTTATATTATATGGCCGCTTAAGTAGCTACCAGAAGTCATAACTACATATATAAATAGGTACCTATGTAAGAATCTAGTTAGATTTAGATTGTTTATATGTCATTTTGTGCATACCCAGAAAAAAATAGTACTTGAACGTATTATGTTATTAAATCTAGTTTAAATATCAAAACAAACCAAACAGTTAGGCCTATGTTTTGATAATACCTGGTTTCTATGATACCAGCAATCAAACCACAACACAAACCTTTCGGAAACATCGTTTATTGCTTCATAACTTATATTAAGCCTCTTATTAAGTTAAAATTTAAATATAGATCTTACATTAATAATAAATAGCTGTACCACTTTACAAGAAATGTACACTTCATTCTATCACAGTCTCTGTCCGCGCCTCCACGGATATATATCATTTCAATACCTATCCAAGGCTCTATTCCAACTCCACTTATCAACTGTGCTTCACTAAATGGGGGTCGGGATCCTGGGTGGGGGGGCTCGCCGGCGGCATGATGCCGTGGATCCTTCTGTACAGCTGGTGGTAGGGATTCGGCGGCGGCGGCGGGAACCGCAGCAGCGGGGACGGGAGCGCGTACCTCCCATACACGGACAGCAGCGGCGGGTAGAGTCCCACCAGCGAGGCGTAAGGATTCCCGAACATCGGATGCAACAAGGCGCCTCTCTTAAACGCCGCCAACCTCGACCTAGACGCGGCCGTCGACCGCCTTCTCAGTTTCCCCGTCGTCCCACCAATAAACACATCATCAGATGACGGATCCAGCATCCAGTAATTCCCTTTCCCCGGATCGTCATAATGCCTCGGAACTTTCACGAAACATTTGTTCAAGCTTAAATTGTGTCGAATCGAATTCTGCCATCCTTGCTTATTCTCCTTGTAATACGGGAAATTCTTCATAATGTATTCGTATATACCGTTCAGTGTCAGTCTTTTCTCTGGGCTGCTTCTGATCGCCATCATGATAAGGGCATTGTAGCTGTACGCCGGTTTCTCGTTCTTCTTGTCTTCGATGGTCGTCGAGGATCCCGGTGGCGGGGTCTCGGTGCCGGTGACGTCTAGTTCCGTGTCAGAAGGGGACGGTGACCGCGACGTGGCTTCCGGGAGAAGGTTCCGGATTGTGAAGCTGTGTGGTTGAGTCATAGTGGTGCGGCATCGTGCGCCGCTCGGACTGAACTAAAGGCACATCAGTCGCGAGTGGATGCAAGCCCCGCCTTATAGCGCCTCCCAGCGTGAAGACCCCTCCTCCGTTCGTCCGCGGGGTAGCTCACTTACCGTTGCACCGTCTTCAAACCTTACTACTATGGTATTAGAATCGTGTTTGGTTTGAACGATGTAGGGTTGGTTCCGTGGAGTGTTTTAGCTAGGGAATGCATTAGGGTTAAAAATTAAAATGATCCGTCACGGCTAGTAAACAGTTTTTTGAAATATTTCACGCGTTGTTTAGAGGTTTATTTAGCGTTTGGTACGGTTAGTTATTTTGTTATGGCGCTGGTTAATAGCGGCAGGATCGGCAGATGTACTACAACATTAATAACGTTTATTATGTAACGGGTTGACAAATTGTTTGTTGCGTCATGGTCGTATGCGTCAATGCACAAAGCGATAATTATGGTTTTATTTATTGAAGTAAAAAGTTTATGTAATTAATAAAAATAATGCGTCTATTCAATGAGCATGTAATGAAAGGGACAGTGATATATTTAAAGAACCGTTTGAAAAGTATACTTTCATTATTGGCAGTTTATTAACTGCCAGCTGCTTTTCTATTCGTAAATTAATAATAACACTCTCAATTGATTTCAATTTATTTTATTTTAATTTTAAATCGAATTGGTTTTAATTTGGAATGTCAATAGGCAGGGGGCCTCTACTTCAACTATCAGGAAAAACACTTCCGCTAGTATCTTCGCGACTGGGAACCAAAAAAATGTTGGATTCGAATCCCGTGAAAAGACTAATATATTTTTTTTTCAAACATTCTACCTATTCAACATTCCCTACCTACACAATCTAGGCGATAGGTGCATCATACCAAGTACTTTTATCATATTTTTTTTTCTGTTTTTCAAATATTGGCCGCCCCTCGTCAATATAGTTCACACTGTTTAATATGGTTATGGACGTACCCATACGATACTTATAATTATAACATATATTCAAAGGTCTATCTATAACTTGAAAACTATGACAGATATAATCTGGCTTCTCTGAGCATATGAGAACTAAAAAAGCGGCCAAGTGCGAGCTGGACTCCTGCACCAAGGCCTCCGTACCTAAGTTGTGAAAGCACCTAGCATTACTCTAACGAAAAGATAAACTGGATAGAAAGACAAAGTTAACTTTGCAGTTGGTATACACATGCAGTTGGTATATATATGGGCACACCAGTAGGTAGGTATACCAACTGCAAAGTAACTACAAAATAAGTTTGTCATCGCAAAAAAAATATCTAAGAAAACAATTATCTACAGTTTTCGGATGTTTTCCTTTCTTGTCCTACCTTGCTTCTTGCCAAATTTCATGATTCTAGGTCAACGGGAAGTACCCTATACGTTTTTGATTCCCGTGGAAATGTTCTGAAATTGCAACATAAATAGCCGAATCTTTTGATTGCGTTAAACTAGAAGTTTGATTTTTTTTATGGCACCAAGGGACTGCAGACATAAGTCTCTGTTTTAAATTTCAACTTGATACCTTCACACGTTACTGAGAAAAAGGGTACTGACACCCTGAGAGATAGGTAGAGAGACGGACAACAGAGTGATTCTATAAGGGTTCCGTTTTTTCCTTTTTAGGTACGGAACCCTAAAAATATTTCTGACTTTTGATACAGGTATATGTTAATGAGACCCTTACCTACATACCCTGAAGACAAGATTAACACCAGCCTGAAAGTTCTGAAAGTCCTGAAAGTGTGCCTACCCCACCGGTAACCGCAGACATCGCCACAAGCACAGATAGGTACTACCTTGTTTTGGGAAGTCTCCTCCCACGCCACGCCACGCCCATCGCTCTACATGTACCGTTTGTTTTACATCGGCTCTACATAGCCTCTACATAGAGCTATAAATAACTGGCACTATACTGATTATGGGTATATATGTCTTATTTACGAAATTAATGAAATATAATGGAATCTCATGAAGAAAGGCCAGTATCGAGTAATTAATAGCAACATAAAAATCAGTAAAACACATCATAAATAATGATGAATGAAGAGGGTCACAGAAAAGACTAAATTACTTCTGAAGCTTCCGTCAGTTTTAAACGTTAGATCTATTCTGTGACAAATATAAAAACAAAATGTTACAACTAATGCTTTTGTTAAAAATAATTATACATAGATTATTGTACATCTACTAATCAGAAGTAATATTATAATATGATGAATGTGGGTCTACGAGCAATATTCACATGTGTATCCAACTGTATCATTATGTTGCAACAATATGTTACCGATAGTTTCACTAAACTTTGTCGGTAATTCAAAAACTTACTTATAAGTCTACTTTATGTTGAAAAATAATATTAATATATATTTTCTATTTCTGTAAACTATTACAATATTATTAATAAATCAAAAATATCACGAACGAATGTTAATGTAAGACTCTACCTCGCTAAAGAACGAGCAAAACTCTATTGGTTACTCTACCAATACGTATGTGGCTAAAAAGATCTGTAGAACTATACTACTACAGCCCTGTTAACGTCCCACTGCTGGGCACGGACTTCCCCTCAATGCGAGGGGGATTCGGGCCATAGTCCACCACGCTGGCCCAGTGCGGGTTGGCAGACTTCACACATCTATCGAAAACTAGTCAAGTTCCCTCAAACGTGCAGGTTTCCTCACGATGTTTCCTTCACCGTTTTATAGCAAGTGATAATCTCGGATGAAAATAACCGGCTATGACCGGATAAAAGGTATACAAACAGCGATCGATACTGCATAATATTTTTTACTCTACATAGAGCTGCAAACAGTAGCGGGTAGAGCGGGGCTATCACAGCGTCTGGAGCTGCGACCACGGCGCGTGTTTACAGCAAGATTGAGCCAATTCCATGAGCATAAGGTCAGTGCGACCATGACTGCAGAGTTCGGGATATTTAGTGCACGACTACCTTTAGCCACTGAGAGAGTCAACTTCAAAGATTTATGTTTTACGTAGAAAGAGAACTGTAAGACCTAGATATATTTTAATGACACTGTTATTGTGACGAAACGTTAAGATGATATCAAATTATAGAGATGACGTTTGCTAATCATAAACAATACTGCAATCTTGTTTTGATGTTTAACTTAATTAGTAACGGGTATTCAATTACAGTGAAGTTAAACGTAAGAAGATATATATTCAATTATCAACGAATTTATGGGATCGTCCGATTTAACATCGAATATCTGGTCACAGTGGTCCAGAGCTGAGCTCGCTGGTGGCAGCCCTGTTTGATACATCCAGACAAATATTTAACAAGCAGACTTCCGGGCTTCCAGGGTATATCGATCTTTACCGACTTCTGATACAATGTCAACACATATCATATACCTACTTATCGTAAAAAATTCTCCATAATTTTGTTTGTTTTTACTCAGTAAGGTTTGCTCACTAGACGCGCGCTGCAAAATGTTTGCTAAATTCAATACAAACTGTATTGAGTCATACAAAGAGCTCATTCTTCAACGGAACGGTAGTAGCGTTTACCACAGAAATACCATCTTTATGTATATTATTTAAGAGGTCGTTATGGTTTTGGCAATTTTTTGTAGTGCACGTCTAGACGCCCCATTGTGCTCGAGGCTTTACTGTGAGCTTTCATTACAAAACCGAACATGAGTGTCTTCTCAAATTGTAAATACATACATATAGGTACCTATTAACCGTAAGAACCGTAAAAGTAATAATGGTTTCCAAACATACCATTAGAACACAATATATAATAAATCAGAGTACAATTTAAGAATGAAGTGAATACGCTTGCGCACTTAACATTAATCGTGACGCAGAAACAAGCAGGCTAGGTGCTGTACGAGCTTATTGTCAAGAGAAACGCTACCATTAAGAGTCTGAAATTAAAATATCACGAGCTGGATCATTAAAAATAATCCGAAATCAAAGTAAAACCCAATACCTACAATGGGGCGAGGCTGCGCGTTACGCGGCCAAAAAAACAACAGCGCCAAAAAGTGTTGGAAAGTGTCGCCCGGGGCCGTCGCTCGTTACTGTTTCACAGTAAATACAAAGTAAATAAATAAATACGAGTTGGGCGCGTGTTTTTCCGCCGATTGGAGCAATTACCCGTCCCAGAGTGCAGAGCGCGCCCCGCACTCGTGCTGAACATTGTTTCGGCTTGTTGGTTGTTCTGTCAAAATTGCTTGCGACCAGTTTTCGAAACCTTTTTGCTTTACAACACTTTTATTCTTAGTTAATTCTATTAACTACAGGATTACGAACAATCGTATAAGTACTTGATCATTAAGACCACGCACACTAGGGCGTCAAGACACCCGCGTCAACGTTTTAGCCAGTACCAAAACCAACTGTATTGACTCATAGATACAGTTAATTCTTCAACGAAATGAAGTTGTCTGCACGAGCGAATTTTAACGCTTTTCCACAGAAAATAAAACTTTATATATATTGACACTGACAGTGACACTGAGTTCGTGAGTACACTTCCACTGGCAATCTAGCATCAGAGAGAATCAGATTGTAAATTAAACTCATTTATTACAACACTTATTGTACTTCGACGCCCAAAGAACGGCAGTGTTTAATAATAAGGAAGCCAAATAATCCCGCGGTCGTGAAACAAATAAGATGAAGCCATGGGAGCGGGCGCTGATTGGGAGCGGCGGCACATAAACATTGAGCTCTATAAGCACTTTGTATTTGTGCAGTGTTTGGTTCCGAGGGACGGGTGACCCACCGGGCATTATTCGAATAGTTCACTCCAGTAACCCTATGAGCATGGTCTAAAACCTAACCCTCTGTGCAGTGTACTTCATTTCATAAAGATTGTGACTTGAGATGCAGAACCGTTTTTTTTTATTAAGAAAGTTACATACGTTATTCTGCTTTAGCTTTGAATTGTTAAGGTGGACTGTATCTACCTAGTTACATAAGTAGGTACCAATATCTATCTACGTCTCATATGCAGTTTCAGTAATCGCATGGAGACCATGACGATCCAATTAATTAATTACATCCATAAAAAATATCGCTGGACAACAAACTCATAGTACAATCCCAAACTAAGCAAAGCTTGTACTATGGGTATATAGAGGTAGGTACTATGTGAGCGCTGCGCACGGGATGAAGGTTTGCCATGAGCCAATATGACCTCATAACGCAGCGAACGTGTTAATTACGTATTTATTTTCGTTAAAACATTTAAAACCAATGTCAGTTAGCAAAACGTAGGAAAGCGTTGGCATAATATTTTATGGGGTTTGTTAGTAGAGTTTACACGGCTTCCACCACTTCAATTTTAATTCAAATTAAATCATGTGTGAGTGCCGGGTGCCCCCGTTGATAGAGGTTGGATCAAACAGGCTCCGGCGGCACAAGGCGTTGTTCTCCCGCCCCGCACGCAGCGCCCTCTGGTGGCCAAATGACTGTTTGCAGCGCCGCGGGATGCGCGCGCGCAGTCGTGTTCAATTTGTTGGATTTACACCGTTTGTTATCGCAAAATGTATTGTTGTTTTTATACATCGAGGGATGAAAGGCTATTTGATGCAAGCAATTTTTTTAACTTAACAGGAGAGCATACTCGTACGACGCAGAAAAATTAGCTGATTCCTAAGTCGCCCAAACGTGGTTGTTTAAAAAAGAGATTCGTATCTCCCTTTCCCTCTCTTGAGTGTATTAACATCTCGAAAAAGTGACTGTGTACGAACTATGTATTAGAAGAACATTTTTGCATAAAGAAAATTTATAAAATGTCATGCCCACTGTTCTCAGTCGAGATAGCGCTCCGATCACGGCCCCATTTTCCATTTATCTCGATTCATCTAGATCGAGATATGTCGAAACAAATGAAAAAAATACGTACGATTTGACGTTTCGTTTCGTGATATCTCGAATAGAGATGAATCTCGATCGCACGAAAATCGGGGCCCTGGTAGTAGCACAGTTGTGTATAAGAAAATAATGTAAAACTAATATTACCTGACCATTCGTAAGTGCCCCCGTAGGCCTATAGCATATACAAAGAAATGATTTGACTTTGAACGATGCGATTTTAAAACAAAAAATATGACTTGACCATAATTTGCCTTGGAGCCTTGGAGCTTTATGCCTACACGATCATTTATGACGATGTGTTCAGAATTCAACCTTTATGTCATTGTACTCTTCAATCATCATCTTCTTGAATATCAGTTTATTTACCGTCATTAATATTTTTGAAATAAATAGAGAACTTTACGTTTCATGAGTTAAAGAGTAGATGGTATCTCTCTAAAGAACAAGTGAAGCACTCCTAGTAATTGGGCTCGATTGTACATATACGTCTATCTTGCACACTCTTACATCATAGCAAGTCAACCGCTATTATTCATCACGCATTGGTATATCTCAAAACACGCACACATACATCATGTGTTGCTTCACTTTTGACATGGGCGGCACTGTGTCCTCCTTTTTTTAAACGTCCACGAAATAACATTATCATTTCGAGTCTTGAACGAAAGTCAAAAACAACACCCCAGCACTCGACGCCACAAAGATGCTGGGATGAAATGAGACTCAGCAAGTAGGTGTCTCATCTCGAGGAGGCGGCCTCTCGACGCGCGGCTAATGTTGTTGAAATATTGATTAATATTGTCGCCATGTTGGCTTGCCTCTCGACGACGCGGCCGGAAGTCACGGCGGAAGGCGGAAGGCGCCCTCTGCCGGATAAAGTTCCAGTTTCCAATAGATACTTTTTATTAGTCCTCCATTGTTAGGCACGAGCGCTCTTGAAAATTCAGCTTTTTATTAAAAATGTTTTTTTTTTGTTTTGGATTATGGCACAGACGAAGGTATAGGCTTGTGTTTATATCCCCCGGCACACTGCCAATATCAAAATGAACTGTATTGAATCATAGAAACAGTTCATTCCTTAACGAAATGAAATGACATGGACAGCGCGAGCGCATTTTGACGACTGAGAGCGTAGCTTTTATCACAGAAATTCAATCCTTATGTGTGTTGTGAAAAAGTTCGTTTTGGTATTGGCAAAAGATTTGACGCCAGCTTTGGACGCCCCAGTGTGAGGGCGTCATGGGTTTTTGGCACAGTTTTTTTCTTGCGTTATATTAATATGTGAGAACATACCCATTACTAGTTTTTTTTACGAAATTATTCCAAATTTAAATTTAATTAATGACAGCTGTCAAAACGGGGCTCTTCGATCCCGACGACAGTAAGTAGGTAAGTAGGTATGTACCTATCTTATTTCTTAGTTCCTATAAACGAGTGTGATTTTAGTAAGAACCAGCCAGCTGCGACCAGCTTCTAATTCGATTCATACTTTCCTACACCTTGACGGCAAATAGTTTATTTATTTTTATAAAGTACTACAAGTATTACTCAAAATTATTTCAACAATGGTTAGTTTCTCTTCCAAGAGTAATGTTATAAACTGCCTATTATTTAAATGGTTGTTTTTTTTCAAGTACCTACATATATGTTCTTAACCATACATCGAAAAGTACCTACTCGGCATATATGCCCATAAATACCCAAACCAGGTGCTGCCTACTTCAGCCTTTTAAAAACCACTTGTGTCAAAAAGAACAGACCTGAACACGGACAACTGATAAACAATCATAACTACCAGTAATAAAGTGTGAAACGCTTTGAGTAGTGAAAACTGTACCTAATTTAATTTTAACAAATGAATTGCAGTGTTAATTCCCCGTATTAGAGTTTGAAATGCTCTGAATGGTGTGAATCAAAAGTATAGTGCCCATGTTTTTCAAATAAAGAACGTTGTTCTCCTAATTAATTGTCGTCGTTTAAACATTGTGTCCAAAGCGTTAACAATGGTGCGTTTAGTTCAAAGATTTTAGCTGCCATTGTTTTTCAGTTGATCAATTGAGTTTTCATTTAAACAAGTTCATTTTAAAGTTTGTTCGTATTTTCGATTTCATTTTGTAACTAACAAAGGGTGACAGGCAGTTTAATATGACGCAAAATGACGCAATCCATTTTTTTATTACTTTGGCTCGTGCGTTTAGGTGCGTTCAGAACTGAGAACGCCCCGCTGGCAACTTTGAGTTTTTGACCGCTGCGGCGCCGTAACACGAATAAAATAAAAAATCTTTTATATGCGCACACGCAGCTGTTAATACATGATATTTCAGAATTAGATACTATTTAAGTTGTCACGTTTTGTGAAAAGCCCACAGATTACTTTACAATGGAACTGTAACACTCGCAAATGGTAGGTGAAAGTTTTCTTGGAATATTTTTTTAATACAAGTGGTTTCAACGTCAATTGTAATAAGCTTACAAACGTTTTATAAATACTAGGTACTTTACAACTAAAAATAGTTGCAATAAAAGCGTAATATTTAAATTTAATGTGGACTAGTAGCTCTGCCTAACTACAAGCGTACAAAATTAGTATTGTAAAACAGAATGTAAACTGCTAGACCCACTTTATATCCCTACTTAACCGCTGCCCCACTTGAAACTAAATAGGATCATCGGCACTTCCAACCACCCTTTCGTCGCTCGATTTCTCCCAATTTACGACACAAACCCCACAAATCGGCATAATAATCACATTTCTAACGTGGCAATACTTTTTTCAACATCTGTCGTTGCCTCGTGTCCGAAAAAAAAAACATTTCTTTTTTTGGCGCGCTCCTTTTGCAGTTTTCGAATTTCGATCGGATTTGGCGGCGGGGGGCCGCCTTCACTAACGACTCTTTATACGTTTTTATTTCACGTACTTGCTCGCTGATTGTCCGAATGCGACGGATTTGTGCATTATTCACGCATAGGAAGCGCATTTGAGCGAGAGGATTAGAAATGAATGAATAAGAATGGTTTTTGGTGTGGATTACATAGTTTAGATGGCTTTTATGGACGATCGGAGATACATAACGAATTAAGTATTACGGCTAAACATACTTGGTTAATTCATACTTTTCCTTTTCCCTAAGTCCTCAGTCGAACCTTACACATTCGGGCATGAAATAGAAAAACAATTCAGTTTTCTTCAATGATAATAGTACCTATAACCTGTCTGTCAAGGTACATATATAAATAGTTAGGAAAAACGTTGTACAGATTAATGACTTTATTGTTATTTATGTGCATGTAACGACATTTATATTCTTGAAACCTCAACAATCGCCGTTGATAATAAACAGACGATATTCAGATGATTCTCAAACAAGTCTCGAGAGTATCAATTGTTATATAAATCATCTGCCCACATTCTAACATCCGATTTAATTAAGTCGTTCGCGACACGAGGTTGAATGGGAGCGAGCCCGCGCTATTGAGCGACGACTTGTCGCATTGTTACCAACCAGTGGGAGGCTGGCACGGTTTCCGAACGCACCTGTCATATAAGTTCGAAATTCGAATTTAAAACTTGAAATTGGAATGGTAAAGTTGATTTTGCGTTTTGTTACGTTGGCAGCGTGGGCCTGTGTTGGAGTATATATAGGTTACACTACATAATGGTACAGTTAATAAATTCACATTTTATATTTTAATCTCGTGATTTTAAAGAAATCATATCGATTTGTTTCTTACTTTTTACAGAGAATCAACAAAACATTAATATTTAGTTACTTACCAACTCTTCCCTAGGACAAATATCGAAATAAGATCTGGTACCTACCTATTTCCAAATGCATTAGATGAAAGTACTTTAAAGTTTGTATTGTTGTGAGTATTGTTATTACTGATGTATACATAATTCTTCTTCTTCTTCTTCTAATTTAATGCCTTGGCCCTTGTCGGTGCATAATAATTACACACCCCTGTAAAAGGTTGTATATGGATAGTGGACTGTATTGGATAGGTTTGGATATAGGTCGCTGTATGGAGGGAAAGAAAACAAGTCGTAATGGAGTCCGAGACGGAAGAGAGTTTTTTTCCTCATTAATGTTGCACATATAAAAATATAAAAAACAACTATAATGTTGGGTTGCCAACAACCCCAAATTCACAAAATGTTATCAACCACTTAAACATATATATTTACATATATATATTTATATTACAGTAGTTTTGTATTCTACAAAGCCTCTGTAAATGGTTCTTAACGTTGATAACTTTTGTACTTTTTGACAAATGGCATTGTAGTTGGTTTGTATAATGTTTCTATAATCTTGGATGCTATCTTATAACTTTATGATGTTATACTCGGGTCTAACATGTCAAACGCAGAATGTCACTACCTCACTCACTATAATATATCTTGCAACGTATACTAAATATGTCATCCCGCCAAACATCTTATTCTCAACATGGCGTCGACGTGTTACAAGTTATTGTCGGTCCGCAACAATGGCGATAATTGATCGCCGCGAGACGCATGCAGATGTCAGCGCACCCTTTATTTGTTACTATTTCACTATAAATATATTTGTATTCTGTTACAATATTCAGTTTTACGTTAGATAAAACTTAAAATAGGTACCGTTTTTTAAATAAGTACCTAGTACCTACTTACAGCTTACGAGGTGTCGCTGCTGGCTTTATAGATAAAAAAATATTATAGATAATAAAATTTACCTGACTCCCCAAGAAGGTATTCACGCACTCGCATGCTTTTGAGACTTTTACAAAACCACTACTACTTCAGATCTACCTAAGTAGGTAAGCTACTTGCAACATAGGTTAAAAGCTATTTAAAACATAAAACAATTTTCTATTTAAATGTAAACCTTACAACGCTCGCCCGGTGAGAAAGCGCATAGCTCAGGATGCTTCATCTTTTGTGACACCTTTAAAGAAACCAAAACAATCCATCAAGTTTGTCCGTTCGTTTGTCAATAGCTACGGAAAGCTACCGTTATTTCAAATCATTCTTTTTTCAAATAACTCGCTTCCATTTTGGAATGTAACACTATTTAAATTTCGAACAATGTAAGCGACATTTAATTTTAATGTTTGTGTGTTGGTACTTAGCGTACTGTCTGAATTTAAATCTTTGAATAAAGAATGACATTCCTACTCCGCCTATGAGTTTGTATTAGTATTATGTAGCTAGTTAAAGTACAATCTATGCGAAATAGTAGTATTTATGTACGTTCTGTATGTGGGTCAGGCAGCATAGTAGGTACGCTAGTACCTCTTAGGTGCAGTAATGGTGAAAAAAAAACTTAATTTGTTTTGGTTCGCTGGATTAGAAATATGGGTAAAAAGATGTAGGTACCGATGCATTTAAACTACACTTATCTTTATAACCACTCATCCATCAAATCAAACATTCAAATGCGTTCACTATTTACACAACATCGCATCGGCGGCGTTCAAAAATATACAAATCCGAAAACAAAAACATTAATCCCCCATCCACCAGAGAATAGCACTCATCATTATCAAAACATTAGCGCCCGGTCGCCAGCGGGGCGCCAATTATTTGTGCTTGCAACCCCATCACGCGCTGATTATTCGCGTTGGCAATACAGTTACACTCGTTCATCATTGGTCAGTCGCGTGCGGACCTCAGGATGCCACGTGACACTGAGGGAGACTGATGTTTTAACGCATTGTATAATGCAAACGTTTTCATTGCATTATTTTGTTTCAAATACTCCATAGGTACTTTAGAGAACTTTATAAGAACCATAAAATCTTACATCAACTGAGTAGATACCTAATTAAGTAGACATCGTTAATAACAATTGTCGAAGAATAATTTATTTGCCTTGGACTCATTTTTTGTAGTAGCCTAGGGATAATAAGACAATATCAAAGATTATTTATTGTTCAAGCGAAAAGCTAGTGGGTACGAAACCGGGCCCCAACTCCCTATAACTTGTTGTAGAGCTGCTGAGACATTATTTTTATTTTAAGGCTTTGAAACATCTTATTTTATCAATGGTAACCAGAATATGACTAGTATAATGACTACAAAGTTGTAACTACGCCTAATGTTCATTATTCATACCTATTTTACCTACCATTGATAAAAGATCTTGTTTTCAAGCCTTAAAAATGAAGTCCTAACAACTCCTCAACTACAGTGTTAACGAACTTGGGGCTGGTAGCAGAATTGATTTCTGAATGGAATAGGTAGTTTAATTTTCCATCTTACTGATTTAAGCCACCCAATAAATGCGATGCATGCACGAAATAGTGGATTGTTTGATTGGCACCACCAGCGTGGCTTCAAACACTGAAAATTCAAGCCACTGAGCATTGCACACAAACAAAACCCCCATATGCGCACTCCTAAACCGAATCGCGAAATGATTGAATTGTTTACAATCGACACCGGCTGTCTGAACTGTGTGAACATCAAAAGAGGTAAAACAAAACGCGGGTTCCCACAACCGCGCCCCGAGCGACCCCTGCCGCCGTTATACAATAGTTTTAATTGTTTTCAGAGGTTGGCAGCGCTGCCCTCAGGCGTGCCGGTGCGTTCAGTAAACGATACCGTTGCATACACAATGTTAATACGAACTCGATATTTTTATATTTTGTTAGGGCTTTTTGCTTGGATTAAATAGTCGAATGAGCATGTTGTGATTAGTTATTAGTAAACATGCCTCGTGGACATGGATTTAGTTGATATTAACTATAACAGTGGCTATCCACCTAGCTTAAATTAGGGTGAAATTCGAGGCCAGAAGCATGAACATGTCTAAGTAGGTAGATAGAATTATTGATAGGTACTATGGGGAACAGGTACATCACATATTAAAATACACTTATGAAGGCGAATGTACCTTCCTAACATAATATGAATTCAATTTGATTCGCTCCTACTTATTCAGTATATAAGAACTTATCTAAGAGTAAAGGTTACACTACGTAGGTAAATTGATACTTTATGAATTATCAAACGGAAAGTTGTTCCCATGTTTATAGGAAATTGCAACACCTAAACAATAGCTGAACTGCATTTCAATATCAATTAACATCCAACAATTGAATTATTCATCTGAAAATTGTCGAAAACCAATTAAAAAGCAGTAAAATACGTTCTCACAATTAGTAATGTGCAGAAATTTATAGATTCCCACAATTTTATTGTGAACGCAGCGATCGAGTGGCGATCCTGGGCGAGCACAAAGGGCGGGTAGTTGGGTGTTTAATCGGCCAAACGTCATAAACACAATGACAATGGCGCGAATTCGAGATTAAGGTTATTTGCGTCAACATGGCGGCCATTGTGTGTGCTCGCGCGCTCGGATGGCGGGCGCGATTGATTCCTTAAGTTTTCTGAATTCAATGATTTTGGAGTGCCGCTAATAAGCATGAGAAAGAGACTGTGCGAATTGTACTTTTAAATTCGTAGTGTCACGCTTGGATTAGGATGAAGTACCAAGTTACTACCACTGTAAGATTTATGGCAACTATTCTCATAATAGTGAACACTCGAATATTTTTAAGCAACTGAATTTCAAAATAAACGATCTGAGTCCTACGTCCCCTAACACTATTGTTGTGAAATTCCTACGACTTAATTGTTTAAGGCATCAAAACAATATTTCTTACTTATTAATGGTAGATAGCTAAAATATGAGCAATGTAGATAATAGACATTTCCACCATGAAGCCATTAGACTATGATGACGATGAAAGTAATATTAAAACATTGCTGCAAGACAGGTTAAGGTAAGTGGACAGCGGGGCAATTCTCCTTTGATCGACATCATCTCTAATTCGACATACTTATGTCGATAAAAACCTAAACAAATACGACCAATTTAAAGTTTTGTTTCGACATATCTCGAATAGAGATTGATATCTATCAAGCGAAAATCGGGCTCCTGACCCCGCGTAGACATAAGTTTTATCTCTTTCAACTGTCAGATTCATCGAGAAAATGACGCCAGTACAAAAAGCACGAAGTGACGTCATTTTCTCGACAAATCTAACAGTTTAAATAGATAAAACTTAGATATGTCTACGCGATCATACTAAGGGGCTGGTTACTTTATTGGTAAAGGTTTCGACATTTGGAATTCAACTATAAAAAGTTATTAACAGAAGCAAAACTATTATTAAACCTCTGTCATATCTGTATTAATTACTACAGATAATTAATTCGATATACAATAATATGGGCAGGTCAGCTGACAGTAAATAGATGATAAAGTTTTGTAATTGTTATTAATTATTAGCTGACTATGAGAGAGATAACTATTGCGAGGTGTCAGCTGAGTACCGAGTAGATAGATGGTAATAAGTTACGTTTACAATCAGCTGATAATATAAAGTGTATTGTAGTTCAAAGGTCTGGTGCTGAGAGGGGTCCTCAGATAAGTCATAGGTATTATCTTAAACTGGTACCTAAATACAATTTAAATTATATTTACTTACCTACTACAAATCGAAAGTGTGGTTGTTTCTGTACTTCCCTATTTGTAGGCGATGCAATTAAAGATAAGTAGGTAAATAGATGATTACAAAATATGTCTAATAAATAAATTGGTTGGTAAAAAAATGTGAGTTTAAAACTTTATTTTGTCAATTATTATGAGACTGTTTTGTTTTACGATGTAGGTGTATTTTCTTATTAAGTAGGTACTTACCTAAGTACTAACTCTGTCTGTAAAAAAAAAAAACAAACGGGTTTGAGAACTTCTACCTTTTTACAAGTTTATTCCGGAACACCCCCTTATACTTTAAAGTGATTTAGACAATTGAGGATTTAAATACTTTTCAAAAACTACTCACCTCAGACAATATTATCATCTCGAATCACCCTTCAGTGCACGTGTTAGCAAAGGTCGCACATCGTCGGTATCGCACGTCCGAGCTGCCCTCTAGCGACGAGAGGCAGCGCGTGCCGAATCGCGCCGCGCGCTGCACTCCGCACTTGTCCCGAGTGGCTAATAGATGCACGTGCCGTGTTGTACTCTATTGTTTCATAGATAAGTGGGTAACATGATGGAGATGAGGCTGCCAGTGACAGGTTAAGAGGTGATTATTGTCACCTCGAATCTTGTCATGTCACCCTATTGATTATTAGAGTGTACTAGGTACCTATAAAATAAACTAGCGATTTTTTTAACCTTTAAAAAGTGGCTAAGTTTACTACACATAATGTTTTAAAAAAAATTCATACCTACATAGTTTTGTACACGTTGCTTTACTGTATAATTCATAATATTTTATTTTAGTCATGTACAAGGTACCCAGCGCCATCTACTAGCGAGTAGCTTAATCATAATCAGATAATAACTTCTACTCATGAAGTTCTTTTATCTATAACTTCATGCTTCTACTAATAACATTTGTTTAAATTCTAGAGTAGGGTTCAAACTAATTTTTATGACAAAAAAAAATCCAAATAACTGAAAGGGTGCCGCAATGTATAAATATTTATACGTCGCGATATCAACCCAGAAATATACAAATTATAATAGGAAATATGTGTTTAAACTTGATACCTTTTTTATTTCTTTTAGTTACCTACATTATTACTTGAAATAAACTAATGAGCAAATAAAATATAGGTTTATAATTAATAATGCTGCTTAATTGATAATATTTAGTTACTCACTACTACTGCCATCTATTTACGTATTTCTACAACGATACTTTGCATGCAAGAAACATGAAAAAGAAAATGGATATAAAAAAATCTCTTTTTTTTCCTTTCCATGCGACGCAAGGTCGCAATATTTCCTTCGACATGTCACCCACAAGTCTGCAAACAAGCAACACGATCGTCCCTAATCTGTGAAAATAAGTAAATTGCCTCCCGAGAAAACCGAATATATATCCAACGTAGGTTGACCCTTCTTCAATCACATGATAGTTTATATGAAGGATCTATCTTATTTGGTAGGTACCGCGATCAAGTTACGAATTACGACCGTCAGAGGGCCAGCAAATATTTGATGTCGCGTAATTGACACACGAGATGTAAATCTCCTCTTACCGCGTCCCTCGCGTGTTATAGTTTACTACCTATAAAAAAAGGACACCTTTCTACAAAAATATTATTTATTTTAAATCAACTGACATCACAAATTTCAAATAAAGTGGTGTAGCACCTTATGGTGTATGAATACATAATCTACTCTACTCTGAACTTAGGGAATCTAAATCGACTAAATGTAATTGGTGCGACGATTCGGTCACTTTTGCGGGAGAAACGAGGCCACAACAATCCCAGGATAGGGACATGTGGAGACGAGATGGGGAAGCCTTTGCCCAGCAGTGGGACATACAATAGGCCATAAAAAAAACAAAAATGTAATTAAAACAATACAAACTAAAATCATTTATTTACTTGAGATATTAAAATATTGCATTGCTTGAGACGTAAAAAAACAGTAAAACTCATAAGTACCTATAGTGAATTTCACTTAGCATGGGTACCATGACATTTGATACGTTCCAATACACTCTCACTATTTTCATAAAATCTGATAAATATACATTTATAATAATCACCAATTAATTTACAAAGCAAACAATAATGCTTTATTAGATTGAAATTGTATTTAAATATGCGTTTTTACATTTTAAACAAATTAAAAAAAGGTACAGAAAAAATATTATCCTTAAATAAGAGGCATGAAACGAAACGTTTAATGATAGGGATTGACACGTAGTAATCGGCAAAAACAAATAATCGTGTAATAATCGGCAAAAATAAATGCCGAAAAGAACAAAGAAGACCGTTTTAAACAATCAAGCCCGGGAGTTGGTTGTTGAGTCCAAGTTGGTTGTTGAGTCCGAGAGTGGAGTCGCTTGAGGGAATACTTTGAGCGTGAGCGAGAAAATGGCGGTCCATTATTATCTGTCTGTTAGTGGATCAAGTTGCACAGGCACTTGACATTGGGCGTAATACAGTGTCAAGAAGTTTTACATGTAGGATCGGAATCAGATAAGTGTTCCTGTTCAGACAGATAGCTAATAAATGTATGAATAATTTAATATATTTATTTTTTTATAATCGATTAAAGGTTAACCGCAATTGTACTCAATAATCGAATCATATAAATTAATTATGCATGGTCACCTCTTCTTCTTCTTTTTTTACGAAATGAGTGAAATGATGATATTTTGATGGAATAAGATGAGGAATGCCTGCACCTGCGATATGCGGTATTTATGGCAATGTCGAGTAATTATAGCAAGGGCAAATTGGATGGATGGTGACAGTGATAAAGATGGCGGATGACCTCCCCATGGTCACCTCACTATAGACTTTATTTGACATGTGTCACCGTACCCATGCTAAGTGAAATTCACTATAGATTTAGTATCGTAACCTACCATAAGGTGGTCTATAGGTTGGTACCCGGTACTTATATAAATTAATTGAATGATTTGATGTTTTTTTTAATTCTGAGAATGCCTCTATGGCGTATGCCGAAAGAGATTGTGTCAAGAATAGTTGTAATTCACCGCAATTTGCCAATTGTTAATTTGAGTTGATACTAAACTAATTAATAAAACAAATATGTTTGACGTGCGATTATAAAAATGATCTCCTTAACCTATTGTGGTATAATTTGTCTTGTGCAGAATAATGATATTTTTTTGAATTTTACTAGTCGGTATCCGGCCAGATACTGAATAACGATCCGCAAAAACTAGCTTAGCCTTTTTGCATTAGGTCAGTACCTATTTATTAAAGTTGAAAAATAAATTCTGACGTTGTCATTCAATGACAAGAGGTCACCTTGTCTAATATCGCACTATCCAAAAAATATTTTTATCGAATAAAATGAACGTTCACAAGCTATGGGAGTACAAGGATTACATGAATGTGAACGGTGTGATGTTGACCAGCGAATTGATATCATTACTACAGAATTCCCTGACGCTACTACAAGTCGAGAACCATTTCACCCACATACAATACTGGGGGCAGATTTACGCTGTCGATGTCGACTACCACATTGCTGTGGGGATTAACAACGACGCAGTGGTCGACAGAAAATATTTCTACACGACAGATTTCAAATTCTGGGCCCTGTTGCCTAAAGCCAAGAAGAAATACAAACTTTTGTCGTTACTCGCGACGTTCCCATTTAGAGGGGAGCCGTCGTTAAAGTTGAAAGTGTTAGATGAAGCTTTAGACGAACTGAATCCGGAGAGATGTAAGATTATGAGGGAGGAGGCTCGTTTGGCGGCGACGATCAGTAATATCTGTGACGAGGCGGAGGTCTGCGCACGTGGGCAGCTGGTAAAGCAGCCGGGTGGAACAGTCGTCATAAATCCTAATTACTACGGATTGAATGCCACAGAAGCGAAGCAATTGTATTCATATCTCCACATCCGTCCAGCTCAACAACGTTGGAACACCAATCTACTAACTAGACAGGATTACAACTATAGCATGGATTTCCTCGACTCTGTAGACCAAGATATTCCGAGTGGCTGCTGGAACCTCTCTTTGGAGCAATCGGGTAGTGTGGCTTACTTGAAGAGTCTGTACTGGCCCGGCATGATGTATTTTCATCGAATTAAAACCCCAGATGCTGGTTTCTTGTATGTGGGTAATGGGCGTAAAAATTTAGATGTGCCTTTTCTACTTTAGTTTAATTTTGTTGTCGTGGTGTGACGAATATTCCTTTAGCTCTTTTGGACTATGATACATAACACATTAAATGTATTATTATTCCTTTACTAGTCTTGATTGCCTTAAGTTAAAGACAGACCCCGTGATGATGAACAAAGCACGTATGAATAGTTAGGATCTAGCACCAGTTCGGGATGATGCTTCCACTGAGAATAACAGACAGCTGGGATATGAGAACCGTGTAAGACCATCAGTAGCATTTCGAATTAAGCGTTAATAATTATAATTAACTGTTTCGCTTAAATTAAATTAAATTACATTATTTATTAGAAACAACAAACAACAGTACATAAAAGTTAACAATGAATATTATAAAAATTAAGCAAACACAGTACAGTCCATGGGGTTGTCCACGGATTAATTAGATAAAGTTGGCGCAATACAGACTAATATTATACAAATAAGTGAACATAACTAACATTATATTATAACAAGTAAAGAATGATAATGATTAATGAAGAAGATGGAATTATGATAATGTCTATAGGTAGGCTTCTGTGTCTTAGTTATTACAGAAAAAATCGCCTAAAATATCACTTAATCGTTTATCCCTAAACTTAGGTCAGTTTATTAAACGAGAGCAACATTGGCATTTACGTCATATTTTGTTATTCGTCGCCGGTTGTTGCGCTGCTTTGTGTTTCGTTTTGGCGCTTCAAATAACCGGCTTTTCATTAAAATTTTATCTTTGAACTTTCTAATCGACGAAAAGGCTTTATAATTGACTCGAAGAAAGTGTTATAATGTCTACAAATGGCGACAATCTCACCGAAGACGCGGAAATGGCGGAGTGTGATGGTGACAAAGTTGTTACTATGATGGACGTTCTACAAGAGCAACAGGAGTTTGAAGAAGACGCCAATGCTGTGCTGGGAGCATCCGACGACAAGAACTGCACCTACTCCAAGGTACGGGAATTGATTCCTCATAGTAAAGCACAGTCACGGACAACCTCGAAATCTGGATCAAACATGGCGATCATCTGACGTCGTAACGGAATTTTTTAGCATATTTCTGCTTTTTCTCGTAAACTTGGTTGTATTATACAGCACAAGTCCTCATGTTTGAATTCCACGGGTATTATAACTTATAAGTTGAAATCACGGACCTGTTTAGTAAACGAGAGCGTTTGTTATAAAGGTAAGATTGGCGACGTTGATTTCTGTTCTTTTAGCTAGAAATAAATATTGGTTACTAAGTAGCAGATAATCAAGTTAGAATATTGTTAAAATCTAGCATCATTATTAGCTTTTGGTATTGTTTACCAAGCCCTAAGGGAATGAGGTCTAAATTATGATTTTATGTTGTATAGTAAGAATAATTTAAATTTTACTAAAGAAAACGCAGTGGTAGCCAAGTGGTCGAACGCACGCTTTGCAAATCAAAGTGTGCAGGTTCAAACCCCGGCTCGCACCTCTGGGATTTATGTGCGAATCTCATTTTCATCAGAGATTATCACTTGCTATGAAACGGTGAAGGAAAACATAGTGAGGAAACCTGCATGTCTGAGGGAACTTGTCTAGTTCTCGATAGATGTGTGAAGTCTGCCAACCCGCACTAGGCCAGCGTGGTGGACTATGGCCTGAAATCCTTCTCGCATTGAGGGGAGGCCGGTGCCCAACAGTGGGACGTTAAAAGGGCTGTAGTAGTAGTAAAGAAAACAGGTCCTTCCACAAAACACTGTTAGGGTCAATCTCAACATTTAAATACATTACATTTATTTACAGGGTAACATTAAACGGCAAGCTATCTATGCTTGTCTCAGCTGCTGTACCGAAGCAAAAGAGGATCCAACTAAACGCGCTGGAGTATGTCTCGCCTGCAGCCTCACTTGCCACGAAAACCATGACTTAGTCGAGCTATACACTAAAAGGAACTTCCGATGTGACTGCGGCAACCCTAAATTTAACAGCCACCCCTGTCACTTCACCCCCATAAAAACTGACTTAAATGAGGATAATAGCTATAACCAAAACTTTAGCGGGCTCTACTGTGTCTGCCACAGGCCATACCCTGATCCTGAAGCTACTATGGAAGATGACATGATCCAGTGCATCATTTGTGAAGATTGGCTCCATTCGTCACACCTGGAGGCCACTGTCCCATCTAATGAAGTGTATGCTGAAATGATTTGTAAAGGTTGTATGGAACAAAATGAGTTTCTCCATGATTACACCAGTTTAGCTGTAAATTGTGAAACCGATGATGTTGATATTGTAACTATCAATGGTAATAATTCTGTCTGCAATGGAGATTTAAATAAGTTGACTGTTTCTGAGGTAGCTACTGTCAAAAATGAAGAATTAACAAAGAGCATCATTCAAATGGATGGGGATCAGGTTGATAAAAGTGCAGCACCATCAGATGATGTTGAAGCTAAATCTGTTGACGATTCATCTGAAGCAGCTGATGATAAAGTTAATAATATTGAGATGACTGATGAAGTTGAGAAAAATATGCAACAGTCAGAGTACAAGGATATCAAAGAAACTGTTAAGAATATTGATTCTTCAGTTAAAGACGAGATAACAGATGAAGTTTTAAGTACTGAAACAAGTATAGAACAGACAGAAAATGAAACTAGTAAGACAGAAAATGCAGCTGATGTTCCAAACACATGTTTTGATGATCAAAAACAGCATACAGAAATAACAGTTGAAAAAATGTTGACTGAGGATGACAAACCTGATGATGAGAAGGAAGGTGAATTACCAATTGGTGAGAAAACTCAAGAAAGCAATGCTAACAATGAAAATACTAATATCAATGTGACTAATCCCATGGACGACACAAATAGTAATGTTGGGAATGAAAATCCTGAAAATAAGGAAGAAAGCGAAGAATTAGTAACAAAAGAAGAATGCAGTAAAGAAATTATTACAGTACTACAAAATATTGAAGAAATTACAACTAGCAATGATCAGGATAAGGCAGAAAATATCATAAACGATTCAGAATCCACTACTGAAAGCACAGATCAACATCATCTCGACAAAGCAGAGCCTACTATAAATACTGAAAAGACTGAAGATCAAAAGCTTCTAGATGATCTAAATGAGTTGACATCAGATAAAGAAGATCTAGATAAAACAAATATCCAACAAGACATTAACATAGAAGATAAAGTTGAAGTCAGTAATGCACCAACAACCAAAGAATCTGAACAAACAAATGATGATACTGATGAACTGAAGGATCAAACTGTATCTGAAAATGACAATTCAGAAATTAAGGAACCAATAGAAAATGATACCAATACACCGGAAATTGCTCAAAGCACAGAAATAGCAGAGACATCACAAAATGTACCTACTGAAAAGGAAAACAATATAACTGATTCTGTAATGAGTGCCATAGATGAGATTTTAGAAGGTAGTTCTGAGGTTAAGAGTGGTAATGCACAAGAAAATGACATCATTACTAAGGAACCAATCACAGATACCAGTATTGTTACAAATAAGCTTGATGATAAAGACATGAAGGATGATGTTAATAAAGTCAGTGATGTACCTGACAAAACTGAATCTGATGATAAAAAAGTACCTGAGGATATTGAAATGGCAGACCAGAATGAAGCTAAACATATTGAAAATGACACAACTGAGTCTGAAAATAAAGATATTGGAAATGAGACATCAGTTGATGATCGCAAACCAACTGAAACCACAAAAGAGCTAGATGAAACTGGAATTGAAAATAGTATTACTAAAGATTCAGAAATGATTGAAACAAAACAGTCTGAAGGTGTCACCAACAATATTGATAATAGTGTGGAAGACATACCATCGTCAAAAGAAACAGACAAAATGGCTGATGCAAATATAGATGGGTCTATAGACAATGATAAAGTTTCGATACTAACAGAGAATACAAATGAAAACAAACGAAAACATGATACTGAATCAGAGGATATGACAGTTAAAAAAGCCAAACTGGGTGAAGGCAAATCTTGCATAAGGCCTAGAAATGTAAAAAGAGTACACAATGGGGCTACATTCTGGCCTTCCAACTTTAGACAGAAGTTATGTACTTGTGGGGAATGTATCTTGATGTATAAGGATCTGAATGTATTGTTTTTGACAGATCTAGAAGACACAGTGACAGCATATGAATGCTTAGGCAAAGAAAACGTTGGAATATCGCAATACGAGAAGGGACTAGAAGCATTGTCATCCTTGGACAGGATACAACAGATAAACGCTCTGACTGAGTACAACAAAATGAGAGATAAACTGTTGGATTTCTTGAAAAGCTTCAAAGATAGGAAGGAGATTGTTAAGGAGGAAGATATAAAGGCGTTTTTTGCGGGAATGAAACCTAAACGCGAGCCTGATGGTGTTTATTTCTGCAGATAAATTATTTATTTTAAGCTATAATTTTTTAATGTTTTTAATAATTTGAGAACCTGTGTGACTGCATTCCGATTGATTTTTAAGCTTTAGCAGAGTATGTTATAATATGCCTCAGTATATTTAATTTTGTGATATTTTGGTGTTTCATTTTGCTACCGTCCCACATTTTTCGCTTACTGAATATATTGAGTAGGTAGGTACTTTTTTAATATAATAATTTTGCTACAATCTTGAGTTTATCGTAATAATAGAAAGTTACAATCTATTACCAAGTTGTAAGCTATTGCATTCACTACGCATCCAAACCAACAAAAGTACTTTATTTTTTCTTCTTGTGTAAGCAGATCAAAAAGCATTTACAAATAGTTAATTCTATCACTGGTTTGGGATGCTGCTTCCACTGAGAAAATTCGGTGAGATACTCAAAGTCTAGTCTTTTAAAAATACTAAACACAAGTTTGTTTAAACCAATGTATAAAGAAAGGTAATAAAACGATTGTTAGGTAAGATAATTAAGTGTATTATCGAAAGTCAGTAGTGTAGTGTGCGATCACGCGTACAGTATGTCGTAGTGTCCGGGCCGGTACAGCAGGTGCACCAGCGGCTTCGAGCCCTCGGGGAAGTCGTGGGCTATCACCTGCACACAGACATCGAGATAAAGCCAATTCAAAACCTAAGATTGCAGACTTCAGAGGTAATTGCAACAA
Organism: Ptilodon capucinus; assembly: GCA_914767695.1. Lineage (NCBI taxonomy): Eukaryota > Metazoa > Arthropoda > Insecta > Lepidoptera > Notodontidae > Ptilodon > Ptilodon capucinus. Next base: position 12,686,828 of record OU611814.1, on the reverse strand, counting down.
CAAACACTTGTCACTTGTATCACAGTTGCTTCAATGTGACAAATAACCTTCCAGGGGCAGTTGGGAAAAAGTTTGTGTTCAAATTCGGAAAACCAATCAAAGATGCCTTCTGCCTCCATTAAACATGTAGCTATTGAATAGACGGAATTTGATACTATAAAGGGCATTTTAAAACTAGAAAAAACTGGGAAAAATAGCTTCAATTATAGTAATTGTAACAAATAATTATTTAATTAGGTTATTTGAAACTATGAGGCGAAGGCCTATTGCAGAAATCAGTTCTGTAGGGTGATTTTAAAACACTCGGAATCGAATTCGGAAACGGAATCGAAAACTTCGAGTTGTCGATTCCGTTTCCGACGCCATGTCAAAACGCGATTTTGAATAGCGGACGGAAGGGCCAATTGGAAAGTTCCGACGTCGGAAAGACTGTGTGCGTTTACAAAGAACGTTTAAAAATGGTAGAAATAAAATTCGATTACAAAACAGTTATTAATACGAATTTTTTAGGCCAAAAAGTCTTATATAAACACACTTATCATAATTATAAAAATGGAAATTGATTACTTATTTAAATTATCGATTTAAAACTTACTCTCCTTTATTATTTTTGGTTATAACGAACCTCGAAAATTTTTACTGATACGTCAAAGTGAAAGTGAAGGGTAACATCACGACTTTGAAACCATGAAGTTCCAGAGCTACGTCATAGATGGCGCATGGCGCTGTATTTCGGTAAATAAAAACACAACCACGAAGTGGATTTTTTCATCCGCCATCTTTATCACTGTCATTATCCATTTTTATTTATAATGTGTATTTATTGAATTTGTCCTTGCTATAATTACTCGACATTGCCATAAATACCGCATATCGCAGGTGCAGGCATTCCTCATCTTATTCCATCAAAATATCATCATTTCACTCATTTCGTAAAAAAAGAAGAAGAAGAACCACGAAGTGAATAATGCAGCACGATTGTTTGCCGGCGCTGCACAGCAGCCGCCCTATGTTGTCTCCTATAAGATAATATTCCATCCTATCGAAGGTTGAATGGAATACTTTTCACAATAATGTAAAGGGCCATAAAACAACGTTAATGGGTTTATTTTAAACACTCTTTAGTACTGACTTACCTTAAATATTATGCAAGTATTTAGATAACACTTAAATTTGGTATTTTATTTATGTTTTTGTTCAATTTCGGAAGCTTTCCGCGAGGAAAAAGGTGTCGGAAACTTTCCGTCGATTCGGATGGGTTTATCCGACGAGAAATGTCAAAAATCGTCGGGTACGGAAATCAAAATAGCGATGGCTGGAATCCGTGACGGAAAGATCCGATTCCGTTTCCGAATTCGATTCCGAATGTTTTAAAATCACCCTGCTGTATGTTTTGGAACCTTTTATACAAATTAATTTTGAACTGTACAAATCCTGATGTATATTGCAGCACTACACTATACACTATGTATGTTTTTAATGGTGACAGCAATGCCCTTATGCTTAGTGCACACAAACTGACCTGACTGCATTCACCACGGTCCATGTATTTAACTCTTACGCCGACATTCAATGCATTACTCAGAGCTATGATGTGGATGTGATCAGACTCCTTGTACATTGGCTCCACTTCCTGTTAATAAAATAAATAGAAATAGAAAAAAAATATATCTTAGAGAACTTTCGAGAAGACAATTTGCTATTGTAATCAGCACTTGTAGTATGAGCGCCAAGATTAGACGTATGTCACGAAATATCTTGTTGTTGTCTCTTGCACTCGTATGAAATTAGATAGAGAGCGACCAAGCCAATCCGTGACAGAGGTCTTGTCTTGACATGCATGCTGACACCACTGGATCAGCTAAAATTATGGAAATTAGATGAGTTCAGTGTCTTACCAAACAGATTTGGTAAGTTAACAAAAGTTCAACTCCTATGTCTATGGTAAGGTTAAATTATGTTATTGATTATCCATCCATAGATTTTCACATCACCTGTCTACAAAACTCGGTAACAGTGCGGGGTCCCTCAATGAAGTTCTGATAAAAGCCCTGCTCCGTCTGCAATTGGCCAGAGGTGACTAGACGCAGGTACACCACAATGTAGTCCGAATAGCCCTGCTTGTTGAACTTGTCATGCAGCTCGGTGCGGACCGTCTCAAGAGAGTCGGGGGAGCTGCCGGCCTGCTCACCCACCCGCTGCACCACCTCCATAAACTGAAGTACAAAATGCGTAAAATAAAATACTTAGAAAGAATAGTAGGCTAATTCAATAACATGTAGGTATATAATCCTTTAACATAGTTCACAAAGGCAAGGCGTCACCTTGTTCACTATTATACAGCTCTTAAATAATAACTGATAAGCACCTAATTATAAATTGAATTGGCTTACAAATGAGATGAACTCCATAATCATTGTTATTTACAAACAAGACTTTTATAATAATGCTATGAAGAACCTTGTAATTCACTTACGAAGTTTTAATCAAAATTTAACATCAACAAAGAACTTAACCTAAAACTTTAAAATCGTACCGTCTCATAAAAGTCCTCGACTGTGAACTGTGAGAAGCCCAGAGCGACCAGTACCTCCTTCGAGTTCTTGGCTATTTCGAAGAACTTATCGTACTCAGCCTTATCCGTGAGAAGTTGCTCTAAATAAGCGTATGAGAAAGCTCGAAAGAAACAATTTCCATCGGGCCTTGTCCGCCGTATGTACTTGTATTTAGAGGACAGATCTTTAATTTTTAAAAGGTATACCGGATCCTCGTTATATTCCTTTTCTAATGACGCAAATGTTTCTAAATCGCCGACGAGCGGTATCGTTTCCGATATCTGCAAAACAAACACAACGCAATGTCAAAGTTGTGACTCCATTTTCTTGTGTTTAAAAACGATAACTGGTAAAAAGTTGGTAATACAACGTTGGTTACCTCCTTCTCTATCTCCCGCTGCTGTTTCATGATCAACTCATCTTGATTTATTGAGTTATCTATTAAATTGCCGGTACAACCGCTGCTGCTCGACGCATCGTCCGCCATTTTTACAAAATATTGTTTTACTTTGACAGATGACGACAAATGACAATCAGGCATAGATTACTGCAATCGGGTCAAATTGAAATGAATGCGTTCAGATTTTTGAGAAGATGCTAACTCAACATTATCATTGCAAAACATTTGCGCCTTAAAATCTAGTATACGCAAATCACAGGTAAAGGGTAATATTTAAAAATGAAGTTCCGAGTTAAAAACCTTACATGTTATTTTTATTAAGTCCAAATACTTATTACTAAATATCTTTATCTTATTTTTTTTTTTTATTTTTTTTTTTTTTATAGCCTATTGTATGTCCCACTGCTGGGCAAAGGCCTCCCCCTCTCGTCTCCACATGTCCCTATCCTGTGCTTGTTGTGGCCACGTTTCTCCCGCAAAAGTGACCAAATCGTCGCACCATCTTCTCCTTGGTCTGCCACGATGCCGGCATCCGCCTTCGGGCATCCAGGTGTTGACACGATTTGTCCACCTCTGCGGGTCCATTCGTGCTACGTGACCGGCCCACTCCCACTTCAGCCTTGCCGTCTTCCCACCCACGTCAGTAATACGAGTAATGGAGCGTAGGGTGGTGTTTCTGACGCGGTCCGTCCGTTTAACACCTAATATGCTACGCTCCATTGCACGTTGGCAAACCTTGAGTTTAGATTTCTGTAGCTCAGTTAGTGACCAGGTTTGAGCACCGTAGGTTAGGACAGGCAGGATACACATGTCGATGAGTCTGCGTTTAAGGCATACAGGAAGTGCATGTGCAACATGCCTTATCTTATTATTTCCTTTTATTAAATACATTTAAAATTTACTAATATAAATTTTAAATTTAATCCGCAAACATGTCTTCAATCTTTTTCTGTACTTCCTTTTCTGTTTCGGAATTAAGTCTGTCGGGCAGATTCTTAACCGCCTCCAAGTCAGCCGGTTCGTCGTCATCCACGGGGGCTTCTCCTTTAGCCTAAAAAAATATTTTAATATAAAAAAAACTAGCAGCTGTCCTCTAGGGGCCGTTCATTAAGGCGGGGGAGGGGTTTTGGCAAAAATCAAGAAATATCACTAGGGGGGGGATTTAGTAAGATATCACGTGTATTGGTTAAAAAATGCTTAAAAAACATCACGTGATTAATGGACGGCCCCTTAGCAAATGTATCTTAAAAGTCGGTGATTTTCAACCTTTTTCATGACACGGCCCCTTTAGTATGAAGAAATATTTCGCGACCCCCCTACCCCCCTACCCGTTGCTATTTTTCATGTATTTTATTTTGTGCCTAATATTCAATTCAAACAATTTATATATTTACAATATGTTCATAATTGGGGTTCAGATAAATACATAATTAATGTAAACAGTATTGTTTTTTTTACTGCAGTAGCTTTCCCAACCTTTTGCAACTCCCCTATAGAAGCTGCGCGACCCCCCCTAAAGAGGCTTCGCAACCCCCCGAGGGGTCGTGACACACAGGTTGAAAGACACTGTTATAAGTGGTGACTTTTAACTCTTTTTTTCTACACAAAATGTATGTATACAAGTTAGGGTGTTTGTCGAGAATTTATGCAGGCAGTGTAATCCTGTCTAATTATGGAAAAAAACTGCTGGCCATATTTAAAGTTTATAGGTCTCATAGTTGAGTAGTAATACCTTCTGCATCTGTATCTCAAGCTGCATAATGGCTCGCTCGAGCCGGTAGTTGTCGGACACGAGCTGCGCCCAGCGCCGGCGCAGCGCCCGCAGCCGGGCGCCGCTCGCCGTCTGCGACCGCTTGCGCTCCCAGTTCACTGATGCTATTTGTTTTCTGTTCAAATATAACACTTTTAAGCATATTTTACCTCCCCAATGAAATATTCATTTACAACACAATTTAAAATTTAGGGAATCCTTTGCAAAGACAACATTCATTATCTTCTGCATTCCCAAAATGGAAATCAATAGAATTTCAATCCATCTACAAACCACCTAAAGAGACATTTTCAGTACAAGTATTCTAAAATGGCACTAAATGCATCAAAACGTTATATAAATCTGAGTGTACATTAAATAAATAAATAGGAGGTATTCAACATTCAAATGTAGCTTCATTTCAACTCCATACCTCAACTGTCCATGCACATTTTGTGACTTAGTGACCAATGCTTGCAATGTGTTCAGGTAAGATCTCCAGGCCTCTGTGCCGTACTGCATTTGGAGCTCCAGGTTGAGGACCCGGACGGCTTGGTGGGACAGCTGTGCATGGGAGTTGTCCACTGACTCCGTCCAAGCTGTTGGCTCACTGAGACGGCCCGCTGGCGGAGGAGGCAACTCATAACTGTAAGAAAAGTAATAGTGTTATTTCAAATTGAGCAACACTTGTTATATGGGTACTATACATAAAATAGACGGGGAGGAATAGTTTTTAGAGTAATCAAACCTGTATGTATCTATCATAAAATATAGACCAACTCACCGCTTCATAGACAGAGGCTCCATGGGTAACCGTTGCTGTACTCGCTCCATCTCCCGCTGTAGCGCCGCAGTCTCAAACGCCGTGCTAAGCTCCTGCCCGGCATTTTCTAGATAATTCTTAGTAGGCCTATACCGTCTACATTCCTCTTCTACCATAGCCAACGCCTAAAATGAGAGAGAATTAACAATTAAATTCAAATGAGTAAATCTTTGCCCATAAATTTCTCAATTTATTATAGTTCAAATTATGTCAAAGGTTATGTATTCTCTTACCGCTTCTCTCACTCCTGGATCATCGTATCCTTGGTCGATGTAAGGTAAGGCGTCAACCACAACTTCTCCAGCCATTTTACCATAAAATTCCGAAAATAGGCGCCAATTTTGATAATTTTTAAGCAAAATAAAATCCTGCTGCTTGTGTTGACAAACTTCTTTAATTTTAAAATTGAATGTCTGTCAACGAGAAATGAAATATTGAACACAAGTAAAATGAGCCATGAAAATTTTATTGTGGCAACACCGACACAATCGGCTTTTAATCAAAATCTTCATATAGTACAGATGACCAACAAGGAGCATAGTTTAAAATAATTAATTTCGCGCTTTAACAAAGAGCTTGAAGCTGACCAATCAAAAATATTTGAATAATGGTTAAAGCCTTAGGATTAGTACCCATGTACTTAAAACTGTTAAAAAATGTTAAACTTATAAAAAAATATATCGTCTATGGCATGGACGATGTCTTTCTTTAGTCTTACAAAGAAGTTATCTACAACAAAAATCTTATTTAGATTTTTCTTATTTTATTAATAATTCTTGATTACCTCTATAATCCTAGCCTTGTACCTTGCTAGCTTAAAAATCATGACGTTAGAGGAAAATATGGTTAGCCAGGAGTTTACAAATGCAGATCTATCAAAGGTACATAAAAAAATATTAAATTCAAAGTTAATTTTATAAATAAGTCTGTTTTATTAATACCTGTTATCAAATGTTTCAGATAGCTTCATTACAACAGAAACGAACGCTAGCCTTCGTTAATCATTTTGTGTTGACTAATGTGCAATTCCTGAACAATTTTATGCAGCAATGTGAACAGAAGCTGATGAATTTTGAAAGGAAATTGGACAAAGTTAATGCTTCAATGATTTTATTGGAATCGAGAGTAAGTTGTCTTACCATCCACTTCCCTTGCTTGACCCATTTACTTACCTATAAAATAATTTTACCATGACAAATAATCCTTGCAGCTTTCATCAATCCCAGAGCTATGTACTCTGGTAGAATCATCTTCCATACAAACACTAGAAACTAAACAAGAAGAGGACAACAATGTAACTACTGAAGAGTCTCAAGATGCACCTCTAAAGCCATCGGAGCAATCTTATGAAGACATTTCTGAGCCTGCTAAACCCGATGTGAGGCCTGAATACGAAAGATTTGTCAAAATGGTGCAGGTTGGGGTGCCATTACAAGCTGTTAAGCTTAAGGTCTCATTGGAGGGACTAGATCCAAATATTCTAGATGATATTTTAAATATATAAGTATAGTTTCACCAGTTTTAAATCTTTCAATAAGGTTTAATATTTTGGTTTGGACATAAGTGCTTGAATAGAAACTTGCCAGGCTATTTGCAACATAAAATATATCTTCAACAACAGTGATATACATATAGAAATTGTTTACATAGGTAATTGAAATCTATTATTCCTCTATGAACCACAATCTCTTATTGTTGAATCTTTGTAACATCTATTGCCATAAGCATCTTTAAAGTAGCTGTTAAGGTATAAAATAGTACATTAGGTTTAAAAAATGTTATCTCAATACTGCTCATCTTTAAATTGTTAATCATGAAATGAATTTTATCTACCTATATGTGTTGAATTCTTAAATGTAGTAAGGAATGTTATAATTAAACACATAGATGTTGATTACTTATTTATTATCCCGCCTAGAACTGGATCATCTGTCCCTTCCTCTTCTTGTCTCCACCCAGCTCGAAGTGCTTGCAGCGTTTAAGGGCTACTTGTGATCGCACTTTGCAGTCGGCACACTCAAGACGGAGCACAATTTTCTTTGTAGTTTTTGCCTATAAACAAAAGTAATAATTTAACAATCTACATAGAAAATTGTATGATTGAGGTAGTTATACAGAAAATGCAGGGAAGGTAGATAACTGCCATTAGGGCACTCATTTTGAAAGGAAGATTCACTAGGTGTATAATATTACCTCTCATTGTAAATATTCGAAGTTACTATTTTATGAATGAACCTTATTTTAATGATCCTATTCCAATGTACAACTCATAAGAAATTGATAGTATTAGGGTTTACAAGATGAGTAAAACAGTGACCTCACGATAACAAACCGCCACCGCCGGTTTTTAAGAGGTTAGAAACTTACCTTCTTCTTGAAGATGGGCTTAGACTGACCACCATAACCCTGCTGCTTACGATCGTAACGCCTTCTGCCCTGCGCAGCGTGCCTTTCCTTAGACTTTTTGTACTGAGACACCTTGTGTACTTTGTGGCACTTGCATTTTTTGCAGTATGTCCTGCGCTGTTTGGGTACGTTCACCTGAAATTACCAATGTAGACATAAAATACACTCGCCGATTGCACCACTAACACATTGCTACATATCTCTGCGATTCATCACGTTTATTCATTCGATATAATGTTCGATTTATTAGGATTTATTTTTATAAAAACACAAACCATTTTGGCGTTCGTCTAGCACGATATCAACAAACGTCAAAGAAAGAAAATCTGTCAGTATTTGACATTGACAAATAAATTTTGTTCTTTTATTCGGTTTTACCCGGAGCCGAGTACTAGTCTTTTGAAACCTCGGAGAAAATGACAGAGACAGATTTCTTCGCGGAGACGATGATGTATTGGATAAATAGTGCTGCGAGCAGTCTACTAGTAACTGCATTCCAAAAAATATCGTATGGAGGAAAAATACAAACCATTTTAGTCGTATTTGGCGAAAATCAAGTCGGGAAATGTAACGAAAGTAACGTTACATTTCCCGACTTGATTTTCGCAATTTTTCAGTATTGAATATTGAAAGTTTTTACCTATCAACTATCATGTTAAGTTGGCGTTGGCACTAGACCCTAACTGTATCTGCACGGGGTTGCGAATATTAAGCGTATCATACATTTAGCTTTGTCTCAAGCTATTTTTGCTCACACGCAGTGACTATGATAAGCGAGCGAGCAAACTAGATCTTGCTAAACTAAAAGTACGATGTTCTGAATTCCGATTAACAAAAAAAAACAAGATTAGGCGCCAAACAAAAGTGACAGATTGACTAGGTTAGCACGATAGGTACTAAATAAAACAAAAGTTTTTATTAATATATTAAAGTAAAATAATGAAGTTCGCAATTCCTGAAATATCATGGCACAACAGAGATCCAGTATTGAGTGTGGATTTCCAACCGAAAACCGAAGCCAGCGAACCATTACGATTGGCAACTGGAGGGACGGACTCTCATGTTTTGGTACGTATTTTTCTATAAACTTACTACCGGACCGAAGTATTACTAGTTTCTTGTTTGATTTTAACTTTTCACTACATAGTTACCCAACTTGAGCCTAACTTTTGTATAGATACTTGTGACATAATAAAGTTGAACTGAACCTGATCCTATATTTCACTAACCATTGCAAATAGTTTTGGTAATAAAAGTAAATGCTTTCAGGCAGGGGTAAAGCTACTAAATACACTTTTAAAATACTGTAAGAGCAAAGTTTTTTTTTTCTCACTTCCTACAGATCTGGTATATATCCACAACTGACTCCGGCTCCGTGAACCTGGAAGTGGCGGCTGACCTGACGAGACATCAAAAGGCTGTGAATGTGGTGCGATGGTCACCCAACGGCCAGTACTTGGCTTCAGGAGACGATGAGTCCATCATATTTGTGTGGAAACAGAAAACTGAAAAGGAGCCAGCTCCAATTGGTGACCAGCTTGAAGAGCAGTATAAGGAGACTTGGGTTATTTACAAGGTAAAGCATATTTGGTTATTTCAAACTACTTAGCACTATTTTGAAAAAAAAAAGAATTTCATTTGAGGATATTAGCTTTAGCTATGTTCTGCTCAGCTCAAAGTATCTACATAGCTAGCCACATTTAATAAAGTATTAATAACTCTTAGTGAACCTTGAGCTAAATATACATGTTAGGGGATTTGACTGAAACCATTTCTGAATTAAAGACACTCCGCGGCCACATGGAAGACGTCCTGGACATCTCCTGGAGTCCTGACTCATTGCACTTGGCATCTGGGTCTGTGGACAACAAGCTGTTGGTGTGGGACTTAACCCGCGGCCGGTACACATGCATACTCTCCGACCACAAGGGCTTCGTGCAGGGAGTGGCTTGGGATCCTAAAGGACAGCAGATAGCCACATCCTGTACAGATAGGTGAGGACAGCATAGTTATCTCCAATAGAACCTCAAATTATTGTAAAAATGAATCACCTACATGTTTTCATTAAAATGTTTAGTTAATTAAAACTTACTAGCTATAACAACAGTTCATATTTAAAATTGCATCTTTTAAAAGAGTTGTAGGTTCTACCTATTTTCTGATATTATCATTATCATAATAATATTTAAATAATTATCATAGTGAGGAAGTTCCTCTCTCTGGAGCCTAAACCACTGGTAACTAGGACCCTGTTCCAGATGCCGGTGGGGATCTGTTTTTTATATTTTAAATGTATTTTTTATATTCATATTTAAAAATGTAATTTATAAGAAAGATGTGAAATAAAGAAATAATAATTTTTCATGCTATTCGCAAACTGCCTACACTCCAACTTGGATCGTTTTAGAATCCTCCGCACGTTCGACATCGCGACGAAGAAGGTGTGGTCGCGCAGCAGCAAGGCGGTGCTGCCGTTCCCGGCGGCGCACGCGCTGCACGGGCTGCGCGCGCGGCTGTTCCACGACGACACGCTGCAGACGTACTACCGGCGCCTGCACTACTCGCGCGACGGGCTGCTGCTGGCCGCGCCCGCCGGCCGCGCCGAGCCCGACCCCGCGCGCTCCGACGTCAAGCCCATCAACGCCGTCTACATTTACACCAGATACTCTTTGAAAGTGTACGTATTATATCTTGTACAAATCGCGTTATATATTACGAGATTATACCAAGCAATAACACGAATATGAAATGCAACATGTTAAAAACTATGTTACAAGGTCGAATAAAATATTTTAATGTAGTGCTACGATAATTAGGCACTCGCACAATTGTCTCTATTAATTATAGTAGTCTTCGCATGATAACATGACTTCTCAAGAGTAATACTAAGGATCACACTATGATATACGACGCTGACCTATGCTCCAACCGCTACACGTAGCCGTCGTCGAACGACAACGTTCACACATTCTTAGAACAAAAATATTTGTACTAGAAAATTGTCTCGAATAGTAACGTCTACATCGTGTCGGTTTCTGTCCTGTACCAGTCCGGTGTGCGTGGTCCCGTGCGGCGAGCCGGCGCTGGTGGTGCGCTGGAGCCCGCGCCAGTACCGCGCGCGCGCCGGCCCGCCGCCCGCCTGGCCCGGCCCGCGCCGTCAGCTGCTCGCCGTCGGCACCAAGCGCTCCGTGCTCGTCTACGACACGCAGCAGAAGACGCCCATCGCGCTCATATCCAACATACATTACACTAGGTCACCACTATTACTATCCGGTGAAGCTGTAAAGGCCAACTCAGGGCCAACAGTAGTCCATTAAAAAAAAAAGTAACGCCACCGACGCTGGGACGTCAACGCTAGCGCGGCAGAGTGTTTCCCAACACCGACACGGCCTGTCGATATGCATGCAAGATTGAATTTGTGTCGTAAATGTCACGCCCTCACGCGTCAAAAATCGCTGTCATCGTCATTTCGTTGTGGAATGAACTTTTTCTACATGCCAATAAAGTTCGTTTTTGTGACCCATTTAAACCATTTCAGCATCATTGCCTTTTTAATGAAACCGGTTTGGGGTACATCAGTTGGATGGTTTCAAGGACCTTAACTGACATAGGTAGAAAACTTTTTTGTGTTTTTTATATATAGATTCATGTAGGATTATGCATAGGAAGCTGATTGCGATGGTATTTATTATCTCTATGTATTCCAACAAATTAAGATTTTCTAACTAGGTGCCAATTTAATAGAAAGGGACTATCTACATAGCTTTGACAACTAAAAATAAACTTTATACTGCTAACTTGTCTTCATGGATTTAATTTATATACAGGTTGACAGACCTGACGTGGTCACCGGATGGTCGGATCCTGGTGGCGTCCAGCACGGACGGCTACTGCTCCGTCATCACGTTCGCGGAGGGCGAGCTGGGAGACGTTCTGCCGGATGATGTCAGCACCGACCACCCTGTCGCTTCAGGTATCTCAAGACTCGGCACTTTTTTATTCAAAATGTATCAGAAGTCCGAAACAATACTCTATACCAACATATCCATACTCCTATACCAATCTACAGGATGTTTCAGAAGTCCGGAATAATACTTTGACGTTTGCATCAGTATACCCGAGTATACAACTGAATGGTATAACAAATTGACCGAAATTCGACCGTGTCTTTTCAACAATTTTTTCGTCGTCAATTTCTATAACTTGCAATATCTCGAGTCAAAGTATTATTTCGGACTTCTGATACACATTGTATACTTACCTTTGTATGAATTTTGGGTATCAAATTCGAAGATTTATATATTATTCTTTCTAATCATAATCTTATATTTTTTTGGAATATTAGTATTTGCCTCACATAGATGTAGTTTACTTTCTCTGTTAAATAAGGTGCGTCTGCCCAAACGCCAGCAAACGCTACTTGTGACAAGTACCTACAATAAAAAATACTATGAAAGTTTAGGTAGTCTGCCTTCACTAAGCATCTACATATTAGCTAGCATATATGTATGTACCTAAAATATAATTTCGCACTTCTGATACACCCTGTATTAACATGGATTAGGCTAAAAATTACATAAAATAAATTGTTGACAGAACCAATGGAAGTTGAAGAACCACATGAAACTAAAACAAAACCTGAAGAAACGAAAGAGACTAAACCAGTGGGCGCCATGGACTCATTCATCAAATTCAAATCGCCCTCTGAGAGATCCCCCAAAAAGCATAAAGTCGAGCCCCAACAAAAGACACCCATTAAAATTGATGTTTTAGAAGACGTAGCCATGCCATCCTGGTCTGACAACAGTAATAACGAAATAATAAAACCCAAGCAGACTGAAAAGGAGGAAATAATGGTCATCGAAGACAGTGAAGACATGAAACTGGTTTACGACGAAACGCAAGGACCGAAATCTACTAATCAATCGCCGGATTCTCCTAAGGACAGACAAGATAATAAAACTACAGTTGAAGGTACTCCGAATAATAAATCATTAAAAATTACCCTCGATCCAGCTAAAAACAGTCCGAAAACTTCAACTAGTGAGGTGAATGAGCATAATTTCTTCAATCAAGCTAAAGTGATTGATATTAAGGATTCGGTGGCTGTGAAGGCTGCGCCCAGCCCGAAGGCGCCGCGTAGAGTTAATTTCGTTACTTTGTCGAGTCCCAAGAATAGCAAAAAGAAATGATAAATATTTGTGGAATTTATGAACTGGAATCTTCAGTAAGTATTATCAAGTGTCTTATATTTTATGTTAGTGGTAGATATAATTATATTTTAAGACTGCTTTTTAATTTTCTGACTATGATTATGATGAGAGCTGGTGAATTTGTTAAAAATATTGTAAATAAAAGTCGACTGTTAAAGTAAACATTTATAATAAATATTTACAATTCAATGCATTTGTTTATCACATTTCAAATAAAAGAGAGTATATACCATATTTTACAAAATATACTTTTATCGATCGAAACTTCATACTTACCTACTTACAGTTCGGGTGACATTGAACTTGTTCAAATAAAATCTAATCCAAATTGTGATTGCAATGATCTGTAATTATCCCTGCGTGCTATCTCCACACATTTCAAAATGCATGCACTAGAAACTACTTAGGGCCTAGATCCACCCAGAGTTGACCAACATTTTACAAACAACTAATGTTTTAAAAAGACTGTCAGCTTTTTTAGGCTACACTGACATGTGATAAATAAAAGGGTAAATATATCTTATTTGCCAATTCTCCAATAGATATATTTATAAACTAAACCTAAATCGTATAATTAGTTGACACTACAGTTAAAACAATCCGATAAACTATAAATAATTAGAATTTACAATTGAATACAATATTCAGTTTCTTGTTATAACTAGGGCTCTATTACAGATCATTCTTGTAATAAAAAGTCAAAAAGTAGAAGGTATCTACGAATAAGTTAGCACTATTTGGCTCGGCAATATAGATTGCTTCTCAAATCAGGGTAGTTGTCAGTAAAAGCTACATACAACATAATGTAGAGGAAAATGTTACTTAGTACCATATTTTACAATATAATTAGTTGTTAAGCTATATGTTTTAAGAGTGCAGTATAAGACTTATGGTAAGGGATGTATACAAAATGTATAGTCAATATTACTCAAAATAATGGAGAAATTACTGGAATTAAAGTTTATGAACGTACAGGGAAGTTGCTACACTTTTTAGTTAGTTTATATGGACTTGAGGACAAAAAACTATAGCTTAAGGTCGAAAGTGGAAGATCCAAAGGTCTACGTCACTCAGTCTTACAGCTCTACCATTCGAACCAAGTAATAATGTGTTTCGGGCGTAAATAATTATTTATTTCGCAGATAGGTCTATGGTGATGTCTGTATATGCGTTTATCGGTACAGCCTCGCGAAGTCGCGCAGTAGTCGTGTCATTTCCTTGCATTTCTCAGCTCTGAAGCAAGAAAAAAACAGTTTTGTACAATGTTAGGATATTTGTGCAATATTTAATATTAAAGTTACTGGCGTCGTTTCTTGGTTAACATAACATCACTATTGGAGGACTTATTTATTTTATGTACAGTACAGTTATTTTATGTTTAGTAGCCAAACTGTTAATCTTATGAGCAGAGACACAGTGTCATGTGACAGGTAATTTAACTGGAACTGTACTATACTTGTAAAAAATCAATTTCTTAACTAATGTTACTGTAATACAGTAACATGAATTAATACATTGGTGATGTGGGATCAATTCATAAAGAGTAGAAAGACAGTATGGTGGTTGTGTGCGGCACCGACCTGAGTGCGTACTGGTGGAACTGCCAGCACTGCTGGTCGGTGGCCTGCGCGGCGCGGTCCCGCGGCAGGCGCTGCAGCGCCGGCTGCAGCCAGTCCACGCCGCCCGCCTTCTGCCACTCCATCAGCTCCAGCATCACCTCCGCCACCTCGCCCAGCATGTACGAGTGCAGGTGCAGCACGCTCGCCGACACCAGCGCGTACGTCAGCTCCGACCCGTACGTCGACAGCGTGGCGTCGGCCAGGGCTGGATCACGAACTAGGTTTAACTACCTCTAGTGGCTCGAGTCGAACAATTGTGTTATGGTGTTAAATTCATTATAAATAATAAAATTGACTCTGAATATGAGTGGAGGATTAATATTTCATTGAGTCCATTTCATATGTGATATGTGTGTCTTTTGGATTTTGATGTCACTTATAAAGTGGTTGTGATGCATATACCAAACTTCTTACCATATTTAGAGAATCAAAAAACAGCAATTAAAATTCAAAAAGAAGAAACGTGAGGTAGTGACGGTCACCTTTGATCTGTTGCTTGTCCTGGCGCGTGGTGTTGGCGAGCTTGACGAAGTCGTAGAGGAACTTCATGACGGAGGAGTTGGCCTCGCGGTGGTCGAGCGCGCTGGCGAGCGCCGCGCACTGCAGCACGCCGCCCAGCGCGCCGCACGACATGAACTCCAGCGGGATGCGCTGCAGGAACCTGGTACACCACACACCATTATATCACCTCGCCGCCGCTTAAAGATGCTATTTTCGAAGAGTTTCGACAAATTACTGCTCCATCTATTCATTTGAACTATTGGATGGCGCTCTAGTGCGAAGCTCTCGCCGCCCGCTTCATCTGCCGCTTAGACCTACGTTCAATGACCTACATCGGAGGAATTTATCCCGCGAACTCACCTGATGCACAATCGGAAGAGATCGTCGACGGTGTCGGGGTTCTCCTTGAGTCCGTCGGGGCGCTGCAGCAGCGCGAAGGCCTGCGGCATGAGGTCCTGCAGCAGGTCCACCAAGGCGGGCACGGCCTGCGGCGCGGCGGCCAGCTCGTCCAGCAGCACGCTGGCCAGGTACAGCACGCAGGAGTGCGCGCGCGCCGCGTACACCCGCCGCAGCCGCGCCGCCAGCGCCGGCGCCAGCCCCGCGCCGCCGCGCCCGCACAGCCGCACCGCGAACCGCAGCGCGCGGCACGCCCGCTCCATCACGCGCCCGTCCGCCACGAACCTGCGCGACCACACGCCACATCATTACGACCTATATGTTGTTATGACGCATCAAAGACAAAGGTGCTGCCTGCTCTCATGACGTAGCTGCTCCTGAGAATGTATCACTCATAATCCTTATTATTTATCATTTTAAAAAGAGTAACCATTGAGTTTCTTACCGGCTCTTCTTAGTGCAAGCAGCATTCCGAACCGGTGGTAGAATCCGACTATTTGTAAGTGCTTTTTGGTCTACACAAATAAAAAAAAATGATTTTCATTTTAACCAAGAATACTGTAAAGGTATATCAAAGTCCGATCAGTAGTTTTTGCGTGAAAGCCAGAATCAAAATCAGATTTTTTTTTATTCATGTAAACCAATACAGGCACTTATGAATCGTCAATAAAAAACAAATAATATTAATAGTATCTCTACCACCTATTCGGAATGCATTTCCTATGGAGAAAAATGGGCAAGAAACTCCATGATTGATTTTTTGCAATAAGGATTTACATTTTTATGTAAGAAACATTCATCCATCCACACAAACTTTCACATTTATAATATTAGTAGGATTGTGGATGAAATGATAGAGGCATGTCAGAATCGGAGCATGTGACGACCGGTATCCTCTACCTACACGCGTGAGATAAAGGCGTTAGTATATGTATGTAAGTGAAGGACTGACTTTTCCATGGCATCCTGGAGTACGGGCCAGGCGTCGGCGAGCGCGGGCAGGCAGGGGTGGGCGGCGCCGTCGGGCGTGGCGGGCACGTCCACGTCGCGGAACAGCGCCGCCGTGCGGTCCAGCCACACCACCGGGTCCGAGCTGGTGCCCTTCTTGATCTCCTTGTCAGACTTTACGACCTCCGCCAGCCCCGCGATCTGCACCGCCACCGCCTCGCGCATCGCCACCGTCAGCTGGACGATACGAACAAGTAATACCATGAGATAACTGTAACCCCCAACATTTACCTCCTCAGATATTATGCCTAATGCCGTCCGACGGCTAAAAAGCCGTTTAGCGTCTAAACCCAATTCTGAGCAACGAGTAGAAACGCAAAAATTTCGCTAAAAAAATTATGAAAACACATAGATCAGTTTCTATTTATCTTAGTACTAAAAATGGTAGAAAAATAAGACCATAACTGGCTTATAGATAAAAAAAATTGTTTTCCGAAAGAAGCTTGTGAGCACATCCAATTTTAAGGTACGCTTATAAGCAAAAAGTGATGTCTTTAGTAATTGTGAATGCCTAGAGTGTTGTTTCCATTTATCTCGATATCTATAAATGTAAGTAAAATAAAACCAACACTGGCCAATAGAGAGAATGTTTCGCTGTCATGTAGTAAATGTAACTCAAATTAGACAAAATGTCGCTTAACCTTTAAATCATCAGATGGCAGAGCAGGACGTTAAGTCCTCTAAAACGATCACAATGATCGTTTTAGAGGACTTATGCTATGATTTTTTTATTTTTTCCAGATAGTGTGTAATGGTGGGTGGATAGGTACCTGGTCGTGCGGCAGCGTGCCGATGGCGGAGGCGACCGCGCGCATGAGCGCGGCGGCGGCGGGCGGCGGCAGGCACAGCTCGTCCGCCACGCGCGCCGCCTCCAGCAGCGCCGCCGCGTGCTGCGACGCCTGCACGCGGCACGCCCGGCAGATGTTCTGCAACACGCACCAACTCAGGGGACATATCCTGCAGCCTGGAGCTCATACCCTCCACCCGTTCACTTTACACAATCAAATTTAGATTGTATGCCAATGGAATCCACACCGTTGTCAACTTTACCATCTCTTGACAATCAGATCAGGAAATAATGGATTCGGGAAAATAAATTGTTTGTACATTTTTTGTTTGACATCATTATGAAGATGACAAGATGAGTTGGACTCGCACAAAGAGACTGACCCATACTAGAAATGAACCGAGAGTTGAGGAAGGAAAGACAGGCCTTCGTCCAGCAGTGGTGCAACACAGGCTAAGGAAAAAAACATAACAAATCTTAAAAAATTACCAAAAGATGTGTAGATAAATCTACACTAGAGAAAAATAGGCAAGAAATTGACTGCAAAAGTATCGCCCGGCAGTAGGTTACGCATATTCCTGCCGGATGACTGACCTGCAGCGCAGTGGCGGCCACATAATTCAGCTGCTTGTCCTGCAGCGCGCGGATCAGGAACTGCAAGCTGGGCTGTAGGCACTCGGGGTGGCGCTCCACCCACTCGCACAGCTCGCCCAATAGCACGATACACGTCTTCCTGACCGCCGGATGCGCATTCTCGGGCATCGACAGGATCGCTTCCACGACTTTAGGTACATATTCATATTCTTCACTGAGAAACACAAAAGCATTTCAGCATTTAATTTTTCAGGCATACCTTAACATGATTTGTGTACATGATATCTAGTAATTTAACAGCAGATTGGTTAAGCTAGGAGGACACTAGGATCTAGAGGTAATTTGGGGTTGCTGCCTTTTAATACAAATCAATGAAATCTGATGTCATTTCAAACTGGCTATTTTCCTGTAAAATTTGAATAGAAAATGTTTTTAGAGAAAAATTAATAGTGTAATATATTGAATATCACATAAAAATAAATACATCTACTCTTGCTGATACATTTAGTAGCCTCTGCGCGGGTAGCATGTGCATCAAGACTTACTTATATGTCACGGAATATTTCGATCTTGGTTGTCTTCTAAGAATTAAAACAATGAGAGCATAATATATAGGACTAGTGTTGCGTGCTAGTCGTTCTGGGCTGTGAAAGAAACATGAAGGATCCTATATGGGCAATACTTACGGAAGTATATTCTTAGCGACCGCCTGCATGACGAATAGGGCGGCCTCGGTCTGCTCCCACGAGATGTCGGCGTGAAGCGTGGTGAACATCTGGCGGAAGACGGAGCTCGAGCTGACGATGAACACCACGTCCTTGATGAGACCAGTCACCTTGCCGCGGAACTCCTGGTGGAACGAGGGTGGTAGAAGTGACGCGAGTGGGGAAACGAGTGACCGCTGAACTTCTCCAGTGTCGGTAAAATGTTATAGTCTAAAAGGGAATAGAAAATATTTTGAGTTGTGTTCGATGGAAGTAGTAATGTTTTTTTTTTGGAGATTACTGTCAGTTTATCACAATACTACATTAAAATGCTTATAGCAGAGTAGACAGCATGTGAGAATTGAAGGATTGTTATTTGCAGTGTAGAGAATAGAGATTGTTGAATTTATGAATGTAGGATCTGGTATTTATGAAGAGATTGTCATCCGATCAAGGTTGTAGACCATGCTTCTTTGCAGAAATAAAGGGTCCTCCTGGTATATCTCCCGGGAAATTTGAATTACAATAGAAATCAAAACAAATTTCATCACCCTTTAAAGTGGCAGTTGTTATTTTTCATTCAAAGTGATACTGTGTGGTCAAAAGCATCCTAAAACAAAAAGAATGTTATTGTATAGATGTGAACGTACACTGAATTCGTCGCCGTCGTCGGGCAGCTGTGTCTGATCTGGTTCACACTGGCAGTGTCTGGCCAGAGCCTCGATGAGCCGTTCTATGTGCGGCTTGAAAGAATCAGTAAGGGGCTGATAGTCCCTGCGGTACACCTCTTCAGAGAGCCGGTACCACAGGTTGAAGGTTATTTCTGCTACCTAATACAGAATGTTATAGTACATTAACAAAAAAAAATTACAGATGAAATAGCAACATTTCTCACAGCAAGTGAAAAATCAGAGTTGCAGGCAATGTTTATGTAAAGGATGAAATAAACAGTTTTGTAGAGGATTTTGTTGAGCATGTTTTAAAGTTTTAGACAATATATGTTCTATTTTCCTAATTTAATATTGCTATTAATATACTTGATAGTGGTGGAATACTTATAAATCATTGTCGGCATAGTAATAATTTTATTTCATAAAATAAAGAAATACTGCACCTCATAATCATGATGTCCGACACACACAAGTGCCAGTTCCAAGGACCTGACAGCAAAGTGTGAGCTCCCAGTAGCCGCACTTGCTATTATTTTATCCAAAAATGACTCGGCTAGTTCTGTGAACACCCTTGCATAATTTGTGGCTACATCGTCCTCATGGGCCACAGACATGTGATAGGTCTCTTCCAATGAACAAACACTATCAAATAACAGTCTCTCAATGTCTTCATTGTTGCTTTGTTCCAAACAGTGCAGTAGTGCACAGATGCAGTCTGAGGCGGCATCATGCAATGTATTTATTGAATTATAATCTCTTAGAACCTGTAAACTGAACCCTATCACCGCATTCTGGGGTATTTCCTGTATATTCACAGCCTTAACTTGTATCCATGCAGTCATACATCTGATCACTTTCAAAGCAACATCTGTACTCTGTGAACTGTTGATATGCTCCTTAAGAAATAGTGTCACCATGTGAGCGCTTGACCTCAACTCGGTTTTGATATCGTCCCTCCTGTTCTCACCCAGTTTCAAACTGGAAGAGTCTACCTCTTGAGGCAACACTGTCAATATTTCCAACAGTGCAAAATCGCTTTTGTTCGACAACAATTTGATAAGATCACTAATACAGTTCTGCCACGATGGCATTTGTAAGGCTAGGGCCGCTAAAGCTAGGCACAGTTGTGTGAGAATAGAGTGACTAGTTTCTGGTGTTGCGCGTTCCAGGTGAGCCAACAAAGAATCCCGGAGAGACACCAATGCCTCGGGTGGCAGCTCCGACAGGTTGTGTTGCACCTTCGTTCTCATAGTTTGAGCAGCAAAATAACAAGAGTTTAGATCTTTTTTCTGCTGTAAAAGCTCGTCGGCTATCTTCCATGAATGTATCTGAAATATAAACCCCAACAATGCAGTGTGGTGATTTTCTACATATAACACGAGCATTTATTACAACGATTAAAAGTTATACTTACAGATTTCTGAATATCGCCCAGCCATAGCGAAGCCTTTTCTTTTTCACTTGCATTGGGGTTATCATACAAAGCGCTGATGGCCTGATAAATATTGTCCATTGTGGGCACATCCATGATGACAAAACGTTAATACACTACACTGTACTAGCGCCCTACTATCATAACACTTTTAACGACATACAATGTCATATCTTAAAACGTGGAAAACGACCTAAAATGAATTATTTCACAAATATGCAAAAGTCGTACGAATGCAGAACTGAAAGAAGCTAACCATAAACAATAAATGTTGCAACTACACTTGTAATAATTTGAACTTCTTAATCACGAAATTATTGAAAACAGTTCACAATTTTAATTAAATACATCATAGCAATAAGTAAATATTAGTTGTTTTATTTCACAAAATAGTCAATGATTTCTTTTTACCATGTTTGTTCATATAAAGTGTTGTTTATACTTTAATTAATTACCTTTCACCAGTTCGTTTTAAGTGTAAATAGTGGCAGCACTGCAGGAAACTGTCTAACCCAAAGACAAGCAAACCGAAGTACGTTCTAGAACTATATTTAGTTCACGTAATATTATCCCCTATTAAAAAAAATACCTATCATCATAATGACTGAAGGTGAAAAAATACTCAATGATTAAAAAAGGAATTATTATTTTTTGCTTCAATACCTTTTTAATTTAAGCATTTAACAATTACATTTTGTCATAGAAGGCATTTTAATGTAGAATTCTAGATCATCGAACGCACCGCTGCGAACAAACAAATGTCAAAATGTCATTTTGGAAGGTCATGGAACGGGTTTTTATCATCTGTTGACTGACCGCGAAGGATCGATAAAACAAAGATAATAATACGAAACCGTCTAAATACAAATGTTTCTCACGGGGCCGTCTATTATTCGTAGTATAACTGCACTCACGAGGCAGTCGTCCGGTCGAGCGCTACACACTACGCAAATAGCCATGGCACCAATTCAGGTAAATAATTAGTTTTTGGATAATAATTACATAATAGCCGGTATATTTACTGAGAGTCTATCGCAGGTCGGTGATAACCTGCCGAAGGCGGATTTGTTTGAAGACTCTCCGGCGAATAAAGTGAACGTGTGCGAGTTGACGGCCGGTAAGAAGGTGATACTGTTTGCGGTGCCCGGTGCCTTCACTCCGGGCTGTTCGAAGACCCACCTGCCCGGATACGTGCAGAATGCCGACAAGATGAAATCGGAAGGAATTTCCGAGATCGTCTGCGTATCCGTGAATGATCCTTACGTGATGGCAGCCTGGGGGGCCCAACACAATACTAAGGGGAAGGTGAGTGAACTATTGTTTTATTTTTTCAAAATTATTGTATATATTCATGACTAGAGTTGTAGCTAATTAGAGGAAGCAAGCTGTAAATTGTGGAAGGCAAATTTGGGTTTAAACATTTTTGTCACACTAATTAAGTTTGCAACAGGCTTTGTTAATAGTAATACCTTATTTTATAGGATGTCTTGAAAATTACTATCAGAAACAAGGTCATAACTATAAACCTGATGAATATGGATATATTTCTTTAATTTTATACTTTTTATGACAATTGTAATCTTAAGTTGGCCTTATGAGATTAAGTTCACATGTTATAGTCACCAGAGGTTAGTTAATAATTTCTGGGAACATTTAATTTCTCAAGCCTTATAATCTGATACTTTCAGCTTAAAGTACTTACAAATTAACTTTACCATGACTAACTTTCATATCACACAAATGTCACAGATAAAGCAACAGAATGCCAAAGTTCAAATTTGTTAACTATGTTAATAATTACTTTGAAAAACCAACCTTATTCATATTGGTATAGGGTATAATTTTTATGTATGGCACATTGAAAATTGTTGTTTCCTATACTATTTTATGACTTTATTGTTTTTTTTTTAATTTACATTTCATTGCAGTTGTAGTTAACTTTTTATTGTCAGCCTGTATCACCCATTGGATATAACTATAACAGAATGCCACTAGGCTCTATAGTGGGGCCTTCACCTGATCTTTCATTTAATTGAAGATATTATGTTTCTTTTTATGAGTTACCTGCTATGAAACCAAATAAGTATAGTCTCTGTCTCTATAGTCCAATCATTCTAGGTCACATGTGTTTGCAGATAGATATTTTTTTCTTATATTGAACTTATAAAAACTATATAAAGGTCAAGTATAACTTGGTCTTTTGTTATTAAACACTAAGGTTACATTAAAGCTTTTATGTAAAAAAAATCGTTAGTGTAGTCATTTAAAATTGGAACACTCTACTTCACCTTACTGTTCTGAGTTTTCTATAGGGCGGCAACAAACCTCATTATTGAATCAATACGCGCGACCTCCGGCCTTCATTGTTCAATTATTCAGCGCGCCGGCCGACTGCCTCGATACCTAGGAGTACTTATCGCTATTCACTTGTATAAATCGACATAACAAGTTTATATTGTAAGTGTTAGAGACAGGACTCATGAATAGTCTTGGAGGACTTTGCACATCTGTGGAACCAAATAGATAAAAAAAACATATATCTTCTCCTTTTTTGTAGATTGTTAAATAATCGATGACTTTAGTAGAAGCAATCCTATCGTCAATACATCTTATCCTTCTAACATCGACAATCAGAAGCAGATCAATTAATAACACTTGACTAGCGGCGATTTTGTTATGATAGCTTGTATATCTCTGGACGTGAGTATTGGTATCAATATCGATTAGAAATAGGTAATATGTTGTTTACTGACGATTGCGTAAGAGAATGGATAGTCGAGTTAACAATAATTACTATAATAGCGAGTTATCTATAAACTTAACGTATCCTTAAGCCCTGCGCACTGGGGGGTCAAGACGAACGCTTTAAAACGTTTGTTATACTAAAACGAACTCTACTGCTGTATACATAAACATTGAATTTCTGTGATAAAAGCCGCGCTGAAAATTTCCCTCTCGTTATCGATAACATTTCATTAAAGAATGAGCTTTGTCTATCACTTAATACAGTTCGTTTTGGTATTGACAAAAAAAAATGTCGCGCGCGTCATGACGCGGCTTTAAAAATGCAACTAAAATAAACCGGCCAAGTGCGAGTCGGACTCGCGCACGGAGGGTTTCGTACCATTATCTATAAAAACAACAAAAAATCACATTTGTTGTATGGGAGCCCCCTTTAATATTTATTTTATTCTGATTTTTTGTTGTTATAGCGGCAACAGAAATATCTGTGAAAATTTCAACTCTTTAACTATTACGGTTCATGAGATACAGCCTGGTGACAGACGGACGGACGGACGAACGAAACGAAGTCACATTAATAGGGTTCCCGTTTTACCCTTTGGGTACGGAACCCTAAAAATACATGAGAGAAAGCGGTGGTAGTTCAGTTGGTGAAACGCTCGCCTTGAATGCAAGGGTGCAGGTTTATATGCTGGCGTCATTTTTCGGAGATGCGAATGTAATTTTCAATAATGATTCCTACTTGCTGAACGGTGAAAGCAAACACCGTGGGGAAACTTGCATGTGTATAGAACGTGTGAGGCTTGCCAGTCCCGCTCTAGGCCGGCGTGGTGGACTATAATAAGTCATAGAGGACAAGCATCGTCATTATCTTAGTTTTTAGAGTTAGCTAATCTGGATTAGAAGTGGATGTAAGTGCTCGAATTGGCACCGATTTTTCTCTCTGCCTACTTCGTAAAAAAATGGTGTCAGTAAATAGGAAATGTTTTTATTGCGATAATTCAATGTCATCCAATCAAAAATCCTTTCTGAATCCAACTAGTGTATGGAAAGGCGGAACTTTTGTTTCCTCGGTCACGTATTAATGGAGTATTTTGTTGAAACACCTTGCAGCGATTTATACATACAGATAAGTAATTGCGGAGACGTAATTTGATCTACACGGCTGATACGTGCACTAAGTCAAGACAAGACTAACGTCACGGATAATGTCGCATTGGAGTGTGTTTTTAGTTAGGAACACTGTGTATGTTGGTAACTACGTTTTACAGGCATACGCACGTGTGCAGGCCGATGGATAATGCACATTCAGTCGTAAACATTGTGTCTCTATATGAATTCCAGTAGAAATTTAAAGAATGCTGAGTGTTGAGAATGCTCATATTCTTATTTCAAAGCTAGGCCGCACATTTTTTTTAAATTATGTATTATAGTTTTTTTTATTTTTTTTGTCAGGTTCGTATGCTAGCGGACCCCAGTGGCGCCTTCATCAAGGCCCTCGACCTCGGCATCAACCTGCCTCCCCTCGGAGGATTCCGCGCTAAACGCTTCTCTATGATCATCAACGACAGCAAAGTGGAGCAACTGAACGTGGAACCCGATGGCACGGGCCTGTCCTGCTCCCTCGCAGACAAACTTAAAGTTAAAAAGTAAAATTTAATGCATTTTCGACGCTCTTTTGATATTAATGTGATCTAACACACCTAGTTTTACACGGCTCGTAGACTGTCGAGCACCTTGTGATATCAACAAATCAATTATAAATAGAATTTACGATTCAATTGTGTTTTTTATTTATAACCCTAATAGGCTATACGAATGATAAAATATGACTAAAATTAAACAAGAACCTTAGAGATCTTTGCCGACTGCTATTTCCAAAATAATCATAATCAGCCCACTGAGTTTCTTGCCGGATCTTCTCAGTTGAGGTCGCGTTTCGATCTGGTGGTAGTATAATATTAAATAAGAAAAAAATGTAAACTTGTCAACTTGTAAGTGCCCCCATGGGTCTATACAGAATAAATGATTTGACTTTGAAAACTTCGTTTCATTTCAAAATAGGTACCAATGTATTTTGCGTCAGTAACAAATTATTTAAAAAGATAATGATGATAATAATTTAAGATCGCATCGCAGCATCTAACATAAAAGTGTTAGTTGTTGTTCCACGCCGCATAAAAATTGCAGTGCGTTACAAACGTCCAAAAAATTCGCACAAATATGGTATGTATGTAGACGTGTGGTGACTAACGTTTATATTTTTAACTAGCTTTTTGGTGTTGATGTGATTTGTTATGGTACAGTAAATATTAAAAACGTTAATTCGCTAACCCCGTAAAATGAAACGCAATATCTAAACTGTCAGTACTGTCACTGTCAGTGTCAAGCAAAAGTCAAAACAAAATTGTACGCGAGGCCGCCGTCCTCACCAATGTTTATATTTTTAAATTAAATTATCATGACATTATGACCGAGATCTGTAAATATGTATAAAGGTGTGCATTATTTTAGCACAATTCTATTTTTATGTTCGCTTATTTATTTTGTCAGAGTAGTTTTCACCGAGATATTTGAAGACGAAAGTGATTTAGTCGATGAATGGCTAGATCAGAATGATCTTGGGAAATATAAGAAGCTTTTTAGAGAGTATGGTAAGTGTTTTATTACATTTTTATATATGAAAATATCTATTAAGTATGTAAACCATCTTATTCGGATTTTATTGATGGATGGAAGAACCTAGTTGCGTTCCAGTTTTTGTATACGGCAATTTTGTTACTTAGCCTAACTCTATCTCCTTCTTACTACCGACTTATGTAGCTATGCACCCTATTCTAAGTGCAGTCAATTGTTCGTTGAATTTTGGTATGATTTTAAGCAATCATGTAGGTAGGTATAGGCAAGGTTTACAAAATCTTCGAGTTTCTAAAGTGAAGCAAATATCACAGCAAATGTCTAATTAATCTATACTAATATTATAAAGCTAAAGAGTTTGTTTGGTTGAACGCGCTAACCTCAGGAACTACTGGTCCGAATTGAATAATTCTTTTTGTGTTAAATAGTTCATTTATCGAGGAAGGTTAATAATAATAATAATACATCATCACGCCTGTATTCCCCGCAGGGGTAGGCAGAGGTGCACCGTAGTGCGCCCACACTTCGCCGATGTATTTTTGGTCCCAATGTAATAGGGGGCGAGCCTATTGCCATTATACCGGGCACATTCTCCCTCAATACGAGGGAGATTTTTGGGCTATAGTTCACCACGCTGGCCCAGTGCGGGTTGGTGAACTTCACACGCCTTTCTATAGACGTGCAGGTTTTCTCACGATGTTTTAAGGAAGGTTATAAGCTATATATCATCACGCTACGACCAATAGGAGCGGAGCAGCAATGAATAATGTGGCAGAACGCGAAAAAAATATTCCTTTTGAGAGCTTCCGTTGCGTACGCTGCCTAAACGGTTAAAGTTTGCACTTATTGAGGAAGGTCATAGACTTTATAACATCACTCTACGCCAAAGTAACTATTAGCGCGGGTGAAACCGCGGGCACAGCTAGTGTTAAATAAAACTGTGACATTTTAACACTGTGTTGCAATGTCAGCGCCCATTTAGTGACTTACCTAATATGAACAATCTTATAAATAACATAACCTACTTATTTGTAATATTAGTTTTGAAGTGTGCATAGAATATTAATGCCTTAGATGAATTATTGGTCTCGCTGCGCTCGACTAGATACCGCGATCTCTAAAACAAAAGCTCCATGAATGCGGCAACTCGTTATTGTAGTGTGTGTAAGGCAATTTGCAAGGATACTCGTGTGCGTGAAGAACTGTGTTGCTCAACTGTTACCGAAGTTAATGGAAAACATGTTTTGCACATATGGGAAGACGAATAATTTTTTCCATTTTTCGACCCATATTATCTACGGAAAGTTGTTCAGTTTCATGGGTAGAATCACTCCTTGAAATAGTGTCAGCTAACATTTTGACATTAAATAATTTAGAACTAGGTTAAGTATATAATAACTAGGTTAGATAAATGAAATAGGTTGTAGTATATACAATATAAGGTATAGTATATAAAAAACCTACTTCAAAATCCTAGGTGCACTAAAAAGCTAGAAATAACCTTATAATTCATTACATTTGGAGTAGGTGCCAATCTACGTCAGACTAGATAAATACACACAAGAATTGGCACTTCAAATGTAATGAATTATAAGGTTATTTCTAGCTTTTTAGTGCACCTAGGTTTTTGAAGTCGGTTTTTGTTTTTTGTTAAAAAATAATTTTTTTTCACGCTTTTTAGTGTCCATAATCGTTGAAAATATGCAATTATTACCACCTCATAACAACCCTAAAGAAGTAAATATTTACAGCCAAAAAAAAATCCCCCCTCACCCCCCTCCCCTTTTCCACCCCTTTGGGGGTGGGTTTCGATGTTTGTAAACAATCCGTATTAAACAAAAACTAATAATCAACCTAAATGAAAACTCCTTAAAAAGCCGTATACAACTACATCATCCACGTAAATAATGATAATAATAAACATAAAAATGTTCATAAAAGAAAACTGCTTGGCCGTACAATTTTAAATTTTTATGGGACCAAATGGCATCTATTCCGCATCAAACAAAAAAAGAATCACGTAAATCGGATCATAACATAAAAAAAAAAAACATACCGGCCGAATTGAGAACCTCCTCCTTTTTGGAAGTCGGTTAAAAATACAAACATAATAAATTCACATTATAAAAATCTCAACTACGGGGAACTTGATTCTTGTTTACGCGGCAACACTGAATGGCGTTTAGGTTTCATGTTATTTTATGTTGTAATTTCGAAATTATACGATACTGACTGATGGTATGTGATCCCAGTGTCCTTCTTATTTCGTGTAGTATTTATTATTTTTACACAGTTTCACTACGCAAACCGGCAATTTACTTTGGATTATGCACGAAATTTAATAAAACATTCGGTACCAGGTACACCTCACAGACAGCTTGCAGTGTGACTGACTCAGGTACGCCAATTTCGGCGTAGTATTTGTTGCCGCATTTGACAAGTACGGCGGCGGTATCTAGTCGAGCGCAGCGAGACCAATAATTCATCTAAGTTTAATTCGTTTAAATCATATTTGGTTATCAATCACCATGTTAGTCAATGCAATAGCGTATTGAAATAAAGTGGAACAAAAAAGTATCATCTATACAAATAAATAAAATTGGAGTGTCTGTTTGTAATATCAAAATAACACTTTTTTACCAAATGCGTATGAAAGTATATACGATACCTATAACGAAAACGCAATTTTAATTTTTTTTTCTGTTTGTTTGAGGTAAACTTCTAAACGGCTGAACCGATTTCAATGGGACTTTCACTGACAGATAGCTGACGTTTCAAGGCGTAACTTAGGCTACTTTAATTTTAGAAAAAGCATTAGGGTTCCGCGGGAAAAACATAATACCCATATTTCCGGATAATCTCCCTAAAGTCCACGCGGGCGAAGTCGCGGGCACAGCTAGTACTAACATAAAGTGTTACATAGCTAATCTAAAGTAGGCATGTATTACCCGTTTTGTCTAACACTAGGTGAGGCCATAATGTGATACTGAATATTTAGGCGTCACCTATTGTTTCGTTAAAATATACAAGTATTACTAATTATTATTGTTCTTACGGCCCCGTAATGTTTGAGCGAGATGACAATATTGTTAGTGCTGTCAAATTTTGTCAAGCCGTATTTTGGTGCCAACAGTACCAGCTCAGCGTTAATGTCAAACACGTATCATATTCTCCTCCGGTAAAGCTGCAAAGGCCACCTAACGGCCAACAGCGTAGTCCTTTAAAAAAAAACCTATCATATTAAAAAAATAATTTGCAACTTGACACTTTTCAACACGTAGAATCTCATAATGAAATTCATACACAACATTAATGTTGATGTTTACAGAGTTCTGAGCTGAGATTTTAATCATAATCCAATTAATTTTATGAAAGGGAGAATATCACTGTAGAAAAATGATAGCGCCGTCCGTAGGGATTTCGCGGGCGTTGGTGCTAAAGCTGGTGGGGTGGTTCGTGACGTAGCCACCCGCCACCCTATTGGGAGAACCCCCTCCCCACCCGCAAACAAATACAAAGACTGCCGTGCGGTTCGGCTCAGTCGCGTCGCACCCACCGCGCCGTGCGCACCTCGCTCTAACTAAGCATATCATCACACATCATTATGACCGTTACTATAATAAAAACGTGATTAAATAAACGATCATTATTAACATAACACCCATAAAAGCTGCACGGTATTAATTAATTGTTGCATATAGAGCGGTCGCATTGTTTGGTGTCGTTTCGTCTGCGGCATAATTCGCTTAAGATAATTAATGTCTGTTGGATCTTAAAGTTAGACACGATGTGGCAGTTCGAGGACACTCAGATTTACGCCATAGGGATGGTTCACCCGAATCACAACCGTAACTCGCGTCTCTCGCTGCTCTCCGGGATAACGAAGTTCTCAGGTAGGACCTCAAACGACATTCAGATGCATTTCTCATGAAACAAGATGACATGAGCATGCATTTTTAAACTGCCCACTGTCCTATACCCTATTGAATCCAATCCTATTTAGTTATTATTTAAATAGGGTAATCCTTTAGATTTATTTCACAGCAGCTTGCAATATGAAGTAATTTAAAATCCACAGATAATATATGTATGTACTTTTGAAAGGTTTGTAGACCAATCTGTTGCGTCTCTGTGCCTCAACAATGTTATCGATTTTCGACACAAAGAACGAATATAGGTTGCACTTTTCCAAATACAGCTAGCAGTAGATCGCTTTCGTAAAGGGCTGATGAAGACTAGTGGGATCCAACGTTGCAGGCGTTCAAACCCTCGGCAATGCTGTTAACTTCAACGAGAAAAGCATTCACATTAAATACACGGTTACAAACAAATAATATACTAAATTGAAATTCAACTGTATCCGTAGGGATTCAGGGTTGGGAATCAGTTGCAGGGGTGTCGTAACAAGCTTTCAGCCGAGACCCATTCTCTTTTTAATCCGTTTGTACCGACGTTAGATTGTTCAGTGTTTTGTATTATCTGTTGTATATTTAGATTAGTATAAACTAAACTGTGTTGGTAATTTAGAAGGTAAATAACAATTAGATACCACCATAGGTATTAGTACATTTGTTGCTGAAATAAATTATACAGGCAAACACCTAGCCACGTGTTTCACGATTACTTTTACATCAAATGAATACTTTGATTCATTGCTCATACTGAGTCCAATACCTAAGTACCTATGTTATTCTATGCAGGATGCATCAGGGACATTTAAATCTCGATTCCTAATTACAGAAGTATGGTTCTGCTTATGGACTGAAGGAAGTATAAGTGTCAGCACATACACTTGGAAACGAATTCCGCAAACACCCATTAGTACCATGGCAATAAGAATTTCTGTCAAACAAAAGCTACATTGTCAAAGGTCAACTCCTTAGGGAATCAGGACTCAATGGCGACTGAAAATCTCTTCACACAACAAGGACACGCTGCGTTAGATATTTACCCAATTTCCCTGAGACGCTCGCCCGAGCAACATAAAACAACAACACTGAGATATATTTTTTAAAGTATATTTTAAGGAAATACATTCTCGACTCAGAATAATTCGCATTTGTTCTAATTTCAAACAAGATCATTATTATTAAAATCTTAAGTTGATGAAAACAAAAGAAATGCTTATATATAACGAATCACTGGTTTAATAAGTTATAACCAAGTCATTTGCAAACGGCAATGATGTTCGTTCGCACGTGTTGCCTCATAAATTGGATATATTAACGTAATAAAATGTGGCACTGCATGCATTGAATTGCCTAATGAACTTTGAAGAGAACAAGCGATGCCAATAAGTGGCGTAAAATAATACCGAGTAAATGGAAAGAGATTCACTTGTCTGTCTACAATAAACCAATTTAAAAAGCAAGGTTGTCTAATTTAGAAAAGGCGTGTAATTAATAGAATTTTGATCGCCACGGCAAGACCCAAAAGTTGTTCCAATTTGATGATGTGATTCGACACACGAAATGTTAGAAAAAAAAATGTTCATGTATTTGACACATCATCAAATATTAGGGAAAACTAACGAAATTAAATTG
Organism: Ptilodon capucinus; assembly: GCA_914767695.1. NCBI lineage: Eukaryota > Metazoa > Arthropoda > Insecta > Lepidoptera > Notodontidae > Ptilodon > Ptilodon capucinus. The sequence continues at coordinate 12,655,047 of OU611814.1, read as the reverse complement.
TCTCGTGCATTCCTGTACGTTTTTTTGAGACTAATATTATATGAGAGCAGCACAAAGGAGCAGTGATATAATTGGATTCACTGTTTCACTGCTGCATAGACACCACCATTGTCCCTTAGCTTCTGCTTAGCAGCACCATTAAATTTCTATTCTCGCTGATACATCAAATTCCAAAATTCAACGGTAACTGGAGAAAGCTTTGAGTGTCATCTCAGTTTTCTATGCCGGTATGTGGAGCACATAGTTAAAGTCCTCCAAATGGTGCTATAATCATTAATGTAAGTAGACTATGAAAGAGGAATAACTATCAAGAACTAGCCCAAGGTTTGCAACACACAGAGCATACAATACTATTCCTAATTACAGCAATGTAAGAGTGCTATGATATGAAAGGAATTTATACGGATGGTTACCTAATTGAAATGTATACTTACTTTTTTTTTATTAGGTTCACCAACAATTATTTACACTAAAACAACATAGGTATACTTCCACAAGTTTAACAATTAAGAGTGCAACAATTACTTAAAGGTACTTAGAAGATATGCAGCTATAACAATAAGCCAGTTAATGATATGATGTAACAATATAAATATTGCCAGACTACAGTTGGGTGAATCCTGCATGATGAATAATTCCATCCTGCTTATAAGAATAATATCTGCCGCAGAAAAAGCTTATGCTTAAATTATTTGAGAAATGTACATTTTTGTCTCATAAAATATGGCGCTTTTATCGGTTTCAATTTTAGCGGCAGATTACAGATAAAATGTTTGCAGTTGGTTAACCGGTATTAAATATTATTAACGTCTGTTGTGGTTGTGAGCTGCAGTATTTTCGGTGTCAGGTACCTGCATTTTCAGAGCTGAGAGTGTATTCAAGCATTTGACTTGGAGCGAGTTCAAGGCAATATTAATCTCGCTCATCTTATTGTCATAAAACTTGTCAGTTTGTTAAAAACTGTAATAAATGATTCATATTTCATTGGCTTCAGAAATAAGCTCTCTAACTTATACTCTCTGGTATGAACTGAATACTTCTCGAACAATGAGGAATCTCGACTGTGCCGGCAAATTCAATTTAAACTTGTGGCACGTGCTTCGTATCTCTGATCAAATGAACATCTATATGCGTCTGTATATACCTCTCTGAATTATAGGGACCCCTAAATGGGATCTATCCGTCGGTATATAGAAGTTTGAAGGCTCTCTATCCACACTCCCAGTGCGAGCGGATTGGTATTCACCTCACGTTCCATGTTGTATTATAAGGATGAGAATTCCCTAACCAAAATTATGTGCGATATGTGTTCACTGGACTACTAGTTAATCAGTTTGGAAGGTTGTAACTCTGGATATAGTGTTTCTATAGTGCTCAAATTAAAAACCCATCACAGTTTTTGGCCTTACTCAACTTATTAAAGTCTCACTGAATCATATCACATTATCCTATGAAGTATGTAAGAGTTTACAGCCTTGGTTACAAAGAAAATGGAACAGGCATTACATTTTTACATTTGACTCATTCCTTCTCAACATTAACGATGTTTTCTACTTAAGACATGTTTAGCTATCGTCGCCAAGACAGTGCTATCAGTAATTCTGTCACAGATTGCGTCAGCTCACGTTTCTATTATGACAATGAAAACATAACGACCTAATTATTCAGTCACACTGAGGGTGTAATTACCCTAAGCGAGTTCGGTGATGCAAGTTCGCTTGACTTTGCCATCTGCAATAGCGCTTTGGACACGTGCCAAACCTTTCTCGCGGTAATACGTATGCTATGTTGTGACTTGTGAGATATTTTTTTAACCCGCACATAAAATATCGGATACAAACTCCTCATATATATTTGGCTTAGTTCGTTGGTAGTTAGTGAGTTATCATGTGGTCCCTGGGATAATATTTATGGCAGGTCAACAACGTTTTGTCTTTTTTGGTGGTATTTTTCTAAGGGATGTAATTTTAGATGAAGATTAGAACAATATTATTTTGTTAAATCTAATCTTTACTATGAAAAATATAATTCTAATCGCTATGCATCTTATTACGTTTATCTAAGTTTCCTGATTTTGTAAAGCCATATTATAAATGAATAAAATATTGCAGGATTTGTAGATTTCTCCCTTGGATGATGAATGTAAGATTTGTTCGTAAAATAGGTCTAGTTCTTGCGAATTTACGTATAGCCCACAGACCATATACCTGGTCTATGGTATAGCCTAACTTGTTATCGAGTGCATTGGCATTTATAAGTCCACCTGTGGCCCCGGGGAGGCACGGTTGCGGGTCACCGGCCTAATTCCCGCGCCCTATTTCCGGCCCCGGGCTGCAACAAGTAATGCATCATTATGTAATATTGTGCATCGATCATAGATATGTCTGTGACTTGCATCGATTGTATTTGTTTCGTCCTTAGGGGGTGTAATCAGAGTTTTCTTGCACCAGACATTGGGGTTCTCAGTTTCAGGTCGCTTTAAAACACGAATACGCATTTCTAATAGTGTACTTCAGGTATTCCCTAAGGTCACATAACGGTTGGCAAAGTTTATAAATTGGTAAGTATTTTGTATCAATACGAAAAAACTAGAGGTAGTGACATTTTCAAAGAAATTTGGCTATGGTAGAGGTATCAGCTCGTTTTGGGAAAGGAGTCTCTTGCCCAAAATAGTTTGGGAATCCCTGGTGTAGTTATTAGTCTTAGTATTCCCTACTGGAGTAGTTAATGCCAACAACTCAAAGCTTTTATGTTGTTAAAACTTTAAAAGTCAGATTTTTAACACGGTTTTTACAGTTTCCTTATTGCTATGAGCCGCGTTATTTAGCATAATCTCGCCGCACCAAAATTTGGGTTTACACGACGTTATTTCAGGAATTAAAGGTTCACTTTAATTTTGAACTTTTTTACAAACGTGACATGGGTCGGTTTACGCTGCGGTCTTTTTAAAGTCGTTAAGATAAAGAATTTTGTTTGTCACGATTTCTCACGTTGAATTAATCCTCGGTTTTGAATGAGGCAACATTTTTGGGATGATCAATGTTGAAGTTTTTGCATCGGTATAAAAATAGCTAATTACAGCTAGTTGGTTATGTACCTATGTCAATTTGGTCCTACAGCTGATTATCCCCCTATAGTAATCCCTAATCTCTCCCTAACCTCTCTGATAATGTCATTATTATGGATATTACCTAGACCAAAATCCTCGACAAATATACAATTTGAAATGATTTCTATATGAGCAGAAGCATCGCATGACAAAGATTATAAAGTACAATCGTTAAGTCCACAATACAGGAACAATAAAGCTGTCCTCGCATCTGATGCTACAGAATGAAATTGAACCAGAAGTCGAGGCTTAAAACAATTTAAGAGGCGACCGACGGGAAACAATATTTGTTCAACATGATTGAAGGGGCCCGAGTGAATCTTATTTGGGCGCAATTGGGTAAGACGAATTTTGTTTTTTTACAACGATTGAATAAGAACTTTACTAAACCTAATTGCGTTGTTTAATGCAAAAGTGTCATAACTTCCCATACATGTAATAAACTTAATCTATCACTTATATTTAGGTTTATGTCTCAGAATATCAATTTGAGCTAATTATATAACTTGGTAATGTCAGTTAAAAACGTCATTTTTCATATTTTATAACCCAAAACTAAAAAAGTAGTTGCCCTTTATATCATTAGCTGCCAGTGAAAGTCCCGTTAAAGACTATTCAGATCAGACTTTCGGAGATTACCCGGAACAAAAACAGACATACATAATTAAAAAAATGTGTTTTGATATAAGTTCCGTCTATACTTATATTATGCTTTTCAATTACAAGCAGACACTTCAAGTTTAGTTACTTTATGAGTTTGAAAATGTGTACCTCGCCTTTATTAATTAATTCCTCGAGTGTTCAGAGTTACACAAGGTATTAATCCCATACCAATCAAGGTAAGCGACTTCTTCAATTAAAACGAAGGAGCTGCTGTTCGGAATGTACTTGAAAGTGGGTCGTATGAAGTACGAAATTTCACTCTTTATCCGATCACGAAACGTAATAAGTCCAATTTTACTTGAAATTCGTAACTCTATGATGTTTGGAATAATGCGAATGTTATTTTACCTGAGAGCTTGTTTGCCGTCTAGTAAAATCTTAACTGTGAATTTTTAAGGCCAATTAATATACGAGAAACTAGCTTGAGGGTTAGAGAATGGTTAGATAAAGATCAAACTTACTGTCATTACATATATGTACATACATTCGCTTACTTATTTTATTGGAAGTGCGAAGCGGCTATAAGAAAAAATCGGTTCTTATTGATTATTCATATATAAGAAAAATTCAATAGGCACATGTTTTGCTTATACCAAATGGAACCGTATTAACTCATACGGGCACATTTTTTTGTCAAAATGTCATCAATAATGTGAGCGACTTTGTTCACATGTCTTTTGTCGCAGATATTCAATCTCTATATACATTGGCACAAAGTACATAAAAAAAAAAACAAGTTCATTTCGATTGCCTTAGTCCTATATAAAATTATTTGACTACGGAGACCTGTGTGGCGTGCTAGCGTGTTTAACTAAGCGATACCATCTGACCAAGTCCCAGTACCATCGCGTGAGACATGATACTGTAATATAAAGTTTGAAGACTTATCAACAATATGAATATCTCATTTGGTGTGAATACCTACAACCTTTGTATTTCTTTAAGAGGTGGAACAATGAAGAGTTAGGTATATATCTATCTAACCTATGCGAGACTTTCTGTCGAACCGCACCTTTCGCTACCGCGTTGAAGGGGCGCTCTCGGCCCCTCATCCTATTAGGGCAGGAGTCCCTCAAGGCTCTGTTCTCTGCCCCCTTCTCTATAGCCTGTTCACGAACGACATCCCTCGTTCGGACAGAGTTCAGCTCGCCCTATACGCGGATGACACCGCTCTCTATTTCTCGCATAGAAATAGGGGCGTTATCACCCGCACCCTCCAACGCGCAGTAGATTTTTTGGGCGAATGGTTTCGGAAATGGCGCATTGAGGTGAACCCGGAAAAGAGCGCCGCTGTGCTCTTTACCAGGGGAACCCCGCGGCGTCCCCGAGCTCCCTGGTACAGTCTGGGGACCATCTCTCTGTTCGACCAAAGCATCACTTGGGCAAACCGCGTCAAATATCTAGGTGTCACTCTTGACAAGTCCCTTACTTTCGGTCCCCACATTAGAACGGTGAGCAACCGAGCAGCTTTTGTGCTCGGTCGCCTTCACTATTTGATCTGCAAGCGGAGTAAAATGTCCCTTAGAAATAAGGTGACACTTTACAAAACATGCATCCTCCCCATTATGTCATATGCCAGTGTGGTTTTCGCTCACGCGGCGAAGACACACATCAACCGCCTGCAAGTAGTGCAGTCCCGGTTTCTCCGTAGGGCCGTAGGTGCCCCGTGGTACATACGGAACGTAAATCTTCATTCCGACCTTGGCCTCTTCTCAATTCGTAAACACTTAAAAATAGCGTCCGAACGCTTATTTTAAAAAAAGCCGCGTCGCATTTAAATCTTCTAATTGTCGCCGCCGGCAATTACGAGCCAGACCCCGCGCACACATCATCAACTCGTCGCCGCCATCCGCGGCACGTGTTGATTGATCCTCCCGACACGATCACCGCCCTCCTCGACACGGGCGTTGAGAGGGCCACCAACACACCTACCCCAGCCTCAAACAGACACCGATCTCACCGGCGAGGTCGAGGCACCCCCTCTTCCGCTCGTAGGTGCATCTTTGCACCTAGGAGCGCAGTCACTACCTCTCCCCTCACGGTAACTGCCCAAGCCGAGGTCGTGCCCTCTGTGGCGCCCTTGAGCTAGTTGCCACCCCTTTCCGCCCTTAAGGCCTTGGTTGGAGTGCACTCTGCGCTCGCCACTCCTCCGGTAAAGCTGTAAAGGCCACCTCACGGCCAACAGTGTAAGTCCATTCAAAAAAATAAAAAAATCTATCTAACCTAGTTACAATAGCGCTAATACCGTTGGCTTCAAACTAAACTAACTCAATGTATTGTCGACCCTCGGTGCTGTAATGTATGAGGCGGAGATTTTTTTTATTGTCAAATTTCGTTCTAGTTCCGTACTGTAAGTTGTCCTAATTTAGTGGCAACAGAATCACCGTTGTATCCCACGTGGGTAGGCATAGATTATTGCTTACCATATGCTACCATTCTGATATACCTCTATTTTATATATTATAACTTATATTATACTGATATTTTTAAAAACTCGACGTTTTTGTTTTCTGAAACTTAAGTGCATACATTTTATACGACAGCATATATGTATTTCTCAAAAAAACATATGCGCATCTGAAACGTGTTTCGAATTCCTAGTATTTAAGACACACAATCATGCTGCAATATTTCATTAGATTTGCAATGCGTTTCGTGAGAGTCATATATAATTGGGGTTGACATCAGTTTTCTATGTTTTTTACTTTCAGAAATCAGAAATCTGCTTTTTTTGATCACGTAACGGATTACGTGATAAAAAAGTTAAGTACTTACCTTAGATTCTTTAAGGTCTCATACAATATTTATACGTTCCTTAACCAAGAGTAAAACAGCGTGTCGGTGTTCGCGGCTAAATGATTGTCGTGTGTCACGCACAAGGGGTCACGGTCTTCCAATCATTGTCTAACTTTGCCTAAAGATATTTACCAAAATGTTGAATAAGCTACTTTTTATAATTGTGATAGGTTCTAAATAATCTAATACTAACGAGGTACAAGAAGTACAACATTTTAGGGGATTATAGATCGTGAACCCACCCACTGAGGCGGGTGAATTAATTTGATTTGTTTTGAAAATGAACTGGGTCAATATACCTACATATAAATATAATTTCTCTGTCAAGCCACGTGACCACGCGTCGAAATAAACTTGCGTCATCGTTGATATTTTTTCGTTGAACATAAATATATATATATAAGTTAATACAGTTCGTTTTGTTATTGGCAAAAAAATGGTCACCAGGTCTCCAGTGGGCGTGGCTTACAGGTAGAAATATTAATTATATAATATCTTTCAGCAAAGAAACCTATATAATATCTTTCAGAAACAGATTTACTTTCCCCTTACGGCGGTGACATACTTTCCACTTTTCTTTAAAAAAATATGATTTAATATTAAAACAATACTGGCACAATATGTGGTGGTAAGACTCGGGGAAAAAGAGTAAAAAAATAGTGAAACACGTGTAAATCGTCCCGCAAATCTGAGGTACTCGTTCTTATTTCGCAGAAGCTCATTTTTGTTTCATTATGATAATACGTGTATTGCCATAATACAGCCAGTCATAGATTATACAGCGAACATTATATGAATAATATTGCCATACCACTATAACGGGCCACTACTTTCTTGCCCTTATATAAACTACTATTAGTCTCGAGGTCAAGGTCTAACCGTTTCTAAGCAACGAACTAACAACAAAAGCGGTAATTTAACGTTATTAATGGTTCTTGAACATGGATTTTGCATTAAAATAATTACCAACAGTAATAAACATTCGTTTTACGCATATTCTATATTAGTGTTGTTTAAAATCCTACGGTGGGTATCATCAATACTGCTTACTTGTTTCTAAAATTAATTTGTGAAGATTACATAACTTCACTTTTTTATCATGGAATTCAGCCAAATTTGAATTGATTAGAACTACTCAAAGAAAATTGTTATTGGTCCCGAGTTGGTCGCCATTAAGATTAAATCGTAATGGCGCCCAGTGTGGGACAATTTAATATTTCTACTATTTTATGAGTAATATTGTATACGTACAGAATGTCGCTTTATACATTTGCTGTGCCAAAGTTAAATCAAGGATTCTCCACATATTGCAGGAATCTCAACATTATCGGGATGCTGTTCTCCGGAGCATGTGGGCCGGCTGCCCGAGCTGCCTCCCGCCGAGGAGATGTCCATACGGCGCGCCGCGCAAGTGTTGCAGCAACGGCTCGTGTTTCGACAATGGCTGACAACGCATCGGCTGCAACACACATATTCTAAGTATGTACCAGTAATATAATTTATAACGTTCTATTGGGTGCATACTCCTTTGGAGTTTATGGAAATATGAAATGCGGTAATAGCTGTGTGTTGATATATTTCCTCATTGTCTGTAAATCAAATCAACTTAATCGTTCGTACTATTAATGAAGTACTAGTTGGCTGGCTAGTTATTATGGTAACGGAACCGTAATTAACTTAAGTATGTCCACCAGAGACATTAAGTAGGTGTGGTTGTAAAATCTGAATTGTCTGCTTAAATTACATGCAATTTAGACTAACATGACGTTTTGATAAGCGTAGTTTAAGTAACCATTACAGAATTAATTACCTACCTATAGGTTTATTTGTATTGTGTTTATTTAGATGATAAAAATCAGTATTTTATTCTCGGTCGTATATCGTATATGTCGTATATGTTCAGTTATACGCTACGATACATTCGGTGTACGATGCGAGTTCATCTTGTTATGTATTTAATTTTATAATTTTGTAATATTAAAAGAAATACAATTCTAGGGAAAGTAACGAATCGTGAAATTGAATTTCAAACGATACCTTGTATAAATTTTCATCCAATAGAAATTTGGACCCGTCGGGGAGCATGAAAATGATAATGGCTGACAATTTCGCATAACCCCTGTGAAATCCGCGCTCGCTAACAGCATCGGCGCTCTCAGCCAAATTTATATTTCCACGGATAGTGTAGAAGGAATTTTTGCACAAATTTGAATACATTTCTTATTCAGTTGCTGGCTACGGAAACTTTTATCTTTGTTCCGGTTACGACGTCCACACCGTATGTGTAACTCGAAACCCGAGTGGAGTTTCTGAAAGAATTCCTAACTTTTAAGTTGAACAGTGAAAAGAAATCAGCGATAAGTATACAAATTCGTAATACATACCCAATGTCTCCCTCGTTTCACCTAATAGTATTCAGAAAATGGTTTTCCTTGAGCTGATTATTTATACCAAGGAAATATAGCAACGGTCTTATGTATAAACCCAACTCTTCATTAATCCGAGTTGATGGTGTTGTAAATATAAAGGGTAATAATTAAATCGTCTAATTGGACCTTCTGATTATTGAATTCACAATTTAGCGCGAAATTACACTTAGACTATACTTTAACGATCCAACGCGTTTTCATATTCATTGTTGGCTACGTCTCACGCCTAACAAAAGGGTATTGAAATTTTTATCTCCGTGATTCAGTTACTTAATATTAGAGAGGAGTTCTCTTAGAGAGTTTTTTGTAAATTGCTTTAGGTGATTTTTTGCGCCCCCAATTTGAGATCACGCGATCGTAAATCGGACGGGATAGCAACTATCAATAAATTGCCACCTGCCGCAGTAGGGCCATTGCTCGCCGCAACTAGGTCAACAGCTACCACCGTAGCCACTTACAGTCTCGTTACTACCAGGCGTCTGTATACATAATTTTGGGAAAAACTTTTGTTCAAAACTGTAGCTGAATGGAACTCGTTTGCATCGCCCAAGGCTGAAGTCAGCTCGTTACTTTAATAGCCCTGTCTGAGATAACTGCGTCTTTGGGAAATGTTTTTCATCGAGTAATTAGGTATAGTTTAAGATGGTCGATTATTTTCAATTTGAAAAGATATCTGTGCATTATAATTGAAGCAAATTAAATTATGACGTATATCATCTAATATGTGCATGTGCGTGTCTCAACTCAAAACACAGCTTCAATCAGTTTCAGTTGTTTCGTTTGTTCGATCTAATCCACAAGTCTCAATTATAATTTTAATAAAATTTTCAATTTATATCTTACCCTAAATATACCCTAATCTGTTCACCGAGCATCACATAATCGTCCGTGTTCATCTTTGCGTATTTTGAAGGCGCCTACATCTTTATACGCTAGTGATGGGATATTTTCTTCTCAAACCGTTGCAAAGTCACAAAAAATAGTAAGATTTATTCGGTTTTCGGCAAAGCCCGCGGCAGGCGCGATTTATCTCAACCATCAGTTCACCCTTCGCATGATGTATGGCAATCTCTCTCGCTTCATTGAATTTCTGGCAACTGCAAAATGTAGGAGATATTTTGATTCACTCGTGTGAATTCTTGTGAATGATTTTTCGTAGTGCCTATTTTGGCGTTACCTTTATACGCTTCCAGGTAAAATTTCCAGCTTCCAGGGAGAAGATCAACATTTTTCTGTATTATATTGTTTTCTTATATTTACGCGAATACTATACATTGAAATAAAACTATTTTACGGATTACGCACCCGCCATTATATCAGATTTGATAAACCGCATATCGTCGCAAAATAACACCGACTCCGACCAAGGATTATACGTGAGGCCATTGAAATTAAAAAACATCCTAATTTCAATAGGGAAGATGGCTGGGTGCTACCACTAACTTGGGATCCAATAATTAATATGATTAAATCTAAAACCAAGCGTACCATTGCAAGACCTCAAGGCACTGTGAGCACTTTCTGCGTGGATCGGACTGCAAACGACAACTAAATATGCGGGTACCCAGTTATTAACTATGACATCAGGACGTCTAACACCTCAGTCCCCCCGTGACCATGGTTGCTGTAAAGCAGCCGTAACTTTGGGAAAATAAAATAGTAAATAAACGCGATAAAATCCGTAAAATAGTTTTATTTCAATTTTTCTGTATCTTTGGAAATATTATTTCCCATTTCAAAGATTAGAAAGTTGTCGATAACTAAACATTTGTCTGTCGCTGCAAGATTGTTTTCCAAAATCTTAATGCCACTAATTAGGATTATATTGTTATATTCGGTGTTTAGGCTGTTTCTAACAAGTTTTTATTATTCTGACGACTACAGAATAATTGAGAAATAAGGTTGAATGAAAAATTAAAAGATACCATCGTTGTTGTTAAATTTTAATTAACTCCCACAAGTTAATTGTCAATTTAGGTTTAGTGGATATTCCTGAGTATTTAGATCTAGGATAAAATGTGTGAGTGTTAGCACAAAGCAAGTTAATTAAAAACTAGATAGTGGTTTTGCTACTTTCGCATCTATGGATAATTAAAAAAGTAACGTACCTTCTGCATGCAACAAATTTAGTCGACACTTTTTCACTACTAGGAGCCTTAGTAGTCAAAATTTACACACCCAAATTTATTAAACTTTATTCATTTACCATGACATTGTACCCTGTAAAGGAATTTAAATTTAATAAATATATTTGGTAGTAAGACAATATTGAAAATACGTGAGGAAAACCAAAGCGTAATCTTGAAAGTACTAACACAGATTTTAATCTGAATAAAACATAGGCTTCCTTCACAGCGAACCTTGGATGGTAGCAGTTGATATACCTTCATCCCTGACCTGGTTTAATGTCGTAAAACATTACCTACAAAACTATGTTGTAGGTAATGTTTTAATCCCCACCTCTATTAGCCGTGTCACTGGTGATTAGTTTTTTAGGGTTCCGTACCCAAAGGGTAAAATCGGAACCCTATTACTAAGACTTCGCTGTCCGTCCGTCCGCCCGTCTGTCACCAGGCTGTATCTCATGAACCGTGATAGTTAGAGAGTTGAAATTTTCACAGATGATGTATTTCTGTTGCCGCTATAACAACAAATACTAAAAAACAGAATAAAATAAATATTTAAAAGGGCTCCCATACAACAAACGTGATTTTTTGTTTAATTTTTCTGTTTTTATAGATAATGGTACGGAACCCTTCGTGCGCGAGTCCGACTCGCACTTGGCCGGTTTTATCTAGTAGTCTCGTCGGCAAAGTGGATCGATAGAAAAAGTTTTGAACACGCAAAGTGCTGTCCGAAAATAACATTTTCCTTTGATACGGATGCCTAAAGTTGTTTGGCAACTTTGTACATTAATATCTTTGACTTATGTCTCAATATTGCAAAAGTGATCTAAGATATCCAACTTGTTTTGGGTATATTATTAGTCACGCCCCGTAGCTGTATTTAACCATTTTAAATAAGGTAAGAGGTGTGTCTCTATAGCCAAAACACAGTACTAGCATTAAATATTCAAAGGTCTGTAAATCAGAAAATATGATAGCTAGGCGTAGTCTGATTTCACTTTGCATGAACACATTATATACGCCATATGCACCTAAAATATTATTTCGGACGTCTGATATCCTCTGTATACTTTTAACCATTATGAAACTTAGTTTGTTTTTTAATCGAAACTTTTGGATGGGTTCTCAATCAACCAAGGCAAGTTAACGGATGCTATATAATTTTACGTATGTAAGAATGATGCTACGGAAGCACTCAAATTTGACTAAAGTCAAAGGGCTAGAGCCCTAGAAATATTCTTGATATTTCTACAGTATTAAAAACACATAGTGTAACAATCTACGTGAATGATGACGCAACTGTGTAACCCTAAACGTGTTAATTATATCCTCGTGGGGTACGAAAAGGTTAATTTATAAAAAAAGAAAAAGCGGATTTATAAAATTGGGTATTATTAACCCTATCTGTCCTATTCCCAAGGCCAGCTGTTCGCGGCTCGTAAATCAAACCTTGTCATCGCCCATTAGCGTCGCCCTTCCAAGGTCGATCGGGCCCTTCCGTCCCACTCCGATCAAAGCCAACCCTGGGAAGTCCGGTTAAGTAATGGGGCGTGATGAAAAGCCAAAAGTTTTATGTGTTTGATTATGATTTTATGGTGTATTAAATCATAGTTATTTCTCGTACAGTACCTAACAGTAGGTATATTAGTACAGTCTTTGGATGAATTATTATTATATTTTCTCGATTCACTGATATTCAGCCTAAAACGTACTACCACCTATTAAAACCTAATAAATTGAAAAACTTACAAAATCTGTCAGTTTTCAGGCAATTTATTGTGGATCAAGCGAAAATAGAAAGGGCTTTCAGGGTGTTTGTCTAATTAGATAACCGTACATAATACTATAGACCAGGGTTTCCTAAACATATAAGATTACGGAACACTAACCAAACACTTTTTATTTTATGGAACCCCATATCAAATTATTATAAATAAACACTGAAAAGCAGTGGTAGCCTCGCGGGCAAGAACGCCCGCCTTGAACGTAAGGGGTGCAAGTTCAAATCCCAGGCCCGCACCTCTGAGATAATTTTCATGTACGAATGTAATTTTCAACAATGATTATCACTTGCTGAACGGTGAAGTAAAACATCGTGAGGAAACCTGCACGTCTATAGAAGGGCGTGTAATGTATGGCCCAAATCTCCCTCGTATTGAGGGGGAATGTGCCCGGTATAATGGCAATAGGCTTGCCCCCTATTACATTGGGACCAAAATACATCGGCGAAGTGTGGGCGCACTACAGTTCACCTCTGCCTACCCCTTCGGGGAATACAGGCGTGATGATGTATTTGATGTACACTGAAATTTATATTAGAACTTTTTTTAAAGAAATTTGTAATATAATTGTTTGACTGTTTTATGAATAATTGTTTTATAGTTCGGTATTATGTTCGCCAATTGTATGCGTATATAAATTTGGCGGAACCCTGATGACTGTTCTACGGAACCCAGTTTGGGAATCCCTGCTATAGACAATAGTATTTTACAAATGTTTCACTTGAATACCTTCTTGCTATCTCCCTTGCATGCTGAGGATCTTAAGTCGTTACAATTATTCCTACTGTAGCAGACTTTATGATACATATGTACTCTAATTCCGATGCATCCAAAGTAAGATGTTTGGATACTTGACCAGCCTTGTCAGCCTCGACGTGACCTCCCTGGAGGACGTGTACTGGCTAGAGGACTCCACCGCTCGCCACGTGCTCAGCCCCCAGGACTTGAGCGTGTGGTCCCTGGCGCGCCAGAGCCTGCCCACCGGGAAGGAGGAGCTGCAGACCTTAAACGCGGATCTCTGGAGCACTGTGGTGAAGAACAGTCGGCATCAGGATGCTTGGACTTGGGGTAAGCTTAATTGACAAACAATGTGATGCCAATTAGAAAGATAATAGTATAATTACAATAGGCTTGTCTCCTATTACATTCGGACCATAATACGTCAACGAAATGTGGGAGCACAGCAGCAGTGTACCTCTGCCTACTGTTTCAGGGTATACAGGTGTGATAATGACGTGACGTGACGATGACTACATTTAAGTGAATCCATATACTTCGTTAAAGTAGTGGTAGCCGAGTGGTCGAACGCACGCCTTGCAATCAAAGTGTGCAGGTTCAAACCCCGGCTCTCACCTCTGGGATTTATGTGCGAATCTCATTTTCATCCGAGATTACCACTTGCTGTGAAACGGTGAAGGAAAACATCGTGAGGAAACCTGCACGTCTGAGGGAACTTGACTAGTTATCGATAGATGTGTGAAGTCTGCCAACCCGCACTGGGCCAGCGTGGTGGACTACGGCCCGAATCCCCCTCGCAATGAGGGGAGGCCCGTGCCCAGCAGTGGGAAGTTAAAAGAGCTGTAGTAGTAGTATATACTTCGTTGAGTTGCGCGCCTAAAATAACACGAAAAAGTTGTTGACACAGCACTTAGTAGTTATATGTCCGAGATATGAGGGTGTATTGTCCAGGGGGCATGCTGATCGTGTCGATATCTGTTTGCGGCCTGGTGACCCTGGCCGCGATGACCCAGCCCTCGCTGGCTCCCGAAGCCAAGCACTCCCTACTGCAGTACGTGACCGGAAAATACCTGCACGCGCCCAGTTGCAAGGTGACTAGCCCGCTGGTGCTTTTTATCTGTTTGTTCGTATACCAGTCAAAGGAACCTTTCTGTAAATGGTTTATTTCGTACCTTATTATATTGTAGGCTTAATATATAGTTGTGTTCTAATAGCTATAGTTTCCAACTCATCAATCAGTCAATAATTGTTTTCCTAAGTCGTTAAAAGATGTTCATTTCTAGTGATGAAACGGATATCCGGTAACTATCCGGTATCCGGCCGCATAGGCCGGATAGTAATTCAGTATCCGGCCGGATACCGGATAGTAAAATACAAAAAAATCTCATTATTTTACACAAGACAAATCATACCACAATAGGTTATGGATACCTATTTTTTTTATTATTTAGTTTAGTACTCAAAAAAATTACAAATTGTGCTGAATGAATATCAAATTTTCCGCATTTGTTGGTAAGAGGCGACTCCGCTTGGTTTCGTATCCAGACCAGCTTCTGAAAATAGCCTTTCGCTGTAAACGCTACTGCCAGTGGAGTTAGCACGTATGTCAAGACAAGACCTTTGTCACGGTTTCGCTTGCTTGCTCAACACAACATCAAGATATTCTGTGACATACGTCTAGTCTTGGCGCACATGCTACAACTACAGGTGCTGAAGGATAAATTCTAGCAAACCTTGATAACTACGGGTACTGATGCAAATTTACGTATGTACCATCATATGTATGGGTCGTGATTGCGATCGATTCGAGATGTCTTTAAGAAGCGTCATGTAACGCGATAAAGGGCCGGATATCCGGCGCTCCGGCCTGGTAGCGTGCCGAATATCCGGTATCCGGCCAAACCACTATGCGTTTCATCTCTATTCATTTCATAGACTACAGGTAGTAAGTATCTGGATGACATCAGATTTTGTCATCAGAATCGTAACACATCCGCTAATTTTTTTCCACGCATTTGTGAATGAATTCGTCATTTATTTATTTATTTATTTATTTATTTAACAGGACATCCAAAAACTGTAGCATTCATAATACATTAATATAAAATACAGTTGATGTCGCTACCAGGTGGAGTGGGGGTGGCAGGAGCCGCAGCCAGTGGGCGAGACTATGACCTTCACTGTGTACTGCTACCAGCGGAACGGGAAGCCCTACCCTGTCTGTGATACCGATGAACTCTCTGTCGTCATCTCGCACGGCACTAGGAAGGTAATCATATATGTATCTCGTCACTTCTTTTTCTTCTTCTATTCGTGCCAAAGGTTCTACAGCTTGTTTAGATGTTATTTGGCCACGCCCATCTTTGTTCTTTGTAGTTTTATTAGTGTTTTTCATTTAGATGTAAGTTTATTCACCAGTTTTGAAATATATAATAGCCGAGTCGTGTACAATTGTATGAGCGGGAACACGTGCCAGGTGTTGCCAGTCAAAGTTAAATAATACCAAAGTGGTACTACATCTACAGATTGAGGTGTAGACAAAGAACCATTGACATGAAAAGAAGAACGAAGAAGAATCAGAATCAGAATCAGAATTTTTTTATTCATGTAAACCAATACAGGCACTTAAGAATCGTCAGTAAAAAATAAATAGTATTAATAGTATGTCTACCACCCATTCGGAATGCAATTCCTATGGAGAAGAATGGGCAAGAAACTCCATGGTTGCTTTTTTCCAATAAGGATTTACATGTTATTTGCATTACAATGTGTTTTTCTTAATTAACAATTATATAATATAAAGTTAATGAGGCTATACATTCTCAAAACACAAAATTAATCAGCAATACAAATTACAAGCTAAGTCAGTGTAAGATTTAAAGGTAGGAAGGAGGAGGAAAACGGGACAAATATCAAACATCCCTCAAATGAGTTCCTGTGGAGCCGGACCAGCGCCTGACCAAGCGTGTTTATCCTCTAGATAATTCTCTATTGTGTAATATGCTCGCCTGCATAGTGTTTGTCTAATGCAAGTTTTAAATTTGGTTTCATTGAGGTTAATGATATTTGGGGGTATCTTATTATAAAATTTGACACAGTACCCCATAAAAGATCTGTGAATTTTAGCGAGACGAAAGTGTGGTTGATCTAATTTATCTTTATTTCTAGTGTTAAAACGATGGCCATCACCTACTTTTTTAAACAGATGTAAATTTTTCCTTACGTACATGATATTCTCGTAGATATATTGGCATGGGACCTTCATTATATTGATTTCTTTAAAGAGTTATCTGAGGCAGTCGCGACTACCTAAAGTATAAATGGCCCTAATGGCCCTCTTCTGTAAAATAAAAACCGACTCGATGTCAGTCGCCCTACCCCACAATAGTACACCGTACGACATGATACTGTGAAAATAGCTAAAATAAACTATTCTCGCGGTGTCTACATCAGTAAGCTGTCTGATCTTTTTGACAGCGTAGGCAGCGGCGCTGAGGCGCTTTCCTAGAGTTCTAATGTGTGGACCCCATTGTAACTTTGAGTCAAGCGTAATTCCTAAGAAAACAGTCTCATTAAAGAATTCAAGTTTCTCCTTATTTAGTACTACGTCACAGTCACTACTTCTAACATTTGGCAAGGAAAACCGTATACATTTTGTTTTCTTACTATTTAATACTAAATTATTAGTAGTGAACCAATTATGGACCTGAAGGATAGCGTCATTCACCTCGTCAAAATTATCTACATGTCTACCTACTTTAAAAATCAAAGAGGTATCATCGGCAAATAGCTCTGTCTCTGCTATCTTAGCTCTGTTTTGAATTATGAGGGGTAAGTCGTTTTTAGAGATTAAAAATATGAACGGACCCAGAATAGATCCCTGGGGGACGCCCATTTTAACTACGGAACCTATCGATTTAACACCATTAATTTGAACACTTTGTTGCCTATCCCCTAAATATGATTCTAGAAAGTTAAGGTCTCTATTTCTCACACCGTAGTGTTGTAATTTTAATAAAAGTATTTCATAATTGACGCAGTCGAAAGCCTTTGAGAGGTCACAGAAGATACCAATGGCATCCTGTGAGTTCTCCCATGCGTCGAAGATATGTTTTATTAAGTTTACACTGGCGTCGGTAGTGCAACGGCCTTTAGTGAAACCATATTGTTGGTCGTGCAGGATGTTATTTGCATTAAAATGATCGAGTAATTGACAAAGCATTATCTTTTCAAACACTTTACTAAGTACTGGCAAAACAGAAACTGGCCTATAATTGTTTGGGTCTTTAAGAAAGAAGGTACAAAATATGTATCTCTTGTAGTCAGTTGGGTCCGCTCAAAGAGGGGGTTCCTCGACCTCGCCGGCGAGATCGGTGTCTGTTTAAGGCTGGTTTAGGTGTGTTGGTGGCCCTCTCGAGGCCCGGGTCGAGGAGGGCGGTGATCGTGTCGGGAAGATCAATCAACACGTGCCGCGGACGGCGGCGACCAGTTGATGATGTGTGCGCGGGGTCTGGCTCGTAATTGCCGGCGGCGACAATTAGAAGATTTAAATGCGACGCGGCTTTTTTAAAATAGCGTTCGGACGCTATTTTGAAGTGTTTTCGAATTGAGAAGAGGCCAAGGTCGGAATGATGCTGTAGGCTTGGTGACCCATTTTGAATCACACTGTATAAAGTTCGTATTTTTTAAAGAAGCAGCAGAATTAATATAATGTTGGTGTTGAGTAAGTTAGGTGTTGAGTAGGTTAGTTGCCCGCAACAGTATTCTGTTGCAGGTGACGGCTGTGGTGGAGCTGGGCTCCGGGGACCCGGCGCAGGCCAACACCGCCCGCGTCAAGTTCACCGTCAGGACAGCCGGGGTGTACATCATTTCCATCATGATCGGTAAGTGCTGGCTGGAGTCCGTGGACGTGCTCGAAAATATATCAATAAATGTCATTATCAATAAAATGGTTTTCGTTTCATTTATTGTTTACTCTTTTTGGTGGAGGTTGGGGAGTTTCATCTTACATGCATGCCCAGTTTACTAGTGAGATGCGATTTCATGATTGAGTATTACTATGGAATGCGCAAAATACATGAGATTTATCAATAGACAATTTCAGAGCTACATTTGGTGGGTTGTATTTTGAGAAGGTCGATATTGCATTATCTCCTCGCGTCCCAATGATTAGTTAATGAAATATGAGTGGTTATTGCTTCTTTAATAGCAGTGGTAGCCTAGTGGTCGAACGCACGCCTTGCAATCAAAGTGTGCAAGTTCAAACCCCGGCTCGCACCTCTGGGCTTATGTGCGAATCTCATTTTCATCCGAGATTGACACTTGCTATGAAACGGTGAAGGAAAACATCGTGAGGAAACTTGCACGACTGAGGGAACTTGACTAGTTCTCGATACCTAGATGTGTGAAGTCTGCCAACCCGCACTAGGCCAGCGTGGTGGACTATGGCCTGAATCCCCCTCGCATTGAGGGGAAGCCCGTGCCCAGCAGTGGGAAGTTAAAAGGGCTGTAGTTAGTTAGTTGCTTCTATCGCACTTAATTGTAAAACCCCACATGGGAATTCCATTTCTACCAACTAGTGTAATGGCTGATTATTAAAATGCGCGTTAGGGATCTATTTTACAAAAAGTTTTATATTTAACTTATATTGTCCTACTGTTGGGAAAAGGTCTCCCCTATTTTCCTCAACACATCTATATCTCTCGCCAGATCCATTCATCCCTCCAGATAACGGTCCAGGATAGTTTTATGCAAATGAATGAATTGGCCTGTATTCAACATTTTGTCGGGGATTGTAAAATCGTTTCCAAAGCGGACACTCATAAATAGGATTACTTGAGAGATTTTAGATTAGATAGGGGAGAAAACGGTGGAGGGATATCTGGCAACATTGTAGTGGGGTTGTCTGAGTGCGGGTCGTGCGTAGGCGCGCTGCCGGTGAGCTGCAGCCCGTACCGCAAGTGGTTCGCGGCCGGGCGCGTGGAGGCGCGGCGCTCGCGCGTCGGGCGCGCGCACCACGCGCTCGTGTTCGCGGCTGGCCACGCGCGCGCGCTGCACGTGCACCCACGCGACCAGTATGACAACCCCGCGCCGCTTACCGACCGGGAGACGCCCGTGGTCAGTATTTTAAAACAACTATCTAGCAACAACGTCTCGCACAGGAAGAAATCATTGCACAAACATTAGGCTTACGCTAATTTTAAGGACTCTGACCCACATATCAGAGGATAGCACGCGGGGCGGGCCGAATTAGGGCCCGGATTAAAAAAAAACTACGTCTCGCACACACATCTGCGCAAGCGTTCCCATATGAAATACGAGACATATGACAGAATTATTAGCGGATTCGTAATCTCATCTCTATATCATATTAACTCTGTACTATTCATCAGTATAAGAGTAACGCTCTGAACACGAGCGAATTCACATATACATAAACCTCGCGGCTAAATTCGCTCGCGTCGTCAATGACATTACTTTGAAATGACGGTCTCTTCTATAGTACAGTTCATTTTGGTAGTGGCAAAATTTTAGCAACGTGCGTCTTATCGCCCCGATGTCTATAGCTTAGCTGACAATTATGTACATTATGTTGGCACTAAACTTACCGTATTGCCATCCTTCTGGCCGTAGACGTGCGAGCAAGATGGCAATATTTTTAGTTGTAATTTGGGTACACGGAATCGAGATTCCTATCTCTTTCCTCCAGGGCTTCTCGATAAAGCTGAACCTCCTTGGATATGAGGTAGACGAGGAGCTGTCCTCATCAGTGACCTTCCAGTATGACGCGGTGAACCAGCGCGTGTGCATGACCCTGTGCTTCAAGAAGGCGGGGGTGTACCGCGCCGTGGTCTTCTACGAGGACGTACTGCTGCACAATGGGGAATTTGACTGCATAGTGCTTACTGGTGAGTAGACTCCTCTACCAGCCCTCTAGTAGAATATCTACAGGGTGTTTTAGAAGTCCGAAATAATACTTTGACGTTTGCATCAGTATCAGGTATACAACTGAATGGTATAAAAATTTGATTGAAATTCGACCATGTTTTTCCAACTTTTTTTTCATCGCCGATTTCTACAACTTGTAATATCTCGGTTTCTATGTAAAATTTGCATGTTTTGTTTTGTGAATATTGGTAGTCGCCCCTCATAAGTGTAGTTT
This sequence comes from Ptilodon capucinus, assembly GCA_914767695.1. Lineage (NCBI taxonomy): Eukaryota > Metazoa > Arthropoda > Insecta > Lepidoptera > Notodontidae > Ptilodon > Ptilodon capucinus. The sequence continues at coordinate 12,634,243 of OU611814.1, read as the reverse complement.
AAACTGCTGAATAGGGTTATGGATGTACCCCAAGGCCAGAACACGATACCTACAACAAATATTCAAAGGGCCATAATTCAGAAACTATGATAGTTAGGTATAAACTGTCTTCGCTAAGCATCCACATATCAGCTACCGTAAATGTACCCAAAGTATTATTTCGGACTTCTGATACACCCTGTATATGGGCCAGCAAACTAGTTTTCAATAAACTGCAGCCAATAAAGTCGAAGATTGGAATCAATAAACCATGCAACCAAACCACAAGATCTTTTTCATTAACTGTCTTGTTCTAGTTGATCTTCGTTCAATGAATCAGCAATCATAGGTTTATATCCCTCTTTTCGTAATGGTTCCTCTGACCAAACAGCAGTTCATGTTTACAAGGTTCTTTTTTGCTACCTATGTTAGTTCGTACACGTTGCACTGTCCGGTTGCAGCCAGCGATACAGCAACGGTCCAGCGTAACATATCGTCGAAGCGGCACAACATCGGGTACGAGGCGCGGCTGGCGGCGGGCGGTAGCGGCAAGCCGCGTCGTGTGCTGGTCTGCGTCAGCCCCAAGCAGCTCACCCTCAAGGATTACATCCTCAAATTCATCCCCAAAAGAATCACCAGCTTCAGACTCTGCCCCTCCACTAAGGTAACCAGTTAACAGTGATCTGTAGCCTAATTCTCGTATTTACAAATAGTCCAAGCATCGCCGCAGTTCCGACCCCGCTCTATAGTAGATCTATCCAAAATTGGTATTCTCGTAATATCAAAACAATGTCTTTTGCACTAAATATCGCGATTTTCGTCGAAAAAATTAAATAAATTACACTTAAAATCATTAAAATAAATATTAAATATAAATAAAAATTCAAAAAGCACTATTTGTCATGATTAAGCAGAAAGATGCTAAATGGATGCTAAATTGATTCTCGTTTAATGTTATAAGTGTAAGCCTAGTTGGTAAAACGCTCGCCTCGAACGTATAGTTGCAAGTTCAAACCCCGGGCCCGCACTTATTTTATTTTTATTTCTTTATTTTGTTTTTTTTTAAATTTTCTTACAAAAACATTATTTTTATTTTTATTTATTTGTCACCTCTACTAATAGATGTTCTTTAAGAGTTTGTTTGCATAAAATAATAATAGATGGCGGTATAGTTCGTAACATATTTTAATTGAAGTTTTATAATTTTCCTAACGTATTTTAGGACTCGGAGCTCTTTTTAGGCTCCGAGTCTTCAAAATCGTAAAAACAGCTTAAGTTGGAGCACATTAATTATATTTTTCACGAGAACAATACATGTGATCGCCGCAAATAAGCTACGAGTGTTCAACGGCATTTTGATTGCGAAATTTGACAGATTCCCGCTAGAAAGTAATTTTGTTGAGCTATGAGAATACCATCATGTCAACGTGGTGGAACGATTAGAAGACGATCAACGTTTTTGCGAACAAATTCAACGACACTTCGACGAAAGTACTAAAAAATCGGTGCCGTTCAAGCTCGATAGACGGATGAGAATACCAAAAGGGCTTGAACGACTAATTCGCTACGATATCGCTACGATTTTTATTACGAGAATCAGGGCACTGTTGGAATAACAGTACTGTCTGTAGCCATTCATATTATTGAAAAGGATGAAAAGGATTAGGGTTCTTTATAACATTTATCACCCATTTTTATTTCTTGAATTGTGTATTTATTGAATTTAATTTTGCTCTTGCTATTAATTACTTGATACTGTCTGAAATAGCCGCTGATCGCAGGTAGAGCTATTTCTTATTTTATTCCATTAAATCTCGCGCGGTCTGTCAACTGAGGATTGAACTGCTATCAAAATGGAGATAGATTATAATAGAGAACATTTTCAAAAAAGTGGGTGCAGCAGAGATGTGTTTGGTCAAGCCAATGGGTGCAGTAGAGATGTGTTTGTTCGAGCCAATGGGTGCAGCAGAGATGTGCTTGTCGAGCCAATGGGTGCAGCAGAGATGTGTTTGGTCGAGCCAATGGGTGCAGGAGAGATGTGCTTGTCGAGCCAATGGGTGCAGCAGAGATGTTTTTGGTCCAGCTGATCCTGAAGCCCAGCCCGGCGGGCTCGGGCCCTGGCGGGGAGTTCACTCTGGAGGATGGTGTTCAGCCGCAGCTGGAGCTGGTGTCGGCCGAGCGCGACCTCATCGCGGCGACCTTCACGCAGCTGCTCATCGCCAATTGTGGCGGGGAAGACACCTTTAAGGTACTTGCATAACAGCTGGTCTATTAATGGTCGAAACTATTTTTTTACAGAGATTATCGATAGTTTTGTAGGGTTCCGTACCTAAAAAGGAATAAGGATCACTTTGTTGTCTACCTGTCTGTCCTGTTTAGAACCCTAATTATTTTTCTAAAATAAAAGTAACTTAAGTTACTCCTTGTAACATCAGCTACCTGCCAGTGAAAATTACCTTTTCATTATTATGTACAGTATAATATACTTTCGCATTTAGAAAAAGCTATTATCTTGACATTACAAATAGACACTTCAAATATATGTCTTTGCTATTAAAACTTATTCTATAAAAATCACATCGGATTCATCCGCCATCTTTATGACGTTCATCACCCATTTTTATTTATAATGTGTGTGTATTGATTCCTTGCTATTGGGCTAAATAACAATTTGTTTATTATTTCGTGTAATTTTTTTCTCTCTCTCTATTTGGTGTACAATAAAGAGTACTCTATCTATCTATCTAAATACAATCTAATCGCAGGTGCAGCTATTGCTCATATTATTCCATTCATTTCGTGAAAACGACGGGTGACGGGTGGTCAATTGTAATTGATTGGTTGGTTCGTGTGTCCTTAGAACAAGCAGGAGTTCTTCTACAGCGAGGTGCGCAAGGCGCACGCGCGGCACCCGCACGAGAAGCTGGCCATCCGCGTGCTGCGCGCCGAGCTGGTGCGCTCCAGCCTCAAGGCCACCAGGCACTTCTCCGTCGCCGACTGGTGCAAGAACTTCGACGTCACCTTCCTCGGGGAACAGGGTACGAGCGATAACATCGCCAGGCGACACACTCATCGTATCCTCCTCCGTCACGGATTCGTTTCTTCGCTCTCTCTCTTATGGCATGCGCGAGAAAGAGACACAATTTACATATTCCGTGACATAAGTCGTGACTTAGGTCACAGGACATATTCCGAAAATTTTCCGCTGAAGGGAATCAACCTCGCAATCACGTGGTGCAAACTGTCGTGTGTATATGTATAGGAATGCGCGTGGAATACCTTGCCAATACTAAAATGGACTTAATACAGTAGACATAACTCATCATTTAACGAAATGTCATTGACAGTGCGAAAGATTTTTTTTACAGCTTATTCTGTTCAAATTCTTTTTCATACTTGAATTATGTTTTATCAAAGTAAATAAACTATTTTTTACTATTGTGTTATCGAATTTCGATTGTGAAAATGTAACAAAAAAAACTGAGCCGTCGCGGGACGCCTGGCAGATGTGAAACATAAAACATAAACGTCGTAGCGGCGAGTGAGCGGAGTCAGCCGGTGGGCGGAGTCTAAGCGGCGGACGAAGCGTGGCCGCATTTAGAACTATACTTTATGCATTAAGTAATAAGGTTGATTTCATTTTGTTGTGCTCGCCACTCCAAAAATCAGGTTTACCCCTCGCCTATAGATGTTTCACATGAAAACTCGACGGCTGACTTGTAGAAGCAATGTAGTGTATAATGCGGGCCGCAGGCGTGGACTGGGGCGGCGTGCGGCGCGAGTGGTTCTCGCTGGCGTGCGCGCAGCTGTTCGACGCGCGCTTCGGCCTGTTCGCGCCCTTCCACGACTCGCCCACCGGCCTCGTGCACCCCAACCCGCACCGCCCGCCGCATCTCAAGGTACCTTCTCTAGCTACCGTCGAGACACCCTGTACACTTATATATGAAGTAAACTTTACACATTCTGTATATTTATAAATAAAGTGATCTTGACACATCCTGTATAATTGAATTCTCGCATAATTCTCGCATGATCGACATCATCTCTATTCGACGTTTATCGTAAAAACCGGCTAAGTGCGAGTCTGACTTGCGCACCATTATCAACATTATTAACATTATCTTCAAAAACGGCAAAAAAATCACGTTTGTTGCATGGGAGCCCTCTTAAATATTTATTTCATTCTGTTTTTTATAGCCAGAAATACATCATCTGTGAAAATTTCAACTGTCTTACTATCACGATTCATGAGATACAGACTGGTGACAGACGGACGGACAGACGGACAGCGAAGTCTTAGTAATAGGGTTCCCGTTTTATCCTTTGGGTACGGAACCGTAATAAGTTAATTGTAAAAAAAACTTTTTAAAAATAAGCTTTTATTTAATCGCCCTTATTTTTCGTAATCTCCTCAGCAAGCCCTTTCATTTGATACCCATACTGTGGTAGTGCAGAAAAAATAACTATTCCGCTATCTTGGATGATCCGCCATATTGGAATTAGAATGACGTCACATAGCTAAGCATGCATTGTCATCCAAAGTAAGCGTGTATACCAAATTTCAGCTCAATCGGTTAAAGATAAATGTTTTAAAATTCAGTTGCAAGTTTCCACCCGGACATACATACATTGCAAGTTAATATAAAGCTTGTAAAAAACTAAATAGTACGACCAATTTGACGATTTGTTTCGACATATGTCTAATATTAGATATGATGTCGATGTTGCGAGAACTGCCCCGCTAGTTTAACGACGGTGTGTGGTGTAGCTGAAGCACTTCGAGCTGGCCGGCAAGCTGGTGGGCAAGTGCCTGTACGAGAGCGCGCTGGGCGGCTGCTACCGGCAGCTGGTGCGCGCGCGGCTCACGCGCTCCTTCCTCGCGCAGATCATCGGCCTGCGCGTGCACTACAAGGTACACCTCACTACACTACATCACACATGTTGTTATAACTTATTGATTAAAATCAATTATCATATATAATGTCAATTTATTTCGGTTTTTATCTCGGTATTGGTCTCGGTCTTGATCTTAGTCACGATACTGGTCTTGGTCTTAGTCACAATACTGGTCTCGGTCACACACGGTCTTGATCTAGGTCATGCCCAGTCTTGGTTTTCGTCACGTTTCTCACATGACGTATACAATGTCTATCATGCGAGAATTTTCGTTTGGTCAATCTCTATTCGAGATATGTCGAATCAAAAAATTAAATTGGTCGTATTTTTTCCTTTTGTTTCGACATATCTCGAGTAGACATTGATGTCTATCAAACGAAAATCGGGCCCCTGGTCTCAGTCTTGATCTTGGTCTCGGCCTTGTTCACGATCCTGGTTTCGATTTCGAGCAAGAGTCTTGCGAATAACACTACAAGACTTAGTTATATTTGAACAATATTGTCTTCGATATTTTTTGACAGATAATTTGAACTTCTTTGCAACACAATGACTTAATCAATAAACATACAGCAGATTTAATACAGCCGCTAACAATACTAAATGTTTGACATTATTGTCTGTTTCACTTCCAAGATTTAACAAAAGTGTCTCGTTGCGACATAATCCGTGTCATAAATCTCGGCGAGCGTGTAAGTTGTACAGTGCAGTTCTTGTTTTAGTACTTTGAGCAGGACGACCCCGAGCTGTACCTGTCGAAGATCAAGTACGTGCTGGAGACGGACCTGGACAGCGGCGGGGGCGGCGTGCCGGAGCTGTACTTCGCGGAGGAGGAGTACGACGCCGCCGGCCGCCTCGCCAGGACACACGACCTCGTGCCCAACGGGTCCACCATACGGGTACCTACACCTTCATACTACTTCCTACTAATATTATAAATGTGAAAGTTTGTGAGGATGGATGTTTGTTACTCTTTCACGCAAAATCTACTGAATATTTACTTTTGATTCAAGTTTACAGCATTATTGTTTTGTTTATACCTATCACCTTGCACCCGTTACGTTCAAGGTTCATTCAGTAGAAGAGTCGCACGATTAATAGCTCGAGAGTCCGCAAGTCTCGTTCTAGACCGAGATCGTGACCGAGAGTGGGTTGCGTGCTGTGTGCAGGTGAGCAACAGCACGAAGCTGCAGTACGTGGACGCGCTGGCGCAGTGGCGGCTGGCGGCGCGCGTGCGCAGCGAGACCGACGCCTTCCTGCGCGGCCTCACGCTGCTCGTGCCCGACAACCTGCTCGCCATCTTCGACGAGAACGAGCTCGAGGTAAGCCACACTATACTTATCGGGAATGGCTGCTGTGTGAAGTGTCGTGTGTGTGTGTGCGCAGCTGGTGTATGTAGTGTCGTGCGGATGTATGTAGCGTCGTGAGGGTGTGTTCAGCTGCTGTATGTAGTGTCGTGCGGATGGATGTAGCGTCGTGCGGGTGTGTGCACCTGGTGTATGTAGTGTCGTGCGGATGTATGTAGCGTCGTGCGGGTGTGTGCTGCTGGTGTATGTAGTGTCGTGCGGATGTATGTAGCGTCGTGCGGGTGTGTTCAGCTGCTGTATGTAGTGTCATGCGGATGGATGTAGCGTCGTGCGGGTGTGTGCAGCTGGTGTATGTAGTGTCGTGCGGATGTATGTAGCGTCGTGCGGGTGTGTGCTGCTGGTGTATGTAGTGTCGTGCGGATGTATGTAGCGTCGTGCGGGTGTGTTCAGCTGCTGTATGTAGTGTCATGCGGATGGATGTAGCGTCGTGCGGGTGTGTGCAGCTGGTGTATGTAGTGTCGTGCGGATGTATGTAGCGTCGTGCGGGTGTGTGCAGCTGGTGTATGTAGTGTCGTGCGGATGTATGTAGCGTCGTGTGGGTGTGTGCAGCTGGTGTATGTAGTGTCGTGCGGATGTATGTAGCGTCGTGCGGGTGTGTGCAGCTGGTGTATGTAGTGTCGTGCGGATGTATGTAGCGTCGTGCGGGTGTGTGCAGCTGGTGTGTGTAGCGTCGTGCGGGTGTATGTAGCCCTGTGTCGGTGCGTGCAGCTGCTGGTGTGCGGGTCGGGCGAGCTGTCGGTGGCGGACTGGCGGCTGCACGCGCTGGTGGCGGGCAGCGGGCGGGAGTGGGAGCGGCTGCTGGTGTGTGCAGCTGGTGTGTGTAGCGTCGTGCGGGTGTATGTAGCCCTGTGTCGGTGCGTGCAGCTGCTAGTGTGCGGGTCGGGCGAGCTGTCGGTGGCGGACTGGCGGCTGCACGCGCTGGTGGCGGGCAGCGGGCGGGAGTGGGAGCGGCTGCTGGTGTGTGCAGCTGGTGTGTGTAGCGTCGTGCGGGTGTATGTAGTGTCGTGCGGATGTATGTAGCGTCGTGCGGGTGTGTGCAGCTGGTGTATGTAGTGTCGTGCGGATGTATGTAGCGTCGTGTGGGTGTGTGCAGCTGGTGTATGTAGTGTCGTGCGGATGTATGTAGCGTCGTGCGGGTGTGTGCAGCTGGTGTATGTAGTGTCGTGCGGATGTATGTAGCGTCGTGCGGGTGTGTGCAGCTGGTGTGTGTAGCGTCGTGCGGGTGTATGTAGCCCTGTGTCGGTGCGTGCAGCTGCTAGTGTGCGGGTCGGGCGAGCTGTCGGTGGCGGACTGGCGGCTGCACGCGCTGGTGGCGGGCAGCGGGCGGGAGTGGGAGCGGCTGCTGGTGTGTGCAGCTGGTGTGTGTAGCGTCGTGCGGGTGTATGTAGCCCTGTGTCGGTGCGTGCAGCTGCTAGTGTGCGGGTCGGGCGAGCTGTCGGTGGCGGACTGGCGGCTGCACGCGCTGGTGGCGGGCAGCGGGCGGGAGTGGGAGCGGATGCTGGTGTGTGCAGCTGGTGTGTGTAGCGTCGTGCGGGTGTATGTAGTGTCGTGCGGATGTATGTAGCGTCGTGCGGGTGTGTGCAGCTGGTGTATGTAGTGTCGTGCGGATGTATGTAGCGTCGTGTGGGTGTGTGCAGCTGGTGTATGTAGTGTCGTGCGGATGTATGTAGCGTCGTGCGGGTGTGTGCAGCTGGTGTATGTAGTGTCGTGCGGATGTATGTAGCGTCGTGCGGGTGTGTGCAGCTGGTGTGTGTAGCGTCGTGCGGGTGTATGTAGCCCTGTGTCGGTGCGTGCAGCTGCTAGTGTGCGGGTCGGGCGAGCTGTCGGTGGCGGACTGGCGGCTGCACGCGCTGGTGGCGGGCAGCGGGCGGGAGTGGGAGCGGCTGCTGGTGTGTGCAGCTGGTGTGTGTAGCGTCGTGCGGGTGTATGTAGTGTCGTGCGGATGTATGTAGCGTCGTGCGGGTGTGTGCAGCTGGTGTATGTAGTGTCGTGCGGATGTATGTAGCGTCGTGTGGGTGTGTGCAGCTGGTGTATGTAGTGTCGTGCGGATGTATGTAGCGTCGTGCGGGTGTGTGCAGCTGGTGTATGTAGTGTCGTGCGGATGTATGTAGCGTCGTGCGGGTGTGTGCAGCTGGTGTATGTAGTGTCGTGCGGATGTATGTAGCGTCGTGCGGGTGTGTGCAGCTGGTGTGTGTAGCGTCGTGCGGGTGTATGTAGCCCTGTGTCGGTGCGTGCAGCTGCTAGTGTGCGGGTCGGGCGAGCTGTCGGTGGCGGACTGGCGGCTGCACGCGCTGGTGGCGGGCAGCGGGCGGGAGTGGGAGCGGCTGCTGGTGTGTGCAGCTGGTGTGTGTAGCGTCGTGCGGGTGTATGTAGTGTCGTGCGGATGTATGTAGCGTCGTGCGGGTGTGTGCAGCTGGTGTATGTAGTGTCGTGCGGATGTATGTAGCGTCGTGTGGGTGTGTGCAGCTGGTGTATGTAGTGTCGTGCGGATGTATGTAGCGTCGTGCGGGTGTGTGCAGCTGGTGTATGTAGTGTCGTACGGATGTATGTAGCGTCGTGCGGGTGTGTGCAGCTGGTGTGTGTAGCGTCGTGCGGGTGTATGTAGCCCTGTGTCGGTGCGTGCAGCTGCTGGTGTGCGGGTCGGGCGAGCTGTCGGTGGCGGACTGGCGGCTGCACGCGCTGGTGGCGGGCAGCGGGCGGGAGTGGGAGCGGCTGCTGGTGTGTGCAGCTGGTGTGTGTAGCGTCGTGCGGGTGTATGTAGCCCTGTGTCGGTGCGTGCAGCTGCTAGTGTGCGGGTCGGGCGAGCTGTCGGTGGCGGACTGGCGGCTGCACGCGCTGGTGGCGGGCAGCGGGCGGGAGTGGGAGCGGCTGCTGGTGTGGTTCTGGGCGGCGCTGGCCAACTTCAGCACGGAGGAGCGCGCGCGGCTGCTGCAGTTCACCACGGGCTGCTCGCAGCTGCCGTCCGGTGGCTTCCAGGTGCGTATGATCACACTACGTTCTTTATTGAATCACTTTGGTGTCCTTCTGTCATAAATATGTCAAAAATGTCAAAAATACGAAATTAAATTTAAAATAAAATAAGTCCTATTTCAAATTGGCAACCTTTTAATATAGCATAAATATCTGTAAACGTATCAAAATTGCCATAAAAAATGTTGAACGTTACAGGAGTTGAACCCTCGCTTCCAAATCACGGCGGCGCCTAATTTCGGCGCTCTGCCCACCGCGCACACCTGCTTCAACCAGCTCTGTCTGCCGGACTACGACAGCTACGAACAACTGGTCCACGCTCTCCTCTGGGCCATCAACGAGGGCGGGGAAGGATTCGGCATGATTTAAACCCTATCACCATTAACATACGATTGATATTTTGATTTGGTCAAGTGGTCTGTGTACAGGCCGCTCGTCTCACTGCACCGGGTGTTCGCGAGTTCGATTCCTTTCAGCAGCAAATTTCGTAATTTGTCCTCAGATTTATATCGCGGAATATGTTGATTTTGTCTCTTTCTCTTGAATATAATAAGACAAAGAGTGAGCGAGCGAATCAGTGACAGAGGTGTAGTCTTGACATGCGTGCTAGTCCCGCTGGTCTGGGTGTAACTGGGATCGTCCCCAGTTGTTTGTATAGAACCCACAGTACAAGCGTTGATTAGTTTGGGATCATACGATGACTATGTGTTGTCTGGCAATGATATATTATTAATTTTCGGGGTCTCAATCAGGTCCGACTTTACACCCTGTATATTGCTTGATCGATGTTTAATGCCTTAACATTACATACCTACTGTTGGTTTATAGAAGGTTTGTAAACCCGTTGTTAGGTTCTAGAGGCTCCACCATACCGTACAGTTTTAATTATTTAATCACTATAATATTGCTGTTTTACTATCTTTAATGATCTTAATGTGCCTCGATCATCATCTTCTATCGTGTTCGCATCGCATTCGAGAAATCCTGCTACCACCGCTGACATTCTTAATTTTTAGTATGTGGTGTGGTCGAGGACACGCTCATGAAGCGTAACGTTAGGTTAAAAAATCGTGATCGACCCTCTGCGGTCAACTAGTCATATCTACGTCATCGAGTAAGTTAGCGTTTCGTAAACGCGCCGAATAGTGAGTAAAAGTAATCCTGCCAAAGATTAGACGCCACGGGGTGTGGGAATTGAGGAATGTATGACAATAACATCTATATATTGAACATCAATGATAATTGTCACTCTTATAGTTAAGGCCAAGTTATCGTAATCATCTGCAGACAGAGCATAGCCGCATAGACATAAATTTTAACTCTACCAACTGTCAGACTTGTCGAGAGAATGACGTGACATCGAGCTTTGTGTATAAGGCAGCTCGATGTGACGTCATTTGCTCGACAAATATGACAGGTGGTAGATATAAAATATATGTCTACGCGGCCATGTCGAGCCTGCGGGTACATTTTGTGATAAAACCTACTATTATGTAGGAATTGTCCATTATATTTAGATCTCGTCGACCAGAATGCAGTCCTATGTTAGGGACCTAAGTTAGAAAAATCGGTGGATTTACCCTATAAGCCTCCCTACCACCACAACTATTGCGGTCATTTTATTAACCGACGAAAAGAAACGGAGGAGGTTCTCAATTCGACGCGTATATTTTTTGTATTTTTTTTTTTAACATTACGCTCTGTTTTTGACAGTTAACTACGTTCAAAATCTGTCAAAAAATTACAGTATTGAATCAATAGGTACTTATCTATAAGAAGTCCATAAAATCATTAGGTATGTAAAGTCTGTTTTTTACCATCAATTTTAAATATTACCAATATTTTTTTTCACGAAATTAGAATACAATTGTTTCTATACTTTGACAATCCTGAACTCGTATATATTTAAAATAAATAACCAAAGTGTATGAGTGAGTTAATTTGTCTTGAGGCTCAAAATATATTTTGACTGTTTATAAACAGCGATAAATATATATAATTGTTGTTTATGTTCAGAAGTAAAACTTGGGGCATTTTTCTCGAGGCTTCAAAATTGATCAGATTGTGTTTAAAGCATTTATTTTGACATATTTACTACTTGTCGAGAACTAAGAGGTCCGTTTTGACAGCTGTCATTCATGACATTCAACTTTGGATTATTTCGTGAAATAAAAAACTTGAAATATGTTTTATATTATTTAACGTACGAAGAAAATTGTGTTTGTACCCTACCCTGTAAGTAAATGGTTATTTTTTATTACTTTCTAGATTTCATGATAAGTACCTAACTAGCTGTCAAAGCGGACCTTTTTCAACGATAATAATTTATTATTTAACTAATTTAAGACAAATATTTGTGATACTTTTTTATTATTTATTTATTATAATAGGTAAGTATTTGATGAAGAAATTATTACTTGGGGTAACATTGGTATCCTATCACTGTTCTTATTTAAACTAACTACATGTGTTACTGCCTTAATGTTGAGTTAACTTGATTTTAATAAAAACGAGATATGGACAAATACTATACAGTAGGCAATGTATAAACAATAATAGGTACTAGAAAACCCTGTAGATATAATCCAAGATATCTTTTCATTTTATAATCAGGCTTGTTGTAGTGGTCCCAAGTGTAGGCCGCTGGGTTCATTGCACCTATTTGTTGTGGGTTTGATTCCCGACAACGCTTATTCACAAGAAAGGCCTTTTCAGATGTTTTCTTAGTTCGCCCCCTATTACATTGGGACCAAAATACATCGGCGAAGTGTGGGTGCACTAGAGTGCACCTCTGCCTACCCCTTCGGGGAATACAGGCGTGATGATGTATATATATAGTTTCAGTGTAATTAGGATCGCCCCCAGTCCATTGTATGGTACTTATAATACAAGCGTTGATTAATTTGGAATCATACGATAAGTTTGTGTTGTCTGGCGGCTTGTTAATGTACCCAGATGTAGGTATCCTTATTATAAAGTTTATAACTAGATTCGTCCTTAATAGAATTAGAAGTAGGTTCAATTTCATAAATAAGACAAATCTGTGGCCTAATCTATGACTCCGCCGTATAACTGCATTTATATTATTAAGAATAATAAATATTAAGTAATTTAAATACATAAATGTAGTGTTATGTTCTGTTCTGTAGGAGGTTATCTCTATCATATAAGTTAAATTAATATTTTCAAATATACCAGTTACCTACTTATTAGATATTCAAAATCTAAAATAACGGTCTTGTCAAGAGTGTGTTTTGTTTATTATACTTTAACGATAGCGACTAGCGTGCGTTAAGTTCGTGGTAGAGCTGCTGAATGCTTAAATGCGCATAAACTAGCCCCTAAATTAATAAAACGTTATAATCGATTTGCAATTGTAGATCGATTGCAATTTATATTTCGTGAAATGCTATTATAAAAATTAAATAGATTTATGTTCAAGTAAGTAGATAAGGTGAGGAATGACTGTATCCGCTATTAGTAACTATTTGGCCATTGGTATTTAGATAAAAAGTTAAGTTAGTTCGCAAAAGCCATAATAAATACAATAAATATCTACACGTATTAAAAATAAAAATGGGCGGTAAAGATAAAAAAGATGGCGGATTAATTAATAGATAGTAGAAGATTAGTCATTGGATGAATCCGACAAATATACCTATCCTTCTTTAGCAGACTTCCAAAAGGAGGAGGTTCTCAATTCGATTGGTATTTTTTTTTACAAAATGAATGAAATTTTACTGGAATAATATGAGGAATGCCTGTGCCTGCGATTAGCGGGTATTTAGGACAATGTCAAGCAATTAATAGCAAGGTCAAATACAACAATAAATACACATTCAAGGAAAAAAACTTTGTAAAATTTAATAACAATGGGTGATGAATTTGATAAAGATGGCGGATGATCAACAAATATGTTGAATTGATAGAATTCATATTTTTGTTTAGGTACTCTATAAAATGAACTCGGGTATTATGTGTAGCTTAAATGAAATGTATTACATTCCTAAAACCCACATTCGAAGTAGACACAATAATATTATCCTGTTGTTTCCGCGTGAAGTGACTTTACGTCAAACATTCTTATTTGTTACGCAATGTTTCATGTAATGACGGTCGTGGTGGTTTATTAATTTAGTTAAAATAGAAACAATTTTTAAATCCTCATATTAATCGACTTTCGGTGTTTTTTTTTTTTTTTTTTAACGAAATGTGCGAAATGATGATATTTAATGGAATAAGATGAGGAATGGCATCACCTGCGACTAGCGCGAGTATTTCGCCAATGTCAAGTAATGAATAGCAAGGACAAATTCAATAAATACACATTATAAATAAAAATGGATAATGACAGTGATAAAGATGGCGGATGAGTTTTCGACTTTCGGTGTTTATTCAGCGAATAGCAAACTATTACATACAACTGTCATTCATTAACTTTGGATGAATTCGCGAAAAAACAACTAGAAATAATGTTTTCTGACGTATTACTAAGCGTTCTTTTTTTTGGGATTTCAAAAAGTTTAGTTATTTTCTTGATTTTATGCTAAATTATATTATAACTATAATTTTAGCAACCATAACACACCTCAGCGATCTCGACTTGTAAATAGGTAGGTACCTATTATAATTACAACATCACGTGTAAAAATTGTTGATACTGGTACGTCGATAACGCAAATATACCGACCGATGTATTTGTTCTCAACAACAATCTTTTCTGTGAAGTATTCGCATAAATATTAACAAACAATGTGATAAGGTTATTTTTAACTTGTTGTGTAACTTAAAAATAGCTTATTACTGACTTGTTATTAAAAATAAAACCTAATTAATTTATTCCAATATAATCTTACTTAGTGATTACTTTTTTTATTTTAATGGCTAAAGAGGCCAAAAATAAAAGTCTCAATGGAAAGCCATTGTGACTTTTATTTTTAAAGTGTAAAATTTGGTATTATAACCTATGCTTAAGATTATTTTCAAGTTAATTTGTGATAAATTAACATGGTATTGGGAGTATTTTTTTAAGCGAATCGCTATCGGATATCGATAAATTATATAAATATAACTCAACCCTAATTGTCTAAGTTCTGGCGTTTATAATTTGTGGGCAGCAAAAAAGAGCGGGAATTTTTAATCTACGCGATAAGATTGCCTGTCCTGTCTTCTCTATAATATCTGCGTCCCAACATTCATGTGAATTTACCTTTCACCAAGACAGGGCTGACAGAGCAATCGCCCCAATATTATTTTGATGACAACTAACAACTTCTAACTTATACCTATTAGCGTTTCGGTAACTAACACTTATTTCTGTAAAAAACAAAATGATTTCGGCTATTATAAGTCTTAAATAAGTAGAATCAGTAGAATCTAGATAAGTAATCGGTTAGTAAGGTAGTTGTCAGCCGCCCCCAAACAATGAGACCATTCCAGAACATTAATATTTTGTAGTAGATCATGTTGATTAGAAATTAAGACTGAAATAAAGTGATCACTAAAAATTTGTGCGTTTTATTTTAGGTACCTACTTATTTAAATAGTGTCTGACCAACGCTTCGGCTTCGGCCACACCATCGGCTTCGAACAAATTTGGCTGACACCTATTATACTTAGGTATATGTAGATTTCGTGGGCACCATACTTCTCTAATTGTATTGCTGTTCTTACGGCCGCCCGGCCGGTATATATGAGCAAGATGGCAATATTTTAAATGCTTTCAAATATAGTTAAGTCGTAGTTTGTATACCTACACTATAATTGACAACATCATTTAGGTAGGTACTTTCTGTAAATTTACGAGTTACCTATACTTGCTGCAAATATCGTTGAATATTGTGTGAGTTCCTATACCTACCTTTAATATTGCTGATGGTTTTCTGCCTATACCTTTCATTTAGCTAGGTACACAGGCAGTTACCTAACCTACCTACCTAGATATAAAAATGATTGCAGGTAGGTAGCACTCCAGGATATTTCCTGTCTCATTTTTAATCCTACTGATTAAAACAAAAGAATAACAAAGTAAAATTCATTTTAATCAACTAGGTACAATAACATGAATCACTTAGCAAACTAAAATAACCTAACAAACACTACAAAACTCCTAACAAATATAACTAAATGGTATACAAACAATATACTTACCAAATCTTACCTGTAAAGTTGTAATTAATGTAATTAAATAACTATTGCTATGTGCTAACAGCCGTGTCTCGCCGGCACCAGGGTCCACAAGATGGCCTCGGGCATGGACATGGGGTGCCGGAGCCAGCAGCGGGCCGCACCCAGCATCCTGACCGCACGCAATGCAACATTTCAAAACAAAATAACACTTAGGTATATCATCGCGCCTGTGTTACTCGACGGGGTAGGTACAGGGGCATCGAGATTTCGCCATTGGTAATTTGGTCTCATTGTCCTAATTACGAGTCGAAGTTATTGCATATTCAGGTCGCAGTCTCGTTGAATGGAATCCAAGCCTACGTTGGCGAACTTCACACGCCTTTCGGAGATGTAAGTTTCTTTCTACCTCGTTTCCTAGTACCTTCCTACAAAACAGTTGTAAATATTTTATAACATGTTTAGTAGCTTACAATGTGTTAAATAAGAGTAACAATCGAAACACATTTTCTGCCTAATCTATAAGTCTTTACTCTTTCTAAAGATAAAATTACCAATTTTCTCTATTTTTGCGTTCCGACATAGGATAGAGCTGACAGAATTCTGATGATAACTCACATTTTAGTTATCCAAAGAAACCATAGAGTAACTAGAGAGGGCAAAGAGTATCTACCCTGCGGTAATTTTACGCCATTCGTTATTTCCACAAAAACATTATCAATATTTTTGATATTATTACTTACCTGCTTTTTCAATGTGTAAAAAGTGGGATCTAATACGTCAGGTTCATATGTATAGGGCCAATGGCTAATGCTTATAACTTAACTTTAGGCTTAATTACGTCAAAAGAAATATTGCTTTTAGCCATATGTAGCTAAATATTATGCGATGGACTAACTTGGTGAGCGGCCTGGGCCACCAGTCCAGCTGCTCCCTGGTGGCCCTGAGCTCGGCGTCGAGCCGCGTCAGCTGCGCGCGCAGCGTCTCCACCGCGCCGCGCAACGCGTCCGTCTCGTCCGCCGCGCGCGACACGCGGGTCCCCAGCGCCACGCACTCCGCCGAGCAGAGGCTGTGAGCCCTAACATTATATAACTTGTGTCAGACAACCGAAATGCAAGAGAATCGAACCCAGAATTACATAGAAAAAACATTTTTAAGAGTGCAATTTCAGGTTCACGTGGAATCCCCGATTTATGCTAGCCTTCATTAGGATCAAAGAATCTTAACGAGGGCTAACTTAAATATTATATATAACTTCTGATACATAAGGCCATGAGAATAGAGTAGTGAGGTAGGCACTCACTCCTGCTCTTGGCGCAGGCGCTCCCCGGCGCGGTCCAGCTGGCGCTGGCGCTGGTCCGCCTCCCGCCGCAGCGCCGCCACCTCCGCCTCCGCCGCCGCCACCAGCTCCTCGTGCTGCGCCAGCTCCTCCTCCACCAAACCCAGCTGTATAAATAACACACGTATAACCACTGAGACAAGGATTAATTCGCAATGCTGTTGAACAAGATTGCACCTACGTACCTCTACAGTTATTTCATTAAATAAATCTGTTGATATATTTTTTGTATTGACCACAAAATATTTACAAAGATAACAACGTTGTAAGCTCTGAACTCTGTATCCTATTTGAAGTGCCTATTTGAACCGTAATAAATTATACTTAAGCGATTAATAAATCACAAGTCACGTTAGTCAGCGCCTGATACAATTATAAATATAGTGGTAGAGATGCTATTACTGCCTTTTGTGACGTTTTTGTTGACGATTCATAAGTGCCTGTATTGGTTTATTTGCAGGTGTTGCAGGTGTCCATGAGCGGCGTTGATAACTTACCATCAGGTGAAACGTGTACTCGTTTGCCTCCCTATCTCATAAAAAAAAAAATCTGATTGTTTCTGGAATACCAGATAAGAAATGCCCTTGAACAGTGGCGGATTCATAAATTTGCTGCCAGTAGGCTCTTTTAATTAAATTTCACCTCCCGAACTCTACAATTTGATACAGTATTTTACAAACATATGAATAAAATAAAGGTCAATAACATGTTTACTTTATGATTTATGCATCAATTGAATTACATCACAGGTATTGTTATTGTGAACTAGGGGATCAATGTGACCGTCCCCAGATTACTTTTAAAACCCAATGATTAGGTTAAATTTTAATTTCTGTTAGAAATGAAAAAAATACATTTTGGCCTCACATTTGCCGCCCCTAAAATCTGCCGCGCTAAGCTCCAACGTACTCAGTCTGCCAGTAAATGCCTCTTGCCTTGAAGGTAGTTTGTAGATGGATTCAAAGGTATACAGAATGGAGGGTAGGTATTTTGTACTAAGAGTTGTTTTGTGCAATTGGCAAGTAAAGATTAGTACCTGATTGACAGAAACAAAAACATAGCTAGCACCCCAATACTTACTATTAATCTATCAACAATTGGGCGGGTACAGCGAGGCTATTATGTAACTCTTATTGCTATCAATTTTTGTGATAAACCAAACAACATGGTACATGTTCAATACATTTTGACAGAAGATGATTGGGAATTGTTTGCAATTTAATCAGGTAATCACTCTGCTGAGCTATCTGTATGCAAGTGTAAGGTGCAGTGTCTGGCAGTTAAAGTGAGTGAAGCGAGTATTACTCTGCCGTAAGCGTGGTCGCGCTGTGCGCGGACTTCGTCGTGAGCGGCGCGCTCAAGTCCCAGCGCGTGCTCGCACATCGCGCAACCCGCGCGCGCGCCGTCCAGCTCGTTGCGACAGTTACGCCAGCCTGCACCACACACCGGGAAGTTTATAGGTAAGGTCATCATATTCTGGCGATCCCTATATCTCGCCACAAACATAACTTCCACCAATCGCCAATACATGGCGTAACTACCAACGCATCGCAATTCTACGCGTACAAGAAATCGAGCTGCCGTAAAAAGTACTATGAGAATCCTGGCTCGCGCAAGAAGAGTTCTCAACGATCTAATATTTACAAATTTCCCGACAATAACAGCGGGGCGTAGTGAGTCCCGCCAGGTATACCACCAGCCTGGCAGTAACATCTTCCCTTTATCCCTAAAATATGAATTAAATAAATACCGCCAGACAACACATACTTATCGTATGTTCCCAAACTAAGCAATGGGTACCGTACAATGGACTGGGGTCGAACCCAGTTACATCCAGACCAGGGCCATTTCCGAAATTTGCCACTGTCGGGAATCTAACTTGAAAACACCTGGTACAGGGGCCTACGCTTAAACCACTAGACCAAACAGTCATCATTATGGCATTGCAGTTGAAATTTCAATGATAATAGTTATAATTTTTGCAGCAAAGACTTACCTATACTCATTTCCGAGGCGCGATCTTCTGCCGCGCATACATCATCTTCCAAGGCCAATTTCTCCTGCAACGAGATAATTAGCATTAGCATCTGTGTCTCCCTTTTGTTAACTTGTCTGTGTCTATTACTGCATTTATTACTGGGTAATAAATCTGGATCAACATTGTAATTTTTTTTTACTTTTAGTAGAATCTTACTGAGAGAAACTGACATACGCGTTTAGGGAGATATGGACAGTCAGATATTTGTCTCACTTAAATAACATTGAGTTTTTATTAAGACATCATCAAGCACTCATTTATTAACTAGACAGAGCTTATGAAACCGAGTTATTTAATATAGTACTATGATTGTTCTTAGTGCTTTTAAGTCTTTTCTTTTGAATATATAGTGGAGGGTTGAATGGCTGAAGACAGTAATGCGTGGAAGCCATTGTGGGAAGCATCTACCTCTTGGTACAGAAATGAATGTTACGTCACAATGATGTACAATGTATATGCTTCCCAATCCTACCTCTACCTACAGGGAGGCAAACAGTGGACGATTTCCAGCTTATAATTAATACTACCTTCTCAAGCACAGCCTTCTCTAAATCTTTGTCATGCACCAGCTGCTTGAGTCGCTCTAGCTCGCGGATCGCCAGCCGGACTTTGGCGTTGTCAGAGTCCAGGAGGGACTTGAGTGCGCAGATCTGGAGACGCAGGCGTTCCGAACAGGACACCTGAGGTAATATTGCAGCGGCTCTTTTACGTTCGAGTAATTTTTGAACCTATACTTAATCTTAAATTATATCAAATAGGTCGTTGTCGTCCCCGCGCGGGATGCCTACGTCCTATCACAATAGAAAATGTATCGTTTTAATTACGTGGGGCTTGATAGAACTTCACGACAACTTTGACATCAGCTTCTGTAGCCTAGACGACTGCTGACAAGTGTAAGAAAGGGTAATGCATACGTATACCCCGTCTGCCATGTACCTGAGTCTCCAGCGTCTTCCGGAGGCACCTGACGTCCTCCCTGCGGCGTCTCCACGCAGCTACCAGCATGAACCTGGTGATCTTCGCCGCGGCGGCCGCCTCCGCATCGCCGTGCACCCCCGGAGACCGCACCACGGGCAGCTCCCCATCTTTCCTGGATGTGTAGTCATGAGAAATACAACAGTGACTCTACAATGAGTTTGATAGGTGTTTTACGCTCGCTTACAATAGACCGGCCACTGGCATTAGCGAGCAATTCACTTACGTTACTTCGTGTAGGTTTGCTCTAGCGAGAAATGCGTCCCTAAGAAAATATATTATCACAGTAACGTACTAAAGCGCTGATGGTCTATGGTTGTCTGCCACCCTGGTAATCGGGAAGTTCCGGGTTTGATGCCACTTAGTCTATCGATATCACTTTCAGTGTTACGTGTTTTTTTGAGATTACCTCTCAATTTTTATCCGTTTCGTAGGCGTCAAGTCTTCCATGGAAGCCGCCTTGGCTCCGATTTTCTCGGGCCTCTGCGGCGTGGCCTGGGCCCTGTACTCGTGGAGACAGCTCCTGATCCTGGCCAGGTTGGGGCTGGGTGAACACCATTTGGCTGTGAATTTATTCACCGGCGTGGAGAACAGTTGTTTCTTCGGGTGCGCTGGTTGGATCCGCCTATGGAGAATACTGACATTGTAGTATGTCTGAAAGTTTTGGATGTAACTGATGATAGACTGATGTGAATGAGGTTTAAGAATGTTTTCTTATATGTTCTTTCGGAAAAGCTTATATAGTTGTAACGATAGAAAATACCCTACCTTCCATGATCACAACCAGAACGGGTCTGTAACAAAATACGAGTAAATACTATCCTCTACAATGTTATCATTTAATAACATATCTTACAGTAGGCACCTACATAATATCAGAGTACAGTTCAATCTACCTACATTACATCTGATTAAGTAAACATCGTTTTATATAGGAATAACTGCTGCGGCGTGTCGAGACTGCTTGACGCTTCAATTATCAGTTGTAATAATTGTTGTGATAATACCTACTTGCTCATTTCAACGCTCACTTTTTTTTTCAGATGAACACCAATGTGTTAGGGTAGGCAAATGGAAACAGAAAACTTCTATAATTACAGCCGATTCGTCACGAGGCATTGCTAAAAGTGGCCAGTTTATAACTCCAAGGAGTTAGCTACTCTGAATATAGACGGCAGGATGTGATTAGTTCCTTCAGTTCACGCGACTTTTCAAGGGACTTACGCAGGTGGTGTAGTCTGCAGCTTGTGCCTCTCCCGCGAAAGTTCTCTCTCTGAAATGTCGCCGGCCCCCGCTCTGGCTACCGGCGACGCACTCCGAGGGACCTTAAGCTCTGGCATTATTTAACACAGTTATAATAAGTAATTTCGTAAAATGCGTTGTGAAATTTTTTTTTTGTTATGATTAATGACAGCTTAACCCTAGTGACATCGATTCGAAAATGTTTTTGAATTAATGTTTTTGTTTTAAAATAAAGTTTATAACTTTCACATTTTGTTTTGATTGAGGTTTTATAAACGTATCTCGGTGGTTGTAAAGATTGGAACCGGAATCTTCAAAAGGTTAACTTTGGTAGTTAGGGACAAGACTGCAAAGCTAGAAGTCTTACAACAGTTATTTTTTTAAGAAGGTGGCTTGCCTGTAGTTTACTACAGACCTTCTGGGGCTGAGCTGTAGAAAACTACTGCTGAACAGCTTACACATGCAATAAAAGCATCTATACTAAGTCAAGCTTGCGAACAACAACTCTCCGCGCTAACTAGATCTACGCAGCAAGCTATAAGCAGTCGGACTGGCTATATCGTTGCGGTGGCGTTTATCAGACGGGCCCTAGCATGCGCGTGCGCAGCTGGGTGGTGAAAGTCTACCTATCTACTACTATCCCTTTCTGGGTGCTGTGGTTGTGAGAAGGACCCTTCCGCCCCAGTTTCACCTTGGTTATAAGGAAAGTTACTTTATAGACGACGAATAGATTGTTTTTCTATTTCTTATAGAAAAAAAATGTGAGTAACACGGCGTTAGGATTATTTGCATAAATTATTCATAAATACCCTTATGATACAACCCCTTTCATTTATTCATTATTACGTTCTCAAAGCATAAACTCTGCTTAAGGATTCATAGCCCCTGTAATTTTAACCCTAAGGTAGTTTGTAGTACTGGTACTAGTGATGCGTCATACGAACAGGGCGCCGGCTGGGCTCGGCGGTGCGGGCGCCACCGCCGCCGGTAGCACGACGCCGCACGCGACCAACCAGCCCTAGCCGCCCCGCCGACGCCGCCACGCAACCCCTTCACTACAACACTACTGGCGACCATAAAAATGTAATCCCCAACACAGGTACGACAATTACGCGCCAACTTACTTGATTCTTTCGTTGTAATAATAATACATCATCACGCCTGTATTCCCCGAAGGGGTAGGCAGAGGTGCACTGCAGTGCGCCCACACTTCGCCGATGTATTTTGGTCCCAATGTAATAGGGGGCGAGCCTATTGCCATTATACCGGGCACACAGGTTTCCTCACGATGTTTTCCGTCACCGTTTCTTAGCAAGTGATAATCTCAGATGAAAATGAGATTCGCACATGGAACCCAGAGGTGCGAGCCGGGGATAGAACCTGCGCACTTTGATTGCAAAGCGTGCGTTCGACCACTCGGCTACCACTGCTATCTTTCTTCTTTCGTTGTTAACCTCACAAATACTTGCTGAATAAAAACTATCCAAGTATGGTGGTGGTCTAGTGATTTGAGTGTAGGTCGCTCAGCTTACTAAACCAAGGTTGCAAGTTCGATTCGGAATTTGCCCTGGTTTGAGTGTAACTCGGATCGCCCCAGTTCATTTTATGGTACCCATAGTACAAGCTTTGCTTAGTTTGGGGCCATACGATGAGTATGTGTTGTCTGGCGATGTTTATATTTTATAACTAGGTAAGTGGTTTGAAACTCTATATATTACGACTCCAGTGGATGCAGAGTCTCTTGTTATTGCAGTATACTAACACGTGCCGACTAAATATAATATTGGACAAATCCATTTTAAAAAACATCCGGTGATAAGGTTAGGTCATGAATGCACAGCGGGCCACGCCCCGCCGCCCCGCCGCTCACTCGTAAACAAGATGTACATATCACTAATTGGATGATTATTAAATAATATTTTCGTGACCAGATTTAGTAGATAGTTACCAATAAACATCTGCGCGTAGGTACTCACGTAGGCCTTATTATTTTCTCTGTAAATATTGTTTGTTGTTTTAGTTAGATATATATGCAATAATAGAGGGCAAGATAGAAGGCAAGAGAGGAAAAGGAAGACCAAGGAGAAGTTATTTTTACCAAATAAAAGAAAATACAAATTTAAAACGTAACGGGAGGTAAAAAACCAGATAGAAAATAAAGATGACTGGAAAAAACCTTACTGACAAGAGTCTTGATTAAGAAGAAAAAGATAGGTAGGTACAGTGCCTACCTTACAAATACTTTGAGGTTTGTCCTTAACTAAATTTATATAGCTAATATCTTACTTACCTATTTTAAAACATTGTTACAATAAGATAAACAGCAATACTTGATTTTTTTTAAAGGACTACGCTGTTGGCCGTGAGGTGGCCTTTACAGCTTTACCGGAGGAGCAGCAATATTTGTGACGGCGACGACTTGTTCTATTTGTTTGAGCGTAGGCCGCTCGGCTCCCTGCATCGGGAAGTTTCGGGTTCGAGTTCCGTTAGCGGCAAATTCCGGAAATGGCTTCTTCGGTCTGAGTGTAACCAGGATCGTTTAGGACCCATAGAACAAGCTTTGCTTAGTTTGAGTTCGTGCAATGAATATGTGTTGTCTGGCTATATTTATTACTCGTATCCTACTGCAAAAATCTCGTCTGATTATATCAAGACTTTCGATTCGGTACCTACAAAAATGCCCGAAAAAATGTAAAAAATATTACCTGTGTTTCGTATTCGGCAGAGTACGGTTACTAGTTGTGGTCACTATTGCGTAAATATTAAATAATATACGTACAGAGGGTTGAGAAAGAAGGGTTGGTTGAAATTACCGTGTGGTTCGGCGCGGGGCGGGCGGCGCCGCACGCTATGCCGCCGCGTCAGCGCGCCGCCCGCCCACGCGCTGACTCATTGCGATAATACGAGTTCTACTCGCCTTTACTTTTTTATAGGGTTCCCAATCCGTATGGTTTGAACGACAATCATAATGTCACAGTGTAGCGTGAGTTGCCTAAATAACTTTTTTTTAAATATAAGCATTTCTAAAAGTAATCAACATACTGGAGCTATCTTTAACAGCGTTATAAAAAGGTTTGGACTTAAAAAAATAGCATATAAACCTATTGAGTTTCCTGCCGGATCTAATCAGTAGCAAGCGTAATAGCATACAAGAGCGTTAGTACTATTTATATGCTAATAAATGTAACCAGGGACAATTTGTAAGTGTCCCTGTAGGTTTGAACTAAATAAACGATTGGACTTTAAATATCTCCCACAAGCTCTACCACAAATCTATATGTTATGAGATGTATCAGAAGTCCGAAACAAAACGTTCACGGGCTGAGTGTAGGTGCAAATTTAATAATACATCATCGTCACACCTGCCTGAATACAGGCGTGATGTTTTTATTTGTATTAGAATATTACTGCTTGAACATAATAAGCTAAGGAACCTATATTTTAAGGATTAGTATACCGATTTGGGATCAAATAAGTGTTCTGCAACTGAGTTCAAAATACGCCGTGAGGTGCGGGGCATGAGATAATGGGAGGTCATCATTATTTACATATTGATACTTATTTGTTTATTCGTATGACCTTTTGATTTCTGGTAATTTAATTTATCTACTTAATAAGCACAGCCAGAGGTCAGTTTAGTGGCATTAGCAGGCTTAGCATAACCGCTTTGACATACACTTCATTTCTTCCAACGTTCTTACGTTACATCCAGCTGTATTTAGTAGAAAAATGAATGGCGGGAATCAACCCCGCAACCTCCTGGCTCAGTGTGCCGAGCGATCTACGCTCAAACCACCAGACCACTTCGTAAAGGTATGTATGAAATGTGTTTGCGTAAAGCTCTACCTCTTTAAACCCCGATTCCTTTATACACCACGCTCATGACACTACCGACAATATGTATATCGACAACTTATGCTCTGTCGTGTCTATCGATACCCTAAGCATGAGATGAGATGACTAATGTGCTCATGCTAATGCAGGTAGATAAAGCTCGATGTGACGTCATTTTCTCGATAAAGCTGACAGTTGAAAGGCATACATTTTTTGTCTACGGGGTCATGCTAAACCATAGAGTAACTAAAGAACCCATATCGAGTCCGCCCTACGTATGGCTCTGTGGCAAGTTACCTGACTGCCAGATAAACGTCAAGAAAATTGTCGCAGGGTGGAGTCCATAGAGCATCTCCCACATCGATAGGGCATCTCCTGAGGCTAACCCTCAGAGTAGATAGAGTTGACATAAGAACTTAACTCTTCGTAATGCCCTGCGGCAATTTTTTTCAAGACCTTTTATTTAGCAAGACAAATCAACATGTAGTTAGTTATCAGATAATATAATTATCTTAACCATAGATCACTACTTTCTAGTGATGTCACCGAACACATATGGCGGAAATTTACCGCAGTTCGGGCTCCTTAGGGCCGCTCGTTATTATAAACAAGCTCGATGGGCTAAACCCACAGGAAACGTCATGTTAGTCAAACCTAATTTTAAAAACTGTTCCTAGGATTAGGATCCGCCATATGTATCACACTCTCTGCCCCTTTTAATTTTTAATGTGTAAGTATTTCTTGAATTTTTCATTGCCGATATTGCCAATAATAACTTTATATTTAGGAATTATTCATTATCATAATGTAGTTATTCATTATCTTGCTGTAGGTAGATAGGTAGATACCTACCTACCTACAGCAAGAGACTAATAAGTACATAAAGTACCCTATGACTGTATTTTTCTTACAATAAAAATGTATCTTGATGCATCAAATTTACCCCAATTCTGAGATACAATACCCTACAACAATAACATGCACCAAGACAGACTTAGGTCACAGATTATGTCGCACCGAGTCACTGCGTCACTTTCTTATTTTATGCGGGAGTGAGAGACACGAATAACATATCTCACATTGTGTAGTGTCACAACCGGCTGTGTACCAGTGCCAACTGAACTAGGGGGACATTCGTTATCTGGTATTATTGTTATACGTAAGTAGGTACCTAAAACAAAATACTAAGTATTAATATGTTGACGGCCTGATCATCAGTCATTGAGTAATCTCGCTCTGGGCAGTGTGCTTTCATCTGACTGGAGAAGAAGAAGGTAGGATATATATTAATTTTTTTTACTAAAATTTCTTACTCCTAAGTATATCATAGTACTTAGTAGGTACCTAATTTAAGTTTTTAATATTAAATGTTTAAATTGGTAAAAATATACAAAAAAATATATATCAAAATAATTACCAATTAAGTTATATTTACTATAAAACCCAAACGAGGCCTAGCCTGTATTGAAGGTTCTGTAGTACTTCATTACTGAATTATTTTTAATAATAATTTATTAAATTTTAACTTAATGTGTTGTATACACACCTGCATACTTTAAGATATATTCCTAAGTAATTCCTTAGCGTGATTAATTAATTCGTTCGAATATTCATCAAAATATCCCGTTCATTTTTAATCGACTTAAAAAAAGGCAGAGGTTCTCAATTCAAGCCGTAGGTTTTCTTTCCTGATTGTTTATTTTAATCATTTGGGGTGTGATGGCTTGATAATAAACAGGTAGTCTATTTATTTGTTTTATACATACTTATCGTAAAACACATGGACAAAATAATAGAACTAAAATAAAATGGTTTCGTCTTTCTGTCTGCCAGTTGTCCCGGAAGTTCAATGATAATTTAAAATCCTCCTAAAATAGTTGAGTATGATAATATGGTAATTTCAAAGATCTGCCGTAAGTAGTTATTAAAAATACTTTGTCTTTGGCATAGATAAGTCAAACCAGCAGCCCTACCTTGGAAAAAAACCTTTTTTACGATAATAACTTTTTATACTAAGTTAACTATTAGTTTTAAGTAGGTTTGTGAACATGTAACTCACTATATGCCACACACTGGGGCGTTGACACTGGCGCGTAAAATTTGCTATACCAAAACAAACTCCGTTGACTCATTGAAAAAGTTCTTCTTCTTGAAGAATACATAATATTTTGATGGAATAAGATGAGGAATGCCTGCACCTGCGATATGCAGTATTTATGGCAATGTCGAGTAATTATAACAAGGAAAAATTCTATAAATACACATTATAAATAAAAATGGATGATGACAGTGATAAAGATGGCGGATGAAATCCATTGAGAAAGTTAATTCTTCAACGACATGACATTGACAGGGCGAGCGAATTTTGACGCGTGGGGGCGTAGCTTTCAATCAATTGCAAACTCAATCTTTATGCATATTGACAAAGAGTTCCTTTTGGTATTGGCAAAAATTTGACGCGTGAACGTTGACGCCCCAATGTGCGGAAGGCTTTATGGTAATTACATTTTATTATAATAATGAGTACCAAGTCTCATCTCTAAATATGTTACCTATAAGTAGTCAACAGTGTTGCATCTTCCCAATGCGTGCGCACCTCATACGTGCTCATACTGAGTGGTGACTCATCCCGCCGAATTACTGAAACGCTCTGAAATGGACGCCAACCAATATTTACGATTCGCTGACCTTGGATGACTCACTATTTGACGATACGCTAAAATATGAGCCTTATCCCTCTAATCTTAGGGTGCACCGAGAAAAAAATTAAAAGAAAAGGTTAATTAGAAACATTACTAAGCTCACAGACTAGGAGGAAATTCTAACCAACATATTCTGCTCATTTGTATGATTTATTTAACTCTTATTATGATTATGCATCGTGGGCAAGAACGCCGGCCTTGAACGTAAGGGGTGCATGTTCAAATCCCGGTACTGCACATATGAGATAATTTTCATGTGCGAATGTCATTTTTAACCGACTTCCAAAAAGGAGGAGGTTTCTCAATTCGAATTTTTTCAATAATGATTAACACTTGCCACAGACCAGATACGCCTTGCTGAACGGTAAAGGAAAACATCATGAGGAAACCTGCACGTCCATAGAAAGGCGTGTGAAGTTCACCAACTGGGCCAGGTTGGTGGGCTATGTATGGCCCAAATCTCCCTCGTATTGAGGGAGAATGTGCCCGGTATAATGGCAATATGCTCACCCCCTATAACATTGGGACCAAAATACAGAGCTGAAGTGTGGGCGCACTGCAGTGTACCTCTGTTTACCCCTTCGGGGAATACAGGCGTGATGATGTATTTTATTTTTATTATGTGAAAATATTACACCAATAGTAGGCTTATCTTTTGTGTTAAGAACGGCCACACGTCTAGTTTAATGTGACAATCGAACTCTGATCCCTTCAGTTACGAAATTGGACCGCCTATCAACTATAGGCTATTGATGCATATCTAAGATACATACCTACATCTATGACTGCCGGACAATGACATCTTTTCAATTTATTAAGTTGGTAGGTACCTAATGGAGGTAGTAGGTATAGTAATTAATAAGACGCCGACTAAGAAGTTTGACTAAGATGGCGGATCTGAGATGAACAATTATTGCCAACCCTTAAAAAAATCGCCGCATTGCATTGCCAAGAGTGGGGTATTTATGGGTACTCTATCTATATACTATCTCGATGTTGTACCTACATTAATAATAAAAAAATATAATTTGCATCTCTGGAATTTTAATTCTATAGTGACCACAGACCCAAAATACCCATACTATACGCATGTATTATAAATACTCTATGATATAAGCCAATAGATTTTTTTTTCGTAGATCAACCTGGCGAAATGGGGAAGAAAAACATGAAGAGGAAGAACCACCGCTTCTGCTTCGAATCCTTACAATCGATTATCGCATGGCTTTCCAAACCAATTTCAAAGAATTCAAACCTAAGTGAGTAAAATGAACAATTATCTAGTTGCTCTAATGATATAGGTACTTATCCCTTTTAAATGAATACCAGAATATTTACTAGAACACACTTAATTGTTAAATAAACTGTTACTTTTTTTAATTGCACGCAAAACAAGGCGTGGATTAGCGTATAAAATTTGAAATTCTTGATACATACATACTATTATTTTCAATATAATTAAGGTATTGACATGCATATAGAATAAAATTACAATAAAATATTTTACTACATTTCCTCTTTTACCAAATGCCTACGGAATTTAAGAAACCTACAAAGTGCATAGACCCGTAGATTTTTAAGTTCTGGCGGGAAGTTAATCCGGATGTGATAGGTGCGTCTCTTTTCCACGAACCTATCGCCATTTCGCTCACACGTGCGAAAAAGTTTTGTGCGCATGCGCTCTGTCCACATACGTCACATTGGCGGCCATAACCCGCAATGTGACAGCTGCCTGCCAAAGTTAGCCAATCGCCGTCAGTCGTTTCAAGTGTGACGTTGAGCTCACGCACACTGACAGAATTTATCATTACACTTTTTGACGTTCACCGCCGTACACAGCAAAGTATTTTGCCACTGAATTGAACTTATTCGTACGTGAATATAATCAAACTATTATTACATTAACAGTCATCAAAATTTGTGTATGTACGCCCACTACGCAGTGTCAGAGTTCGCGACACAATCAGTGATAATTCTTGGAACCGCACACCGCTGAGACGAGAGACCTTGATAACTAGTTCCTCCGACGAGCGCGAGCGAAGAAACTGTTCACAGTTATTATTATAGGATCATTCATGCTGGAGGTACGTCTATACTTTACCAATTTGAGTGAAATTCGTGCGTCTGAGAGCCCATCGCTCGGTAATAAGTTAAAAAGTGTTTATTAGTGCGTTCAAAGTTGTCTAAAGTACGGCCGGGAAGTGGCAAGTGTTGTTATAAAAGGAAACAAGTTATGACGAAGTTATAAATGTGCGTTTTGATATTGTCGCGCGCGGAGGGACCGCAGTGAAGTGTCCGCGGCTCCGCGGCCCGGGTGCCGCATTGTGCCATGGACAACGGCGGAGGTAAACTGTGGTCGACATGCATGTAATATGCCATACATTATCGTATTTGGAACGACACTGCGCATCGCTGTTTGCACGTTCAATTAATACTTTTTTTCTTTTTTTTTAAACGTCCAAGGTGACTGATTATACTCTGGTCGAGTTTCAGTACATTTTCAGCCAGGACTGAAGCTTCGCGTAGTTAGCTGGGTGGTAGAATGTATAATCTATTTTTATCCTTAAAGCTGACCGCACTGAAAATTATGGAATATGCTTTAGAAGTCTATAAATCTGTACTGCATTGTTGTATTCAACTTATTTACTTTACCATCTTATAATATGTGTCTAAATCTCTGTTAATTAAAATCGATGCTGTACCTGGATCTATTTTTAGCGGCAAATGCTTATTTATTTACATTATCTGTGCTCTATACACATAGACAAGTTATCTTAACTTTATTATTCTTGTTTCACTTGCATCTAAGTTATCTGATAGAGTTAAGATAAAGTGGATAGGTATGTATACTTAGGTACTTAAAAAGATTTTAGGGACATTGACTCCATAAAATGCATTGAACTGCAAAGTATTATATTATACCATACACATTTTCAAGCTATTCAACAATGAGGGCTGTATGAATAAATTTACTGATATATTTGGGTGGGTGGGTACAAAATTAATATATAATTGAATTAATGTTAAATGATTAAATTATCAGATGTTTAAATAAGATTGAGATAAAGAACTAGGAAGTAGGTATATACAATATATGAATGTTTTAAACAGACTTTAAAAGGACATTCTATTTTTGATATTATTTTATCAATATTTTTCCAGACAAGTTTATCGGAAATGTATTTACCTAGCCATGACACATGATTTCTGCATTTTATGTAGGCAGTTAGATTTTTGCAGTGCAATAAATTAGTCAGATATAATTTCACTTGTAGGTAATAACATAATGAGATGTAAAGAAAGATGTAGATAGTCGGCCTTGTGTTTTGCCCATATCATTATTTATGATTATACCTACCTATAGTTTTAGGTACCTACCTATTTGTAAAAGTTGAATCAGTGCACATAGTAAACATATGACTAATAGCAAATGTACATGAACAATACAGTAAGTTCAACAAGGAACTGTCATACTATTTCCCCCCATTTTCAGATGTTTTTGAAATAAATTGACTGGTCTACAAAACAAAGTTATAATTGACAAACTCGTAACATTGCAAATAATACTTTGTTCTTTGGTAGCTAAGAGTCATATTAGCTAACTTATTTAATTGTGGATAGAACATTTTTAAATGTTTGATGTGTCTCTGATATAGCAGCAAATAAAGTCAAAGTCAAATCATTTATTCTGTATAGGCCTATGGGGGCACTTACAAATTGTCAAGTTTACATTTTTTTTCTTATATTCTACTATGCTACCACCGGATCGGAACGCGACCTCAACTGAGAAGATCCGGCGAGAAACTCAGTGGGCTGATCATTTTTTAAATCGCCAAAACTTATTACAAATACATAGGTACATATAGCTCCAGTGTGTTGCCTTAGAGCTGTTTTTAATAATAAAGATAAGATAATAATACGTTAGTAAGGCAACACACGCTACACTTTGACATGACGGGCAATATTTTTATTTTTTATTTGAACCTGAGCTGTACAATCCC
This sequence comes from Ptilodon capucinus, assembly GCA_914767695.1. NCBI lineage: Eukaryota > Metazoa > Arthropoda > Insecta > Lepidoptera > Notodontidae > Ptilodon > Ptilodon capucinus. Next base: position 12,602,777 of record OU611814.1, on the reverse strand, counting down.
AAGCTGATTTATCTTCCAAAAAATCCGAGATTTTGTAATAGCCCTGATACAATTTCCATTTTATTGCAGTTTTAAATTTATTAATGGGCAAATCTCTGATTTCTGATAAACCTCTTTACATGAAAAATAAATTAAAATTAGCCTTCATAAAAACAAACTGGCTTCCAATCCAACTTAGCCAATGTCATATTTTGTGATATATTTAACTAAGTTACTTTGATAGATACCCTATCCTATATGTATGCAACTTTTAAGGACAGAATCCGAAATCATCAAACTGAAATGAGAAATCTGGGTCAATCTCCAAATTTCTAGTTAGACAGTCTATACCTGCATGGAAATTTTAAATACTACCTGGGACCCGATTTTCGTTTGATAGAGATGAATCTCTTTTAGAAATATGTTGAAACAAAAGAAAAAAAATGATCAATTTAACGTTTTATTTCCACATATCTCGAATAGGGATTGGGATGCCTATCAAATGAAAAAAATACAAACGATTTGACATTTCGTTTCGAGATATCTCGAATAAAGATGAATCTCGATCGAACGAAAATCGGGGCCAGGCAGCCCCCTTTTTACATCTCATAAATTTGGAATGGCGTTTTTAATAGATTTTTTTTATTTGATGTGATTATTTTGTGTAGTTCGTGTATAAATCCAATCTTAAAAATGATTTTATGTTTTAAAAATACCTACTAATAAATATCAGTCACAGTACATTTCTTCCTCATTTGTATCAAGTATAGAATAAAAATATTGCTTAACACACTGCTTATCCATATAGGTTTTGGAAGTAACCAGTGTACTATGTGACCTTGCTTGTTTAACAAATGTAAATATTACTAGGTGCGTTATATCACCTAATACAAAGTGCATGTGTGATAAATATACTATTTCAGTATAATATACCTGTTTGTATTGTTACTGTTGGATATTGACCTTCAATAGGATATTTCTTGGCAACACCATTTCTGTATATTTCTACTATGCATAATCATATTTTTTTTGAGTGGTAATGTATTTTGACTCAAGAAAATATTTTAAATCGTTTTAAAATATTTTCATTGATATTACTACTTGCATTAACATATGTAAGTTTCTATATATTATGCGCAGGGACATGGTTCAATACGTAGATGCCTAACAATACTATTAAAGATTTATCTTCTTCTCATTTTTGGATTTCCCCAGGAAAGGATAAACTGTACTTACCTATTTTGTATAAGTAACAAAATTTGAATTCATGTTTTAGTTAAATTTTCCTTGTTTTTTGTCTAATCAAGCTGCTTGCGTGGTAGAGATATCAAATAATTATTTGAGTTGCCTTAAATTCATTTATTTGTTCTTTTTGTACTAGTTCATTTATTTAACAAAATCGTAAATTTTTCTTTATAATTTAAATTATGTTTAATAAAATATACAAAGCATTTTAAATACAGAAGTGTTGTGCCACTGTAATACTATTACTGTCTTTAAATTTTGGGGGAGTCTTTGATTGGGCCCTATTTGTTGTCTATTACCTAATCTTGGTAAATACATTTGTTTTCCAAAACTAGAAATATAGAATAAGATTTTTTTATTGCATTATTTAGAGCTTAGAGATTAAACAAAAAAGAAAATAAAGTAGAAAATTGTTTATATCTCACTACTTTCTATGTTAGAAAAATACTTAATTACCTCTGTGGCAAATGATAGAAGTATAAGATAAGGAAATAAAAACGATACCTACGTAAGTGTCTAGTTTATTAGTCACATTATTGAGTGTTGTTATTCCTTTATTTCTTATCTTTCTTATTTAGTACATTTTTAAATATAAATATAAAAAATACATTTAAAAATATAAAAAACAGTTCCCCACCGGCATCTGGAACAGGGTCCTAGTTACCAGTGGTTAGGGCTCCAGAGAGAGGAACTTCCTCACAATGCGCGCCGTCCCCAGAAGTACCGCCTTCTGAATCTGTCCCTTGATCCAGCTGCCTAACGCGAGCCTCTTTAGGTGTTTGTCGAGGCTCTTGGCTAATAAGCCATGGGCGGAAACGACTATCGGTACAATGATTGCCGCATCAATGTCCCACATGTCGACAACCTCGTGAGCCAGATCAAGATACTTGCTTTCTTTATCTTTCTCTGCTTTCTATTATTATGTCAGCAAAAGAATGGAAAATATTTATTTAGGAAAACAACCAATATATTCCATAATAGGCATGATTACAAGTTTATGAAATGAAGGCTTGTCTAATCGGCCGACAAAATTTTGGAAAATATTTTACGTAGTCGCTAACGACTAGCGAGCGTTTTACAGCCGAAAATCTCGTATTGCTGCAGTTTCAATTCTAGAGTTGTTATCTGCGATGATAAGGCGCGCGAGCACTTCAATCAGCTGACAATATATTGAGACACAAAATAATGCGGTCTTTTTGTTGTATAACATGTTAATACTAACAACTCATAAATACAGTTACCCGCGCATATTAAGTATTAAATTAATGCAATTGAGACTTATAAGCTATGTAATTTTTCGACGTTTCATAAGTACCTACTTACTGCGAGTATTTAAGACTGAGGTTTATATCAATAATAATAATAATAAAAAAACGGCTACAATTGACAATCTCCTCCTTTTTGTAGTCGGTTAAAAAGTTGCTTATATTTTAACCGACGACACCGCTCGACTTGTTCCGAAAAAGGCTTTTTTTTCTGATTTTGTAATTATACTTTTGGTATAAAAATTAACTCATCTATTAAAGAACATTTGTGGTAAGTCAATGATCTATAGTAAATAGATATGTGATGAGCGCGCACTAGTGAAGACTAGAATACATCCTAATTAGGACGTATATTTGATACCAACATGCGGATTGGTTGACAGATGAATTACATCGCATAGAAGCGCAAGTGACAACACTGGCTATCTCTTTTTTTCTCGTTGGTTTAATCAAGCCATCTCTTTTGCACATTTCTACGTGTTGTGAAATGTAAATTGAATGAAAAGTGTGTATGTGTGCTGCCGCTGTTACGGGGAACACTTTTTTCGGTGTCGCATTTAAATTCTCTTAATTGTCGCCGCCGGCAATTACGAGCCAGACCCCGCGCACACATCATCAACTCGTCGCCGCCGTCCGTGGCACGTGTTGATTGATCCTCCCGACACGATCACTGCCCTCCTCGACGCGTGCGTTGAGAGGTCCACCAACACACCTACACCAGCCTCAAACAGACGCCGATCTCGCCGGCGGGGTCGAGGAACCCCCTCTTCCGCTCGTAGGTGCGTCTTTGTACCTAGGAGCACAGTCACTACCTCTCCCCTCACGGTAACTGCCCAAGCCGAGGTCGTACCCTCTGTGGCGCCCTTGTGCTAGTTGCCACCCTTTTCCACCCCTAAGGCCTTGGTTGGAGTGCACTCTGCGCTCGCCACTTCTCCGGTAAAGCTGTAAAGGCCACCTCACGGCCAACAGCGTAGTTCATTCAAAATAAAATGTGTCAAGGGACACCCGGATGGAACGAAGTTCCTTTTGAAATAAAAAAAGCAAAAACATTGTACGTACATATACATACACACACACACACACACACATCGAAATCGTTACATAATGTATACAATAAAAATCACACACACATATGTAAAAGTCTCGTACAATAAAAACCACACACACATATGTAAAAGTGTCGTTACAGTCTTAATTTTTTCCGTCTAGCCCCCTTTCGCCACGCGCGATAAGGAACTACGTTCCAAAAACTTTTTTCGGTTGTTTTGTGCGTGTATAACATATCTGTTTACTAGAATATCATTGTGCTGAGTTGACATTTCTTAACCTCCACCCAGAATAATCGCGATTACTTCTTAAATAGTCAATTTCTGATATTGCAATTAATTTATGAGCCACTTTATCAATACATTAGTGTAAATCGACGTCAGCTTGGTTCAGTTGTCTGAGTGTAGGCCGCTGGGCTCACTGCAGTGGGTAGTTGCGGGTTCGATTTTACTAAGATGTCGTATGATCCCAAACGAAGCAAAGCTTGAACCATTAGACCAATTGATCGCGTAGGTAAATGGAATCCCTAAATCACAGTTATCACAACAAAATTACTGCCCAAATGAATCTTTCGTTAATGATTGAAAAGCATCTGAAGATTAAGATTAGCTCACGACGACGCGGCGTGTCCATGACAGCCTCTTATCGTTCGGTCTCAAAGATACTGAGTCATCATAAACAACCAGGTTACCTACGTATATTTGCAGATTGTCTATAGATATAACAGACTTAGCTATATTTCCGGCCTCGTCCATGATAATTAATGTTTATTCTATAAACAATAAGCACGCGAATCATAGGTCTATGAAAACAAATGTTTCAATCTATGGAAAATTTTTTTATATTGGCAACATTGCAAAATCCATAGAACTTCCTTGCTTGTTCTTAAACAATCTATGGTCAGTAAAAAAAAAATCGCTGCTCATGCGCGTACCTCAGCTGAAGTTAGAGCGGTAACTTCGTAGATACGAATCTTCCATTAATGACGAAAAAAGAAAGCCTAGTACACATCCTCGATGTGTCACAAAATTGACCAAAATTTGTCTCACTGATGCTACGACCGTCTAGTCATAAACGTCTTTACATCATAGCTTCATAAACACAATCTGGAATACGTATACGTCAAACTCACACACAAAATTGAACGTATGAAACTGTGAATTGTTAGGAAAAGCTTAGTACCTATACCAACGAGTCATTATACCATCTTTGATAGGTGCTTAGGATATTGGGTTGATAGAGATCTTTTCAATATATCGATTTCTTGTTTGATTGCAATCTACAATCCGTAAAATAGTTTAATTTCAATGTATAGTATTCGCGTAAATATAAGAAAACAATATGCAATCTACTAGTTTATTGTTTTCTAGACCGTGATCGAATTCTCAATGGAGATTCTGGTTTACCTACTTATTTTATAAGGTAGGGCCGTAGGTGCCCCGTGGTACATACGGAACGTAGATCTTCATTCCGACCTTGGCCTCTTCTCAATTCGAAAACACTTAAAAATAGCGTCCGAACGCTATTTTAAAAAAGCCGCGTCGCATTTAAATCCTCTAATTGTCGCCGCCGGCAATTACGAGCCAGACCCCGCGCACACATCATCAACTCGTCGCCGCCGTCCGCGGCACGTGTTGATTGATCCTCCCGACACGATCACCGCCCTCCTCAACCCGGGCGTTGAGAGGGCCACCAACACACCTACACCAGCCTCAAACAGACACCGATCTCGCCGGCGAGG